>FR989868.1:1255000-2505000 GCA_905404145.2 Biston betularia
GTTTAATTTAAGTCTCCTCGTCACTGTTGGAACTGGAACGACTGTTAAG
Organism: Biston betularia; assembly: GCA_905404145.2. Lineage (NCBI taxonomy): Eukaryota > Metazoa > Arthropoda > Insecta > Lepidoptera > Geometridae > Biston > Biston betularia. The sequence continues at coordinate 1,255,050 of FR989868.1, forward strand.
CGGAAATAAACTAAATATAAACATTGAACATTTAAAAATGAACTTCCGCAAAGTGACGCCTGAATCAATCAATTATCCTCTTTCATAGTATGAACAGTTAAAGAGACAAATACACTAGCAGAGTGGGTATTTATTGTTCAAGTCGAGAATGCTTCGGTATCTTAAGAAAGCCTGCTGTATCATAGACCGAATCTTCACGTAAAATAAGATGAGATGGCGGTTAAACGCAAGTCTAAATATTAGAAAAAAAAAACAAACATAAACCGCAAACATTAAATAAATATTGTAGAACTTTATACACAACGCCATCTATCGTCAATATGTCATAGTTAATTATTAAATTGTCAAAAAAGATATATTGTAGCTGTCTAAAGAAACAATACACAGCTTGTTTGTATTACTCTATCACTGCTCTGTTAGCTTATTGGGTAGAATATCTGCTTCTAAACCCGTAGGGTGTGGGATCATTTCACACCAGGACAGATGTTTATCCCACTAATATTATAAATGCGAAAGTTTGGATGGATGGATGTTAATTACTCTTTCACGCAAAAACTACTGAACGGATTTAGATGAAATTTGGTATGGAGCTAAGACCCTGGATTAACACATAGGCTACTTTTATCCCGAAAGCATGTAGCGGGTAACACCGCGGGACGCAGCTAGTGTGGCGTTAAATTTTTGTTTTGTGTCAGTGTGTTCTGTATGTTTTACCTATAAGTGTGTAAACAGTTATCTCGTTCCCATAGAAGCTTTGCTTAGTTTGGGGTCAGATGGCGCTGTGTGTAATGTCCTACGATGTTTATTTTATTTATTCCTCTGTTCTTCATAGGTATACAATGCCCGCCAATACCACGGGCAAGATGGTTTAGGCGCTTACGCATATGGCTACATAACTCCCGAATCTTCGAAGGCTGAAGCGAAACAAAGATCTGGCGACGTTCAAGGAGCTTACACGTACAAAGCTGGCAGCAGCAACAACTTAATCAAGGTATGATGTTGAATATAAACGATATTTAGTAGCGATGATAGCTCAGTAGTTAGCGCGGTCGATTCACTCGCTAAAGGGCGTTCAAACCCCAACAATGAGCTTGAGCTGCCGGTGAAGGAGTACATCGTGAGGAAACCATAGCATGGTGGTAGGGTAGTTTCTAGGACTCGGCTGGCTACATATTACCCACAAGTTGAAAGTCTGACGCCAAGCGCCTAAGCTGGAGGTTCAATCGTGACAGCAGTAACACATGATTTCCTAGTATAATAGCTGCCAACGAAAACCCAAATAAATTGTATTGGTAGGTACATACATAGAATTGGTTTTTACTAAGGGTTAATTGATTTAAAAATTAATTTGGTATCTACTACTAAAATACAACATTACGTATTTTATACAATAAATGGAATTGAATGGTGTATTTCGGCAGCTTCACTCGAGAGCCAGTTCAATTCCAGGCTAGGTGTCCTTTACCATCTTCGACCACACCGTCACTTAACGTCAGGTTACAACTTACTTCTCTGGTCTTTATTTCGGTTCGGTTATTGCAAAACAATGAAGTTTGCTACCCGAGTGGGTGTTCCCTGATAGAAACAATCTGGGTGCTTTTAAGTCGCGAGTGAATCGGTTTCTTCAGGCATGCGTGCTCCATCGTAGACCGCATCTTCGTTTAACATCAGGCGACTTGGCGGTAAAACGCAAGCCAATTTGTAATTTAAAAAAAGTTTTGGAAAATGTTATGATGCAGCGGTATGACCTTTCCGCGTTCTCGCCAAAATTTCTACAAATAAAAAATTAACAACAAAACTCCTACTGATATGTCTTAGCAATGACGTTCTAACTGTGTCACTCAAATACTCCAGGCAAAAACGTTTCACACAATATGACCTAGTATTAGTAGGTACAGTGGTACAAAATAAACAATTTCCTCGTCTATGAAAATTGAATGTTAAATGAAACTTCTCTCAACCTCTCAACAGTACTAAGAAAAGAAATACATTGGAAACTCGATTAGCCGTACTTATCATGATAGTTGTAAATCATTATAGTCCGGGTGGCAGCGTTGCATTTTAGGTAGTGATTTTACGCCGATCCATCGCTATCTTGTTCGATAGATCTCGAATAACTGATAAGTAAACCGAGCGTCAGCTGGCGCACCCGCGGTGGGTTTGGGAATGGGAGGTCGTGGAAGTTGTAAAAAAAATTAAAAAAAAGTAATAGTACGCCGGCTGGAACCCATTTTCATGTATAGTTGACATCATACTGAGTTGAAAAATAGTCGTCAGCTGCATGGAGGATTATGCGTCATGCTCTATAGGGTTATGCGTCAGCCGATCGCATGAACTTGTAAAAAATCGCCCGAAGGTCGTGTTATGGGCTCAAGCAAGGCCAGAATCTACCTCGAAATTCGTGTTTAAAAGGAAACCGCATAGTAGCAATGCTCCAATATTTTCAACCTTTACTGCATCGGCTGACGGTCTTTCCACCGCTACCCACGCAGCTGATTGCTGTTTTCGTACTTTAAATTATATAAACTATCAGCTAGTTTAAGTTTCATCCGGCGTACTATGACTTTTTTTTACGCGATTTTTTACAAGTTCACGCGATCGGCTGACGCATAATCCACCCTCTTTCATGCAGTTGACGACTATTTTTCAACTCAGTATGATGTCAACTATTCATGAAAATGGGTTTCAGCCGGCGTACTATCACTTTTTTTTTAATTTTTTTTAACAACTTCCACGACCTCCCACTCCCAAACCCACCGCTACCTGGGCAGCTGACGTTCGGTTTACTTATTAGCCATATGAGATCTACTATCAGTATCAATATCAGCCAGCTTACTATGACTTTTGTATTTGCAACACTGCCACCCGGACTATTAGGATAATCGAAAATCCACGTAAATACCCAAAATAATTGAAACTAAAAACATTTTTTTTTTAAAGGGTTGCAAGGCTAGATGTATGACCACATCTCACCTGATGTTAAGTGAAGGTGCGATCGAAGATGGTAAAGCACACCTAACCTGGAATGGAACTGGCTCTCAAGTGAACTTGCTGCCGGAAAACACCGTTAGATGCTTGGCGGCAGATTTTCAACTTTAGGTAGCTAGCCAGCCGAGTACTAGAAAATACCCTACCACCATGCTATGGTTTCGTCACGATGTTTTCCTTCACCGGCAGCTCAAGCTCATTGTTGGGGTTTGAACCCACGCCCTTTGGCATGCGAACCTACCGCGCTAACCACTGAGCTATAATCGCTACAAAAGTTAATTTTAGTTAATTTTGTAGTAATTCTAAAGAGTGATTGAATAAAAATAATTATCTTTTAATTATTTAGATATGTTGTCCAATGAATATTATCTTCCTAGGAATAATATGAAATGTTAGGCTTTTACGCTTTTACATACTTTAGATCTTAAATAATTGTTTGACCTGGGTGGTAATCGAACCCACGCCTAACAGCTCTTGAAACATATACTACTAAATGAGCTATCAGGCCCGTCTCAGAATTCATAGGAAATCTTCTTTAACTGATCCTATAGAGATATCTTTAAGGCCTGGTCCAATTTTTTACAGGTTCGCTACTGGGCTGACAGCCAGGGCTTCCACCAAGAAGACAACATCCCCAAATACGTTCCCAAGCAGGTAGAAGAGGCTCCTGAAGTAAAGGCCGCACGTCTTGCTCATGAAAAGGCGTGGAAAGAGGCTGCGTACGCCAATCTTCACCCTGGGTAACGAATATAAATATCTCTCTCCACAGTCCGGTGACGCTATAGAGGCCATCTGCGCCAACAGCACTAGTAATTAAAAAAAAAATATAAATATCTCTATAACTATAAAAAAAGAAATAACGAATTTTACTGTTGTCACGAAATCTTAAAGAAAAAGGGCCACCTAAGGAGTATTTATTGAATTGATACTTCACTACTACGAAATAGACAAAATTACAAAAACAAATTATTATTTATTTGTTCACAATTATTTTATTTCGAACAAATTAATGTTTTCGAATAGCAAATCGTCTTTATAAGTAAATCATCATCAGCCTATCGAAGTCTACTGCTGGACATAGGCCTCTCTGAAGACACTCTACTCGGCCCGATCTTTGGCTTTTCGCTTCTATCCAGCTGTCCAACGTATATTTATTTATTTATTTATTATTGCACACTTAAAAAAACATGTACAAAAGGTGGGTTTAATGCTAAAGCATTTTCTGCCAGCCATCCCCACAGTCAATAAAATATGGCTGTAGGCGCGCATCAAAACAAACGTATTATGTATATAAAAAATATATCTATCAAATCATGTATAAATATATGACTATATAATGTATATCGTTACTCCATCGAGTCTCAGGGCGTCCTACGCAACGTGTTATAAGTACCGTTCATCTTCAATTAAGTTATTATTTAATAAGTTATTGTATCCTTTGCATCACAGTGCTGCCGCCGCCAACGCAGCTGCCAACCAAGGTGTTCCCCAGAACAACTACAATTATCAGAACTACAACCCTGGCTATGACTTCCAAGGCGGCGCTTCAGGGCAATACAACAACTTCGCTCTCCCTCCCAGCCAGCTCCGCCGCACCAGACAGGTCCAGTACCCAGGACAGTACAACCAAGGCCAAAACAATCAGTATGAGAACCAGTACCAGGGTTTGGACTACTCTACTACAACCACGACTACGCCACCACCCGACCCAACTGTAAGTAGAAATACGATTTTTTTCATCGTTCATCATAGTAGTTAACTGATAGATATTCCAAAGACTCGAACTAAACGGTTCGAATCTACATTCATTGTACGAACCGCTTAACAATAGAATTTGCTGTCCGAATGTGTGTTTTCTGATAGATACAATCTGGGTACTTTTAAGTCGCGAGTGAATCGTTTTTTTAGCCGAGCGTGCTCCACCGTAGAGCGCATCGTCAGGCGAGTTGGCGGTCAGACGCAAGCATACATTAAAATAAAAACCGGCCTAGTGCGAGTCGGACTCGCGCACGAAGAGTTCCGTACCATTATCTATAAATTATTCTGTGAATAGTCAAAGGTCACTTACAGACGTTTTCTCGATATCATTACTCGATACCGAGAAATGCAACGTCTTTTATTTAGTTCATTTCTAATATTTCATTACATCCCACAGGGCCCACCAAAAGGATTCTTCTACTCTTTTGATTACCCTGTCTCCAGCATCGTGGCTAAGAAAGACCTTCAAGAAGGATTCTCCAATTCAGGCTACCCATTAGACACCGACACATTCCTACAGGGACAGAAGTAAAAATAAACGGACATATCATAAGGCCATCGATACAACTAATATCCACAACGTTATTGTTATACGGAATATTTTAAAACATCCTCTCACCCCGAACGCATAATTATACCGTCTCCGTTCCGTCGTGGGTAAAAACAAAGGAGTCTCCTTTTCGTAACAACTCTTTGGCATTTGTATTTCTAAAGTGACTAGAACTTTTCTAGAAAGTTTAAACTGTTAAACAGTCCTTGTAAGACACTAGATTTCTCCCACTCGACCATCCAAATAGTTGTTGATATGTGATCCTCAGTCTAATGAGAACATTCGTATGTATAGTGTTATGTATTCGAAAACTATTACTGACATTTATGATGTGACAGCTAGTATAATTATCGTTGCCATTTTAAGTAGGAATAGAGTAATTAAACCATTTATCTCTAGTACGCGTTGTTTATACATTATACAATCAATGAAAAGTGTGCAAACACAAAATTTCAAAATCAATATAGGAGCGGCGTTTGAAAGTTTAACTTTGAAAAAAGTTAATTAAAAGATCAAAAATTAAATATGGTTAAACTCTTGAGCCCGGTCTGGTATGTATTGAAATTTAGAAAACGTGTTTTGAATACATTTTAAACTTCTAATTTTAGACACGTTTTGAAATTTGAATACAAAAAAGTGTTAACGATCTTGTACACATTTTGTCGCACATTATGTATATTGTATATGTATAAATATGGTGAATGTATAGTATTCTAAGAACCCATAGCCAGTGATAGCAATAGTGACTATTATTTTTTTGATAATAAAGCTTATTGCCTTTTCTAAAATGTATTATGTTATTTGTATCCCCCGATTATATATAAAACTGTTGGTTCATTGGTAGTATGTCTGCTTCGAGAGCTGAAGGGCGTGGGTTCGATTCCCACTCAGGACTAACATTTGTGTGACTAACATCAATGTTTGTTCTGTGTTTGGGTGTACTGTGTCTTTACAAGAAAAAGCATTTAAGTATTCTATCAGTTATCTGTCTTCTATAGCACAAGCTCTGCTTAGTTTAGGGTCAGATGGCGCTGTGTGTATATAAAAAAAAAGATTGTATATAAAATAATTATTTTGTATCACAATCGAACCAATTAAGATAACATTGTGAAGGCGATGGTTTGTTATTTCTTCACGCTTTAATGGCTGGACCAATTTTCGATATAGTCGACAACCTGGAATGACCTGGATTAACACATACTTATAGACTACTTTCTATTCCGAAAAAATGTGGTGTTCACAGCGGGTAACACCGCGAGGAGAAGCTAGTGTTATAAAAGGTTGATGTATACCTACATATTCTGAGAAAATATTGATTTGGCTTTGCGGACTTGATGTAAACAAATTTATTAACATTTGCTCTAGTTTAAACTATCACGGTTGTTTCGTGTTCACTACAGTCAGTGAATCCTACAAATGTTATAAAAGTGAAAGTTTGTTGTATGTTTACATGTTTGTTACTCAATCACGCAAAAACGGCTGAACTGATTTGGATGAAATTCGGCCCACATATAGTTTATTACTTGTATTAACATATATTCTATCTATCTACTTATAGCTATCAGAAAACAAACTACTGGACGTATCCACTTGAAATTTGGAATAGGTAGATGCGTTTTTTGGAACATGATTCAGGACTCAAACGTATCCTTTATCTAATAATAAAATAGCGCAAGTATCATTTTTAAGTTTCATGACTATTGCATGTAACAAATATGCAAATAATTACACATTTTTCATTTCTCACTAAACCGAAGTCGCGGGAGTAAACTAGTAATAATATGATTATTCATTTTCAACACTTATATAATTTGGTCTACCTTCACACTTATTAACCAAATGTACATAAAAAGCACCTCAACGCACAAACTTGCATAGTTTGGTATGTAACTGAAGCTTTTGTATTTCTCCGACTTATACTTGCATTGGAAACATTGTTTGTCCCAATGGCATCACCACAATGGGCATAATATTCTTTTTCTTCAAACCCTTCCAAAACTTCGTACTGTCATTTTGATCGTCACCAGCTTGTGGTCTATTGAAGGGCCAGCGTTGTCCTATCCCAGATATGATACCAGATATTCCTTCATAAATCCATGATATCGAATCTGGGACGTTGATCTCGATGGGTAAAAATGGTATGCTTGATATAATACCACCAATAGAGAACCTTGGGGTATTTGGGATGAGAAGAACTGCTCTCATAGCAGTTTTGCCATTAGCTGGTAAGTTCGCTTCAGGTTCCGCATCAACAGATATTGAATCAGAATCATCGTTTTCGCTTTCTTTGATTGGTTTATTCCTTGTGAGGAAGTTGTCATCTAGTTTCGTAAATTGTTCGTCTTTTTCAATGTTGACAGGCGTATTGGGAATGAGTATAAGAAAAGGCTGTTGTGGTCTCCTAAAAACAGGACAAGAAGTTTATACTATTCATGATCAGATTATTAGGCATATGTCCTCAGATAACATAATCAGACTTCAAGATTAAACATGACATTAATTGTATGATAAAAACATTTCCATCAATCTGTCCCCGTTTCAGGCTACGTATGTTTATATCACTATACATCAGGTGAGCTATTGTCAAACACCTATGAAATATAAAGTTGATATAAATTAAACAGTTGAACTGTTTTTAATAATTTAAGTAAGTCTGTAATTGGTGTATTATAATAATAGGCTTTAAAAGGTAACACCGTAGTACTTGAAATTCTGCCGCCAAGCAGTAGTGTATGAACATTACTGTGTTCCAGTCTGAAGGGTACTGCAGCTAGGAAAATTACAGGGCGCTAAAGCAGCGACGCCTTGGACTTTGATTTAATCAAAGTTCTGTGTATCGCTGCAGTGATCAGTGATAAGCGTTATGTGTTACCATCACGAGAACGTTTTGTTTGTTTCATTGCTTTTTTATATATTTTTTTAATATAAAATGAAGAATGTAATTATGATACTCAACATAGACTAGTTACTTTGTATTTGCTACTTACATTGTTAACGGAGAAGGGATCGCATTGAAACCCTGTAAAGCTTGAAACTGTTGAATTGCCAACATTTGCTCTTGCAATGCAAGTCGTTGCTGTTGCAATGTCCCTGGCAGTGGTTGTAGCAACGGGAATTGCAGTGGCATTGCATTCAATGTTGAAAGTTTGAAGATGATCAGAAACATAACTTTTCCAAACGTATCCATTTCGAAATGTAGTTTGCGTCGGATTAAGTTTCACTGTTTTTAACAAATGCAAGAAAGATTTCGTATATTTTCATCGAAGATTTTGTATCGAATTCAATATATTTATCGTTTAAATTATTTAACTCCAACACTATATCTATCTGACATTACGTTTATGATGGCAATCAACACATACAACTTTTTGAATTTATGCACTCATATTTTTGAAAAAAAACGATTGTGTCAAAAATATTTACACAGCACATAATCCACTTTGTTTCGATTATTGTTTTGTAAAACTAATTTAAATTAACGAGTCGTATTGACAGGATGTGTCCACACATCACATTCGACTGGTAGAAATAACGCGCCACATTGCTATTCAGGGCGGATGACGGCTCTGGCCTACTGACTAGAGTCCTGACCCGTGGCTTTCTCTCATACTTTTTTTGGTCTCGAGAAATCGCAAGTATTTTTTTTTGCTGTAGAATAAAAATTTCAAGTTTGCAAAAGGATTTTTTTGGAGACCGTGAATATGGTAATTAAATTAATTGTTACTCCGAAGTCTCCATAATTTTGAATTGCTTGTGTAGGTACGTGTTATTACTGAATTATAAAATTATTGACTACGTGATAGTACACTTCCTGATTGATCCAAACTATGTGGTTAAAAAAGTTATGTCTTATATTATTTTTAAACAATATTTATCAAGTAAATGGCATGTCTTATAAAAGTGATCATTGCAGCGGAGTTTTTCCGTTTCTGGTCCGAGTCGGTTACTTTAAACGATTTCATGTAGAAGGGGATTTTTTTGATGGTTCATTGATCTTAAGAATTATCCCTGAGACAATAATACATTCATGCTAATACGATTAAACGCTAAATGCAGAACTGTTACCACAGAGCTGACACGGCAGTCAATATAGGAGTGTACCTATGTATTATAAGTATTGAAAAGAAGTATGTAGATATAGTTATAAGGTATACCTACTACAAGATTTTCATATTTTTTTTTTAAGCGGGTTGTCTGATGGGAAGCAATCACCGTCGCCTATGGTTATCTGCAATACCAGGGGTACTACAAATATGTTGCAGACTTTTTAAGATTTTATAAACACGTCTTTTGAAGAAACTAATGTTTTAACTCCGCGGGAATACGGAAGAAGGAAGATCATTCCACAATTTGCAAGTGTATGCCAAAAAGGAATGTGTGAATCGCACAGTTGTAGAGATAATAATGATATTTCCATGAATCAAATAGTTTGCTAATTTGCAATTGCTTTGATTAGGTTGGGGCTAGATGAAACTATGTGTATCTTCCAATATTTATTTATTTTGTTCAACTGATTGTATTAAACCAACGACATCAAACCCAAGCGGCCTCTACACCAGTCCAGTATGAGACAGACGAGGAGGAGCTTGCGAAAGAAACCGAGTGGGTGCGTCAAAAAAGCAGGAAGAAAAGGAAACTTAACTTATCACTGACCCCACCACAACAGCTAGAATCTGACTCTAGCAAAGACGCCAAAGAAAAACCAAAAGAGAAGAAAGTACCATTACCTCCACCTATAGTTGTTGAAAATATCAAGAACTACCAAGAGTTCTATGATCTTCTTTTGACAAGTCTAGCCAAAGAGTCATTTATCTCAAAGATGATAAATGGTGAAAGTGTTAAGATTAACACAAATAACGAGGACTCATATAGAGCCGCTACCAAGCTGTTGTTAGAGAATAGCTATCTTTGGCACTCGTATGAGAACAAACAAGACAGGCCGATTAGAGTAATGGCTAAAAACCTGCATTCTACGTGCTTGCCCGAAAAAATAGTAGAAGATCTGACATCCAAAGACTACAAAATACAAGCAGCTGTAAACAAATTGAGCTGGAAAAGTTAGCAACCTCTCAACATGTTCATGCTCTCATTCGCAAAAGAAGAAGACATTAACAATATATACAAAATTAAGTCTGTATTAGGCTGCAAAGTGGACATTCAACCGCTAAAAACATCTAAACTAATTCCACAATGTAAGAGGTGTCAAGCATATGGGCACACACAGAAATATTGTTCCAAAGAACCTAGGTGTGTGAAGTGCACTGGTAAACATCTAACCAGAGACTGCAAAAAGGCAGCAGAAGCAAAGCCAAAGTGTGTTCACTGTGGTGAACCCCATCCAGCTAGTTATAGAGGCTGTGTTGTAGCCAAAGAACTCCAAAGCTTAAAATACAAAATATTGAAGAAGAGTGTAACACCCACAGCTGTCAATACAGTTCCAGCTATAAGCAAAGGTAAAAAACCAATTGCCAACAACCATATCATGAAAAATATTTCTTTTGCACAAATAACAAAAGGAGTAAAACCAGCCCCGCAGTTACAACTATCCAAGAAAGTGAGCTCAGATACCGATGAAAAGATCAACAAAATCATTAATCTATTTTTAATCTATCGTTGAATGAGGTCACTCATTCAACGATAGATTAAAAAAATTAGAAAGCAGCACTAATGCACTGCTTATGAGAAAAAATCATGACTTACTCACTAAAAATTATGGCATGGAATGCAAATGGGCTCCTGCAGCATCAAAATGAACTACAGGCAGTCTTAAATACAAAAAATATTGACGTGTGCCTCATATCAGAGACACATTTTACAAAAGAATCCTACATAAAAATCAAAGGCTATAAAGCTTACCATGCTCTACATCCTGACAACACTGCTAGAGGAGGTAGCGCTGTGATTATTAAGGAGAACATCTGTAATCATGAAGAGTACAAGCATGAAGAACAAGACATACAAGCTGTGGCGGTAAGTGTAAAAACTAAACGCCAACCTGTCACTATTTCAGCCATATACTGTCCACCTAGACACTCAATAAAAGAAGATAAATACAAGAGATTCTTGAAAAATCTTGGTAACAGATTTATACTTGGGGGTGACTTTAATGCTAAAAACACTTTCTGGGGATCTAGATTAACAACAACTAAAGGAAGGGAACTACTCGGTGCCATTAGAGAGTTGAAATGCAATGTCGCATCAACAGGAAAGCCCACATATTGGCCTACTGATCCCAACAAAATACCTGACTTAATAGATTTTTATATATATAAAAACGTATCACCCAACTTTCTTCACATTGAGGAATGTTTTGATATGAGTTCCGATCACTCACCTATATTATTAACTTTGAGTGAAACTATTGTACAAAGAGAGAGCAATCCCACCCTTGTCAACAAAAACACTGATTGGGAGAGTTTTAAGCTTGATTTGGACTCTGCTATAGACCTTAAAGTTCCACTTAAGAATCCACAGCAACTAGATCAAGATGTTATTAAATTTATCACGAACATACAACAATGCGCGTGGAGTAATACGCCACAACTCAAAAGAAGAACTATAGGGAACAGCTATCCAAAAGACATAAGAGAACTCATAACTAAAAAAAGGAAGCAAAGAAGAAAATGGCAACAAACCAGATGCCCACAAGATAAACAAAGGTTAAACCTTCTCACGAAAAGGTTAAGGAGGAGAATTCGAAACTTTCATGAAGAAACTATGAATACCTACCTTAGTCAACTAACAAGTGATCGCACAACAAACTACTCTTTATGGAAAACTACAAAAAGTTTAAAAAAACCTGTTATGCAAATCCCTCCGATCAAAAAATCTGATGGGCTTTGGGCTATAAATAACAAACAAAAAGCGGATAGGTTTGCGGAACATTTAGAAATAATCTTTCAACCAACTGAAGACAGTGAAGAATCTATTACGTTGTTAGAAACATCTCAAGATGAGCTAGAAATAAGACTCGTCACACCAAGAGAAGTTTACAAAGAGATCAAATGCCTTAATCAAAAGAAATCTCCTGGATATGATCTAATTACTGGTGAAGTCCTTCAAAATCTTCCACGTAAAGCCATAGTAAAACTTACCACTCTCATCAATGCGTCATTTAGACTTAAATACGTACCTGATGCTTGGAAAGTCGCCGAAGTTATAATGCTGCCAAAACCTGGAAAACCACCGCATGTAACAACTTCGTACAGGCCAATATCTTTATTGCCAATTGTGTCCAAACTATTTGAAAAGCTACTTATGAGACGATTAAAACCCATTATAGAAGAGAGAGAGCTAATTCCAGATTATCAATTTGGTTTTAGACAAAAACACTCAACTATAGACCAAGTTCATAGAATAACTAACATAATAGAAAAATCATTAGAAGAAAAGAAAGTTTGCTCTACAGTATTCTTGGACGTAGCGCAGGCTTTTGATAAAGTTTGGCATAAAGGTCTTATACACAAAATAAGAAATATGCTCCCAAATCAGTTTGCTGATATATTAGAGTCTTACCTAACACAAAGAATGTTCCGGGTAAGGCAAAACGACTCATACTCAGAGCTTAAGCTAATCAAAGCTGGCGTGCCACAGGGAAGTGTTCTAGGTCCGGTCCTGTATTTACTTTACACTTGTGATATCCCAAAACTAGAAAATAACACCATTGCTACTTTTGCTGATGACACAGCTATTATGGCCACAGGAGTCACTCAAGACGAAGCAGTGGAAAAGGTTCAAACAGCCATTAACACCATATTTGATTGGACAAGGAAATGGCGAATAAAACTGAATGAATCAAAATCCATTCACATAGACTTCACAAACAAAAAACCAAATTACCATCCGGTGTATATTAATAACAATATAATACCATACGAAAATACAGCCAAATATTTAGGTATGACACTAGACACAAAGCTTCGCTGGAAGGCTCATGTCAAAAAGAAACGCGAAGAGTTAGAGCTTCGCTACAAGAAGATGTACTGGTTACTTGGAAAACATTCTTCGTTATCAGTGCACAACAAACTACTCTTGTATAAACAAGTCCTCATGCCAATATGGACTTATGGTATTCAACTATGGGGCTGTACCAAACAAAGCAATACACAGATGATACAAAGATTTCAGAACAAAGTACTCAGAGGGATATTGAACTCACCTTGGTACATAAGAAACGTCGACCTCCATTGGGACCTCAAAGTGGACATGGTCGCAACAAACATCATTAAAAAATACGCTGAAGCTCATGAAAATAGACTTCACCAACATGTAAATGTCGAGGCTATCCAGCTCCTCGACAACACGGATATAGTAAGAAGACTAAAAAGGACAAAACCTTTTGAGTTAGTGTATTAGTAATGTCAGTGCAGTGAGTGAGTGTGCTTATTATAGAACACATGAACAAAGTGTCTTCCCCTTAATAGAGACAGTAAGAAAAGTGTCGATGGACGCATTCTTAGAATATACTCTACTTAGCAATTTAAGTTATATTAAAATTACTTATTAGTCTCAACTAGGCTAGATTGTAATAACAATGAGGTATCTATCAACAGAAAGATACATCATTAGAAGGAAAAAACTGATTGTATAGTGTGCTATACAAAAATTGGGTTAACAACACAACACATTAACATTGTTAGAGCACAAAATTAGTTTATAACATTTTTTAGTATGACAATAGGTGTCTTCAAATCTAGAGTAAATAGGTTTCTTCTAGGTAAGCGTCATCATCATCATCTTAGACCACACTACTGCTTAACATAAAAAAAAACATCAAAAAACAAAAATCTTTATTTATTTTTAAATGAGTAAATGTTGTGTAGGCAAAAACCACCCTAATAGGCAAAAAGTATAATTTATAGTATTTAGTATTGTGACCAGCATTTACAAGGAATTGCCCCTCCTCCCATCGCCGCGACCTCGGAGCGCCGCTCCGCCTCCGAACTAAGCTGACTGCTTGTGTTACGGGGACGAAGCGCTAGTCCGACGAAAGCGTGCCATGGGAAGACAGGTTACACTATGCTGGCCACAACTAATTATATTAGAGTGATCTAAAAAAGGTTATTATTGATTATGATAATTGATGAAACGATAATAATAAACATTTATATATTACATGTATTTATAGTTTTAAATGAAGCAATTGTGGGGAGGGCACTGAAGCTGAAATACAGGCGTTATAACCTAGTTCAGCGGAAGAAACTCGGTCTATTTTTGTAAACAATGATATTAATAGTTAAGTAATATGTATTATATATATATCACTTGTCAATACTTGTGCATTTTATGACTACAACTTCACTATTTTTAAACACAAACACTCGAAATAAACACAACTTTTTTGTTATACAATTCTACTAATAGATAGATACTAATGATAGGTACTCGTACTACATGTATAGTATAACTTTAAAAAAGGGGTTTTTGGCGGGAACGCGGGAAGAGTCGTGTCGCTCCGTTGTATTTTTTTCCAAAACTAGTGTTTTATCGAGTGTTTATGCATAAAAATGGTGGTGTTTTATTCATAGAGTGCCGAATTACAAGCGCGATTGTGGGAAAATGATATAATGTGGTGAAACATGACTTTTCGTGGTGCTTACAAAACTCCATCGAAGCTTTATAGTAAAGTCGCCACTACTTTACTAAAGCATGACTGGACTTGACTGACACAGACTGGACTTGACTAAGACTGGACTTTGACTATAACTAGCTACGAGGACACTTATTTAACTTTTGAAACTTGAAAAAAATATAAATACTTGACACTGGCAAATGCTAAAACGCGACGCCAAAACCGAAGAAAAAAAAAACTTTAAAAAAGTATTTTAAGGAAAGGCGGTTCAAGCCACTAAATTACTCAGACTATTTATTAGTGAAGTGAACTATGTACATTTACTTTCTACCTAACCTTGTGACATTAGTCGTAAACCTCCTACTTTACGTAGTCGGTTTACTTTGTAATTAAGGTAACACGGTAAAATAAATGGCATTCATTCTATAACTAATGTCTATTAAGGCTTCTGTTTGTAAAGGTAATAAATTATGCGCTAGGTTTGCCTAGAAATAGTGAAAATCTTGGGAAAGTAGGTGTGCAGCGACTTCTTGAATGGTTAATACATGTTTGTAGAAATTATGTGAAAATGAAACACTATGTTATGTTGGTATGGTTCAAGATATTTATTGCTTTTTACAGTAGGTACAAGATGCTGTAAATACAAAGTAGTATGTGGTATACAGTCAAATATGAACCCCGTTAATAGTAACGTTCAGCAGAGAGGATTACAAGGTGAGGATATTATTTTAAAAGTCAAAATTTAAGTTTTTTTTAAATGTCATATTCGTATCATAAATTTACTATCTTTCTGTCAGGAATACGTCGATTGTGTAATACACTAATGTTGTTTTTTAAACTTAGACGCTAAGCGGATAAGTTCGTGTTAAGACTTAACATCAAGTGAGCTGTGGTCGAAACACCTAGCCTGTCAAACATAAAAAAACCATAAACAATAAGTTTTTTTTGGTAAATACATACTTATAATACATGCAGTACACTCAGACACAGAACAAACATTTGTTTATGTCACAAAATGCTTGTTCTGAGTAGGAATTGAACCCACGCCCTTCATTCAGCTCTTGGAAAACAAAGTCCGGGGTATTGATGCTTTGGCGCTCATTACTTGTTGATAAATAATTATTGTTTGTTCTGTCTTGGTGTTCTGTATGAATTTACGAAAGAAAAAGTACAAACATAATTATATTCTATCAGTTATCTGGTTGCCATAGTACAAGACAATTTTTTATTAAAGTAAAAGTAATGAGACGATCGTTGCGCTCTCTTGATGGTAAGAGATAACGCATGCCCATGACCATTGCAGCGATACACAGAACTTTGAGTAGCAAAGCAAAGTCCAGGGCATCGCTGCTTTGTCACACATTACTTTGAGACTTTCGATGGTTAGTCTCAACAGCCCAGTAATTTGGCTAGCTGCAGTACCCTTCAAACCGGAACACAGTAATGTTTACACGCTGCTTACTTACTTACTTGGTGGTAGAACTCCTTAGCAGGAGGTCGTCTAGGTAGGTACCACCGCAGTACCAGTTATTCTGCCGCTAAGCAGTAGTGTGTAAACATTACTGTGTTCCGGTTCGAAGGGTACTGCAGCTAGCGAAATTACTGGGCTGTTGAGACTAACCAAGAAAGTCTCAAAGTAATGAGCGCCAAAGCAGTGATGCCCTGGACTTTGTTTTGTTACTCAAAGTTCTGTGTATCGCTGTAATGGTCATGGATAGGCGTTATCTCTTACCATCAGGAGAGCGTCTCGTTCGTGTAAATACTTCTTACATTAAAAAAAAAAAAAAAAACGCTACTGCTTGGCGGCAGAATATCTAGTAAACTGCGGTGGTACCTACCTAGACGACTTCCTGCTAAGGAGATCTACCACTATGTTTGTGGCTAGATAAAGCTGTGTGAAAGGTTCTACGATATTTATTTATCTAAAGCGTGATGTTAAAAACACCTAGCATACTTGCATGCCTCTTCGTTCAGTATCATAAAAAGTCATTAAACAGTAAATCAGCCTAGCTGGGGCAATTCCTAGAATGACTGCACCAGCGGGCGCAGACCTGTTATGTCGGTACTCGGTATGAACGGTCTCTCGTAGTTTTACAGGCATAACTGCAACTGCCAGTGGAACTAATTTTACCGACACAAAAAAGGAATAGGTTCTCAATTCTTTTTTTTTTATGTAAAAAGTAATGATACGAACGAGACGCTCTCCTGATGATAAGATAACCAGTCCATGACCATTGCTGCGATACACAAAACTTAGACTAACAAAACAAAGTCCTGCAGGCGTACCATGAGGTGTTAGAGCAGTTCAGTATAGGCCCTAAACTGAACCGTTTGGCAAATTCGTACCATGAGGTCCTTATAGCAGGACAGTTTAGGTCGCCGCCATCTTTGTCCGCCGAAACATAAACATCATCGCAAACTTGTCAGAAAACGGCATTTCGTTCATTCAATTCGTACCATGAGGTGTTATTTGACGTTAGTTGCACCTAAACTGTACCGCCGAGTTGTCAAAATAACGATTCAATAAAAAGTTAATAAATATCGACCGTTTGGTCTGCTTTTATTTAATTTGTGAATTTTCTTGATATTATATCTTTAATAGCCCCATGCCCATGGGAGTTTAAACGTGATGCTGCTTCCTCCCAAAAGCGGCGGGTGTGCTGCCTCAACTGTAGGCGCTTATTGAACCCTAAAGCAATTACTTGATTTCTATGGAGTAATTCCCACAGCTGCTCTAACTGAGCGTAATTTACCCTTCATAAGCGTTCTGAGGGCTGTCTGTAAGAGCAATTTTGATTTACAATAACAACAAACTATTCGAAAAAAAACTCATGAAATACATAGGTACATAAGTAATATAAAACTATAAATATACTAACGACATTATTATTGACAATGCCAATAATATAAATTTGTAACCACAAAACAGTTTTGTTTGGTTTATTTCGACCTTTGAGTTATATTATATTATTAGAAATCTAAATTTTTGAGTTTTGGCGGGAACGCGGAAAGAGTCGTGTCGCCCCGTTGTATTTTTTTTTCAAAACTTGTGTTTTGACGAGTGTTTATGCATAAAAATGGTGGTGTTTTATTCATAAAGTGCTGAATCACAAGCGCGAGTGTGGGAAAATGATATAATGTGGTGAAACATGACTTTTCGTGTTGCTTCCAAAACTCCATCGAAGCTTTATAGTAAAGTCACCACTACTTTACTAAAACATGACTGGACTTGACTGACGCGGACTATACTTGACCAAGACTGGACTTTGACTATAACTTTAGCTACGAGGACACTTATTTAAACTTGAAAATATATAAATATTTGACACTGGCAAATGCTAAAACGCAACGCCAAAACCAAAGAAAAAAAATCTGAACAACCTTTTTGCTGTCATTCGCAGATGAATAATGAAAAAAAAGTATTTATTAGGTGTGTTCCGAAACAAAGAGTCGTAATTGTTTCTCTGTTTAGAATAAAGTTTTTTTTTGGAATTTAAGTAAATGATAGGGTAATCGTAAAAATAAAACATGTTAATAATTATGCTGTAGTGCAATATAGTATTAAGTAATATTTCACCTTAAAATGTCATATCATTATAAAACATTAAGAAAACCGATACTTCCCGACAATCACAATTTCGGAACAGATTTTTCACACGAGATACAATTATACTTTTGTATAGCGCTGTCCTTTTCTTCGGTAGCGGGACAGTATTGGAGCCAGAGACAAGTATCGTTCGTTCTTTGAAGAGCTAGCGATGCAGTTGCGATCCAATTTTAACATGCTCATGGTATGAAATAAAGCGGGACAGTTTAGGTACCTAAACTGAACTGCCCCGCAATTGGATGGAAACGTAAAACCTCATGGTACGCCTGCAGGGCGTCGGTGCTTTGGCGCTCATTACTTTGAGACTTTCGATGGTTAGTCTCAACAGCCCAGTAATTTCACTAGCTGCAGGACCCTTCAAACCGGAACACAGTAATTCGACTGTAGGTTTTTTTTTGGTATGTATATTACGCGACCATTCCGCCAATTAAGATTCGATTTTGATGATTTTTTTGTTTTTGTTTTGTAGGTCATACTTCAGAGGTGGTCTCAAATAAATTTTCGATGGAGCTGTTTTTTAAAAATCAACTAAAATTTAAAAATTGTATACATCCATGATATTTTCGTTTACTCCGAAACCTCACTGTTTCATTGGAGCAGTGCGTTTAGTTAGCCTAAGGGTCATGGAGTCGGTTTATTAAAATTGTAAATATATTACTTAGTAAGGTTATTTATTGAGCGAGTTAAATGAACGCAGAAAATTAATAACTTTTTTATGATTTAGCTAGGTATTTGATCACGGCTCACCTGAAGTTAAGTGACGGTATGGTCGAAGATGATAACACCTTGCCTGGAATGGAAATGGTTCTCATGTGAGGCTGCCGGAACACACCGTTAGATGCTTGGCGGCTGATGTTCAACTTGAGGGTGGTAGCTAGCCACCCAAGTACCTACTATAAAGTACCCTACCACCATGCTATGGTTTCACCATGGATGTTTTCCTTCACCGGCAGTTCATGCGAAGCACAATAGGTTAGAAATCACAACAGATCAGAACAGAATCGATTAGTGTGTAAGCATAAGTTCCATTTTGAAGAGTACTGCAGCTAGCAAAATTACAGAGCTATTAGACATAGCATCGAATATCTCAAAGTACTGAAGACCAGAGCATAGTTATAAAAGGAGCGTCATATTTCGTCTATAAAAACTTTGTAGTTAGTTGTTGGCTAATTTCATTACAGAAAAAAACCTGAAAACAATGCCTGTACAATCTAAACTTTAGACTATAAAACCTTGACTTTTAAAGACTTATTCATACACTAGCTGCGCCCCGCATCTACATGTTTTGGGGATAAAAAGTAGCCCGTCGTGTTAATCCAGGGTGACAGCTATCTTCATACTAAATTTCATCAAAATCCATTTTGTGGTTTTTGCGTAAAAGAGTAACAAACATCCATCCATCCAAACTTTCACATCTATCATAACAAGTGGGATATTTAAAAAACAATTTACCTAAACACTTGGTAATTTAAGTAAGAACTTACTGGCCACAGCCGTATTAAATATCTTCATAGCACGCTAGCCGTAAAAGAGTCTTTCACTACCAATAACTGGACAAATATATTTCGCATTTATAACATACTATAGCGGACGTCTCGCGGTTTCACCCGCGTAGTTCCCGTTCCTGTAAGAATACAGGGACAAAAAGTAGCCTATGTCACCCGGGGATAGTGTAGCTTCCCAACGGTGAAATAATTTTTGAAATCGGTCCAGTAGTTTCGGAGCCTATTCAATACAAACAAACAATCAAATCTTTTCTCTTTATAATAGTATAGATTTTTATGTCCATGGCTTCGCTCGCGTTATTGTAGATTTCGTTTTCGTTAACTTTTTCTATCCCACGGGAACAGTATACCCTTTTCTGTACCGGTGACTATATGTTTGCAAAATTTCATAATAATCGGTCAAGTAAAAATATATAACAACAAACAAACAAACAAACTCACATATACTCTATTTTATAATATTATTTAAGATTCGTGCGAAAAAGTACTCTAAATAAAGATTTAAAAAAAACTTAGGATTCAATTTATCACTATTGTCATGTTTCCGCTCTGGAAAAGAAAATATTGTCAACTGTTAGATCGGTGACGGCTTGTGGAATTGATGGCTAAAATTACGTTCATTCGATAAAAATGACATAAGAAGCCGGTTCCACAGCTTCGTCCTTTCTGTAACCGCTATTACTTTCACTGAATTTTAAATTATCAGTTTACCTAAACTTTCCCTGTTAATTAAGTTCTTACACAATAAAATACACGAGTAATTTCACTTGATTTTATGGCAAGAATAAAAAAGAAAATAAATAATTTAACTCTAAATTACGATTAATAAATGCTTTATCACTTCATTAGTATCTACTTAGTATTTAGTGTCGTTGTTTTTGTTGTCGGGTTGACCGTCGTCCACAACCACGTTGATTTCGACTTCGAAGGTTCCTGGTTTGTCTGCGGAAGGCCTCACAATGACGCCAGAAGTTCGGGAATCAGTAACTGCATCCACTTCATTTTCAGAGGTGTCAGCGATAGGGACCACAGATGACACTGCTTGAGGAATTGCCGCCGCATCTATTTTGTCTTGAGGATCTTGTGGCAGCCTTACTGACATGAGCCCTTGGAAACGCTGCACTAAGTACTCCAGCAGTGGACCGAATCTGGAGACCCCGTCGGTGGTGAGGAGAACGCGTTCTGGTGCGTCTTGGTGAGATTGCAGCACGAACATGTTGAAGTTTAGAGTTTTTTTGACGGGTCGGGCCGCTGCCTGCTGGACACAGGCTATTGCGACTACCACCAGCAACACTCGAGACATATTCAGGGACGTCCGCGCGGAATCGCGAGAGAGCCTGCACTGAGCGCCGCACTTTTTGCCCCTACATCTAGCCTAAGCTAACGGGCCTTGGGTAAAAAGATCATAATTGCCTCACGTTGCTACTACGGATAATTGCACGACACCTTTCCTTTGGAAAGCGATGCTGTCTTAATTTGGATGCGTCATCTTCAACACCCAGAATTTGGTGAACTTGGAACGGGAAGAGCGACATAATTGTGGGAGCTCAAGTTTCATTGGCAGATATGAGCTATTATCGAGTCGATGAAACGAACAAGATGCAAAAGTGCAGGCAGATGCAGTTCGAATGACGCTTAACTCGAAGAGATAGAGCTGAGTTTGTAAATCGAAAATTGCAATTTTCAGCGAATGAATGCATATTTGATTTTTGAATTATTGTAACAAGCATCAATCAAGAAAGCAAGTGATTGATGGCAAAATAATGATGCAGTATCAAGGCCATGATAATGCGGGTCAGTAAAAATAACAAAAAGCGGTTTGTAGGATTTTCGATTGTTCTTTTGTTTGCATGTTGAATCTAAATTAGCTTTAAATTGTGACCGAATTGCGAGAACGAATTGATAATAATTGTCTGATACTTTTTTTTGATACTATGAGATGCACTATCTGAAAGCCGTACCAATAAATATCTGCAACTACGAAATGAAAGTTACGAATGAATATTTAAAACGATCTGTATGAAGCTATAGATATAGAACGATAAAAAATATTACACAGTTTCGACTATAATATCATAGTTGTTTAGATAGAATGTATATGTTTGTGACCTTTGAGGTTGAATCTTTAAGACCGTGGGGGTCTGCCGCTCACGATCTGTATAGGGACCTGGCCAAACGCTTAGAGGAACAGAATGCTGGCATCAACTTCAATCAAAAGCTTAGCATTTCCGTCCAGCGCGGCAATGCTGCCAGCATTCTGCCCACATTTCCCTCCACTCATTAGAGAAGGGAAATGACGCCTTTTAGATTAGGCTGGTTGTTATAAATTTGTGAAGTGTAAGTAGTATTGATTTTGATATTTTTTTATGGTGTTATCTATACTATTATAAAGAGGAAACAGAAACTACTGGACCGATTTCAAAAATTCTTTCACCGTTGGGAAGCTGCACTATCCCCGGGTAACATAGAATACTTTTTATTCCTGTATTCTAACGGAAACGGGAACTACGCGGATGAAACCGCGAGGCGTCCGCTAGTTAGAAATAAAGAAAAGGAAAGACATCATTTCCTATGACTGATCAGAGTAGGTACCCTAAGTACATTTGTAAAGTTTAAAGATAATTAAACTTGCTAATAAATTTACTTTAATTACTACAGTCAGATAACCATCTCAAAATGTGATCACACAAGATTATGGTGCAATTATCTTTGCACATGACACTGGAATATCATTTGCTACTTCGACAATTTTGTTATGCCAGTCCTAAAATTGAATTCATTTCGATTTTCAATCTTATTTCTGTACAGTTTAAAGTGACACAAGATTTGCTTAAAGTTTTTAGATGATGGAGAGATGAGATGGCTCAGGATGAAGGTCCGTTACGTTCACGATCTGTTCCGGGTGGTAAAGTAAAGTATAGTTCAATGTAACGGTATGGTAGATAAAACTTAGTTACGTTGGTATGGGATACAGTTTTCCTGATGTTTACGATATTATGTGTATCAATTTATCGTCGGTTCACTGGCTTAACATCTAGTAGTTTAAGTTATAGTTAGGGTATTTGTAATCTATTTTCTATAACAAGGAATAAAGATTTATGCAATGAGTTGTCAAGCATCCCACTAATATTATTAGTATGAAAGTTTGGATGGATGGATGGATGGATGTTTGTTTCTCTTTCACGCAAAAACTATACAAAAAAAGGCATTATTTTGTAAAAATCCACAGAAAATTAAATCTTAAAAACTCCTTTTTTAATGTTGCTCTTGTTTTTTTCTAGAATCTCGGGTATATTTTTTTAGATATTTTTATCTCTTGTTCCATTTGATTTACAAAAGGCTCGTCAGGCTCGTTGTGTACCTATTTGAGAGCTACTGGTGCAGGCAGATTTTTATTGCTGGTACAATTATTTGAAAATACATAATAATAATAACATAACAATTTCGACAATCTTGTCTCGTCTCAGGTCTCGACCCGAAAGTCCCGGGACTCGAGACAACTAAAATTACTAAAAGTCGTCGACGACTAAAACACGACGTCTCGTGTCTCGAAGTTCCGGGACCCAAACCCTAGTTAGGATCTTAGTATAAACAAAAAAAAACGAATACAATACGTTGCATTAAGAAAAATGCTGCCAGAGATGAGATCCATAACCTGATAATTTGTAGATAGGTACATACTTGACAAATCGTAGTCAGTCGTAGAAAGCAGCCTCGTTCCATCCGGTCTGCGATATCGCTCCATATTTCAAAGGCCTGGATATACCCGTAAGGAGACAGAGAGCCTAGTTTTTCCACCAAGTCTGTCATAGATTAAATGACAGTTTAAATGTAACTTTGAGCTTGTCTTGATCACTTCAGTCAGTTTTACTCAGAATCACGGATTGAGTGTAAATTTTGGTCAGTAGCAAGTCAAGTATCGTTTATTTATAAGATTTTATAATCTCTAATAATTTTAGTTGTGAACATTTTTCTTGCCTTTTTTTACTATACCACGTTCTTGCATTGTGCTGTGACAATTTTTCATTAGTTTTCATCATGCGCTAAAACATGCTTAATCTATTATAAGAAAAAAATACACAAGCAACAAATGTAAAAGACAATTTACAAAAAGTATTTATTTCTTTTACTTACAACTTAATACAATTGCGAACTAAAATTCTATTTATCACAATAATGGTAACTAAGGATAGGTCAAGACAAAAAATGAAGGCACAAGGGATAGAAAAAGAACTAAGAAAGTGTTAACGAAACAATAGAAATACATTAGAATTATTTTTTCAACTTCATGTTGCTATGTTGTAAAGCCTTATCGCACTGTATTTAATCAATGTTTAGTGTTAGCTATTTGCTAGCATTTCTGGTTCAGTATAGTATTTCTTAAAGATTTCGTTGTTAGAATTCTATGCGAAGTGGAATATCTTAAAAGCTTGAGCAATTCGAATGGTACAATTTTTTTTCTTGTTATTCCCGTTTCGTGGAGAGACAGAAAAAAAAGTGAAGTCACCGGTGTGGTCATTCAACATCTTGTTATGCTTTGGCCCTGGCTTGCGCATGCGCCGATGTTGGTCGCAGGTTTCTCGCTTCTTTAGATTCAGTGATGGCTTGACTCTGTTGCTTTGGCTCCGCCGACGATGCATCTGTAAGTCACAATGAGATATGCAAAATTAGATTTATTTTGCATTGCAATGTTTAAATTTATGGTGCTTTGCAATGTTTAAATTTGAATTTGTTTTATATGTTTGATAAGCTAGATGTTTGGCCACATCTTATCAAATTTTAATGATAAGTGACGGTGTGGTCGAAGATGGTAAAGCACAACTAGCTTGGAATAGAACTGGCTTTCAAGTGAGGCTGCCGGAACACACTGTTAGATGCTTGGCGATAGATTTCAACTTCAGGATGCTAGCTAGCCAGCTAGCCAGCCGAATACTAAAAAATACCCTACCACCATGCTATGGATTCTTCACGAAGTTTTCCTTCACATATGTTGATAGCAGAGCATCGCTGCTTACAGCCAGCATAGTTTTCTCAAACCATTGAAGGAAGGTCAACTAACCTGAAGCTTGCAAACTGGCTGGCTGTGTCTGTAAATTCACCAACTGTGCTAGTCGAACAGGGCTCTGGCTCTTAGCTGGACCTTGGACACCAGCTGGCGCAGTTTGTCTGAAAGGACACAAGTTTGGATGAAAAGAAGAAACAGTTCTTTGGTAACTATTTGAATCCCACTAATATTATAAATGTGAAAGTTTGGATGGATGGATGTTTGTTACTCTTTCACGCAATAACTACCGAACGGATTTGGATGAAATTTGGTATGGAGGTAGCCGAGACCCTGGATTAATACATAGGCTACTTTTTACATCGAAAACATGTTGCGGGTAACACCGCGGGGCGCAGCTAGTTAGATATAAACACAGTTATAACTTTTTGGGTTACGGCGTGTTAGACCAAAGTTTGAACACTAAAATTGTATTTTTATTTGTTGAATATCTTACTGGTATGCCGCGGGATTTTGGTAAATCAAGTTAAAGGGCCTGTTGAGCTGTTGAGGAGGACCGAAGATCAGTGGGTTGCCTTGCACCAGGCCAGGGTGTCCCTGCACCACTCCTCCAGGGTAAGCCAGCGGCGTCACCATTTGGTTGGGGGTATTGACAAGCACAGCGTTTTGGAAACCTGTAAAAATATTTCTCATTAAACAAGTCAATATAAACAATACTAACTGGCACACGCGTCATACTCACGATCGGGTGCTGCTTGCGGGTCGCTGTTCTGCTCGCGGTATATACACA
Organism: Biston betularia; assembly: GCA_905404145.2. NCBI lineage: Eukaryota > Metazoa > Arthropoda > Insecta > Lepidoptera > Geometridae > Biston > Biston betularia. Next base: position 1,280,821 of record FR989868.1, read on the forward strand.
AACTAGTACCTACTTTAACCTTAGATTAACATTAATTTGACTAAACATAAAATAAGGAAAAACATAATAATAATGAAAAGAAATAGAAAAATAATAAATTCCTATAAATAATTATTCCTATATTTAATATAGGAATACTGTATTATTGTAAAAAAAATGTAATTCAAGTTGACAAAAGTCCCCGGAGTCTGCGGAGCGATTTGTTTGAATTTGAATTTATTTATAATAAAAAAATGAAGTCAATAATCAAGAAAGTTGTTGATACCCATGTTCAATGTTCATATCTGTTAACTCAGTCTATCCACTACAGACTCAAGCCTATTCTTCTAGTAAGATGAGCAGAATTGAAAAACAATCTAGGTACTTTTTTATCGCGTGTTAACCCTAACGTGAATTAAGGTTTACTTCAATAAATAATGCTATGGCTTGAGTTTGGCGGGAACGCGGAAAGAGTCGTGTCGCCCCGTTGTATTTTTTTCCAAAACTAATGTTTTGTTTTGTGTTTATGCATAGAAATAGTGGGTTTTTCTTCATAAAGAGCCGAATCACAAGCACGAGTGTGGGAAAATGATATAATGTGGTGAAACATGATTTTTCGTGTTGAAGCTTTTTAGTAAAGTCGCCACTACTTTACTAAAGCATGACTGGACTTGACTGACACGGACTATACTTGACCAAGACTAGACTTTGACTATAACTAAAGCTACGAGGCAACTTATTTAACTTTTGAAACTTGAAAATATGAAACACTTGACACTGGCAAATGCTCAAGATGCGACGCCAAAACCAAATAAAAAAAAATGCCATGGCTAAGACACTTACCATTACCCGGGTATCCCGCCGGATTCCCCTGCGGTCCGGCAGCAACTATGTACACAGGCTGGTACCCTCCAATCGTCCCCGGCCTAAACAATAATTAGAAGTTTAATATGGGTAGAAAAGTTAATTTAAATGAAAGCCTTATACATATATTATTATACATATTTATTTATTTATTATTTTTTGTAAATTTCCCCCTACCAGCGTCTACCCAAGACAACCCAGCTCCTTGAAGTACCGGAGCGAGGCTCTGGGTCGCTGGCAAAGTAGCTCCAGTGTTATTTTTTTTTAATGGTTAACATGCTTGACGTTTGACTACAGCTCACCTGATTTTAGGTGACGGTGTGGTCGAAAATGGTAAAGCACACCAAGCCTGGAATGAAACTGGCTCTCAAGTGAGGCTGCCGGAACACACCGTTATATGCTTGGCGGCAGATTTTCAACTTGAGGGTGGTAGCTAGGCAGCCGAGTACCTACTAGAAAGTGCCCTACCACCATGCTATGGTTTCCTCACGATGTTTTCCTTCACCGGCAGCTCAAGCTCATTGTTGGGGGTTGAACCCTCTGAGCTATCATCGCTACATAATATGCGGATGAGATGAGATGAAGTTAAGTATGATAGCGAAAAGCAGAAAGTCTTATTCCTCCATATTTTTCCTTCTATCGGACAAAGCTCATTACTTTCGTATTTAAAAATATACAAATAATTCAATACAGAATATGTAGAGTATATAAATGAGAGTTTTTGGGAAAGAAGCTTCTCTTGATCGTTTGTGAAATTTCCCATGGGTTAATTTGGGTTAACTAGTCGATTATCCGGGTTACCTTAATCCGGGGATGGGCATGTGTATGATGAACACTCTCTGTCCAGGGATTAGTCCGGGAATGTTCTGAGGCGGCTGTAAAATTAAAAATATTTACTGTGTTATGTTTATTTATTTCTCGAAACGCGCCTGGTTGAGATGTCACGGTGCATAAACAAAACACGGCTACCTTTTGCCCGTAAAAATGTTAGTGACAATAAAGCTTTTTAGTTTTTGTTATTTTTTCATCAGGCGTTTTTGTAGCGTATTACTATATCAAATAGCTGTAAGGTACGGGTTCTATTCCAACCCAAGACTAACATTTATGTGACAAGATTAAATTAAAAAGTTTGTTCTTTGTCTGGGTGTTCTGAACATATTATAATCTATAAGTTTATAATGCAGCGAGGTGATAGCAATATTTACCTATGTTAACTTTTTGGGAGCTAAATGCATAAATGTGCCGAAATATACTAAAAGATAATTGTGTTTATCACCACCTATTTTCTGACAAAATACTATATTCGTGTGTTCAAATTGCGAAGATTTCAAAGTTACATCGTATATTAAACAATTGCTACTTGTTACTGTCATGCTTAACTAATAAATCTGTTTATTGTTGAATTATTTGTCGTGACCCTGGGTATATGTACCTGTTGAGGGGGCTGCTGCGGCGGTTGTGCGCCCGGTATAAGCTCCACTTCGCTGTCTGGTTCGAGGGTCTCCAAATGAGACGGCTGGTTCTGGCTCGCGGCTACAAATAGACACGTAAAAAAGATAAGAATTAGGGATATATTAGCAGGAGGTTGCATCATCACCAAGCAGCAATGTGTAAGCATTACTGTGTTGCGGTTTGAAGGGCACGGCAGCCAACAAAATTACAGAGCTGTTGAGTATCAACCACCAAAGCAACGCTGCCCTGGTTTTGATGTTGATGTTGCTCTAAGTTCTAAGACAGGCGTTTTATCGTAACATCAGTAGAGCGTCTTGTTAGTTTTATGATTTTCTTACGATGTTTTCCTTCACAATTAGCGCAAGTATATTGTTGGGGTTCGAATCCAGGCCTGCCGTCGAGTGTCTAACTGCGCTAACCGCTGAGCTATCGTCGCTACATAATAGTTACCCTGCTTTTGTTGCTGTTGTTGTTCGTTGTAGTAGCTCTGGATCTCAGGATGTTCGATGTAAAAATCCAAACTGAAAGCAAATTGATAGAAATAATATGACTGACATTGATGTATGTAGCAATTACTGTATAAAGTTACTAGGTACTAAAGTACTTCGCTGGGTTTGTACCATCAAGGTGGAAAGCTATCCGTAAAATGTAGATATTATGCCAACGCGGACTTTTTAGCAGATCTGTAAAAGAGGAATATCCCACAATGCATTGTTTTGTAATATCTCAAAGGAATTAGGCAGCGTTTTCGATAAAAGCTTCCAGGTGGCTTGACTTTTTCGGACACTCCCAAAAATTATCATCATATTTCATATAATTTACACAAAACCTATACAAATTCTATCTATTCTCTACCTATTGGTGAAACTCGTACGAGAATCCGTCCAATAGTTTTTAAGTTTCCGATTTAAGACTATGGGCATCAGCTCTCTTTTGCGGTTGATCATTTATAAAACCTTGGCATTGGAGATGAAGCTAATCCAAGGAATTTTGGACATCTTCCGTAGAAGCCACATCTCAAATGCCTGTTTTTGGTCACAGATTTATTTTAAAAAGACTTGCGTTTCGCATCAATACAAGAGCGTAAACATAGCATCTTATCAATTTAAGTGAATAGAGATGTACTCACGGGTTGATCTGTTGGAGCTGTGCCGATTGTTGCTGGTAAAACCGAGGCGAGGCGGGGGGCGCGGCGCCCACTGCCGCACATAAAGCCGCAAAAACCACCTAGTATCACACAAGTAAACTTAATTAATGTACATTTAGATATTTTTGTTTTTATGTTTGAAGGGCTAAATACATAATTATATTGATGAAAATTAATGATAAACCTTCTATACATTTATAATTATGAATGTTTTCTATGTATTTTTTTTTTATTAAAAAAAAAATAAACTTAAGAAACAGAGCTACATCCAAATTAGCTTAGGGCAATTAATGCACAATTTTTTTATGGTTGGCAGGCTAGGTGTTTGACCATAGCTCACCTGACATTAAGTGACCGTGTAGTTGAAGATAGTTAACACACTTATGTAATGGAACTGACTCTTAAGTGAGGCTGCCGGAATACATCCGTTAGATAGGTACTGGGCGGCACATTTTTAACTTAAGGGGTTAAAAATCTTAAGGAAAGTACCATGTAAAGTATTTCAAAAACAGTATTTTAATGAGGTCAATATATCGAATTATCTCGACGTAAACTTTGCTCATTACCATGCGTTTTTGTCATTGCCAAATTGTCTTTTTAAAGTTTTCGTTACAAGTTGCTCGCACAAGATAAGAGTCATAAATGCAAGGTCTAATCAATTTTTACTCCACAAATGACTAAGTCGACCGAATTTCACACCTACGAGCATCTCAATCAGCTGATTATAATGCTAGGGGCGACCTCACGGCACCTTGGATGAGGTCTCTAAGAGGCCAAGCATTGTTATGGCGGTACGGTAACGTTATGCAACGGCGTGGTGTGGCTTGCGAATTATGATCGTTATTGTGATACTCAAGACTGATGTAGGGGAGACCGGACTATAATTATGTTAATTAAAACTGTAAGTGTTGCTTTTGTGTTAACAGATGTTTAATAAATAGTTTGATTTCCATATTATGACGTTTTTTCTCTTAACTAACCTATCTTGCCCCGGTCTCCCCTGTCATATATTCTGATACAAAGAACGATATACACAAAGCCAGTCACTGCTCCCAGCTGACGGCCTGCCAGAGTTAGCACGGTAATACGTAACTTTATGTAGGTAGTTTTTAATTTGGATGTCGTAGATTAAGATGTGTGTGCCTAATTTAATAAACTAAGATGAATACAAGTTTTATGTAAATGTAATTAAGACGAACGATGAGCTCTACAGATCGTAAGAGAAAACTATTCGTTATTTTTTTTTTTTTATTCTAAATAGGTTTGCGTTTGACCACGCCCTGCTTGATGTTAAGCAGGGTGTAGTAGTCTTAGATGAATGATGAAGGGGGATGATGTATTTGATGATTGAAGATAAACATTGAGTTAAAAAAAGAACAACAAAAAAAAGAGAGAGCAAAGCCTATTTACCAATATACATTTAAAACTCCCCAAAACCAGAGCAAATTTCAACTAAATGAGATCTGTGAAAGATGAGTACATTCATTCATGAGCTAGAAAAGAGATGATCTTTAAACAGCTGCAAAGATTTTTTTGCATCATAACTAAGAACTCTCTACCTGGATGCCCATTACTTTGAGTCATTCGATGGTTAGACTCAATAAATAAATAAATATCGTAGGACTATACAGTATACACACAGCGCCATCTGGCTCCAAACTAAGCAGAGCTTGTGTGACGGAAGCCAAATAATAGCCCTGTAATTTCAATAGCTGCCCCCTGCCCTGCCCTGGGTAGCTGCTGTACCCTTCAAACCGGTGGCTTATACACTACTGTTTGGCGGCAGAATATCTGGTACTACGGTGGTATGTAAATGACCTCCTGCCAAGGAGATCTACCACCAAGTTTATGTATAATTTGCAATCATTGTCAGGAGGCTATGCGTAGATAGCTCATTGTTAGATTCTGATACGACAAACTATGACAAGTATCCATTACCATATGTATTTGCTGGTATAGTATTAACACGCTTGAATGTTAATTGTGTTTGTTAGTACCGCTCGTCTGCATTTCTAACGCGGTTCACATGTATTTTTAATTGTTGTTGACGACGGGAAATTAGTCATGCTTGACTAGTACGCTAGAAACTATACTGCCATTCCTATGTCACAAGTTCTGGTTGTAAAGTAAAGGGCATTAAGAAAAACGGTCCTTTGAATTCTTTGACTGTTTCTTTTGCTCCGGTTTGCTAATATGCTTATTAAATTTTCTATGGAATTTTTTGAAATATGTATTCACAATAATTATTTGTTAGCAAAAGAACGCTTCTATTTTTGTTTTAAACTGAATTTAATTAACTAGTTGTTATGTGTTGAAGTCGAAGTCAAGAAATATTTGTGTCAGTCGCAGAAATCCTCACAAATATGGTTCCCATATAAGTTACTTCTTTTTCTCTTCGGTAAAATTTCAAACTGTGTACCTATTTATAAATGATCGAAGGTCAAGTCACTTATTTAACTGTTCTGACTTACCGATTTTAGGGGTAATGTTCAATGACGAGTAATGTTTAACCAATTAAATTTCCAGTAAATATTTTGTTATAACTTTAGTTAGCCTATTTATGCGAGGATGGAGCCGCTTCCAACCGATCTTTATGGAAAGCAATGGGGGTGTACAAATGATAATGATGATGATGACTTATGCTAGGAAACTACATCAAAACCGTAACATGGTACAACCTAAATTCCTGTTTCATTGGAAACCGCTATGTTAAGAAACCACCATTGTTATTAACAAGCAAATAGCCAAAAATATTGTTTCCTATGCAAATTGTGCACGTATTGTCTGCTGTTCTGTCTAAATAGATATCTTCTGTATTGTGCTGTAAGATATTATTCAGTTACGGTCTACTGTCACGTTAAAAGTTTATTGCACCTGGGTCCTTGAATCTAGCAGGAAAACTACATGGCCTTTTAATGTTACTTGTATGGTAAAACATTAAAACAGAGTAAGTAAAATTGCAAGGTAAGTTAAAGTTATACTTGTTAGTTACTTTTAAGTTGAAGTAAGTATTTGACAAAATCATTCAAACTTGAATACAAAGCAACTGTAAGTTGACATTATACGTAAAATACATCCTGGCTATTTCAATCCGAAATTGCTAGTTATATAGCTAGTTATTTCTGTTTAGGAAGGAAGTTTATAACAACATTTCAGTTATTGTTATTAACCTAACCTACCTAACTATAGATTTTTTTGATGTCGTAAATTTAATAACGAAATATAAAGGCTACTATAAATTAGCAAAATAATTTAATGTTTGTTGTTCTGTCTCAGTTACGTTGCCTAGGCCACTTTGTTTTCAGTCACTGCATAATTATCCTATCTTACTTTCTAATCCTATTCATAATTTCTAATTTCTAAATCCTAATCCCTCCTCTAAAATCCTCTTTCACGCAAAAACTACTGAACGGATTTCGTTGAAGTTTGGTACGGAGGTAGCTGATATCCTGGATAGACACATAGTTATGTAGCAATGTAAGTTTGTAGTAAAATATTTATTGAGATAAAAACTACTATTGCATTAATTTGTAGTAATGTATATGCCCGAAAATATGTAGCGCGTAGCACCGCGACGCGCAGCTAGTTTCTAAATAAGTGAGATAAACCGATACATAGATTTAATCGAAGATGCAAACCTAATCTAAATTGTAAACGAATATTAATTTTATCGATTTGGGAAAGTGTAACGATACGAAGGAAATTACGGGGCTGTTGAGACTAACCATCGGAAGTCTCAAAGTAATGAGCGCCAAAGCAGCGATGCTCTGAACTTTGTTTTGTTACTTAAAGTTCTGTGTATCGCTGCGATGGTCATGGACAGGCGTTATCTCTTACCATCAGGAGAGCGTCTCGTTCGTCTCATTACTTTTTAAATAAAAAAAATTGTAACATAGATTTAACACATGTCAAATGTTAGTTAAAGTTAGTATGTGTTAGTCGTAGGGCCTTCACCCAGATGTGTGGTGGTAAGGATCTGTCACGTCATTGTGACGTCATGGTGATTAAAAAAGAAGGTGATGTCTAGTACCATTGAAAACCGTTGAGGTAAATGGGCTTTATAGGCGTAAGACAGAAAGAGGACTCTTAAACAGTCATATGGTATTATATTTTTGTAGCGATGATAACTCAGTGGTTAGTGCAGTCGGGTCACCAATGATAGGCTTGAGCTGCCGCTTAATACCTTACAAGGAAATCATAGCATTGTGGTAGGTGGTGGCGATTTTCTAGTAGGTACTCAGCTGGCTACCACCCTAAAGTTAGAAATCTGCCTCTAAGCATCTAACGGTGTGTTCCGGCAACCTTACTCGAAAGACAGTTCCATTCCAGGCTTTATGATCTTCAACCACACTGTCACTTAAGGTGAAGGAAGGATCAGGTGAGCTGTGGTTAAACACATAGCTTGTTACACTAGTAGCACATAGCGTCAGGGAAATCAAGCTTGTCTCGGATGAGTCGTTCCTAATTAAAACCGGAGATTTGATTGAATTAACGATTCCTTGGCTGTATGACTTGCTTCAACTACAGAGAAATATTTGGAAAAAATGGTTAAACTCGTGAAGCCTCGCGATTTCATCTATCTATAGTATTATAAAGAGGAAAGATTTAATTGTTTGTTTGTATTGAATAGGTTCCGAAACAACTGAACCGATTTTAAAAATTATTTCACCCTTGCGAAGCTACACTATCCCCGGGTGACATAGGCTACTTTTTATCCCTGTATTCCCATGGGAACGGGAACTACACGGGTGAAACCACGAGGCGTCCACTAGTGTATTATTATAAGTATGTATTTACAAAAAAAAGTAGGTATTTAGGTATTCTGTCAGATGTCTGGTTCCCATAGTACAAGCTTTGGTTTGCGGCTAGATGACGCTGTGTTGAATGCCCTCCAATATTTATTTATTTTATTTTTATCTTGTGAAAAAAAATATTCAAAAAAGTAGCCTTAATACAGGGATAAAAAGTAGCCTATGTCACCTGGAGATAGTGTAGCTTCCCAATGACATCCAGACACAGAGTAAACATCGATCTAAGTCACACAAATTTTAGTCCTGTGTGGGACTCGAACCCACGCCCTTCAGCTCTCGAAGCAGACATACTACCAATGAACCAACAGGGCTGTCATGTTTCAATATTGCGATAAAGTTTTTTTTTTAATGTTAAAAGTAATGAGACGAACGAGACGCTTTTCTGATGGTAAGAGATAATGCCTGTCTATGACCATTGCAGCGATATATAGAACTTTGAGTAACAAAACAAAGTCCAAGGCATCACTGCTCTGACGCTCATTACTTTGAGACTTTCGATGGTTAGTCTCAACAGCCCAGTAATTTCGCTGCAGTACTCTTCGAACCGAAACACAGTTTTATACTAGAAGAAGAATTACATCTATGACAAGTTAAATAAAAAAAGGTTATAACATATGTATGTAGTTTTATGTAGCGTTGTGAATATTCTTAAAATATGATGTTATCTTAGCGAGAAATCCTTATATGGCTAGTAATTTTCGTGCAAACAAACCAGTTTCAAACACTATTAAACTTATGTCGAAACATTTCTGAAATTGTCAAGTTAGTACTTTGTGTTTTGATAGAGGCGTGAGAAAATGATGCATAACAACTTGTGTTTGTCTTTGTTTGGTATCGTTTCTCGAAGCAGATCATATTACTGTGGGTACACGATTGTTTGTGCTCAACATTAAACCAAGATTTTATGTTAAAAATGATAATAATTATACATATATGACAGCCCCGTTGGCTCATTGGTATTATATCTGCCTTGAGTGCTGTAGGACGTGGGTTCGGTTCCCACTCGGGGCAAACATTTTGTGAATAAACAAATGTTTATTCCGTGTCTGGGTGTTCTGTATGTATTATAAGTACATATGTATTTTTTTTTTTAATTTATAATTATACGCTGCACAGACACTGGGGTCCGGACCTTTGTCAACTTTAGTTACATATATATATATATATATATATTTTAGGATGAATTAAAGAGACTGTAAACTCTAGTAAAGACCGCAGGAACGCGCTGGATGCGAGGCGCTTCCAACCGGTCGTTATGGAAGTCAATGGGGGAGGCCTATGCCCAGCAGTGGACGTCCTAAGGCTGAAATTATGATGATGATGATGTATTTACAAAAAAAAAAATATTCTATCAGTTATCTGACTTCCATCACACAAGCTCTAAATAATAAAATATCATTACACACAGCGCCATCTGACCCCAAACTAAGTAAAGCTTGTGCTATGGAAGGCAGGTAACTGATAGAATACTTACTTATAATACATACAGTACACCGAGAAACAGAACAAACATTTGTTTATATCACAAAATGCGTTATTACATAGGTATTCATAATTATGCAAGCATGCAGGCCAATAGAATAATTTTAAATAAATACCAGATGACATTTTCACACAGCGTCATCTAGCCCTAAACTAAGCAATGCTTGTATTATGGGAACCTGATAACCGATATACATACATAGATAGATGGAAACTCTTTTTTGTGCACACCATAAAAGTACAGAGAACGAAATGATCTTATGAGCTAGAGCCACAAGTAGCGGCCTTATCGCTAAGAGCGATCTCTTCCAGCAACCAAGGAGATATTTTTTTAATAAAATCATATGACTAGCACAAACACAGCACAAATGTCTATGATCGTCACATAAATGTTTGCCCAGGATGGGACTTGAACCCAAACTCTACACTGTAGGGCTTGAGTTGATAAACTTTATCTACAGCTAAGAATACAGAGCTTCTACAAAATGAGCTAACAGGACAATCAACTTTTGTTTGTGGTATGAATGTTGTTGATATTATTTTCATAGTAAAAGAAAGATAACAAAATAATAAGATATTGCAAGAAACAAATGTATAAAAGCAAGATAGAGATAGGCAGAGAGAGAGACAGAGAGAGAGAGAGAGAGAAAGAGAGAGAGAGAGAGAGAGAAAGAGAGAGAGAGAGAGAGCGAGAGAGAGAAAAAAATCAAGAAAGCTAAGAAAGAGAGACAAATTAAAATTGATAATAGTAGAGCGGGAGTGTAAGACTTCAATAAAGAAATAATTTAGTCCAAAAATAAGAAAGTTACCTAAATCATGTGTAGGATTTGAACCTCTTATTCTTGCAACCCTTAGGCCAAATTTACACATATTGGGACACAAACACTGTATTAAAATCAACTACTTTCATGAATATTGGTTCCAAAGCCCACTAATTGTCATCGAGAAAAAATATGTCTCTCTCTCCGCGATTTATGATTTCAATTGCTCACGACTAAAAGTACAGTGTGTTCTTGGCGACATTTCACAAACGGTCACCACCCGCTAGTTAAGTCTTGCAACTTCCTCCACCGTCCAGTCTACAAGCTATTGCAACACAATGAAACTGTCACATACCACCTACCACTAACCGCTTGATAGCCAGCGACAACGTTTTAGTTGCAAAAGTGTAATTCTGCCATAATTACTAGGGATGTGGTGTGGTACTTGCATTTGCCGTTACGCTATATGCAACAAAGGTGACTTGATTTCTTGGTACATATAGGCAATAACTTATTTTTATATTTTGGATCTAAACTTAGTACTACCGAAGTTTAAAATGGAGTTTTTGTAAACCGTGTCAATTGTAGTTTAGATTCCTTAATTTTTATAATTTACTAGCTTAATGCCCAGCACTTCTGTCCCGGTACATGATGGCAGTGCCACCTGACGGATCCAATTGTGGATCAAAAGCATTTAGGGACTCATTTTAATACACACATAAAAATTTAACAAAATCAGTTTAGCCGTATAGAAGGAGTTCAGTAAGAAGCATACGTACAGAAGAATTATGTATAAATATATATACAATTATACATAAAAAGATGCACGCAAGGTTAGGGAATCTCTACTGGAACATGGCCCCAGAAACGTACCAAATTTTCAACAGAAATTATAGTAAAAAAAAGTTTTTAGTTTGTTTATTCCATGATTGCATAATTTAATAACACTTGTCAATATTATTAGTATGTAATAGTAATTAAACCGTTTTTTTTTTCAAGTTTCTGGAATTTTTTCCTTTCCCACAAAATAGAAAACAAGGTCTGATCAGAAGTTATTTAGATTTTTTTTTGTTTTGACCACAGCACGCTAGTGCATTGTCCCAGTTTTAAGTTTTCTTAGCTCTTAATGATAATAATTGGCTCTTAACGAATGTTTCCACAGCGTTAAGAAGTTCATGATTTTTTTTTCTTATAAATTATAACAATAATACAATCTGGACTAATTAAAATATAAATTTATCTGTAGAAAACCTGCAGATTAAATACACTTTGACATTTCATAAATTTTAACACGACCAATTATATACATTTTTGGGGGAGCACGGATTGCTGAAACACAAGCTACATCGAAGCCTAATCGATTGTATTGAAAACACTTGTGTAGAAAACACTTGTAGAACAATTATCAATTAGAATAAGAATACGTGTTAATGTTAAAGTCAAAATAAATGATTTGATTTGAAAAAAATCTTGCGAATAAATTATTTGGTTTAATTTGATAAAAATCACATATAATTTATATGCTTAAATTTAATCACATACGAGAATTACGGAATTAGAACAGCATGTCATAACTACGGTACTAGCACATCAATTTACGATAATTACGGAGAACGTAAATAATACTCAATTGTTTAAAAAATGCAGTATCCACTTACAAGGGGCGACGTCCTACTTTCCAAAAGACGTAAATGTGACAAATGAATATGCTGGCACTCTGATAAACTAAAGTAGTAAAATAAATCTTAACCGTAAGTGTTACAAGTAAAATAACAAAGGTAAACAACTCACAACAAAGTCGGCCATCTCACACTGTCACCACAATATCCGTGAAGGAAATGGTGCGGGCGGCGCGTGCACATCCTTATATTCACTGTTACGCGATGCTCAGGGTATGAGTAACCCTAGTGGGCACTTGGGCAGGGGTAGAAAACAAGTTGCGAGCAGTCAGATAACTGTTTAACTAAGCAAACAGAGGGTTTTCATAAGTTTGAGGGGGAAACTTAACTCCCAATTAAAGTTTTTAAAGTTGTAAAATCGTGTCGCCGTTTTGTGGTATTTTTCAAAACGTGTAATATTCGAGTGTTGTTATGTTTAAAATTGTGGAGATTGAAAAGTGCAGAATTGGAGTACGAATGTGAATATAAGTGGTGAAACTTGTCATTCCGTGGTGTTTCCATAATTCGTGACTGGACTTGAACCATGACCATGACTCAGGCTTGTTTGATTTGATTTATCAGCAAATACGCGAAAGTATCTGAAAAGTTGCCACTGGAAAAATGTCCCAAAGTGTGATAGCAAAAAAGGAAAAGAAAAAAACAGTGACTTGATTGAGAGGTTTTGTATTCCTGAAAGATAAAAATCTGTAAGGAAGTCTTGAAGATCATCAGCGGTATCAGTGGCATCAACTTGAGAGTGGTAGCTAGCCAGCCGATTTCCTCACAATGTTTTCCTTCACCGGTTTGCGATAAAGGTTCAAATTACTTTGGTTGGACTTTGTTTTATTACTCAAAGTTCTGTGTATCGCTGCAATGGTCATGGACAGGCGTTATTTCTTACCATCAGGAGATCGTTTCGTTTGTCTCAATACATTTTACACAAAAAAAGTTTTTTTTTTTTTAGGTCCTTGTTTTTTTGCTATCTGTACTTTCCCATAACGTTGTCAGCAATGAATATTCTCCTGGTGGGAATAGGCTTACCTTGTGAATTCAGGCATATAATTAAGGCTCATGATAGCGTCTTACAAGTCACTCGGTGAAATGTTCTGGATACATATACCTTCACAATAAAACTTCTACAGAAATGAACGTGTAACGATGATAGCTCAGTGGTTAGCGCGGTAGGTTCGCATGCCGAAGAGCGTAGGTTCAAGCCCCAACAATGAGCTTGAGCTGCCAGTGAAGGAAAACATCGTGAGGAAACCATAGCATGGTGGTACTTTCATGGCATGCCACTTTCTAGTACTTTTTTTTTTTTTTTTTTTACACACTCTGCCTGATGTTAAACAATAGTGTGGTCTAAGATGGAGCACGCTTACCTAGAAGAAACCTATTTACTCTAGATTTGAAGACGCCAATATTGTACCTAACAGGGAACACAGACTCCGGCAGAGAGTTCCACAACCTCGCTGTGCGAATGAAAAATGTGGAGTCAAAACGCTTTGGCTAGCTAGCTACCACCCTCAAGTTGAAAATCTGCCGCCAAGCATCTAACGGTGTGTTCCGGCAGCCTCACTTGAGAGCCAGTTCCATTCCAGGCTAGATATGCTTTACCATCTTCGACCACACCTTCACTTAACATCAGGTGAGCTGTGGTCGAACACCTAGCCTGTCAACAAAAAAAAAATCATCTGAATTTTACTAGCAAAATTAGAATAAAAAATCTGATAAGAAAGCTTTTCAAATACTATATAATACTGTGCTCCGGTTTCAAATACTATATACTAATATAATAGTTATCAGGCACATAATTTCATAATTTATTTAATACATAATTTCATTTAATGCAGCAAAGAGCAAAGACAAGCATTTTGCCTTGATAATAACATCAGTTTAGACGTTTTTGGTGACACCTAAGTATGTGAAAATGTTTATAACTGGTAAACCAATAAAGTTACAGAAGGTAATAAACAAGTCTGGCTGTCGATAGGCAGATAATGTATGGAGGAAGATCTAACGTGTCATATGTACAGTATTCCGCGTTTCCTAGAGTTTATTGTTTAGAGGAAACAACTTGGAACGGCGCCAAACGTTCCTTTTGCCTTTAGTTAGCCATTTCTTTCCGGTGCTAAGATTCCTTTGTGAGCAAACCGCTCTTTCAACAGATTGCGTCACCGAATATCTGAGAAGAAAAATACGCACCATCAAAACATTGTACTGACTATGGACGTTAGAATTGAATTATGCAAGTTCGTAAGAAAGTATCCCAGTTTTTTTTAAACAAAGTTACCGAGTTACGCCTAACTCGAGATCACAATCGCTCATTGAGCCCAAGTCCAACCTCGCCATGTACAGTTCTGGCCCAAATTCGGTGGCTGTAATTTAGTTATTTGTTATACAAGAGCGCAAAGTTGCTTTTTAACCGCGCCCTCAATTTTGATGACCGAGCAAGCGAAGGATTCTAAAATTAAAATATTAGAATCCTGAGCGTTAGCGAGGGAATTAAAAGAGCACATGGTGAAAAATCTTTGCACTCGAGTGCAACACGTAACTTTTCATCCCACCTCAGCGAGGAAATTACTAAATGCAATAAAATCTTTTACAATCACAAGATACTTTTATTTCAGTTTAGGTATTAACAATATGACGTGAAAAGAAATTTGTGCGCGCAAAGCATATTAAAAAAAAACGTACACCAAGGAGGTTCCGAGTCTGAGTTATTAACAAATTAAAAAAAGTTGTATGATAAATTCGGCCCCATGGAGGTAGAAGTAAATAGGTTTAATGATGTTTTGAATTCACAAACTTAGTGCACACGATGTTCTAAATTTGAAGAATATTTTTTTTGTAAATATGTAGTTAAAATACATTCTGAACACTCCTGATACAGCACAAACATCTATGCTCGTCACACAAATGTATTTTCTAAGTGGGAATCAAACCCACACCCTACAACTCTTGAATCAGATGCATTCGCAAATGAGTGAACAGAGCAGGACATAAATATTAGACAGCCCTGTTGGCTTATTGGTAGCATATCTGCCTTAAGAGCTGAAAGGCGTGGGTTTGATTCCCGCTCAGGACAAATATTTTATCTGTCTACAAATGTTTGTTCTGTGTCTGGGTGTTCTGTATGTATTATAAGTACGCATTAAAAAAAAAAGTATGTATGTATGTTATCAGTTATCTGACTTCCATCACACAAGCTCTGCTTAGTTTGGGGCCAGATGGCGCTGTGTGTAATGTCCTACGATATTTATTTCATTTTTATTTTATTTTATAAATATTATAAAGAGTGTATTTATGTGTTTAAAAAAATATCGAAGCGATTAAACACAAAATGTTCATAAACTGGTAAACATTATTATTACTTTGCAAAAAAAAATTGTAAACAAATATATGCCATATTTGGATTTAAATTAATAAATCATGAATTAGTAGGGTTTCAAGATAAAAGTGCAGCATATGACTCACATTGACGCAGTGGCGTTTCATTTACAGATCTATGTTAGAACTTTGTTGCTGGAAAATAATAAATCATGTTAGAAAAGAACTCACAGATAAAGCTACACACATTTACTTTGACAACGTATTAACATAGAGTGATACATAGTAGGCTATTGAGACATTTGTATGGTAATACTCGATCCACGTGGTATAAGTAATAGTAAACATATACGTTTATACGCAATATAATAATATATATAAAATACAAGCTTTAGATTTCATGATCACATTATCGGCCATCATTATTACTGATTATTAAAGTTTATTGTTGGGACATGAACCCACGCGCATCGTTTTAAACAAGCAACATTGCCAACGACAGCCCTGTAAGCTTATTGGTTGTATATCTCAATTAAAGCTGTAGGGCGTGGGTTCAATTCCCGCCTAAGACAAACTTTTTATGGGTATTTCCAATGTTTTGTTCTACGATCCAACGATATTTGTTTATTTATTTTATTTAACTATTCTATCAGTTAATTGATTTCCATCACACAAGTTACATATATATATGTATATATATATCTGTATAATTATAAATACATATACCTAAAAGTGTTAAGTAGCGGTGATAGTTCAGTGGTTAGTGCGGTTTGTTCACACTCCGAAAGGCGTGGGCTCGAACCCCAACAATGAGCTGCCGGTGTATAAAAACATCGTGCGGAAACGATAGCATGGCGGTAACGTACTCTCTAGTTGAAAATCTTTAAATTTTTTCGTTATAATAATTTCGTGTTTTCAATTCTTGGTTGCCTGGATGAGATTGATTTTAGCGACAAGGCTGCCATTCTTTACTCTGTACTTTTTTCTGTTTGGTTTCGTTTGGTGTGCACAATAATAAGTTTCTATCTATGTAGCTCAGCTTAGTAATTCGCTTCCTTAGTCATGGAAGGGATTTTCCATAAAACGTGTACCGATTAGAGGTAAACGCCTGTTCCTACGAAATTTCAAACCGCAAGGTGCAGTAAACGCACTCATGAGTTCCTAGTACCCTTACTTGCAGATTTATTATAGCTTCCTGGAAAGTTACATTAGCAATAACATCTTTTTTGCAAGTAACGTTATTGTTGTATTAAATTAATGTACCACCCAGCCCGACATTGAGAATTGTGATTTGGATTGGGATTGGATTGCATACTTTCTTGAAGTATGTAATCGAAAATCAGGCGCACAGTAACGATTAAAAAAAAACTTTTTTTTTTTGTAATGGTTGACAGGCTAGGTGTTTTACCACAGCTCACCTGATGTTAAGTGAAGGTGTGGTCGAAGATGGTAAAGCACACCTAGTCTGGAATGAAACTGGCTCTCAAGTGAGGCTACCGGAACACACCGTTAGATGCTTGGCGGCAGATTTTCAACTTGAGGGTGGTAGCTAGCCAGCCGAGTACTAGAAAGTACCCTACCACCATGCTATGGTTTCCTCACGATGTTTTCCTTCACCGGCAGCTCAAGCTCATTGTTGGGGTTTGAACCCACGCCCTTCGGCATGCGAACCGACCGCGCTAACCACTGGGCTATCATCGCTGGGCTATCCACTGGGCTATCATATTTTTTTAAGGATGATGACCTAGGTCCGCCAAGCCTCTGGCTCCGCGTAAATAAATAAATAAATAGTGTAAATATTGTAGGCCATTACACACAGCGCCATCTGACCCTAAACTAAGCAAAGCTTGCACTATGGAAGTCGATAACTGATAGAATACTTTATTAGGTGGTTCGATTTCCATACAAACAAATTTTTGGCATTTATGGACAAATGGAGCATAATATAATTGTACAGTGAAATCACAGCTACCGGCATTTATTTTGGTCTTTATTTGCGATTAATCACAATTGTAATATATGTTGTAAAGTTCATTGTATCTCTTGGGAATACGGCTACCTTTGACAAGTGATTGAATCATATTCCAAAGTACTAGGCTCATATACTTACGCTATAGCAATTGTTTTTTAAATCCAATGCAGGTTTCCTCGCGACATTTTTCTCTTCGGTTATCTGGTCGGGATCGGGGTATTTGGCCCGGGTGACAATTTCAGAGAGCCCAATATTTATGTTATGGTCGAAGAAGAAATAATTCTGACCTAGTAAATTGGTATGGGTCAAGTCGGAGAGGTCGTATACATTCTGGGGCCCGTGGTGTTCAACTGCGTACCCGCCTCCATCCGGGATGCACCTTCCATCGAGTGCTTCAGAAACCAGCTAAGATCTAAGCTTCATGTGACTTTGGAGTTATCAATAAAATATCGTCAATGTTTGTAATTGAATTACAAGTGTTTTTTTCCAATTGGATGACCATGACTTCCACAATCAATACCATCAACAATAGCAATCGACGACAGCCAATCAATAGATACCATAGCCTCATAGATTCTCAAGTTACATAAACAATATCCTAACAGTAAATAACTGTAAGTTTTAATATATTTCGAATCACGTCTCACCAGCGCCGTGTAACTGGTGATCTTATCTTCAGCGTCTGCGTACTTTGCATAACAAAATATGGCTTAAATGGGAAAATAGACCGGTACGGTAGAAATATGGTAATTTAGCAGATAATGGTATAACTAGATAATATCGTGTCTGAGCCGTCGGAGTATTGTATGACATGACCCACAGCGAATAGGTCAACATCATTTTGAATGAAATAAAAATAGATACCAAGTGAAACGTAATCTGTATAGATAGATAGATACACTCTAAACTCTTTGCTCACACTAAAATAAATATTAAATACAACAGAAAAATAAAAGTTTGTATACTAGTGTAACAAGTAAAGTGTAACGCCCTTATTGCTAAAAGCGATATTTTCAGGCAACCTTAAAAAGAAAAGAAAAGGATTCAGAAAACAGTACAAAACGAGTTGTGCCAATAATATCTAAGAATGAAAAAAATGTAAGGTTCGATCAGGTTGACATACATACTTACATAAATATACATTTTAATAAAGATAAATCCTAATACTTAAATTAGAAAAATAATGGCTCAAAACTATATGAAAAATACATAAAATATGGAAATAAGACTAAATTTTAAAACAGATCAACATTAACGTAATACATTTTTTGATAGATATAATGATTTTTACTATTTTATCATAGCCAGCAAAGAAGCACGTCTTACCATGTATGAGCTAGGCTCTAAAACTACGAACACCGATGCAATAATCTATCGGTTTTATATCATATGCATTGTAGAGTGTGCTTCAAATCAGCATTATCTAATTCCATTCTGCCCATTCTACTATCGGAAGCCAAGAACTCTAAAAATCTACACCATTTCATTGTCGATGTTCGTAAAACCTGAACACAAAGGTTTAGATCCTCTTTCATTATACAATCTGCTATACAGTGGAATTTGCTACCCGGGTGGATGTTCTCCGATAGATAGAATCTGGGTGCCTTCACTGGGTGTTTTGGTTTCTTCTACTCGTATGTAAACGTGGAATTCTATGTAAAACATTCTCGCTACCAGTTGACTAATAAAAAAATTTGGGAGACCGTCTGACCGCTAATATGTAGGTCCTGGCTTCAAATCTTTCGATACCAAAAGCTTTTCTGAGTACTCATTGTCACTAGCTTCGAACGGTGAAGGAAAATAATGTGTGGAGTCTGCTTTTTTGGATATAACAGAGTGATTAAAAAGCGAGCGAGCTACTAGATAATTTTTAATGTTCTAGAAGTAGTGCCTAGTATAGTCGACTTGTATTTGACCAGCGTGGTGGACTACGGCGGTATCCTTTTCAATGATCTTTGATTTAATTTTTTTGTACATGGAACCTATCTATTAGTGTAGTATATTTTTGTTGTTTTTGACATTTAATTAGATTGACATAATTATTTTATATGTGACATATTATTTCATTGAAATTTTCATTGTATTGACATAATATGTTATGATTTTGATATTTTTGTGTGTAAAATGACCTGTAACTTTGGTGTTATTGATAAAAGATTTGTATTTGTACTAGCCATTTCTATTAGTTGGACGGTCTCTTATTACTGTTGCTGTAACAAAGGTAAATAAAACTGCAGTATTGTGGTTACACATTTTATAAGTTAAATAAATATTTTTTTGTCTTTAAGACTTTAGGTATCACAACACTTTCTCTAACAATCACAATTGTTTCCAATTTATTGCAGCACAAAAGTTATACCCTAGTTTATAATTATAGTAGTGAACTTATAAATATTTTTATTAATTAACTACCTTTATTAAGATTAGGTAAGCAGAAACAAATTATGGAGAAATTTTGTAGCTGTTTATGAATAATCATTTATAACTAATGGGGTATTAATCAAACAGAAATCAAACATTTATAACATACCATAGGATGAATGAAGGAATGTAAAAAGCTAAAATAGAAAATGGAATTATCATAACAACCAACAGAACATAGAGAATGACAGAACATTCAGGCGTTTGCTAATTTGAAATCTAAAGAATAAGACATCAAGTTAATATTTAATATTTTACTTCTTTTATCAATCAACTTGACGCTAAGTAACGACAGCAAAAAAATATCATCAATTTAAAATTGTATATGCACTATGCAGTATTGTGCAGCTATAATAATTTTTTAAAGTGCACTGGTGATGAAATTTAGAACACACTTTTTGTCGTAGCAAAAACTCTTGGGTGCATAGAAGAAACATAAAATTAAATAGAATAAAATGAATTTAAAATGTTGCTATAAATTCCGAAGGATTATTATTTAAGATAGCTCATTAATTATACAAACCCAAAAATGCGTTTAAACCAAACGATTCAGTTACCATGGAATTTTCTTTATTGTTACCTTTAGAATCATCGGTGAAATAATAGTTTATATTGTTCTCTGAAATTAAGTTAACAAGTTTCATTAACAATGTAAGGATGCGTACAACCAACACTTTGTTGATGTACCTATGTAAACCATCAACATCTCAATAAAGCAAATTAACACAGGAGTTTTGGCTCAGCCTCTCAATTTAACCTTAAGACAAGGTCCAAATATCTGCGAAATGAAATGAAAATTGTTTATTTTAATATAGTGATTTCGATGTTTAAAAGCGTGAAATATACTTTAACTAAACCTTTGTTCTTAATGCCACCTCAAAATTAAGTCGACAATAAAAAATTATTCGTTTGATACTAAAGAACCTTTCGATTGAATATCTTAATAGTAATTTTTGAAATATAACAGAAAAACTGCAATATACAAAATGTTAGTGAGCTGTATGTTTTAATTTTATTTTAGAGCGTACTTGAAACAAAAATTATACAAATTTAATATCAAGTAGGTATCTTTACTAACGTCCGGAATTAATTGCTTCACTAAGTTACAACCAATGTTTATTTTAACCACTACACTAACTTTGGGCAAATATTTTGCCTAAAGTTACTGGGAGTGGTTAATTTGGAAGTTGATTCCTAAGGCTGTGGGATCGATTCCCGCTATGGCGGTGGCAATAGGTCGTGCCAGGGCAACTCCTGACACAGCGATAGCTGTACCGAGAGGTCTAGATGCAGCCAATCCGTGATCACCAATGACTGCTAAGCCTGAAATTGATTTAATTCACAATGTATGTAAGACATTGTATTAAACGTAAGACGTGGTATGGTAATGGTGATTGCATGCAAATACATGGTAAACGAATAGTAGTGATGATAGCTCAGTGGTTAGTGCGGACGGTTCGCATGCCGGTGGACGTTGGTTCAAACTCCAACAATGAGCATGAGCTGCCGGTGAAAGAAAACATCGTGAGGAAACCGATGTGTATTTGAATTTTGTGCCCAAAGGTCAATTGGATCCTATTAATAAGTGTACCTAAATTGTTTGTATATCTGTCTGTTTTAAAATTAATGATTTTTTAATGAAAAAGTATTGAGACGACAAGACACTGTTTTTCTTGGTGTGTCTTAGTTATTAAAATGAAAAATATCCAATTATAAGTGGTGTGGGTTTCAAATATAAATATGTTATTTAAGACAAAACACCAAACTAATGGAAATGTTTGGTAAGCACAGTATATTGGGTTGTGGGAAGGATACCACACATGAACCCTGATACTGTTGCCCAGGTCTAACCCAACACTCTATCATTTATATTATTAGAGTCATTGACACTCACCAATAGGTTTAGCTTCGGCAATAATACTTTTTTCATCATCATTATATTCTACGTTAGCCGTGGACCCATCTGCATCTACGCCAACGCCTTCTTCTCCGACCTGAAATATTTTACATGTTATGTAATCTTCAGTTTGTATCGTTTACACACTTCCATAGTACCAAAGATAAAATATAATTGTGTGTGAGTTTGTAAAAAGAAAAATGTTGATTCTAGCTAGCAAACAATGATGATACCTCGAGTTCTCAAAAGAGCATAATTATGTATAGCGTTTGTGATATGATACGACATATTCACATTTAAATGTAGGTAGGTCTATATATAAGTACATACTTCTGGCTTCAGATACTCAATAGAGTTTTGTTTGTGACAGAGTTAGCAGGTGTGCAGCAAGAAATGCTCATTTTCCACTACGAATAAAAATAAGATGTCTTCTTGTTTGATTACTTACATCATCATTTTCTTCTTCACTTTCAAAACCCCCGTACTTTCTTGTAGTAGTAGTAGTATTTTTCTTGTAAAGTACATCGACATTGTCTCCTATTTCTTCAACAAGCTTAATTGTGTTCGAAGCAGCATCTCCTAAAGCAGCTAATTGAGATTTGAATCTATTTTTCTCTGTGTTTCCTAAGCGTCCAGTCTTTCTTCCCAGAGAATGTAACTTCAATATGTTACTAGAAATACTGCGTAGTCTCTGTAAGTTGGCTGCTAGAACTTTTGATAGGAGACTATCTTCATTGTTCTTGAATATATTATCATTGCCAATTTTATCTTCTGATACTATTTTTTCGCTTGTTATTGATCCAGCAGTATCTTTTTGAATTTCTAGATATTGACCTTTGGCACCGCCGTAGAATGGTAAATACTGTGTTGAAGCCCTATAAGGAATTAGGTAATGAATTTGTTAAATATTTATTATAACAAAATATTTGTTAGTAACGTATTTCAGTTACATTTACTGGCCATAAATAATTTGATTTAAATCAAATCTTGTCCTATTATATTGCAGTTTAGTGAGGCATAAAAATGCCTTTGAATACAATACCAGAAATATTTTATTGTGTGCGTTGGTAATTTTATTAATTATTTTTTGCTACATCACTTATAAATATTATCTTTATATGTGAAGTCCAGTTTTTAAATTTGCATAGCTAATATTTGAATTATTATTAGTTGAGTATAGATATCAAATAAGTAGTCCTATAGTGATTTTAAAGGTGTGCGTAGGTGCTGGTATTTTAAGTTATGTGGTTTACCTTCAAATTATTCACAAAACAAATTTACTTTTGTTACTAACGTCTGGCTGAGCTAATTATAAACGTATTGCAACTTTAAAAAGTACAGTAGTATCACATAAGGAAATAGATATGTTATCTAAAATAAGTCAAATAAAATAAAACAAATTTAAAACACTATACTAATTTTATTTTAACCATACAAGTTCTCCATGTCCAACAATGACCGAAAAATAATTTCAAGTAAACAGTCGAAATTAATTTTCGAAAAACAAAATATTTACATTTCAGACTAAAATAAAAACAATTTAATAAGCTACATATTCATAAAGGTTGAGGTCAGATTGAGCATGAGCTATGCCTCCTGGGCCAGCAATAGCAGACGCTAAAGGTGCGTGAACTATAGATCCTGTCATATTTCGCGCAATTATGACATTCGAGATAGGATTAGCGATAGCTATCCCTTTCGAGCTTGTGGCGTGAGCTATTGGTTTCACAAACAACCGGAACATGGGTTCTTCTGTCTTCAAAAGATCTTTTCCAAATCTTATTCCGTCGAATTGAAAAACGTCTGACCCTCCTCCGTCTCTTCTTCCAAATCCTCCGGTTCTTCGGTCGTATCTATTACAGAAAGAAATAAGGTTATTATTATAGAGAGAAAATGAGTAGAAGTCGTGTTAGGGTTAGAAGAAATTACGGCGGGTTAGGGTGGTAGTAAATAACAGGACCGGTAGCAACTACTTTTCCTTCGGTTATAGGTTGTAATGATCGAGGTACAGAACCATCTTGTGCTTGGAGCTTGGAGATAATAGATGACAGGTCTGCATCTGGAGCGAGGGCCACAACGCGAGCAGCTGGACCAGCCACGGCGAGTCCTCCAGGTTGTGTATACGCCAGCCCTCCAGGTCCCACTATAGCGGTTCCTCCTCTGCCTGCAGTAGCCACACCTCCAGGGCCAGCTATTGCTACTCCTCCTCTCCTGACCTTCAATCTATTTATAAAGAACCCTGGGCTAGGAGCCACAGGTTTTCTGTTTCCAAATAAGGTAAAATCTCCGAACGGGAAGCGCAGGTCTCCCTCATCAACAGTGTTTGTATCTTGCTCAGTGTAATCTTGTTTTACAGGTTTCCGAGTAGTGAGCGGTTTTGTTGAAAATATTTTCTTCGTTTTCTTTGTATTATCAACTTCTTGAAGTCTAGTTTGATGCGTCACTGTGCGTTTTTTGATAGCTCGGCCTTGTCTTGCATTATATAAAACTTCGTTGCGATCAATAATATCGTTCTGAACGTCTTCATCTTCAGCAGATTTTTGTCTTCTGCAAATATCTGCTTCTTGGCCAGCTGTTATAAAATTTCCCCAGCCTCCCCCATTCATTATGCTTAAGAGTGGGTCTCTAATCAATATAGGAAACCATGATGCAAAAGGCCATTGAAACTGAAATGGAGACGACGGCCCTTCAATTTCTTGTCTAGTCTGGTAGCCTGGTAGCCGAAGTTGCATAGAATTTAATGCGTTGTTCATGCCAGTTTGTCTCAACTGCATAGGGCTCATAGCGTTGTAACCGAACATAGATGTCATTGGAGATGGCATTATAAGAACAGGGATACTAGTTAAGTACGGCGATGACATTGGAAATCCTGAATTTCCTGAAAGCTGAGCTGTCATTTGCCTTGAATGTCTCAAATCTTCGATTTCGGATACTGTGTTGTGATCTTGTAGTTTTATATTATTTTTATGAGAATGAATTTTTCCCGAAGCAATAATTTGTTGTAGTTTTTCTAACACATCTTTGTCCATTATATAAGAACCTTCAGTCTGAGACTGTGTGTTCCAGTTAATTTGTGGTCTTTTATGAGGTTTCTTAATAGCATCGTTTATTGCTTTTATTTTATCCACTATTTCCTTGGTATTATCCTGTGAATTTGTTCTTTCTTCATACATAAGAGACCTTTCTTCTTTATCTTTTAAAAGTTCCTCTTCTACTTCTGTTGTCAATTCAATCGGAAAGATTGTAGTTTCTCTGAAAAAGGTAAAGTTTGGAATAAGTTGCTCGTCGTCATTATGCTTTATTAAAAAATAAAATTCCTTGCCCACAAGCATATTTACACAAGATTTGTCATATCAAAGCAGTATTGAAGCATAAATTAAATAAAAGTTACATCATACCTTACCCATTGCGGCAGTTCTTCTAGCTTCACTATTTTAAAGCTTGTTTTCTACTTTTGTTAGTTGTGCTTTTTGTGCATTATTTATACGTGGTTTTAATAAAAAAGTTTTAATAACTTTAGCCCCTAAACCGTATCCATCAACATTATGATTCTAAAAAAAACTCAATCTCATATGTGAAAACCGTATTAAAATTTCGCGACGACAAAATTAACTGCAAGTAACGCGTATAATTAGTACAATATCGTTAAGGACTATTTAAATTCAAGTTTAGCAAATAGTTTTTTATAATACAGTCAAAATGTAGTTCCTTAATGATATTTTAACAAGTTATAAAGATTAGTTTCAATTTACATATTACATTGAAATGAATGTTGAACTCACTCATTAAGTGTTGGATGGGGTAGAACTTCTAGTAGAGAGCACGAAAACAACACCTGAAAGCAAGAAAAAGAAAATTTATTGAACCATGAAACAGAGATTCAATTTTAATTTCAAGATATACTGAAGGATATATACTACGAAACATACAAATAACGACGTTGATACTTTTTTGCCAGAATCCCAAGTAAAGGATGAGTATTTACATTAGGATGGGTGGAGTGTTATAAAAATAGATTGATAACGGTATGCACCGATGCATTATCCAAATTGAACTTGATATACAGGTTAAAGCAGTCGTCTACCTTGACATTGACATTGAATATTTTGTTGTTATGAAACAGATGTTCGATTTTTGAATAAATTAATATAAGGTGTCGTTTAAGGTTGATGTCACAAAATATTTTCTGAATTAATTCTTTGCTCATTGGAAAAAGACATGACATATTCGTGAGGTTGTGTGTTCCATTTAGCGCCTGTTACTAATGTATTATTTAAAATTTATGTTTGTACACCATTGGCAGTGGAGGAAATCTTTGTGAATGACCTACATACACCGCCGAAGAAATTTAATGAGATAAGTGAGCCTCTCGGGACCAGAATGGTTGACCAATCATTTTTTGAGGGTATCATCATCATCATCGTTTCAGCCGTAGATGTCTGCTGGACATAGGCCTCCCCCATTGACTTTCATAAAGACCGGTTGGAAGCGGCCCGCATCCAGCGCGTTCCTACGGTCTTTATTAGGTCGCCTGTCCACCTTGTGGGTGGACGTCCTACGTTGCGCTTGCCCGTCCGTGGTCTCTACTCCAGAACTATAGAGCCCCATCGGCCATCTCTTCTGCGTGCTATGTGCCCTACCCACTGCCACTTCAACTTGCTAATCCATTGGGCTATGTCGGTAACATTAGTTCGTCTACGGATCTCTTCATTTCTGATTCGATCTCGTAATGAAACTCTGAACATAGCTCGTTGTGCTACTTTGAGCTTTCCAAGAAGCCTTTTGAGGGTATATTTAGCAAATATTTTCTAAATACTATACCACTGTAAACTTTATAACTGCATCAATACTGCATTATTTTCCATTAATGATGATTTTATTTATATTTAACATGGTTACGAGCAAACTGATAATAATAAAATACCGGAAACGACTGAAGTGAAAGAGAAATGACCAGATTGGCAACCTGCTTCAAACAACTGGGCTATGCACTTGGCAAGCGGTACAAAAGTATTTATTTTGTATGACACGATGAAAGCAAAATTTGTGGGTCGCAAAACGTGTGTTTGTCGACCACAGCATGTTGAAAGTACGGACCGTTATTGGCGCTTGTTTGGACGGCAAATATCTGTTTTGGGTGATGGACTAGTAGTCGTAAACTAAATTCAGTGCTGATTACACTGAATTTAAAGTAGTATACATAAATAACGCTACCGTATTCTAGATTCAATATGCGTGTCTTTTGTTTGACTATATCTGTCTATCTATACTATTATAGAGAGGAAAGATTTGATTGTTTGTTTGTATTGAATAGGCTCCGAAACTACTGGACCAATTTCAAAAATTCTTTCACCGTTGGGAAGCTACCCTATCCACGGGTGACATAGGCTACTTTTTATTCCTGTATTTCCACGGAAACGGGGACTATGAAGCTGTTTTTTTTTGTAAATACATACTTCTAATATATACAGAACAAACGGTTTTTTTAATATTTTTTATTTATATACAAATACCATACCAATGAACCAACAGGGCTGTCAATCTGGGTAACAAAATATCACAAGTTCCACGACGGATGAAACTATTGCTTTTTTGTTACACAATATGTAACACAATATTTATTCAACCTCATTCTGGTTCCTTGCGTTCATCCCGTTCCCTCCAACTAAAAATTCCTCCTTTTGCTCGTTCCAACCTTTCCAACAGCACTTCTTTTACTGTGGAAGCTGTCTTACTTTGGAATGCCCTTCCTACCATTATTAGACAGGCTAAGTCAATTTATATTTTTAATAATTTAGTATATAAACATTATTTATCAGCCTGCTAATCTATATATTTAGTTTATTTAGTATCTCATAATTATGTATATACGTTTATTGTATTGTTATTTTATTTACTTATTTCTTTTGTACACCAACCTTATATTTATTTACTCTTCTTTCCATCCAAAGGTTGTCTGGAAGAAATCGCTCTAGGCGATAAGACCGCCCTTATACATCATTTATTCTATTGTTTTGTTATATTATTATATCTTCTTTTTTTTTTGTTTGTTGTTTGTTTCCTATTTGTATTAATTGTGATCTGTGTTTTTGGTGTATAATAAAGTTATATTCTATTCTATTCTATTCTAATATGTTTCATTTCGCTATGAACCCAATTCTAAAGTCAACACGGACGAAGTCTTTGAAGAGTATTATGAAGTTTTTGAAAAGTATGTAGGGCTATTAGTTTGGAGTGTATTTATCCGAAAAGTACTTGTGTACTCACTATTAAGAAAAAACATTTTCTATGAGCGAAGCTTTGAAATCGCTAAAAATTAGCTCCCTTTAGTCAAGGGTCAACGAACACCAACCCTTGAGCATCCTATCTAGGTCCCAGATACCTCTAGCTTATAGCTCTAGTTTGTCTCATAAGACTGTGACAGTTATGGCCTTTTAAAGTATATATTTCCAATCGTATAAGAATGTGTATTTAATTTATATGTGCTCTCTGTTCATTGACCTTTGCTAATTAAAATAGTATTACAATTCCATATGACACATTTATAACTTTTAGACGATATTAACATTAAAATATTACTAGAACTATTATAATAAAACTTGTTTTTTAGCTTTTAAATGTTCGGCCGCTTCTTTCCGATGTTTACTTTTTAGGCGTCCGTAGAACAAATCCTTGCCTGATTTTATCCGTTTATTATGCGAAATTCTAACAAGTATGAATTTAAAATTCATAA
Source organism: Biston betularia (assembly GCA_905404145.2). NCBI lineage: Eukaryota > Metazoa > Arthropoda > Insecta > Lepidoptera > Geometridae > Biston > Biston betularia. Next base: position 1,309,325 of record FR989868.1, read on the forward strand.
AACAAAACCCGATATCAAATGTAGAATACCAAACTTCAACTTAAAGGTGTTCATATCCATTTATCAATTAGAAAAGAGCTGATAATATTCGAATGTCTGAAATAACAAATCGGGGTGTGTTAGTTTCATGGACTCGGACGTTTTTGAGTTACATGAATACGTGTACATTTTATTATTTTTTATGGTTGACAAGCTAGGTGTTTTGACCACAGCTCACCTGATGTTAAGTGACGGTATGGTCAAAGATGGTAAAGCACACCTAGCCTGGAATAGAACTGGCTTTCAAGTGAGACAGCCGGTACACACCGTTACGTGCTTGGCGGAAGATATTTAATTTGAGGGTATTAGCTAGCCAGCCGAGTACTAGAAAATACCCTACCACCATGCTTTGGTTTTCTCACGATGTTTTCCTTCACCGGCAGCTCAAGCTCTTTGAGGTTTGAACCCACGCCTTTATTACAGTCTGCACTCAGCGTAACGATTCTTGAGCTGTCATCGTCATCATCATCAGTCCTTCGCTGTCCACTACTGGACGTAGGCCTCTCCCAATGCACACCACTGAGCTCGGTCCACAGATCCTTTAGCTATCGAGTGGTGTAATTAAATTTTTAGCTGGACACTAAAGTGTATCCCTCAATTTTGTTATCATCCGTTTTCTGATGGAAACGCAAATTGAATTAAAGACGTATTTACGTCAAAAACTAAATCAAAACGTGTTCAGCCGTTTGGGAGTTACTATGTCACAGACAGACTTATACATTGTGTGATTCTGTTTGCGTCAAAGTTAAAAATTAACGTAACTAAGATGCAAAATAAATTATAATTATGAAGTAAATACTGTGGGTATCACGTTTTCTAGAATCTTTTTCGATCGAAAAATAAAGATTGACATTTGATGAGGCCATTGCTTTATTCAGATCCTCGGCACATCCACGGCATTACTACTTTGACCTTTAAATCCTGTACAGCTAATAATATAGTTTGGTATCGTTAAAATGTTGGAAAAAATACCCTCGCAGGGACAAGTTTATCTCAAGTTATGGAGTGTTAACTCAATTCCCTATAATTTTGTAAAGAAGTAAAAACACACTTGTATTATAAATAAGATATATTATTGGCGAAGACTCAAATGGATAAATGGGGACTGTTTGCGTGGGTACTTCGACTGTAGTGACGTAAAATTTAACATACTAATCATAAATTGTTATAATAATTTATATTGACATGAATTTTGTCTTGAACTTGAATAGTCCATTATACAATAATCTACTGTTTCATTCAAGCAATTGTGATTTACCGCAAATAAAGACCAAAATAAATGCCAGTAGCTGTTATTTCACTGTAAAATTATGTTCCATTTGTCCATAAATGGAAAAAAACAATTTGTATGGAAATCGAACCACCTTAAAGGTATAAGTTTACGCATATCGATTATTTAGATATTTGACGTCTTAAAGATCTCTTGATAAACTCGATAGTTTTGTACAACAAACAATACATAATCATTTATTTGTGGCTAATAAAAAACAAAAACAATAAACGTATTATAAAAAACAAAACCAAAATTAATGCGAACACACAAAAATGGGAAAGAAAGATTGATTACTTTCTGTCACAAACTGGCTTCATCTGAGCTGTCGTCAATTATGCTATTCTAGCGTGCAATCAAAGCTACACATAATTTCTCTCCAAGGCCATATAAGCTAATAATTTAAACATCCATTAATCGCAGTTTTTTCTTTATTGGGTGAATTTTCTTTTCTGTAATAATTACTTCACTATTTAAAACTATATTAGTGACGTATAATTGTATATATTAGATACAAATAAATAGACGCTGCGATCTGGACATTTATTTCGTTCTGTTTACCTGCAGAACAGTGAATAATAGATTTTAAATGAATAAAGAACATTTTACACATCGTCATCTAGCCACAAACTAAGCAAAGCTTGTCCTTTGGAAATCAGATAACTGATAGAACTGATACACTGTTTTTTTTTGTAAATACATACTTATAATAATATACTAGCGGCCCATCCCGGCTTAGCACGGGTGGACATTAATTTTTTAGTTAAATTCTGGTAATGAAAATGTCCTATGTTACTCAGGGATAATGTAGCATTCTAATGGTGAAAGAATTTTTGTAAATGGTCCAATAGTTTTTGAGTTTATTCGTTACAAACATATAAAATCCAAAAATATAAATGTTCCTTCTTTATAATATTAGTGTAGATACAGAAAACCCAACACCCAGACAGAAAAAATATTTAACGTCACATAGTTTTTTTTTATCTTGGGTGGTAATCGAACCCACGCTTAACAGCTCTTGAAGCTAATATACTACCAAACGAGCCAGCATGGCAGCCAGTTCAGTACTAAGCAAAAAAGTGAATAATTTAAAAATTTTGTTACCTACATGATACAATACGCAATTGTAACTGGTATTTCGCTAAACTTATTTTTTTCGATCGTAAAAAACATCACGTTTGACTCGATCATCTACAGAACAATCACGCTAATCACGTTGGTCGTTTTGCACTCACTTCCCACTGATGGTCTAACTCCCCCACTGTTCGCAGCTCGAAAAACCGACACAAATACTTTATTGATAACACCAATGTTACAAGTCACTTCTAAATTTTAAAGATGTCATTAAATGGGGGTTAAAACACTGATTACATGTCAAAATAAGTTATTTCATTATCCAAACATGTCAATATACAAAAATATTGTCAATAAAAATATGTCAATACCAAAACAATATTGTCAATATATTAAAATGACATGACAAAAAAATCACCGTGTCACCAAAAAAGACACCGTGTCATGGTTGATGACATATAGAAAATAATACAACTTTATTACACAGCAAACCCACGAACACACACACACACACACTCACTCGCTTACTCACTCACTCACTCATTTTCTACACTTCCTTGTTCTAAAGTTTTCTCGTACATAGAATTCTTTGATTTCAAAACAAGTGTTGATTCAACTTCATAATGGTTAATTAACAATGAAAAATTATAATAATCATGACAACACATAAAAGGGCTTCGTAATTATGTTTAATTTGTATTCATGTCTACTGTTTATCTCTATCTTATCTCAATGGTGAGCTTTCTTTGTCGGGAAAGTAGGTTGATGTTATTCTATAAACGTCACCATAATTATTATAGGTCTGTCAGTACCTTGCGATGCAAGGTTTGGGGTCAAATTTTGGTCTAGAATCTTTTATAGTTATTTTTATCGAGTGTTAAAGTTTGTCATTGTTTTAGATTTTAAAGGGATGATAGTTGTTTTTGTATTAATATTATTATGGAATATCCTAATAATGGCATAATTTTGTTTTTTACTGTCAGTGTGGACAGTAAAAAACAAAATTATACCATTATTCAAAAAAATATCAAAGCCTAAGTAAAATAATTAACGTTTATATATCGTATTAAATATATTAATTTTGTAACTGTCTGTTTGTTTTTGTGCTTGTGTTCGGTTGTGCCACAAAATGAAACTTTTTTCTTTCTTTCTTTACTAAATATAAATAAGACTGCCATGCCAAAAAACGAACAAATAAAATATTTTCTTTCACATTTAAAAATTAAACCACACCATACGGGCCTTTATAAATTTTTTAGCCTGTGACACGGGATGATGTAAGAATTCTAACGAAACTTTTTCAGATTGGATGTATGCATCCAAATCTGTTTAGCCATTTAAAAGTTATGATGAGGTAAAATAGTCACATACCTACTTTTATATTTACATACATGAACCTTGAAAACATTACACTCCTTTTTTGGGCAGTCGTGTAAATATAGGTCTAATTGAGAGCTTTCTTCTTTTTTCAAGTCAGGTTAAAATGTATCTGAACTACCTAAGAAAAAGCGATGTCACAAAGCTGAATTAAAGTCACAAAATCAGTATTGCGTAGCTTGAAGTATCAAATAAGCATATTTATACCTACAATATATTATCTACTTAAATAATAATAATTATATTGTAGTAAAAGAGATGGACAATAAAATGGCAACTTTAAATTAAACAATATTCATTTTTTAAAAGACATCAAAGAAAACAAGTTCTCAATATAGCAATTTGTTCTAAAAGAAAGCTCTTCAAGATATCTAGTCAGAACTTGGAAAGTTTTCGAGAGTTGTACCTACAAGTACGAGCTTCTCTGCGGATGCCTCCTTTTCTCATTTAGTTAAATGTATGCTTAAAATTATGTTAACAAAAATTTCGTTTATTAAGTTATTTTACTATTTTTTTATGTTATATACTAATAAAAAAAAATATTGTTATTATTTTTGTTGACAGCCCAGTTTGTTCATTGGTAGTATGTGTGCTCCAAGAGCTGAAGGGTGTGGGTTCGATTCCCACCCAGGACAAGCCTTTTGTGATGTAAACAATTTTTGTATTTGTTCTGTGTCTACTGTAGGTATTATAAATATGTATTTACAAAAAAAAAACCTATGATTGTATTCTATGTCATTTGTCTTCCATAGTACAAGCTTTGCTTAGTTTGGGCTCAGATGGCGCTGTGTGTAATGTCCTACGATATTTATTTTAATAGTAAGTTTGTTGACATAACAGAGAGTTTAAGAGAATACACCAAGGGCTAGAGAAATGAAAAATAGGTATTTGTAAAATCTATTGCTGTCGCGCGGTGCCCGACCAAGCAGCTATCAATGTGTGAGTGTGACTGTCAATGTTTGCGTGGCATACCGCGCTGCGCCGCCGCCGCCCCGCCCCACCGTCCACGCTCCCAGATTGCTTGCAGATGCAGTCGGCAAGTTGATTTCGGCGTTTGCGGAACATTTGTTCGTGTTATTATTATATTACCTACCTGCACTTTATTTGACTCAGGCTTGTTTACTGGACTTGCTTGTTTCTTTACTTGACTGTTTTGACTCGGCTTGTGTATTGAATTTTGAGAGATCGAACGGAGATAAACCGTAGGTAAGGAATTTTTGAATTATATAATTTGGTAGCTAGCTTTCTGTGTTTACATACCTACGCTATTGTTTACGTATCCACTTTTACTTTATTGAGATGAATAAAACTTCACGTAGGCTAAAAAGATACTTGCAATCAATCAATCTGTTCAGGACGACTATAGCTAGACATAGGGATAGCGATATATAATAGTTACATAGTCATATAGCATAGTTCCAGTTGTAATACAACACATAGAATTGTATAGAACTAACTTTTCGATAGATATAGAATAGTATGGAATATTCTAGAACAATATAGAACTTTCGGGAAAGTTCTAGAATAATAGTATAGTCAACCGAAAAAACTAGAAACTGCCAGAAAGATGTAGAACATTCTAGAAAGTTAAGTAGAACTTTCTGGAAAACTCATTGTATTATAGTACGGCAGTTCGAACACTCTGGAAAAGTTAGAGAATGCAATAAATAAAGATCGCAGATAGAACATTCGTTATAGGTGGATGGAGAATATTCCAGAAAATTATAGATTATCTCGCTCGGGATATAAATAGGGTCAGACCCGCCGACCGAGTCAGTTATCTACTAACTATCGAACAGTGAACATTGCGAATACAAGGGAAAATAGAAGAAGTACTCCTCCACCTCTGGCGTTATAGTGTTCTCTCTAAGAAGTTTCTGGTGTTTTATTGTCAGAAGCACTGACCAATCCAGCAATCGGTATGCACGTGGCCATCATCATAGTTTATACAGTCCACTTCGCTTAAGCCACACATACCGCGTACACAATCGGTCATTTATTTTGTGAAAATAGGTTACAGAGAAGGTGTTATTATTATTACATGTAGGTAATATTGTAACATGTAATGGGATCGTCGGATTGGGATCAAACCTGTAATGACGATGTCAGATGTGTTTAATTGAAATTATTATCACCACATAGTCTAAATCTAATCTAATCTAATAAGTACTCAATATTTTTGTTACAGATAAACCCTCACTTTGTTTAAAATGGGCAAAAGAAAAGGGAATAAAAAGCGTTTATATTTATCAGCTAAAAGAAAAAAACATCACTTTAGTATAAAGCGTCAGATACATTTCGCACCGCGTACAATCACCAGGTTGGTATTTTTTTTTGAGTTCCCTACTACCTACCCTTATAAGATCACTTTATGATCTGTCTGTCTGGCAGTCTGCTGCTGAATATTTTTTCATGTTTGCAAAGTAATAAGACCACCTCTTACCTACTATTTACGCTAGGCCCAATGTTTAGTTAAAATAATGAATTCTGTTTTTATATTTTTTACAGTGATGAAAATAAGGAAAACTCAGGTACTTCATCGCAAATACGTGAAACTTTCAAGGAGAATCGTGACATATTTGAAGGAAATGCAAGCTCTTCCTCAGAGTCTACACTTTCTGATTTGAATCTTGATGCTGATGATAACAATTTAGATGAAACTGTTCAGGATGAAGAATTAGAAGGACGTAGAATCGTAGATATCAAATATTTATTTTCCGAGCTTTCAAAAATCAAGCACGAACACACAGACTGCACGTTTGCTGATTTAAAGTTCTTAGGAGAACTGCGAACTGGATTTGTTAGCAAATATACATTTGAATGCAAAATGTGTAAAACGAAAGAAATGGTGTACAGCGAAGATCCAAAATTGAAACTATCTGTAAATGACGCTGTTGTAGAAGGAATAGTCTGTTCTGGAAATGGGTATGGACAATTGAACGAAATATGTAGTGTGTTAAATATGCCTAACATGAGTAATTCAACATACACGAAGATCGAACAACGTCTAACACCAAAAATTGAAGAATGTGCCCTCGACGAGATGATCGCAGCCGGCCAAGAAGAAAAAAGGCTAGCTGTCTTGAATGGCGATGTAGACAACGATGGTTGCCCCCTAATATCAGTAGTTGCAGATGGATCTTGGGCAAAAAGGTCATACAAAAGCGGATTTAGCTCGGCGTCTGGTGCTGCGTGCATAGTTGGACTGAAGACCAAAAAGGTACTATTTCTTGGAGTTCGAAACTCATACTGCTGTATATGTGCTAGAAGTGCAAAATTGAATATAGATGTCCCTGAACACAGATGCTTTAAAAACTGGAATGACAGCGCCAACGCCATGGAAGCGGATATAATAGCAGAAGGGTTTGCAAAAAGTATGGAGATGCATGGAGTTAAGTATAATAAACTAATCGGAGATGGCGACTCCAGTGTAATGAAAAAATTGCTATTGAATAAGCCATATGGGCACGACTTCACTATAACTAAAATTGAGTGTAAAAACCATTTGCTCCGCAACTTTTGTAATAAAATAAAAGCATTAGGGAAAAAAACTAATAACCACAAAGGCTTTGTTCCAGTCCTTCTAAGAAAAAAAGTTGAATCCAACGTATTGCGCATGAGGAAAGCAGTGGTTGGAGCTATAAACTATAGAAAAGATCAAGATAATGTTAATCACGGCGATAAAATAAGAAACCTTAAAATTGACATAAAAAATGCCGCCAACCATGTATTCGGAGACCATAAAAATTGCGCGTCTTATTATTGTAAGCCGGAAAAATATACGAATGACACAAATTTGGTACCAGATCTCCAAGCTTGTGGAATATGGACGGATATTCAGCAGTACCTGTTGATGTTGTTGTCTAATGCAGAAAGCCTTATTTTAGACATTACCAATAACACCGTGGAGCAATTTAATAATGTTATTGCCAAATTTATTGGCGGCAAAAGGGTGAACTATACTGCTAGAGGTTCATATCAGGCACGGTGTTTTGGTGCAGTAACATCATGGAATAGTGAAACGGCTATCCACGCACGTCTATCAAAAAAAATTCAAGATTGTAGCCCTGGCAAATACACCAAACAATTCATAGATAAGAAACGGCGCTCCAAAATAAATAGAGAAAGGAGTCGAAAGAAAAAAATTGATTTCGGTGAAGATGTACCGAACAAAAGAAGAAAAGTTACTGGACCCGATGAGAATTATGGTCGGTTAGATTTAGAACCAGATATCCCACCTGAGATATATGAGCAAAAGAAAAGTGAATTTATATTACAGTTAAATAACACCAAATTTGATGAGCTTCAACAAAACACTGTTGGTCAGAGCGAGAATAAGTTGTGGGCAGTTGAAAGGCGTAAACGCCTAACAGCATCCAACTTCGGTCAAATTTGTAAACTACGAAAAACAACATCAGTTGCAGGACTATTAAAATCTTTGCTGTATTCTCAATTTAAAGGCACTCTTGCCACAAATTATGGTAGAGAAAAAGAAGATGAAGCAATACAACAATTCATTGAAGAAACCGGACTACAGGTGTCAAAATGTGGATTATTCGTCGACAAGCATAAACCGTTTTTGGCAGCAAGTCCTGATGGTCTTGTTGAAGAAGATTCGGTAGTGGAAGTTAAATGTCCTTACAAAATTGTTGATTTAACACCTAAAGAAGGAATAGAACAAAAGAAAATAGACTTCTGCGTATTTAAAAATGACACCCTACAATTAAAGAGGAATCATAATTACTACTTTCAAGTGCAGGGGCAACTACACATAACCGGTCGAAATTTCTGTTATTTTATTTTGTGGAGCCCTAAAGGCTTACTTTACGAAAAAATTAAGAGAGACGATGTATTTTGGCAGAAAATGGAACATATATTAGAAACCTTTTACTTCGAGTGCCTATTACCAGAAATAATCGACGGTCGTATACCACGACATTTAGCAGTAAGAGAGAGAAAAGGATTGGCCACGGAATAGTGACGTAATAATTTATCTACAAAATTATGAATATTAGTGTGATTTTAACATTTTAATAAAGAAACTGTAGAGAAAATGGTTATTACTTTTGTTTATTAGTTTATTACCTTTCAACAATCGAACCTGACAATCAGCTAAATACACTTCTCGCAAAATATTCAACTAAAAATATCGATATCGATAAACAACACTAGGTTATCGATAAAATGATCGACTACATGCACGTCACAAGTGTATACGTATTAGTCCGCGTCTCCCGAACTTCAAGCCTCCCCCCGCAGAGCGCGATAGAGACAACTGCAGATTGGACTGAAAATACCTATGTAAAGAACAGAAAATCAACGATTCGTTGTCCCCTGATTTCTTCTCCAAAACTTAACCGATTTTTAAATAGTTTTCATTCAAAATTAAAGAAAGGCTTGAGCTGTGTTTCTATGTTTTATTTTTTTTATATAATGTAGCCAATTTTTTTTCTGGATGTTTGAACACAGCGGAAAATCTGGCCATTTTTTTAGGTTTTTGAACGTTCATATCTCTTATAATAATTTATTTATAAAAAAAAGGAAAACATAGGGACATCATAATAGTGGCCATAGATATTCAGGAAAAAAAGTATAACTCTACCGGCATTATCCAGGGAGGAAACAGGGGACAGCGTTTGTATGGAAAAACGGCTCTAGTGATTCCTCTTAACCAACGACTGTTCATCGAATAAACATTGCACGTCGTCAAAATTACTTGTAAAGGGGATCGACCTTTTATTGGGAGTTTTGGCGGGAACGCGGAAAGAGTTTGAGTCGCCCCGTTGTATTTTTTTCCAAAATTCAGTGTTTTTTCGCGTGTTTATGCATAAAAATGGCGTTTTATTCATAAAATGCCGAATTAGAAGCGGCAGTGTGGGAAATGATGAAAGAATTATTCAGATCGGTCCAGTAGTTTCGGAGTCTATTCAATACTAACTAACAAACAAAAATCAAATCTTGTCTCTTAATAATTAGTGAAGATGTAGATGACAACTGTGATAGTTAGACATATTATATTGCGGACTTATTTGTAGCTATTAATATGCTCTATAAAACGTCACTTTATTCTATTGTCAATAGTTTTCGCAGCGCATGATAAGTAAAGGTTTTTTCGGTAAATTTTTCACAGCTTGACTTACATTATTGAAGTTTCCATACGGATCCCTAACTGTTTTTTAAATAAAATATAGCCTATGTGCATCACGGATAATGTAGCAATCTAATAACGAAAGAATGATTAAGATCGGTCCAGTAGTTCGGAGCCTTCAATACAAACAAGCAAAAAAAACAAATCTTTCTTCTTTACATCAGTATAGATAAACTAATAAACAAACAAAAATCAAACCTTTTCTCTTTATATTAGTGTAGAAGTACAAGCTTTTGGTGACAGATCAAAATTACAAATGATGATTACAAATATGAAATACAATTTACTCGGTGGTAGATCTCCTTAGCAGGAGGGCGTCTAGGTAGGTACCACCGCAGTAGCAGTTGTTCTGCCGCTAAGCAGTAGTGTGTTAAAATTACTGTGTTCCGGTTTGAAGGGTACTACAGGTAGCGAAATTACTGGGCTGTTGAGACTAACCATCGAAAGTCTCAAAGTAATGAGCGCCAAAGCAGTGATACTCTCGACTTTCTTTTGTTACTTAAAGTTCTGTGTATCGCTGCAATGGTGAGGGGCAGGCGTTACCTCTTACCATCAGGAGGGCGTCTCGTTCGTCTCATTACATTTTACATAAAAAAAAAGAAGATATTACTATATCGATAGAGATCGCCAACTCATTTCCACAGAATCAAAATTATGTTTGAAATTAGATAAAACTCTTTGCGTGGTCTTTATTAAATTCGAGTACGTTTCGTTTTCTGTAAAACTAATTGAGGTACATGTGGAAACATTTACCTTTACTTTTAGCTTCGTTTATTTTTACTACGGCCGAACATGTAAATATTTTTATCGTAATTGCCTCGCTTGATACAGTTTTTATGGCCAATTTATTGCACATATAACTAAATTTATGTTACGCATCTAGATTTACTGAAGTGCGTACGACAAAACATAATGGGCACCTTCCTGAACTGAATTTCTATTCAGGAAGATAACATGCCATAGAGAATTGGGATCGAACAGATTTCTAGTTTAAATGCTGGATTTGTGAATAGCGTTTTTGAACAAATACAATTCATTATATTTCGTTCGAAAATCTGTGTAAAGAGATAACACAGATAAGAAATATTATATAAGCAAATGGACATACTCGTAAATTGTACATGACAAAAAAAATATGTATATTTGCAACAACACATCCATCGTTAATTTGTTTTGTTGAATCCTTTTCGTACTGAGGTTGCCTGAAAAAGATCGCTCTTAGCGATAAGGCTGCCAATTGTTCCACTAGTGTTGAGTATTTCGTTGTTAAAAACGAACGATTGTGAACGATAAAAAGTCACACATTTAATATTTATTGATTACATTTAGGTTAAGTCACGGTTTGGTCGAAGATGATAAATATACTGTTCTGGCTTGGAATGGAACTGGTTGCCAAGTGATGCTGCCGGAAAACACGGTTAGGTGCTTGGCGACAAATTTTTAACTTGAAGGTGGTAGCTAGCCAACCGAGCACTATAAAGTGCCTTACCACCATGCAATGATTAAACTTATGTTAGATAAAATTTATCCTTATGCTTATGGACAAATTTAACGTTTCGTCCAAATACATTCAGAGGAAATACCGAGAGCTACCGTAGGTCGGATGTCATATCAAATTGTAGGTGCCTATTGTTTGTTCTACATTTTTATAACAACAATCATCCATCCATGCCCAATGCCTTCAGGTGGCATATTAAATCTCACACTAGGCATGGCCACTCAGCTTTTACGCATTTAATTATTATTAATGTTTCTTTATTAATTACATTAATGCACTAACTATAAATATATACTTATTAGTTATTATTTTTAAAACTTTATAGTGATAACAATATCTCTTATCTGTATTTGTTCAGTGATGTGTTTTCCATTTTTGCTTGACTGGAAGAGATCGCTTTTACCGACTTGTTAAACTAGCTCATAAGGTTTATTTGTTGCTGTAAATTTATCTATTTCTGGTATGCACAATAGAGAGTTTGGTTTAGATCTAGTATGTCAAATACATTACTCTGTTTGTTTGTTACTTTATCAAGCTATATATATATTGAAATGTAAATACAGATAGTTTATTTCCTGAATTACCGCATAGGCTAATATTTAACCTTGAAAATGCGGGGCAAAGCTTGAGTTAAACAATTATAATGATAACAGGTAATTTTTTTAAATAATCATTTTAATAGATTTTGTGCTGATAGAATTACTATTTGAATTTTATTTAGATGAAAATATTCATTTTAAACATGTTACAGATGTAATACAAAGGCTATTTTTATTCTCGTAACACTTTAAATAAAGCTGAATAAATTAGAAAAAGCAAACAATATAAAAAGTACTCACGAATAATCCCAGATAAAAGTGACGTGCCATTTCTTCTTAATTCAATTTTATATCGATGTAATGTAATCCTTGTCACTTCCTTAAGGAAGTGAAATAAGTTTCGATAAAAAATGTCACAGTCCAACGTGCGTCTAGCGTCGCGGTCGACTATACAATCAAGAGCTTGATCGCATCTCGTCGGCTTTTGCTAAACAGCGTCTTACCCGTACTATGGGTATCTTTCTCGAAAGTTGTCGGTGTGGTAGAGATGCATCTTATATATGATTCATTATTTTTTATGACTGAAGAATACGAATTGTAGATAAAACCTATTATTGCCCTTTTAGCTCATTTTGTAATAGCTCTACTTCCTAATCTGAAGTGCGTGGGTTTGATTCCCACACCAGATTAAAGTTCCTCGCACAAATCTTTGTCCTATATGTGAGTGTTCCGTATATATTAAATGTATTTACAAAACAAAAAGTATATAAATATGTTATCAGTTATCTGGTTCCCATAGTACAACCTTTACTTAGTTTGGGGGCTAGGTGACACAGTAAAAAGAAAAGTCCTCCAATATATATATACGTATATATTTTTAAACTATATACGTTCTCCTGATGGTAAGAGATAACGCCTATCCATGACCATAGTAGCGATACCTAGGCCTTTAAAGAAGCAAAACAAAGTCAAAGGCAGTATCTGTTCACTTTATAACAGCTTAAAAGTAAATAAGCAAAATACCGAATTTAGGTATATTACTAGTACCTATAGTATCGAGTGCACTTAGTACCCACAGCAGGGATGTGAAATGTGAAAGTTGAGTTCGTGATATAATTAATAGCTTTTAAAATAACACATTGTGTTTAATCAAAATTTAAACTACTATCATAATGAAGAATTCATTGGTGAGATGTTTCATTAGTTTTTTTTCTACAATATTTTTTTTGCTATCTGAACTATATTTTACTACGTATATCTAAATATACAATATCGAAAGTAAAAGAAAGATGATATATTAGAAAGTCTCAGTTTCGAAAACGATAACTTTATTTAGTGTTTCTAATTTTTTAATTATTTATTTATCATTATGCATAAAAACGACAGTGTATTTTATAATTTGCAAGCTAACCCAATAAATCCGTGAAACAAGACTAGACAAACTTGTCAATAAATAAATCTAGTTTTAGCTGTATATATCTCACTAAAATAATCAACTGTTTCAATAAAAATACAATTAATAAAACATCGATATATATTCGATACTCGTCGATTTTAATCGACCGTCACTACATTCAAATAAAGTGCTGGACAATCACTAGAGCGGTCTTGAACTTGACCATGGACTTTAAGTCATTTGTACTTGTGCCCTAAATATCAAACTGGAATGTATGCTTACATGTCTGTTTGTCATAATTATATTCAAGTTTTTCTTGTTCGGCTTTTGGGTAAAGAGAAAGAAGATTTTTTATGACAGACATGTCTAAGTTATGAAACAAACTTTGTGATGCAGCAAATACGGAACCAGAGTTGTCGCGCTTTTTAACGTACGTGTAGGATATCAATCGATATTCAAGTTATCGACGTATTTTTAAAGACGTCATAAATAAAACTTCTTTTTACGCAACTGCGGCGAAGCGAAAAAAAGAGGCATAAGTGTTCAATCTGAATATATATATATGTATTGTATATATTGTGTGTGTCTCTATGTTCCCTCGTAACTACTAAATGGCTGAAGGATTTCGATGTAGATATGTAAAGATAAAGATACATTTATTTTATACAAAAGAGTAAAATAAACAGATTAAAGAATATTATATATTTATCCTATATCTAACGGTGATATAAAATAAAAGTAAGTATTAGTTCTAAGTATAAAATGGATATCTTAGATACATTAGATTTGTTTTAATTGCGCACATTTGGTAGATATATTAAAATTATAAGAATCAATTTGGTGGATTTTTGGCGCTAATGTTTTTTGCCGTAGTCGGGTCAAATGGTTTTTAAATTTAAACTTTTCAGCTTGTTAACGTATACTAAGTTAAATTTGAAAACGGTAATTTGTGAAAGCGTCAAACTTGATATGAATGTAGGTAATTAAAAATGTATAATATAAAAACTAGCAACGTCTCACGAACTTATTTTTAAAAACCTTTCATTTTTCCGGAGAAAAATTACATGTCTCTTTTTGACATTTCAATTGTAATCACCTTGGCAAAATCTACGTCGTATGGCGTGAGAACGTACGCAGAAATCAATAAACACACTTCCATATTTATAATATTAGTAAAAAAAGTAAGAAAGAGAGGTCGGTCAGAATGGTAGTGATAAAATTTTGTCTTTTTACGTGACTCCACGAAAAAAAGTGCGCAATGTTTTCAGGGATCATTTATATAAATGAGATTTACTTTATTCCACAATTTGTTTTATACAACTGAACAGATTTGGATATATGGTATCATTAGTATTCTTACATCATAACAAGTGACACTCGCTATAATTTTTTTGATGCGTGTTTATTTAATTTTCTCAATTTTGCTTGTTTTTATATAAAACACAAACCATGTATAAATCCAAGCTTTTATCTTTCTTGCAATCAGTCGAGTAAAAAGGTAATTAATTTGTATGCTTTTACTGTTTTAAAAGCTTGATTTGATTGGTGCTATGCAATTACAAGTGTTCAATGATTTTATTTTAGGAGAAATAAATCTTACAATATTTATAATGTCATAAAACATAATGGGTTACGTTCAACGAATTATGGAAATGACAGAAAGATCGTGTTATAGTTCCATTTTGTGTATAGAACTGGTTTGATAGTTAATCGTTGCTTTTGAATGCCTTCGTAGGCATGTGTAATTAAATATATAATTAGGTGTGTCTTTTGACTCTTGGATTTAGTAAGGACGTTTGATAGGTATTTTCGGGGGACCAAAGACAACAAAAAGAGCCCAGTTCATATACACAATATGTAAACCAATTCTACGTGAAAATTATTTTGAGTTATTTCTACAACACTAGCTGCGCCTCGTGGTGTTACCCGCTACTAATTTTCAGGATAAAAAGTAGCCTATGGTCGATACTATAGTCGGAGTATCCGACATAACGTGAGTATGTGTCAAAACTACGCCATTTTGAGGGTTATTGAGGTCCTTTTAAGGGTTATTATGAGGCAGACACTGGAATTGAACTGTTTTTTTTCTTCGATCCCATAGTTAAAGTTGTTTACAATGTTGAACAAAGTGACCTTCTTTAAACTTAGTATTACTTCAGGAGTGTAAACTGTATACCATTTTCGACCATATTGTCACTTAACATCATAATTACGAACTGTGGTATAAAATAAGTCTATCATGCAAAAAAAAAAAAATCGTTACGCATAACCCTGTATAAATTAAACTTACAATTATTGTACCGCTTCTTCTTGGCTAGGTACACAATTTTAATTGATGCTGACATTAAAACGTCTGCCAATCATTTTCAAAGCCCATTAATGTTATTAAATACTGTTATATTAAAATTGCAATTATTAGTATGTATCACTAATACGAGTGAAGTTAATATTGAGGTCAAATACGTGCACATATTAATTTATGGTCAATGCTCCTATCTAAAAAATATTTATTATTCTAAGACAGCTAATAATATACCTTTTAACTGAAGTCGTCAAATGTACTATGCTATACTGCTTCAATAACACGCTTTTTAAATAATTGAAATATATATTCCTAATTGAAAGAAAAAATTATGCCTAAATCACCCGGAGCATAATTACAACCGAGCATAATAACACCTAATTTATCAAAAGCGGATGTGTAAACGTCACTTTATCTGTCATTAAATATCTCGTCACTTTTTTTTTCTTTCTTCGGTTTTGGCGTCGCATTTTGTCCAGTGTCAAGTGTTTTATATTTTCAAGTTTCATAAGTTAAAAAAGTTGCCTCGTAGCTATAGTTATAGGCAAAGTCCAGTCTTGGTCAAGTACAGTCTGTGTCAGTCAAGTCCAGTCATGCTTTAGTAAAGTAGTGGCGACTTTACTGTAAGCTTCGATAGAGTTTTGAAAGCAACAGGAAAAGTCATGTTTCACCACATAATATCATTTTTTTACACTCGCCCTTGTGATACGGCACTTTATGAATAAAACACCACTAGAAAAAACTCTAGTTTTGGGAAAAAATTAAATAGGGCGACACGACTCTTCGTGTTCCCGCCAAAACTGCACTTTTTTTTTTTTTTTTCTTTGGTTTTGGCGTCGCGTTTTAGCATTTGCCAGTGTCAAGTAATTATACATTTTCTAGTTTCAAAAGTTAAATAAGTGTCATCGTAGTTAGTTTTAGTCAAAGTCCAGTCTTAGTCAAGTCCAGTTCGTGTCAGTCAAGTACAGTCATACTTTAGTAAAGTAGTGGCGACTTTACTATAAAGCTTCGATGGAGTTTTGGAAGCAACACGAAAAGTCATGTTTCACCACATTATATCATTTTCCCACACTCGTGCTTGTAATTCGGCACTTTATGAATAAAACACCACCATTTTTATGCATAAACACTCGACAAAACACTAGTTTTGGAAAAAAATACAACGGAGCGACACGACTCTTCCCGCGTTCCCGCCAAAACTCCCTATCTCGTCACTACACAGTACTAACGAGTCATTGAGTATATTTTGACAGTTCCATTCCAGTTTATGTTTGTTTACCACCTTCGACCATACCGTCACTCGACAGCAGGTGATCTATTTTACTTGGTGGTAGATGTAGCAGAAGTTTGGATAGGTACCACCGAAGTACCAGATATTCTGACGCTAAGCAGTAGTGTGTATTGCGGTTTGAAGGGTATTGCAACTAGCAAAATTACATGGCTGTTGAGACTAACCATCGAATGTCACAAAGTAATGAGCGCCAAAGAAGCGATGCCAGGGCATCGCTTTGTTTTGTCACTTAAAGTTCTGTGTATCGCTAATGATGGACAGGCTTCATCTCTTACCATCAGGAGAGCGTCTCGCTTTTCTCATTACTTTAACATATAAAAATCTGTCAAAACTTAAATATGTCGCGAGTCAAAGACATCAACGCGTTCGTTACAAATCCTTAAAATTTTATTACCAAACTTAATTTCGCGATACCGTTGTGTTTATAGTTATTGATTCTCATATTATGGGTGTCAGATCATCGCACTTCTTGGCGTTGACCCCAAGTCAAGGTGGTCTAGTTTTTTGCAGTAATAATATAATCAAAGTTTCCGTCGTTACTTCGTGACTTTATAAGTTACTAGCGGACGCCTCGCGGTTTCACCCGCATAGTTCCCGTTTCCGTAGGAATACGGGAATAAAAAGTAGCCTATGTCACCCGAGGATAGTGTAGCTTCCTAACGGAGAATTTTTTTTTGTATCGGCCAGTAGTTTCAGTATTTATACATTACAAACAAACAAGCAATCAAATCTTTTTTCTTTATAATAGTATAGACTAGCAGTGCCCGGCGGTTTCACCCACCATTGGATTCTAAATATCATATAATCTTGTTAGAAGGAGTACATTAACGTCTGCCCTAAACAGGAGTGAAATATTTTTAGGGTTTGTGTACATAGAATGGAATAGAATATAACTTTATTATAGACCAAAAACTTACAAATGAAACACAGATCACAATGAATACAAATATGAATCAAAAAAACAATAATAAAAAAAAGAAGAAGACATATTATGTACATATCTGAGCTTATTTATTCCACCATAACTTTTTAATTCCTAAACAGATTTGGATGTATAGGTATCGTTGGAATCCTTACATTTGCTATAAAAAAAAAAACTTGAGTATTGGTGTTTATTAATTGTCTTAATCGAGTTAGTTACTATAAATACAATTTTGCATTGCGTCGAGCATAAATTACATTTGTGAACCCTTTTGAGAATGGTTAGCACTTATAAATAATTTCGTGTGCTACCTAGTACTCATATAAACGTAAATCTAATAGTGTTCTACCTGATTCAAGTTCCAACAAGCATAATAGCTACAATTTAATTGCAAATAACAGTCACCAGAAAGATCAAAAGCCTTCCAGGTATTTTATTAAATTTCACATTTAGTTTTTGCCAATCGCTGGTATTTAGACGTGCAATTATTTTGGATTTTGTCTTCGGTTGTTTTTAGGGTTTCTTATACCAATCGACTCGCTCAATGGTAAGCGATGATGTGGTCGATGATGAAGCACGCTGACTTAGAAGATTACTCACGCACTCACTCATCCACTCACACCATACTCACCACACACCATACCTCTCTCACCTTGAAAAGATCTAGATTATATATCTCAGGGAAGAAGGAAGTATCGCGATGCTTAGGATATCAAAAACCTATTTAAATAGTGAGTAATATAAACAAGTCGACTAACGAAACTTCTTATGTGTTTGATCACAGCTCACCTGATGTTAAGTGACGGTGTGTGATCGAAGATGGTAAAGCACATCTAGCCTGGAATGGAACTAGCAAAAAGTAAGGCAACTGGAATACTTCGTTAGGTGCTTGGCGGCACATTTTCTACTTTAGGGTGATAGCTAGCTAGCTAAGTAATAGACTATACTATTATTATACCCTACCACCATGGTTTCTATGGTTTCTTCACAATGTTTTCATTCACCGGCAGCTTAAGATCATTGTAGGCGTGTAAACCGACCGCGCTCACCACTGAGCTATCATCGCTACAAAACTTGCGAGCTAGGTTTACATTTAAGGGGTCCGTTTACATACGTTTACTCACCTTCATTGTACGTGGTTCCATCTTTGTTTAACTAAATTCCACATAACTCTATCAAATTATGTTAGAAAGGTGCGTTCAAAGTACTAAAGACTTAAAATACCAATCGACTTGGATTTAAGAAAATAATCGGGATTACATCCCCCGAAGCAGGATCTAATCAATAATTTGTGAAGACATACTTACCACAAGGAAGCGTCAATATGGAGCACTAAATTGACTTTTGTCGCAAAAAACTACAATAAGTCAACAATCTTGTCAAAATAAGTTTTCTTTTTAAACTGTTGATCTCCGTTACGTAATTACATATTCATTAATGCGATGTAGTTCTAAGTGGTAGAAGAATAAACTGAACAAGCATTAGTTTTGGTAATCAAATCCTTTGTTGACAGGTGACCTTGTAAAGAGATTGTATAAAGTTGAAATCCTCGAGCGATGGCATTTAATTTTGCTGATTGTGGACGACTTCGTTGTCCTAATCGTTCGATTAGGCAGGCACTTGTAGATCAAGGGCTTCTTGGAAAGTAAGTTCAATATTGTAAATATTACGGTCATAATTTAATACCAGCGGTCATGGAACCATCTTTACATTTGTTGCTAGTGGTACTCCAAAATTTTATGCGAGTCAACCTTATATAAATTTAGTAGCTACTGCGAATGATTCAATAAAATAGTCATGCTATTCTAATCTGTAGCGACATAGTTAAACGATATCTATTCTAAAATTAGTACCTTAGCTAGTTAATAAGATTTTTCTACGGTTACAATATAAAATTTCTCATTTGATTCTCCACATATAATAAATTGGAATTTGATATCTCCTAACTGAGACACAATGTTCATTGTGATACTAATAAAGATTCTTTCATTAAAAAATGTTTTATGTTTCAATCAGCTTTTCTAAATGTGTTTAATTCATCATCTCTATTCGGAACAAGTAATGAAATTATTATTGTGGTCTTGATAAATTTAACGTTATTTTTTAACTTATTTAGCAAAAGCGTGGGCCCATTAGGACATAACGGTATAGGACTATATTTGGCTATTTAGCAGTAGCCACTAAAAACGTTACTTATATAACGTTTTTGTTTTGTCCTAAATTAAACATTTTATTACTCTTGAAATTTCTTTTATAATATACCAGTGTTGAAAAATGGCAACATGGATTTGCACAAATAAACATCCAATCACCCCAAACGCATATACCGTCTCCGTTCCGTCGTGGGTAAAAATGTTTTTTTAATCAAAGATTAGCTTTACATACTGTAAGTTTGGACATTCTGATAAATATTAAGAATACCTGTGTCGGAAGATCCTATTCTTTTATGATTATATATATGTTTATTAAAATAATCATGTAATAGTTACAGATATATACCCAAATGTAAATAATTTTACGTCTAGGTAGGTACCACCGCAGTACCAGATATTCTACCGCCAAGCCACAAAATTCGAAATTACAGGACTGTTGAGACTAATCACCTAATGTCTCAAAGTAATGAGCGCCAAAGCAGCGACGTCCTAAACAATGTTTTGTCATTCAAAGGCCTGTATATCGCTGCAATGATCATTTGGGAATTTGACTGTTTATACTATAAGTGTATTTGTGTGAGTGTGTGTCTTTGCCTTGAAGAACATACCCTATACCTGCTGTACAGAAATGTAGAGTACGTTTTCGTACGGCGAAAGAATAGTACAAGGTGCTGGATTTCTTGTTTCCTGAAGGATATAATCTATGTCTTATCTAGGTCAGCGTGAATAGGTATCTCATATGTTTGCGTGTTTCGTCTTTGACCGCATAATCGCTTACTAATAGGTGGGTTGTTGGTCAAACGCAGACTTAGACGTGTTAAAAAAATATACCTAAATTATGTGACTTTAGTTGTGTATTTAATATTATTGACAATGCTTTTACTGTCATAGCAAGTAGTGACTTCTTAACATCAGTAGTCTGCTTATTTGTTTGCCCTTTTATGTTGCAATATTGAATATGGGAAGAGAATTAAATTTGTTATAGGTAAGTAAAATAGTATTATGATTTTATCACATTTATATTTTTACTAAAAATGTTTTTCATTTTATGAATATTGTCTTGAAACGTGCATACGACATCTAAAACACTTTCTTAGTTTCTTTAGTAAAAGATGCACTAATGTCAACAATAGCTCATGTTTCTATACTACAGCTCAGAATCAAGCTAAAAGGTTTTACTATCATTAAAATTAGAACTAATATTAAACGCTTCATTAAAACTAAGTTATGACAAAAGTGCAGTTGGGTTGAAAATTAATAAAAATTATTTACGTACTAAACGTTTACATAGAGCACAAAAAATTACATCAAAAATGTAATTAAGAAGGCATACATTTTTTCAAACAGAAAACAATATCTGCAATACGTTTTCGAACCTACGATTTTGTTCCTCATGCAGCTTATCGGATGTTTTATGAGAAGTTTCACACATCATCAAGTCTTCGTCAATATTTGCGCTTTCTCTCGAAGCAATTTTAACATCTTGTTTTATTTTACTTGGCCTCTTACCATTTTCCCTGTCCAAGTTTACTTCTTGATTGATATTAAAAACATTATAAGGTACGTCCAACTTATCCAATGTATCATTACCGTTTGTTTTCTCTAATCTAATTTCACTATCACGGTGACTGACTGTGCCTCGAATATTGACTATAACTGTAGGTTTAACAACAGTTTGCGATTCACGATCCCCAATTTGACTTAGTCCACTCATGTTATTAGTCAGCGGCTTGTAATTTTCTGTCGATTGCGAATCTTCGCTTTCTTTGTTTTTATTTTGCTGGTTTTTGTTCACTTGCGGTCGCTTCTTAGGAGGTTTCTGGGTCGACGTAGGTTTTGGCGTTGGTGACGTTTCATGAGTGTCGATGTAAATTACAACTTCTTCTTTTGGCTGATCATTACTCGTTTGTTCGGTGTCGTTGAGCTTAAGGCTTTTTGGGAAACGGTATTTGAGAGGCGGCATTTCAATCCTGTCATTTCTTCTAGGAATAAAATCAGCGTCACTCGGTAGTTGAAGCGGTTCATTTTCGTATCCGTATCTATCCATATCATAGTTATGAGAAAGGTTATTATCGTCATGTTGTTTAAAATTTTCTGGATTTTGCGACCGAATCCTCAAAGATTCTATGACGTCACGGAACAGGGATCTTTTCTCGTGTTTTGTGGCAATTTCACGTGACGTGATCGGATTTGCACTAGTCAAAATGATCATATACGTCACGCAGATGAAGCAGTGCATCTGTCAAGGCAAAATAAACCGTATATTACACCTTAAATCAACAGTTTGATGAACCTATTTTGTGTGAGATGTTAGAAGAAAATGAAAGTAAAATACGTGCAAAGTGTAGATTGCCTGATATCTATTGTCCGGCACTGTTAGAGCAATTTTGTGCCACTGACCCAGAACGATAAACAGCAGGTCGTGTGTTCAAAACCCAGGTAATGTTATTTAAGAACAGTGTTTAGAATTAAAATGCATGAAGCATTTTTCCTAGGAACATGACCAAGAATCATGATTTAACCTTAATTTTCATTAAAAATAAAATCTGCTTTTTAAAACTTTCTAGGTAGTAGTTTAAGTAAACGAGGTCCGAGAATTTACTTTGTATGACCGGCTTGACAAGATCAATTGAAACAATTGTGCATAAAAGTATGCTCATATTTTGCTGTAGCATCATGTTGGCATTTTTTCTCCGTAAATTGATGGATAAACTGGAGTAGAGTAGTAATAAAGTAACAGAACATATTTTGAGCAGAAAAAATATTGGGAACAGAAAAGAAGTCTTGTAATATAATAATTTCAACAAAATTATGATTTTTATTAAAAATGTTAATTATATTTTACAATATTCTTTCTGTTCCAAATGTATTCTCTTATTTCCGTCATTGCGTCGAATTTGATTAATAGAAATATAACGTTGTACTAGAAACGAAAAATCTAATATTAAGTTGTACTAGAAACTAACACACAATAAATTTTCAATTATAATTGAAAATTATCCAATTTTCACTAGACTGATATCGATGTATCACACTTGCCTAGAATAAAAAAATCCATGTACAACTAAAAGACGAAAGTATATTCACAAATGAAAAGCAAAACTATATAAGTACAGGCTAAGTAACTGGTCAAAGTTAATGTGCCGCACGAATATTTAGTTGGTTAAATAACAAAAAAACAAACAAATGAGACCTACAATTTAACCAGTCATCCGATCCACTGTAGTGCTCAGTCATAAATGCTACTCACGGTCATCCACACAAAACCAACCATGTCCGTTGTTTAACATCAGTGACAGTATGAAAACACTCAAGTCTTCACCGTCCTCAAGATACTTTTTAATTAGATACTAGCAGCTCGCCCCGGCTTCGCACGGAAAAGCTCGATTAACAATATAAATATAGCCTATGTCACTCAGTGATAATGTAGCATTCTAATTATGAAAGAATTATTCAGATCGGTCCAGTAGTTTCGGAGCTTATTCAATACAAACAAACAAAAAATTAAATCTTTTCAATGTTCAAGGTACGAGTATATATTTAGTTTATTTCCGCTTAACAGTTGTTCCAGTTACAACAGTGATGAGGACTGAAATCAAACTAATTTGACACAGCTTATTAATTAAAAATCTAATGTTACTTAACATCTGGAACTAATTTGACATAAACTTAAAAATATAATTTGACAAAAATTATACGATAAGATTAGATTTTCAAATAATAAACTGTGCCAAATTAGTTTAATTTAAGTCCTCATCACTGTTGTAACTGGAACGACTGTTAAGCGAAAATAAACTAAATATATACCTTGAACATTCAAAATGAACTTCCGCAAAGTGACGCCTGAATCAATCAAATCTTTCCACTTTCTAATTAGTGTAGATGTAGATAATTGAATTTACCAAAGGTACTACAGTGGAGCTAAGTAAACAAAGTGTCTTACCTTGGAATCCTGGTACTGAGTGCACGTCACGGGCTCTACTGAACTCATGGGCTACCGGCGGCGGCGGGAAGGTTGACTGAACCCATTTGACCTACAGGTATCACGCACTTACTCTACTATTTACCTGATTTTTTTTAATTTGATGAAGGTTGGACTTTAACTGATACCTTGGCTGATGTTAACCAAACAAAAGAGAGCTCGTTCTTATTCTTATTCAAAATACGGTTTACGGACTTTTTGTAGCGATGATAGCCGAGTGGTTAGCACGGTCGGTTCGCATGCCGAAGGGCGTGGGCTCAAACGCCAACAATGAGCTTGAGCTGCCGGTGAAGGAAATCATCGTGAGGAAACCATAGCATGGTAGGGTACTTTCTAGTACTTGGCTGACTAGCTACCACCCTCAAGTTGAAAATCTGCCGCCAAGCATCTAAATGCTTGGCTTTCGTTTGCTTGACGGTGTGTTCCGGCAGCCTCACTTGAGAGCCAGTTCTATTCCAGGCTAGGTGTGCTTTACCATTTTCGACCACATCGGCACTTAACATCAGGTGAGCTGTGGTCAAACACTTAGATTGCCAACGATAAAAGAAATACGGGCGTTTAGTCCTGGACCGACGTCCCACTTTGAGTATTTTGCGCGTTCTTCCTACCAGTGTCTACCGAGCCCAGGTCTTGACTGGATCAAGGCTTTGGGCTGCTGGTATAGTGGCTCCAGTGGGTTGGGTGGAATGTTATACAATAATCATTTATTTCAAGTTTCCACTGATATTAAAACAGATTAGCGATTATACTTACATTATAAGTCCATTAACATTGAAAAGTTTGTGTCAAAAAATACAAAAATGGCAATATTAAAATCAATATTTATTAAAAACTTAATTAAACAATGACACAAGTTAATATGAAAAGTGCATCTAGCTAGCGTGTGTCTGAAGATGTTACACAATTATGTTACATGCAACTTTTTTTAGAACGGATAATTCCGCGTTTGAGCACAGACTCGCGTGATGGTAAGCGATGATGTGGTCGAAGATGAAATACGCAGACTTAGAAGATACCTTGAAAAGATCCAGGTTATACCTCCCAGGAAACAAGGAAGTCGGCGGCTTGTTCCAATCCTTGGCCGTACGGATGTGAAACGTAGAGTCAAAACGTTTGGTACGTAGGTACCCAAGGAAATTCCACTACGTATGGATGGTAGTGAGCTGTTTTTCTACTTGTTTTGTAGTAAAACGGGGTATGGAAGTAGGTACAAGGTCGTATAGCACAGTAGCACTGACATCACCAAATTATTTATTTTATTTTTATTTCGACAGCCCTGTTGGTTCATTGGTAGAATGTCTACTTCAAGAGCTGAAGGGCGTGGGTTCGACTCCCACCCAGGACAAACGTTGTGGCATGAAAACTTTGTGGTTTGGTCTGTGTCTGGGTGTTCTGTATTTATCGTAAGTATGTATTTACAAAAAAAAAGTGTTTAAGTATTCTATCAGTTGTTTGACTTCCATAGTACAAGCTTTGCTTAGTTTGGTGTCAGATGGCGCTGTGTGTACGTGTGTGTGTGCTGTGTGTTCCTACGATCTTGATTTTGTTGCGATATACAAAACAGAATTCGCATCACCTAATGAAAAAAAAAACGATTTTAATAGCAATAGACAAACATTTAACCGTACTGAGAGAATAACAGTTGTAGGTACATGATACGCTATTAACGTCATCTGTTGAAAGTAATACAAACTATATTTGTTTTTACTGTACAACTTACTTACATATTACTTTATTTATAATTATAATCCCAATAAATCAATGACTCAATTAACTTATAAATAAATTGTCTAGCGACTTTAAAAAAATGTAATTATAGTGTACCTACACATGTAAATTGAATAAAATGTGAATGTGTTTGGAATGTGATACAGATATCTTAAATGTACTCGTTATTGAATTGAAATTAATATTATTACATTTTTTACGTGTACGTGTTACTAAATAAATAAATTACGTGTTACTAAATAAATAAATTTTCATTTATTTAACTAGCAACTTTCGTACAAAATTATATAGCTACCATTTTTTGGCTAGCTCTGTGTGTTTTTCCAAATTTCCCTTTTTTCTAAACCACCCCAGTATTCAAGAGAACAAATCTAAACGAGTTTAAGTTTTTGCGAGAATAACGCACAGCAATTGATTTTGTTAATATTTGTAAAAGATTTGATTACTTTAAATACAAAAAATAATTTTAAAAACCAGCCAAGTGCGAGTCGGACTCGCATACGAAGAGTTCCATACCATTATCTATAAAAACGGCAAAAAAATCACGTTTGTTGTATGGAAGCCCCCTTTGATATGTTTAGTACTTGATGTTATAGCGGCAACAGAAATACATCATCTGTGAACATTTCAACTGTCTAACTATCGCGTTTCGTGAGATACATGGAGACACGGACAGACAGACGGACGGACAGCGGAGTCTTAGTAATAGGGTCCCGTTTTACCCTTTGGGCACGGAACCATAAAAATTAAAGTATATAATCCCGTATCAATATTTTTTTAAAAAGACAGTCATGGGGGCTACAGATATTAGTAAAAACTTCATACGTCATATAGGCGACGTGAACTCGCAAGTTTTGTCCTTACCAAAAATCGCTCGACGCGGCCAAATAAGTTTCCACTCCTAAAATGTTATACTCGCTCAAGTATAAGGTGTTAGTCAACATTTTCGAGTGGTTAATCAAAATAGAATAGAATTATAGTTTCAATTCTCCCGATATAAGTATTGATAAACTGTTTAATACCTCTGTTCAGAATTAAACGGCAACTAGTCTCGTAGGGAACCACTAGATCCCGAAGCCCGGAAGCAATGATTGTACCATCAACCACTAAGCAATATGCACCTTAAGCAATTGCAATAACGCCTTCGAAAATGCATTGAGCGTTGTTTTCAAGTTTTTTGCTAGTTGATTTGAACAGGCTTATGAATAAATCAGATTACTCGTTATGGTTAATGATCTTGGATAATTTTATCGGGAAGCTATTTTAAGCACATATGTATTAGTCTTGAGATTATACAATTAATAGTAAGTAACTTTTTTGACATTTTGTTACATTGACAATATTTTTAATGTTACATAAAATATTATTGTACTGACATATTTTTAAACTATGTAATTATGTAGTAACAATACATTTTTTTAATAATTATGTTGACACATTTTGTTTTTCATACACATGTAATCAGTGTTTTTAACATATTTAATGTCTGTTCAATGTTTAATTACAAACAATTATGTTTGAAATAATATTATGGAATTCAACTTGTAACTTGAGGATTTTCAAGAAGGCGAGTTGGTTGCCAAATGTAGAACAAAAAAAGGTTCTATACAGTTATAGCAGCTACAAGACAAGCTCTATTGCACCACATTGCATATCATTTTCCTAGCATGCACGTAAATTGGCAATACATAGAATACCTATATTAATTATACGTCAATATTTTTTATTTACATGAATACACGGGAAGTCCCTAATTTTAAAAAAATGATGAAGGTATGATTTTTTTGAGTTTCCGCCAATAGATACTTCTGGTTGCCCTGTCAAGAGTAAAAACCCAACTTGTTAATAAGGATAAATGATTACGATAAATAGGGAGTGTACCAAAACTAATTCTAAAATATTAAGAGTGGTTTTGGAAAATATTAAAGAACTAAAACAAAAATAATGTTTTATTGTTACAAAAATAAAGCTAGAATACATTTAGAATACATTAAAACATCCTTTTGTTTGGCTTCGTTGCAATCGAGTAAACATGGGAGCGTATGCCAGCTTCAAATGGAAATTAATTTCCTTCATATTTTTTTCTAGACACAACTTATAACTTAAGATAAATTAATTATTGTTATTTTATTTAAGGTACCACGAATTAATGTATTTATTTTTCGTTGAACGCACGAGTTCGCTAAAAGTTTTTTAAACGTTGAGCGGAACTTGCAATTGTCTGTGTTTCTAAAATTTATTCAGATTACACCTGTATTTAAAGATAATTATTTTCAAAATTCAATATACTTTGTACCAAAAAAATATACACGTGATGTTGTAGTCTAAAACCTCACCGCATGAGCTCAAAAGTTGCTAAAATACATCACGTGATTAATGGACGAGACCCCTATTATAATAAACTAACCGCACGTCTCTTTTAATTTGAATTTTCTAAAAGTCCATTGCACCAATTGAATGAGCTTACGATAGTTTAGTAATCTAGTAATCAAAGAAATGAATCACCATTATTACCCATTACCGGGACTATCAGTTATTTCATTTGTTTCTAGTCTCGATCCTGACAGGGAATTGATGCACATCCCTGATCAATATGTCGAAGGTGGTCCGCATTTCTTCACGTTTGTGGATACACCCCACGTCGTCCTCGTTGGCTGGCAGCAACCGATGGTGTCTGACTAGAGACGCCAGGGCTGTCTTCATAGCCATTATTGCGAATTGATACCCTGAAGAGAATGAAAAGTTAGTGCGGTGTGGGTGTTCAACGAAAGCTAAGATTTCGGTCTCATGTTAAGTTTTACATCAATAAATTAGAATCGTACTTTGAATTGCCTGTATAAGGGAAAAGGAAGAGGCCGTCAATTCAGTAGTATGTTTTTTTATGTTTGTTGCCTTAAAACTTCCTGCATATATTTATTTATAACTTATTACTACAACTACTACTTTTTTTTTCTGTAATTGTTATATCATTAATCTATATACTTTATATACTATTTTCCTTTTTACTTTGAGTCATGCGATAATGTAGGTACACAACGTTGGTGTTCATAAAATAAATAAACTATCACATTTGTGACAAAAACTGTGACCCATTTTGAAGGATACTGTAATTAACAAAAATGTAGGGCCAAATATCTGACACTACAAAGAATTACTCAGTTCCTGCAAAATATACGTTGCATAAAGTTATTACCTACTACAATTTTTATAGCAATGCTGTCTCAAGCGCGATGGAAAGAGTTTAGTTCAATTTATTTTATTTTCTTTTTTTATGGTTGACAAGCTATGTGTTTTAACCACAGTCCACCTGTTGTTAAGTGATGGTATGGTATGGTCGCAAATGGTAAAGCACACCAAGCCTGGAATGGTACTCGCTCTCTATTGAGACATACGGAACGTGCTTGGCAACAGATTTTCAACTTAAGGATAGTAGCTAGCCAATCGAATACTAGAAAACAATCTACCACCATGCTATTGTTTCCTCTTGATGTTTTCCTTGAGCAACAGCTCAAGTTCATTGTTGGGTTTGCACCCACGCCTTTCGGCGTGAGAACCGATGACTCCCACTAAATGATCATTGCGACATACTTTTTTGTACTTGGCAAGTTTTAAGAGGTGAGCGATTAAAAGTGTCTATTACAATAGCTTTAATGCAGGTCTGCAGTCTTACCGATGCAATTCCTAGGTCCATAGCTGAAAGGCAGGAAGGCAGCAGGGTGCTTAGGTGGCGCGTCGAAGAACCTTTCAGGCCGGAATTGCTCCGCGTCCTCACCCCAGTACTGCGGATGGCGGTGGATAGCCCATGCGTGGATCATGGCACTTGTTCCTTTGACCAGGGTCTGGCCTGATGCTGGAAGAATAAAGTTACCTGTTATGTTGATGTTTGGATGAGCGTCTTATATATTACAAAAGGAAATCCCTATTTGTTTTTTTTCTAGTAACAAAAAAACAAGCTGCTCGTAAGAGTAATGATCGAAAAGTTCTTTAAAAAAAGTCCATCTGATGTTAAGCGAAGATGCAGTATAAAATAAATCCAATGCGGTCTTCTCACTGCATTATCTGTATATAATATAAATGTAAAGAAATCTTACGTAGCACCAAATCCTTGTCAATCTTCCTGAGCAACAGCAGACCAGGCGAGTACACTCTTAACGTTTCCCTCAGTACAGCTTCCGTGTATTTAAGCTTAGGAAGGTCATCGTGTTCCATTGGCCTTCTCGAGTCTCCTAAAACTTCTTGGATCCTAAAAAATTGTAGCAAAATTCCATAAGAAGCTTCGTAAAGATACCAAAAAGCATTTGATACCAAAGTAAAATCAGGCACTAAGGTTTATAAAGTAATTCAATATTCGAACTTTGTATATAGCAATGATAGCAAAGTGGTTAACAGGGTCGGTTCACATGTCAATGGACGAGAGTTCAAACAATAAGATAGATAACTGCCGGTAAAGTAAAACATTCTAAGGAACCATATCATGGCGATTGGGGGTAGGATAACATCAGGTGAGGTCAAACAAAATCCTGTCAACCATAAAAAAACGTTCTAAATTATGAAAGTGATAGACCAGTTGCAACTATTAACTAGGATTATTAGACAGCTTTAGAGTATTGTCGCGTAATAATTCGTCAGAGAACTATTGTCACTGACCATTCTCAACGTATTTGGAAGCTGCAGTGGTAGTTAGCTGGCTATATGTGCCGCAGAATCAACAACTGTAGAGGAAGAGGTAACGTGTTGGCAGTGAGTGGTTGGTAGCGAAAAACCGAAGATCGCGTTGGGAGGTTTGCCTTGGGAGAGGCCTAAATTATGATGAAGAAATGAAATAAAATTGTTACTTTGATAAACTTTGCCTAAATTTGCCTGAACATTGGATTCCGAACGTTCCTTGCGAATCTGTTCTTCTTAAAACTCTTTATTCTTTATTGTTCTACTCTTTACGTGCGGTAAACTAAGCACTTACTCTTGGAACATCTTTTCTTGGACTTCAGGATATTTTGCCAGCATGAGGCAAGTGAAGGACAAAGTGACTGAAGAAGTGTCTGTTCCAGCAAAAACAATTGCCATGATTTCGTCGTTGATACCTCTGATATCCCCATTGCTTGCTTCCAGAAGCAGCTCGAGAATCGATAGAGTTGCCTTACCTTCTGGAAAATGAGAACAAATTACAGGGTTAAATAAATTAAATTAAAATGTTAAATTAAATAAAAAACGCACTTGAATGCGTCAATACTCCGCCGAAACGCGCCGGTGCAGCAGTTTTGACATGCAGTTTGCATTCAAAGTGTTACAACAAAAAGTGTCAACAAAAACTAGAATTAAAATTTGTGATAACTTTCATTTAATTCATAGCAACCTTTGTGGGTAATGGAAATTAAATGTAACGTAAATTTTTGTCATACATTTTGTATGAATAATTTGACTAAACTTTATTTGCAAACTGTCATCTCTATTGAACAGTCAGATATCCATCTCATGTACTTTTAGCTTTACCTTTTCAGTTTAGAGTTGCTATTTGTTTGACTGAGTAAAGTAAGTGCTCTATTGTGTCGATGACGTGGATCGCATGTATTGCCTTTGAAAAGTTGAAACTACAGATATTATATGTCCTTGAAACCTTAGACAATATAACCAAAGGTGACTTTGGAAGTCGTTCACCTCTGTACAGATCACCTCTGTGATGTGTAAATAAATTCACCTTTGTCATCTTTAAACTTCCACTTTTTTTAAGGTTGACAGACTAGGTGTTTAATCACACAGCTCACCTGATGTTAAGTGACAGTATGATCGAAGATAGTAAAACACATCTAGTCTGGAACGGAGCTGGCTCTCAAGTGAGGCTACCAGAACATACGATTATATGTGCTTTATATGTATTATATGTGTCGGCAGATTTTCAACTTGAGGGTAGCTGCCAGCCGAGTACTAGAAAATACCCTACCTATGCTATGATTTTCTCACGATGTTTTCCTTCACCGGCAGCTTAAACTCATTCTTGGGGTGGGAACCCACGCCTTTCGGCGTGTGAATCGATCGCGCTTGCTACTGAGCTACTGAGCTGAACTGATCTTGCTAACTTTTATGCATATCTATAAGCGATGTAAACATTTATTTAGTTAACATAAATTGTCTTTAAACGTAGTCATATTTTATTGATAAAAAGGTGTTACAGTTCAGAATAATGTTCAATAAATAATAATTTATATACTTCTATGTACTTGTAATTACAGTTATTTTAATTTAAATCTTATCAATTAAGAATTAACAATGTCAGTAAAACTAAAAAATAATAAAACAATAAGCATTTATACAATATATCAATATTTAAATTTTATTTCTTTGTCTTTTTTCTGTGATTTTTGAAAATCTACACAAGTACATAAAGCGACTGTTCAATATTTACACGTCGCGTCGCTTTCGCGCGTTGCCTGTCACGTAGGACAATGGGTAAGTATGGAATAGCAATACAATTTGTGCGCAGCAAAATCCTGACTTTTGACACTACTTTTAAAATGACCTTCTTAGATTGCGGCACACATTTTATTAAATATTGTTTTCATGCAAACATTTGTCGTCTAGGTATTCAGGTTTCCTAGACAGGCACGTCCTGTGTAAATATTCACTAATTACCTAGTTTTTAAACGTATAATAGGTAGGTACATACCATTATTTGGGATGCCGCAGTCTTGCGTCACGATAGATTTGACTTTAGTAAATTTCTCATACCCCATTGCAATACTCTGAAAGACAAATGAAAACTATAGAGCCACAGCAAGTTTTACAAAAAAAACTATTTAAGTATTCTATTAGTTATCTGACTTCCATAGTACAAGCTTTGCTTAGTTTAGGGTCAGATGGCGCTGTATGTAAAAAAAGTTCATCATTATCATCCACAGCCTTCTTTATCCCACTGCTGGGTATAGGCCTCTCTCTGTACATGCCATCTGCCTCGGTCCTGTGCCAATCTGGTCCAGGTTCGACCCGCGACGGTGACAATATCGTCGACCGGTTTTGCGGCTGGACGACCAACGCTCCGCTTATCTTAAAAAAGTTATGTTATCAAAAATAATTATGTAAATACGTGCATAAAATTTTGAAAAAATAATCTCTATTATATAACTTGAACACCGTCGAGATCGCTACTGCTCCTATGGTCAAATGTCTATAAATTTTTTATAATAAATTATTTAGTAAACCGAGCAAATCAAAGATCTAAAAGCAAATTGGAACATTGGCGTATCGACGATACCCTCAGAACTGTTGATCTTAACTTTTTTTTTTAATTCAATATTTTATTGTCGAATTACGAAATTTGGTTGATAAATTATTACGCACATATACATAGGTATATACAATATTTTAGCTCACGTTTAATAATAGCCAATTAGATACCTAAAATAATTGTATAAAATTGCTACACTACACGCGAATCGACTATTTTTTATTGCATTTTATAGTCAGACCGCACTGTTAGCACTAAACTTTGGCCATGGCCATTTTATTAACCTGTGAGTGTTCATTGTCTATACGTCTCTTGTCCCGGTTCTGAGCTATTGTTGTTCATACAACCTGCAATCATTTGTAGAAATATCTAGTCATAACTTTTCGTACAATGGTGTAAATAAACATGCTTATTACAAATTTATCCATTATATTATTACGTCGTGAAACAAAGCTTTGGCATTGAATTGTCATGTATGGGCGACGTTTTCTGTCGGGGTACAACTCAAATAAAAAACTACGGGTACAAATTGTTTGATACGATATCCAGCGTGTTAAAAAAATGTCATGATGTATAATAATTATATACTTTAATAAGATTATATCTGATTGATATATTCTCGCCAATTAATATGCTAGAACTACGAGTACTTACAGGTTTGACCAGCGATGCTCGACCTACCTTACATCTGGCTACCTAAATAGTTTACACTTATACTTTTGCTCTATATCCTATAGATATCTACTCTAGGCTCAACTTTGCAGAAGTTTATCTTTTGCCATATTATATTCGTGTTTTTTTTATGTGAAAAATAATGAGACGTACCAGACGCTCTCCTGATGGTAAGAGATAACGCCTGTCCATGACCATTGCAGCGATACACAGAACTTTGAGTAATAAAATAAAGTCCGGGGCATCGCTGCTTTGGCGCTCATTACTTTGAGACTCTTGAGATTCGATGGTTAGTTACAGCCCTGTAATTTCGCTAGCTGTAGTACCCGTCACACCGGAACACAGTAATGTTTGCACACTACTACTTGGCGGCAGACTTTCTGGTACTGCGGTAGTACCTAGCTAGATGACCTCCTGCTAAGGAAATCTAACACTAAGTAGTGTGTAAACATTACTGTGGTTACTGGTTTGGAGGGTACTGCAGCTAGCGAAATTACGGGTCTATTGAGACTAACCATCGAATGTTGCCATGAGTATGTATGTTCTATGTATGGTCATGGATATACGTTATCTCTTGCTATCAGGAGAGCGTCACGACCATTTCATTACTATTAGATTTAATACATATTTGAGCCTTTTGGGGTTGAAACTTTGAGACTGTGGGGACCGGGAGCAAAAGAAATATTTAAAGATTCGTCTAGTCGACGCCACACGTGAACAAAATGCTGACCTTTATTTTGCCCAACGTTTGTGTATCGCCATACAACGCGGCAATGGGGCCAGCGCTGCGAGCGGCCTTTTAGATTAGGTATTACTACTAATTTTATTTACTTTGATTATGTATTGACATAATGTGATTTTCATTTTTTAATATTAGTAGTAAATAAATAACTGATAGATATTTCATTTAGATTTCTTTGAAACGGAAATTATAATACATGACTACCAGCAATTTCAGTACCTTGTCTATGAACTTCCACAGGCTGTCGGTGACATCTTTGAGACGCACGTACATCGGAGTCATTTCATATACAGTCTGGTTGTGCAGCAGTGGCTGGGTCATGCGGTCTGCTATCAGCCGACCTATCTTCTTCAAAGCTGTGAGCTCGGGGTTCTCTAAGCTTTCCTGCGCCGTGCTTTTGATGCCTAAGGTTGATTCTGTAATAATGTAAATATTACGCGTACAATTGGTGTCAGGAAAACGCTTCCGAAAACTAAGATAATGCTGACGTTTGCTTACTTGAAATAGCTTACTACATCGCATGGTGATGGTACTAGAAAGTATCCTACCACCATGCTATGGTTTCCTTACCATGTTTTCCTTCACTGGCCGCTCAAACACAGTGTTGGTGCTTGAACTCACGCCTTTCAGCGTGCGAACCGACTGTGCTAACCACTATGTATGTATATAGGTTTATGGTTCTTCTTCTTTGATTTTGGCGTCGCGTTTTGTGAATTTGCCAGCGTCAAGTGTTTTGATATTATCAAGTTTTATAAGTTGAAAAGTAGTCAAAGTCCAGTGTTGGTCAAGATCTAGCCCGTGTCAGTCATCTTCAGTCATGCTTTAGTAAAGTAGTGGCGACTTCACTATAAGCTTCGATGGAATTTTGGAAGCAACACGAAAAGTCATGTTTCACAGCATTATATCATTTTCCCACACTTGCGCTTGTAATTCGGTACTTTATGAATAAAAAATACCACTATTTTTATACATAAACATTCGAAAAACCACTAGTTTTGGAAAAAAAATACAATAGGGCGACACGAATCTTTCCGCGTTCCCGCTAAAACAGGTTTATGTTTTTGTGGTTGCGTTGAAGTTTATGACTTTTGTAGGTTGGTACATACCACAAATAACGTCAAAGGAGTTAGCAGACATATTATCGTAGATTGAAAAAGGTCCTTTTCCATTCCTATTCTTCAATGTTTCAGCTAAGATAGCACCTTTTTCACGGAAGATTTCAAAATATTGATTCAGATGCTTCATAGCAAAAACCGGGTTGACGGATTTTCTACGCGGTCGCCATTGTTGCACTGGAAAAATAATATTTAAGATGAATAATTTAATGTGTTTTATTCATTATTACTTAATTAATCTTAATTTTAGTAATGATGCAATAGTTTGTGATGCGTGTAAATAAATGTGAAACCATGACATCATTTGCCTGTTTTTTTTTCAGGTAAAAGTGTGAATTAAAAAAAAATATGTTAAAATTTTGGTACAGGATACATGACATGTATTATTTTAAATAGTTTACATTTTTTAACTTAATTGTATTACAACATTTTCGTATGTTCTTAATTTGAATCGTGTTTTCCATTCTAGGTTGCCTGGAAGAGATCCCTCTTAGCGATAAGGCCGCTATTTATAGCACTAGTTTATAGAATACGATTCTTTTGTTTTCTGTATATTTTTGGTGTGCTGAAATTACTCTATTAAAATTCGTCTTTGAAACTTAACTTTCCATACTTTTACATTGTTTGACCTTCATTATAATATACACGCAGTTTTAAAAATGTAACCAAAGAATTGAATTTTAAGTTTCACAACTTGAATGCATGCGAATGCATGTGAGACTGTAACAACCTACTTATGTGGTGCATTTTTAAATTCGAAAGTCCCGTTGTTTTTAGGCCACTGCAAATGCGGGTTATGCCTACTTAAAAACGAAATGCAAGGAGAAAGTAAAATGCACGTAAGTTTATCCTTCGAAGAGTTTCGAGGGACAGTTATAAAGACGTGAATTGACATCGAAACGTTTTTGGGTTGATATTGAGAATGGAATTTAAAATTATTTTGAAAGTATTAACCAAAAGTATATTTAAGCTTAGGCTGACAAGGAAGAACAAATTTACTGCTGCTTTCTTTAATTGTTTTAATTTTGTAAAAATTTATTGCAGCTTTACGATTGTAAGGATGGCAAATATATTTGCGAGAAAGCATACTGTAGGTCCGTCTGTATGTGCCCTTAAATAATTATTTAAAGGTACATACTATATCAGTTTAAAGACATTTATTTTCTCAAAAGAATTACAATTTAATTCGCTTATTTGAGAATTAAGTACGTAGTATTTTGATGCTTTGACATTAATAAATAAGTACATCATTTATAATTGTTGAATTATAAATTATGCTATAAAGTTAATTTTCTATATACATTTTCTATGTATTTTCTATGAATAATTATAGGAATATTCTATAGCTCTATACTATTTATTCTTTAGCATAGCGGTAACTTTTATCCTACGATTTAGTATACAATAATATTTTTTTTGAAAACTTATTTTTATATCGAGTCAACGTATTGTAACATGTATATTACTAAGCAGAAAGGGTATCATTGTAACTCAACAATTTTTGCTTGTTCATAATTAATAACAACTTTTACAATATGCAAAGTAAAAGTCAAAGTATAATTTATTGCTATGCTGTGTTACATTTAGGTCTTAAGATTTAAATAGAGCACCAGCTTACGTGTGTAGGTGTATATGGGTGTATGTCGTGTTAGTTTAACTAACTACTAGACTACCCCATTCTTTACGTACCAGGTATTACGGGCAAACTCTCACGAAAGAACTTTCCAAAGAGTTTCATGGAGTCGTCTTTCTCGAGACAGTTCTTGAATATCAGGTCCGCAACGACAGGGTCAGCTACCACTAAAATGAAACGAGTTAGATGACATATTGAATTGACAACCAACTCAATTCTCAATGCTAAAAATAGGGGGAAAAAATAATTAGAAAGTTAAGATTATATTTTGAATTGCAAAAACAAACAATCGCGTCTCAATGTTAAGAACAGGTAACTAAAGAGAATGGTTTAGCCTTAAATAATTTAATTTTTTGGTACATGGGTTAATTTTTTTTTAAATTAACAACTTTATTATATCTACTTGTTCATTTGAAGGTTGTTTATTTCTCTTTTTCTTCCTTCTGAATAACTGTAGCTATTCTTATCTCGTAAACCTATATCTGAATACGTAATATTGACTTTTAAATGTTTTTCGTAAGTATATCATAGTAGTTTACTTTTTTTTTATGGTTGACAGACTAGGTGTTTGACCACAGCTCACCAGATGTTAAGTGATGGTATGGTCGAAGATGGTAAATCGCACCAAGCCTGGAAAGGAAGAAAGCTTTTCCTTGGTGGAAGAGTTACTTAGCAGGATTGCAAGATCTTAAGATCTCGTCTTGGTAGGTAGGTACTACCGCAGTACCAGATATTCTGCCGCCACGCACTAGTGTGTCAACATTACTGTGTTGCAGTTTCAAGAGTACTGAAGCTAGTTAAGTTACTGTTGAGGCTAACCATTAAAAGTCTCAAAGTAATGAACGTTAAAACAGTGATGCCTTATTTTGCTGTTTAAAGTTCTGTGTATCGATGCAATAGGCTTAGACAAGTTATCTCTTACCATCAAGGGAGCGTCTCGTTTAGCTCAATTTATTTCTATAAACAAAAATCTGTACAAATATCTAACCGATCTGTAAGGAACATCGATTGATCGTATGATATCAGTACATTTTATTTGACGCTATATTTCGTAAACAAATTAATGTTAATTTTTAAAATTATTACATACATTTCATTTTTATTTATACATTTCTTACCTATGTAAAACTGATTTAAAACCCAGCTACCCAGGTAAGTCATGCCCCCTTGCTTGAGCGCTTCTCGACCGAAAGCTTGGAAAACTCTTCTTTTATCTGTAAAACGAAGTTTTTTTTTTACTTTGAAAGGGTTAAGTGTTTCACCACATTTTATTTTATCTAAAGTGACGATGGAACTGACTCTCAAAGTTTATTATACTGTAACTCATTACCAAAATTATCTTATTTGACTTTTAGTGTGTCGAAGAATAAGTAGATTTATTATACTACTATTGAGTTTTTTTCAACTTAGTAAGTAGTAGTTACTTTTAATCTTATCTGAAATTTGTGTTGTGTGTTTGTTGTGGTGCTTGGGATGTTTTTTTTAATGGTTGACAGTCTAGGCATTTGACCACAGCTCACCTGATGTTAAGTCAAGGTGTTGTCGAAGATGGTAAAGCACACCCTAGCCTTGGATCTACCAAAGACAAGTTGCGTTGGAATCTATGGAGAAGTGTGCCAAGAGGTTCATCTGCAACGCCTCCATAGCTTCATTACCTCAATTACCTAAATATTTGATTTATTGTTTGTATTGAATAGGCTCCGAAAGTACTTTACCGATCTGGATAATTCATTCATTATTAGAATGCTACATTATCACTGAGTAACATAGGCTAAATTGTCGAGTTTTGTTTATCCGTGCGAAGCTGGGACGGTCTACTAGTCTATCTATACTATTATAAAGAGGAAAGATTTGATTGTTTGTTTATATTGAATAGGCTCCGAAACTACTGGACCGATTTCAAAAAATATTTCATGGTTGGAAAGCTACACTATCTCCGGGTGACATAGGCTACTTTTTATCCCTCTATTCCCACGGGAACTACGCGTGAAGCGCGAGGCGTCCGTTGGTATGTTGTAAAGACGTATAGAGCATTATTCTAAAAGGTATTTATTTTATCCTGGCCTAAATAATAAAATAGCGCAAGTTCCATGATGGATAAAACTATTCCTTTATTGTTGCTTATACATCGTATGTTTGATTTCTCTTTGAACTCAATTCTAAAGTCAAAGCGGACTAAGTCGCGGGCGCAATACTGTTTACAAAAAAAAGAGCTTTACTACCACACAAACAAATTACTCATTGAATCACTTATTTAAATAAAAATGTTTCTATAATAATTAGCAGGAAATAAAACTTGTATACTTGGGCAATATAACCTTGTGCATAAAAATAAAACATTCAAATAATCTTGTCTGCGAAATTCTTTATTGTGTGGATTTAAATATAAATGAATTTTAATGTAATTATGCTAAAAGTCTTCTACATGATTTATATAATTCTGACATCAGGGCTAGCCCCTTAGCATCTCAGAATGTACCTACTTTAATCCTATTTCAATCTATTATATTTTAATAGTTTGCAATAGATGATTATTGCAAAGAACAATTTATAGTAAAAAAGTATTTAAGTATTCTATCAGTTATCTGTCTTCCATAGCACAAGCTCTGCTTAGTTTGGGGTCAGATGGCGCTGTGTGTAATGTCCTATGATATTTATTTATTTATTGGGTAAATAGAGCGCCATTCTTAGGTCCGGCGTTAATTTTTTATATTCCTAAGTTATATAATATACTTGTGAGTTATATAAGTAATATATTTGGTGTTACCGTACATAACATAGTTATCTTCTCTCTTCTCTATTAATAAATAATCAAATTAGGGCTAATGTAGTTATCTCTTAATTGTCTTCCGCTACTTATGACGATTATTTTTTAGACTTGTAGAAAATTTTCCATATCCAAATATATTGTATAAGTAGATTTATTTAATTCGTCAAGCATTAATTAGACATAATCACTTTTAGTAGTACATACATCTCATCATTGGCAAACGTAGCGTAGGACGCCCTGAGACTCGATGGAGTAACGATATACGTAGGACAGCTGGCGGTGGATGGAAGCGAAAAGCCGAAGATCGGGCTGAGTGGCGTATCTTGGGAGAGGCCTATGTCCAGCACTGGACTAGGTATAGGCTGATGACGATGATGATGATACGTAATCTTTCAAAACTATGGTAGTGTCTAATGATAAAATGAAACTACTCCAAACTACTAAAATGATTATCTAATATAAAACAAGCGTAAATAAAAGAAACATCTCGGACCATCTCGGATGTTTGGGATGATGTAAGAAAATTAACAACCCAAATTCGTTCAGGCATTTAAAAGTCATGATATTTTATTAAAGAACTACATGAATTCTGAAAACATTACACTTCCGTTTTAGGCAGTCCTATAAATTAGCTACACTGTATCAACGAGACTGAAATTATAAGAATAACCCTTTACATAATCAAGTGTTTTCAATCTAATGTCATAGGTCTGGACTTATCTTCCTTTGTTATGAATTACTCGTATATTTAAAAAAGTGACAAATTCTGTTAAAAATACTTACCTTCCCCATTTCCAAGTAGAAGTGGCACATGCCCGAGAAAAGGGACCGATCGTAGATCATTTCTAAACTGTTTTACGCACTCAATTTTCTTCCTCCTTTGCCATCGAAGGCCACAGAGTAAGATCACCAAAAACGTTACGAAAATTAAAATCATTTTGCGCGACACCCGTTTTTAGCAAGAGCCTGAATCTGATTGGCAGCGAGCGTGCAGTTTCAAGTCTGGTTTGGAAAAAACTGCGACTTTAGGACGTTAATTTTATATGTTGATAACGTATTGAAACTTTTTTTCACCTCACCTTAAAACGTATTATTATTTTTAGGCACAATGCAAACAAACGATTAAGAAAAACAAAAAAGGTAATTACCTAACAACCTACTTAAATAAATCTATACTATTATAAAGAGGAAAGATTTGATTATTAATTTGTTTGTAATGAAAAGGCTCCGAAACTACTGGACCGATCTTAATAATTCTTTCATTATTAGAATGCTATATTATTCGTGATGGACATAGATTATATTTATATTGTTAATCGAGTTTTGTTTTCCCGTGTGAAGTCGGGGCGAGCTGCTAGTTTCAAATAAACAAATCTAGATACAGAATTTAAATATATTACACCTCTTTCATGTATATATATGGACATGATTAACTAACCAAACGTTTAGAGAAGGTGTCAGGTGATCAGAATGCTGGCATCTTTGGTCAAAAGCTTAGCATTGCCATCTAGAGTGGTAATGCTGCCAGCATTCTCGCCACACATATTTATCCTCTGACGGAGTTTTAAATCAAGTTTTTATACAAAAATATTATTAATTTAAGATATTTTATTTTGTTTAACAAAATAAATAATTAGTGTTAATAATTCTGTTTATTAGTTTTAATATAAGCGTAAACAGCTTGTAAAGCGTATTTTTGTTATTTCTAGAATATAATGAACACTAGAAATTTACAACTATGTAAATACATTTTGGAACTTAAATTGAGTTTGTAAGTTACAAGTGTAGCTAATATATAGTCGAAATAATAATAGGTATTCACTTATTTATACCTTGGTGTCGACCACAAATTTTATTTTGCGTTGGTCTCACTTATTCCGCACTCAAAGAGCGAGACAAAGCGTCACTGTAGGTACTCTGTACGATGAGCATCAACACAGACTAAATTTAGAAGAAATATCTACTTAGTATGATTATGTACATTTTCTAGTTTTTGGTCGGTCTGCTAAAGTTTCATTGTTTTCAACAATGAAACTTTAGCAGACCGTAAATAATTTTATGAGAGATTTTACGCTTCCCGCATTCTATCACTCATACTTTCAATTATTTTGAATATTTTTTTCTAACTGTAAAATCTTGCATAAAATATGAATACATTATAATAAGGATAGACTAACGGCTAATCTAAAATATAAGACAGGACTATTACAAATACAAATACAAAATACAAATCATTTATTAATAACACCAAAGTTACATAACAGGTCATTTTTCCATTCACATTTAAAAATATCAAAATCATAACATAATATGTCAAAACAATGAATATAAAAATGTCAATGAAGTACACACATAAGTATAAAATAATTATGTCAATATAATTAAATGTCTATAAAAACAAAAATATTATAATTACTTACTAGTAATTCAATAATCTTCTAGTTTTAAATAATCGTCAAAGGCATAAAACAAGGTCTCTTGAAGCCAGCTATTAGGATTAGGATAGGACTATCTAGGATAAATAAGTTTTGTTAAAGGTATAGAAAAGATTTTGCTAGTCACACTAATATTATAAATACGAAAGTTTGTGAGTGTGTAAGTGTGTTTGTATGTGTGTTACTTCTTTACGCTCAAACGACTGGAACAATTTTGATGAAACACCCTGCATTAACACATAGACTTTTTATTCCCAAAACATATAGTAGTCACGTGGGAACAGCGGGTAACACCGCGGGGCGCAGCTAGTTGTAAAATAAGGTGTAGTCCGGATGAAGATGGTGATGATATATACAACCAAGGTCCTTTTAAGATTCTTTATTTAAAATTTTCTTTATTTTGTATCTAGATTAATAAATTACCAAACATGCTAAATACAGGAAGTTAAATGACTTTATCACCTAAAATTATTTCTTTCGGACAACCTTCAAATAGTCAGAATATCCAACGGAGTGGAATAATGCAGTGGCTTTATAATAATAATAAATTTATCATCACTTATTTCTAACACGTACGTACGTCCATATTAGACACATCATTATTGTATTCATATTAAAAATTAACAAAACTGAAACTAAAAATTTGATACATAATAATAATTATGTCACTCAATACTCAATAATAAGTATGTAAAATAAGAGACTATTGAGTTTTTTGTGATTAATTATAATATTTTTGTTTTTATTGACATTTAATCGCATTGACATAATTATTTTGTATGTGACATATTGACATTTTTATTGTATTGGCATGACATGATTTTGATATTTTTAAATATGAATGGAAAACTTTGATGT
This sequence comes from Biston betularia, assembly GCA_905404145.2. NCBI lineage: Eukaryota > Metazoa > Arthropoda > Insecta > Lepidoptera > Geometridae > Biston > Biston betularia. Next base: position 1,352,488 of record FR989868.1, read on the forward strand.
TATTAATAAAAGATTTGTATTTGTATTTGTACTATAAAATAAAAAATAATATAGAACACAAAAAAATAACTAAAAGAGACTTAACCTATATTAGTTATCTATACTGCGGTTTAGATCCAGAATGGCCAATTTGTCCAGTATTGCCCACTTTAGCGTATTCCGGATTAACCGTGCTTATAAACTTTCCCACTGCTGGACGTGATCCTCATCTCATTGTGAAAAGGGTAAGGCTATAAGTCCACCTCGAAGGCCAAGTGTAGGTAAAACGAATCCTGATGATAAGAGATAACGCATGCCCATGACCATTGCAGTAATACGAGTACACAGAACTTTCAGTAACAAAACTAAGTCCAGGGCATCGCTACTCTGGCGCTCATAACTTTGACTTTTGATGGTTAAAACTCAACAGTAAATTCGCTAGCTGCAGTACCCTTCAAATCAGAACACAGTGATAAACAAAAAATACCTTAGGAAATGACACACAGCGTCATCTGACCCCAAACTAAGCAAAGATTGAGCTTGATAAGCTATGGAAGTCAGATAACTGATAGAATACATAAACACTTTTTTTTGTAAATACATACTTATAACATATATATATACAGAACACCCAGACACAGAACGAACATTTGTTTATACCACAGTGTTTGTCCTGGGTGGGAATCGAAGCCACGCCCTTCAGCTCTTGAAGCAGACATTCTACCAATGAACCAACAGGACTGTCAAATCTAATATTTAAACATTGTTAGCGGCAGATTATCTGGTACTGCGGTGGTACCTACTTAGACGACCTCCTGCTGAGGAAATCTACAACCAAGTTGGTTGGCATAATTCAAACATCTTTGAAAATACATTTTTTTAAACTCTCTGACATGTAAATTTCCTCAGGATGTTTTTTCACCGTTTGAATCTAGCGGCAAAACTTGCATAGCTAATATACATATAGACGTGCGTAACTTGGAATTCGAACCCTGAGGAAAAAGCCAGAGGGGTTTTCTAATTTCTCAATAAGGTTGCCAAAACTATATCATCAGGCGTTATCTTTTACCATTGGGGCAGCGTTTCGTTCGTCGCATGACTTTTAAATGAAAAATATTATTTTACGAGAATTTAGTAGGCGTAATGAATGAAAACAGTAGTGTTTGTTTATTTCTGCCAGGGCACAGTTCCACTTTCAATATATTTATAGTTTGGGCCCTTAAATCTTAAATATATTTTTCAGTAGAATGTTATTTTCTAGCTTCTATTTGCAGTTCGAAGTTCTCTACATGTTTCATCATGACGTCGAACTTGACGCGTAGAGGCGCGTTCTTGTCGTACGCGGGCGACGCCGGGAGGATGCGGTAGTGCCGGATCAAGTTGGCCATGGCGGTCTTCATAGACATCATCGCATATTGGTAACCTGAAATAAAAATTATCCAGAAAAATCTCAACCTTATTGTTGAGATTTGAACCCATGCCCTTCGGCGTGTGAACCGATTGCGATAACCACTGACCCAGCACAACTACAACTATTGCTGGTAATGTCATATTCAACCAAACGTAAAGACTACTTAGTTAAGATTAACAATTCTTACGTTTTGTAGGCATACCCGCAAGCCTAGTGACGGTATTAGACGATTTCAACAAAAACATTTTTTGTAAATATAACAATCATTCCAAAACGGAGATCTTTTTGGACCGATTTTAATACAGTTCTATAACAATTACTTCTTAACCTTAGTTGGTCCTAGAAGGACCAACTTTATGACCACCGCGCTAACTTTTAGAACTATTTAAAATAATTACCTAGACAAGACCTGGGCCCTTGCGAGAAGGGAATGAACGCCGCTGGGTGTAACAAGGAAGATTCCAGGAAGCGTTCCGGGCGGAATTCCTCGGCATCGTCACCCCAGTACTCAGGGTTGCGGTGGACACCCCAAATGCTGATGACTACATCTGTACCCGATACAATCGTCAGCCCTGATGCTGTAACAAATTTGAAAAACAAATCTAAACTTTTTTTAAAATGTCATAGCTGTTTTGGCTGTTTATTTTGTAGTCTCTAACTTTTTTCTTTCTTTTTTTATAGTCGATAAATAAATAAATAAATATCGTAGGACATTAAACACAGCGCCATCTGACCCCAAACTAAGCAGAGCTTGTACTATGGAAGTCAGATAACTGATAGAATACTCAAATACTTTTTTTTTTGTAGATACATACTTATAATACATACAGCACACAGAACAAACATTTGGTTTTATATCACAAAATGCTTGTCCTGGGTAGGAATCGAACCCACGCCCCACAGCTCTTGAAGCAGACATGCTACCAATGAGCCAACAGGGCTGTCAAATATGCTAGATGTTTGACTACAGCTCACCTGATGTTAAGTGAAGGTGTGGTAAAATATGATAAAACACACCTAGCCTGGAATAGAACTAACTAGCTTTAAAGTGAGACGGCGGAACACACCGTTAGGTGCTTGGCGATAGAGCATTCGGTATTATCTGTCACGTTTTTTGGCCCCTGACGCAAAAATGACAGGGTGTTATAAGATTGACGTGTCTGTGTGTGTCTCTGTCTCTGCGGCATCGTAACTCTCGAGCGTATGAACGAAGTTCTTTTGTTTGAAAGGTGAATTAGGCGGGAATGTTCTTAGCTATGTTTGATGAATATCGGACAAGATGGCCGCCACGACAATTGGCGGATTACATATTTTTTCACAACTCCCTCAATATGGGTATCAAATGAAAGGGCTTGACTAGTAAAATACACACAATGACAAATTTCAAATCATGCAAGGATGTGAGCATCTTCCACAGGTTTGAGCAAGTCGAAATTTGGTATGCTGTTACTGTTGTCGGGGGTGTTTATACTTGTTTTCAGTACTTACGCAGTTGGAAGTCTTCTTCCACTTTTCTAACTGTGACCGGCACTGGTGGGTACAATCGCAAAGATTCTTTTACGACTGCCTCGAGGTACTTTAGTTTAGGGAGATCGGCCGAAGTGATCGGCGCATCAGATTTGTCGAGAATTTCTTTGACTCTGTTTGAAAAAAAAAGAGTATTGTCGAGATTACAGTTGATTGAAAATTTTCCGACAAAAAATTACTCTTTTATCTCTAATAGAGATTTTCGACACATGAGCAATTCGGTTGAAAAATTACAGACGTAAAATGACCCTATGTCCATAAAATATTGTTTTTTGATTTAACTCAGACGACCATAAATAAATGACCCCATTGTTGTTATCACTTCTGCGGGGCAAGGGTCGGTCGTCCCGACACCTAAGCTGGTTAAAAATTACGGACAAAAAACACTATCTTATCTCTAAAAGAGACTTTCGACTAGATGATTGAAAACTTACAGTTACTATTTGTGTTTGACCACACTCTGTCTGATGCTAAGCAGTAGTGTGGTCTAAGATTGAGCACGCTTACCTAGAAGAAACCAATTTATTCTAGATTTGAAGACATCCATATTAAACCTAACAGGGAACTCAGACTCCGGTAGAGAATTCCACAACCTCGCTGTGCGAATGGGAAATGTGGAATCAAATACTTTGTGCGTAGGTACATGGGGAACATCACCATGTACAGATGTCGTTTTGGTTGCGTTTGTCTAGCCGTCCGGTACAAGAAAGGTGTCGAGAGAATAACTTCCTGCAGCTCGAGGCTGTTTATTGAGGACTGTTTGAGGCCTTATAGAACAAACTTAAATAAACATATACTTATTGCCTTACTTGGGTAAAAATACAAACGGCAATCTAATGAGCAGTTTTACTTATATTTACTATCCTCGGTGTTTTAAATTAGAAAATAATACTTTGTAGTAGATCTCCTAAGCAGCAGATTGTCTTCGGTAGGCACAACCGCAGTATCAGATATCCTGCTGCCAAGTAATAGTGAACACATTACTGTGTTCCGGTTTAAAGGGTACTGCAGCTAGCGAAATTACAGGGTTGTTGAGCTTGAGAAAACAGCGTTGCCCTGGACTTTGATTTATTGCTCAAAGTTCTGTGTACCGCTGCAATAGTCATGGACATGCATTATCTCTTGCTATCAAGGGAGCGCCTCGTTTGTATCATTACTTTTACATAAAAAGACAGATTAATTATTGACAATTTAGATGATTTATTAAAGCAAAAAAATTATGTTAAAACTTACTCTTGATATATCTTCTCCTGTACATCTGGATGTCTGGCTAGCATTAGGCATGTGAAGGCGGAGCCCACAGCCGAAGTGTCTGTACCAGCTAGAATCAGTACCAAGGTTTCTTCTCGCAACTGCAGATCTGTAAAAGCTAACGTTCGTCCTGATGACTCTATCAGCAGTTCTAAGAAGGTTTTTATCGGCAGTGCCTTCTTTGGATCATCTGTGAATTAAGAAAAAAGATCTCAAAGGTGTATTTTAAGAAAACTAAAATCACAGAGTTCGGCAGACTTGTATCTCTTCTCTCTTCAATCGGTCCCTCATTTTTGAAGATCGTGGTCACTGGAACCTCTTAGATGGACAATCTGTCTCCATCGACTCCGGTCCAAAGTGGTAGTGGTAGTGGTGGGGGCTCACCACCACCACTACCGCCACCACCACCAGTAGAATTTAGAATAGGAGGTTTTTTTTTTAATGATTGACAGGCTAGGTGTTTGACCACAGCTCACCTGATGTTAAGTGAAGATGTGGTCGAAGATGGTAAAGCACACCTAGCCTGGAATGGAACTGGCTCTCAAGTGAGGCTGCCGGAACACACCGTTAGATGCTTGGCGGCAGATTTTCAACTTGAGGGTGGTAGCTAGCCAGCCGAGTACTAGAAAGTACCCTACCACCATGCAAGCATAGAGGTGGTTTCTTTCACTTGATCAGGCCACCGTGTATACGTTATCAGACTGTTGTATACGTACATTACCTTTTATTCAGATCTGTTCAACATTTAGTCTTTCCGAAGCCATTCGGTTCTACATGACTCCTGCCACTTGTCTGATATCAACATCTCTACTTTTGTCTGGTGTACCTCTTAAACGTATACCTTCTTTAGGGTACCATGAGTCATGTCTTGTCGTGTTATCTTATGCCCTGCCCATCATATTGTATATGATCGCATCCATCGCTGTATACGTTCAAGGAGTTAAAGCCATGAAGAAAGTTATAGAAAAGAATGGTAACAAAAATTCAAAAGCGTCTCGTTTTCTCAATACTTTTACATAAAAAACAATTTAGTCAAGAAAACGGTCAAAATTGTGAACATTAAAAAATAATTACATACCCGTGTTGGACTCTAGCTGCTTTTTTCTTGATATTGCAAGCTCATTTCGCTTTTCCTTTACAATCTGCAAAACATTATTTAATTAGTAATTAAATTGAAGTAGGGTTTGATTTTATTTTTGTTGTTATTGATTAGTTTGGGGCTAGACAGCGCAGTCTGAAATATCCTACTATATCCTTTCATTTATTTAGTAAAGCTGCGATGCCCTAGACATTGCATCGCTACTTAAAAGTATGGATACCGCAAGAAACACGGCAGTCTGGTTACCATAAACAAGCTTAATTAAGTTAATTTAAAAAAAACATGAAGCTTGATGCAAGGATTTTAACGATACATCATACATTCAAATCTTTTCAGGCGTTTTTAAGGTATGGAAAAATAAAAAACTCACATACAACATTTCTTTTTTAATTTAAATAATCTAATCTAATTTTGTCTTTGCCAGACAGTTACACAACCTCGCTGTGCTAATAAATAATGTGGAACAAAACCCTTTGTGCGTACATGAGAAATATCCATCATGTACGGATGACGTTTTGGTCGCGTGTCTGGCCGTACGGTTATAGAAAGGTGCAGGAATCATACATGAACTCTGAAAACATTACACTCGTCGTTTGGGTAGTCGTATAAAAGAAAGTAATTTGCTTTAAGAGCACATTATACAAATAAGTTTTTGCAGAAGAAAATGTCCAACATTGTTTTTCTTTTCTATACATGTAGGTACTTACATTATCAACAAATTGCCACATATAATGTATAGGCTTCTGGTAGGTTTTGTAGATTGGGAGATATTTGTAGACCTTCTGGGCGAACGGTGGGAGAAGCATCCTTGCTGCACTCATTTGGCAGTGCTGGTCGAATGCTTGCAGGAACGGATGGTCAGGATGACGCTGAGCGTCTACCTTCACGCCAAGTGTTGATTCTATAAGCAAAACAAATAATATATTACTTGTATCATAAATTCACTTGGTGGTAGATTTCCTTAGCAGGAGGTCATCTAGGTAGGTACCACCGCAGTACCAGATATGCTGCCGCCAAGCAGTAGTGTGTAAACATTAATGTGTTCCGGTTTGAAGGGTACTGCAGCTAGCGAAATTACTGGGCTGTTGAGACTAACCATCGAAAGTCTCAAAGTAATGAGCACCAAAGCAGCGATGCCCTGGACTTTGTTTTGTTACTCAAAGTTCTGGGTATCGCTGTAATGGTCATGGACAGGCGTTATCTCTTAACATCAGGAGAGCGTCTCGTTCGTCTCATTATTTGTCACAAAAAAAAAAAAAAAAAAAAACTATAAGTAATAAGTGCATAAGTAGCGATGCCTTAGATCTTTTTTGTTACTCAAAGTTCTGTGTATCGCTCCAATGGTCAAGGACAGGCGTTATCTCTTGCTATCTGTAGACCGTCTCGTCCATCACATTACTTTGACATCGCTCTCGGTACGGTAGGATGCATGCGCCGCACGCGCGACTTACTACGACACAAATATTGGCAGGAATTCACTAGTCTATACAAATAACTCACCACAAACAGAGTCCATGGTATATGTGGTAAGATACTTCCACACAGAAAAAGTCCCTTTCCCCGCTGCTTCCCTCAGCTGGTCCACCATGATGCTACTCTGCCGATAGAACACCTCGGTGAACTGGTTCAGATTCTTTATGCTAAACGTAGGAGCGTTGATTTTTCGCCGAGGCCGCCATATCGGAACTGAAAATCAAGTATCAAATATGGCGGGTGGTTTGAAGCATCTAGAAGTTATAATATAATCACGGTTTGTGTCCAAATAACGTGTATTTTGATTTATTATTAACAATTCATCAACAATTTCCTTGGGTACGCACCAAACGTTTTGACGCTACGTTTCTCATACGTTCGACCAAGGAAAAGAACAAGCAGCCGTCCGAAAAGATGACTTATCCGTATTAAAAATACGGGGAAAGTCCTCTTTTGACCACTAATCATTTGGCCCACCAACCATGGTTGTCCAACCTTAAAGGTTTTGGTTGTTTTATAAAAATACTCACCTGGAGCAAATATACTGCCACACCCAAGAAACTCTTTAAATATTCTCATAATATCTCCTTTTGCGAGACATTTTTTTAGCACGATTTCAATGATGTTTGGATCAGTTACCACTAAAAAATAATAAAGTTTGTGTAGTAGTTAATGTTTTCATTTTGTTTAATGTAGTAAAACGGAGTTATTCAGAATATTTCATGACTTATGTTATAAATATATATTATCTTATGATGGATGCGTATGAAACACATTTTAAAATCCCTAAAGACTTGGATATTTTTCGTCCAGACCAGACGTAAAAATACTATTACCTAAATATCCCTCAAGACCACGTGACAAAGCTAAATCGATAGATATTATAACCTTACGAATGAGTTACCCATGAACGGTTCCGAATCAACCCTGTTTTTTCATACTAAACTCTTGCTATAGTCAGAAGAGTAAAGCGTGGTACAAGGATGACTTTTCCACTTGCCATGTTATTATAAATTATTTATTTGTTAAATAAGTTTATGGAAACATTAATATTTACCAGGCTGTCTTGTAAAGAGAGTGAGAAAGATCGGATTATATCACCATGACCTAATTTCCCCTGTCCATTCAATTTTTGTTATTATTTTATTATCTTAAAATCGACTACTAATGGTAAATATTCTTAAAAATTACAAATAAGATCCAACGGTTCGAATTCGCCTTCATCGTGTGAATTAACTAGCGATTCGCAATGGCATTTACTGCCCGAGTGGGTGTTCCCTGATAGATACAATCTGGGTGCCTTCAAGTCGCAAGTGAATCAGCTTCTTCTAGGCAAGCTAGCTCCACCGTAGATCGCATCTTCGCTTAATAACTGGCGAGTTGTTAAGCTTGTTTTTCTTAAAACGAAAAAAATCGTGGCGCGCTTACCAATAAAGAATCTGGGTCCTATCCAGAGACTAGTAATGCCGCCTTGTCTGATGGACGTCCGACCAAATGATTTGAGCATTTCCATTCGAGCTGAAAAAAAGATACCATCATTCATTTCCCAAGCGTGTTGTTACATAATTTTTTTAAAATCAAGCAACGAATGCGAAGTTTCTCGAACATCTACTATGTTAATTCTTAACGCTTAGCATATTTGGATAGGCACAAAATAATAAGTTTAAGCTGGTTCGATTTCCATACAAAGAAATTTTTGCCATTTATGGATAAATGGAACATAATTTTACAATGAAATTACAGCTATTGGTATTTATTTTGGTCCTTATTTGCGGTAAATCACAATTGCTTGAATAAAACAGTAGATTATTAAGGTGGAATAAATAAACCCAGAAACATACATACATGAACCCAAAAAACATGACTGGTGATCTTACAAAAAGCTACAACTGGTAAAGTGAGAATGCTTCAGTTGGAAAAAATATCTTAGTTATAATTTTTTGACAACAATTTAACATTATTTTATTTTTGGCAAATCGACTTCCCTTTTAGATCATTAGTTAGTAATTCTGCTCTGGGAGTCGAAGGGCTCGATTCCCACTCACAGAACATTAGCGCGATGAGCACAAATGTTTGTTCTGTGTCTGGGTGTTCTACATAATTATCATCATACTTTAAAAAAAAAGTGTGAAAGTAAAAGCATTGCTTATTATGGGGCTAAATGGTACTTTGTAAAAAAACCTCCGTTAATTATATTATTTACATAATTAATTTGCAAAAAAAAAGTTTACCTTCACTGCTTCCCATGCAAAATTGATAGTTCCCAATAACGGGAAGACCCTTTATTTCACTTTTTAGCTCCCTATGAAGACTATACATTCTTCTTTTTGACCAAAAAACAGACAAAATATAAACAAATATAACAGTAAACATCATTTGAAAGAACATATTTAATCACTTTAATTTAGTTTATTTGAAAACAAATGTCATGTGATACAAATAAAAATCTATTTTAGGCGTTAAAATAAACCCAGATAACAATAAAACACTTCAAAATTAAAAAATGATGACTATGAAAAAATATTTGTGTTAAGCTTTTTTTTTAAAAATATGTGTTTCACTGATTTTCATGGTGTCTAAAGAGCGCCTTTATAACGCTGTTGGTGACTGTTCAATAGGCTAAAAGCTGCAAAGTTTGGAACGTTTTATAAGATCGTACATTGACGCACGTAAAAAAATGTAATTTTGAGGTGTGCGTCACAAAAGTATTGATATTAATAGGTTACTTGTAGTCAATTTTTATTTACAATAAAATCTTAACGAGTTAATTGCTTTGATTTAGTTTTAATGATTTATTTTTGTTTATTGTGCTTAGAATCTGATTGGCTTTAAACAGTCTATGAGAGAGGCCATGGTCGAGTGCATAAACTTGAGCCTTAACGCAGTCTCCGACTGGGGCGTTGCCAATCTGGTCAATTTTAATGTAGCTGTCTAGGTAGGTGTCTCAGGCGTGTCTCAGATTCACCTATAGTTTTTAGGGTTCCGTACCCAAAGGGTAAAACGGGACCCTATTAATAAGACTCCGCTGTCCATCTGTCACCAGACTCTATCTCATGAACCGTGATAGTTAGACGGTTTAAATTTTCACAGATGAGGTATTTCTGTTGCCGCTATAACAAAAAATACTAAAAAACAGAATAAAATAATTAATTAATTCCCACACAACAAACCGTTTTTATAGATAATACCTTCGTGTGCGAGTTCAACTCGCACTTGGCCGGTTTTTATTTATATGCAATTGTGCATGAGTAAATATCGGCTACATTTTGATTATCGCCATTTGAGAATTAATTATTTTTGTTGTTTAGAAAAAGTTCGCAAATGGTCATTGGACGAAAAGAAAGCCAGTAATGTAGATAGGAGTTCTGAATATCCTACGTCATGTCTCTTATGAAGTTAATAATGTTATTAAATGGATTTTCTTTTATGTTTCAGTTTGTCATTGCTTTATATACCACTTTCACTTGGTGGTAGATTTCCTTATTAGGAGGTCGTCTAGGTCGGTACCACCACAGTAACAGATATTCTGCTGCCAAGCAGTAGTGTGTAAACATTACTGTTTTCCGGTGTGAAGGGTACTGCAGCCAGCGAAATTACTGGGCTGTTGAGACTAACCAATCAAAGTCTCAAACCCTAGACTTTGTTTTGCTACTTAAACTTCTGTGTAGCGCTACAATGGTCGTGGGCATGTATTATCTCTTACCATCAGGAGAGCGTCTAGCTATTGTTTTATAAACTACCCATACTTGGAAAATTTCAATTCGGTAGACATAAGAGACATCCCTATTATATATATATATATATTTTTTTTTATGGTTGACAGGCTAGTTGTTTGACCACAGCTCACCTGATGTTAAGTGAAGGTGTGGTCGATGTATTAAATGTAATAATGTATATAAAGTGTATTTTTATTAGTCATTGTTTACTTACTTCAAAACAAACTATTTTACACATTTTTACAAAATTGAAAACAGATGTTTCCAGCAAAACTAAAACAATTCGTTTTTTTCTTTCTGTCTTAATCTGTATATCTGATTCAATTTTATTCCGAAACATTTGGTACGTACGTCACTACGGAGCGATTATCCAACTAACATTTTAATAATGTAACTTAAAATCGACTAATAAAATTTTATTTCAATGATCCTTTTATTCTATTTATTTTATGGAACAAATGCATGGAGGTGGCGAATTCAGAGTTAGTAATTATGATATAGGCTAAGTAATTATAATATAGTAGGTATATTGTGATAAAATATAGTAGATAATTATGATATAGTATATTTTTGAATGCTCTAGCAAAACTAAAGGTTTCAAAGTTAGCGTTTGTGGAAAAACTCATGTATAAAAGTTGAAATAGTTACTACATTATATATAGTACACACCAAGTAAATATATTAAGTCACTTATAAATTTGCAAGTTAAGCTAATACTTACTTTAAGTATTTAAAAAATAACAGTTAACAAAATTTGTTTTATTTTTGCACTCGGAATTGGAATTTCACGCCATCTACAACCGACGTATGGAACTAATTGAATCTTCATAAAAGTTTTTTATCTCACAGAACTCTGTCATAGTTTCACCATTTTCATACAGATGGGAGGTAAATATAAAACCAAATTATTATTAAGCAAGTGCAGTTTTGGCGGGAACACGAAGAGTCGTGTCCTATTTAATTTTTTCCCAAAACTAGAGTTTTTTCTAGTGGTGTTTTATTCATAAAGTGCCGTATCACAAGGGCGAGTGTGGGAAAATGATATAATGTGGTGAAACATGACTTTTCCTGTTGCTTTCAAAACTCTATCGAAGCTTACAGTAAAGTCGCCACTACTTTACTAAAGCATGACTGGACTTGACTGACACAGACTGTACTTGACCAAGACTGGACTTTGCCTATAACTATAGCTAAGAGGCAACTGATTTAACTTATGAAACTTGAAAATATAAAACACTTGACACTGGACAAAAAGCGACGCCAAGACAAAAGAAAAAAAGGCACTGCAATTAACCAATTTTTGAAGAGGTTTCTGCTTGGGAAGTAGACTAGTCGAGTTGTTGGTCAAACGCAACCATATCTCTACATAGTATAAAACAAAGTCCTTTCTGTACGCTTAGACCTTTTTAACTACGCAATGGATTTTAAACCTGTTTCCATTAATAGACAGAGTGATTCAAGAGGAAGTTTTACATGTATAATACATGCACCACGTTAGTATTTACATTACACCCGTGTGAAACCGGGGCGGGTCGCTAGTTTAGTAATAAAATAAATATGACTTGTAACTTTGGTATTATCAATAAAGAATTCATTGTGTCATATTGTAACCACATTGAAGCAGTTTACCTCGTCTTGCGTGCTAAGCGGCTTGCTCCATCACGGTTTCGAAATGTTCGGACTTACAACTCGACTATCAGCACGATTATAATCGATTTTTAATCAATCGTTATTACATTTTACAACATTAAGCCCCTACTTCCCATTACTACCCGTGTTCCGAGCAAATCGTGCTCGGAATGGTTAAATGTTGCTTACTGCAATACCAACTTATCTCTGCACGTTACATAGCTTCTATTTCTCGGTAGTATGGTCTGTAATGGAATGCTTAGTGTTGTCTAAATTTGCCTCATCAATGAAGTATGTAACGCAGCAATCACTGTTCTTTAGGGACGTTATAAACAACTAAAGTTTGTGAGAGTGACCCCTCGTACTGTTATCTAGTGTATAGACTTTGTTCTGGTAGAGTTGTCTAATGAAGACCCAATTAGGCTAGCCAAGTTATGTATATTTGCATAAAATCCATCATCTGTTTTTAGATGTAATAAAAGTAATGAGACGAACGAAACGCTCTTCTGATGGCAAAATATAACTCCTGTCAGGGCAAACATTTTGTGAATAAACAAATGTTTGTTCTGTGTCTGGGTGTTCTGTATGTATTATAAGTATGTATTTACAAAAGTATTTATGTATTCTATCAGTTATCTGACGTCCATCACATATGCTCAGCAGAGCATAGTTTGGGACCAGATGGCGCTGTGTGTAATGTCCTACGATATTTATATTTATTTACTAGCTGCGCTTCGCGGTGTTATCCGCTGCATGTTTTCAGGATAAAAGTAGCCTATGTGTTAATCCAGACTTTTAGCTATGCCCATACCAAATTTTATCCAAATCCGTCCAGTAGCTTTTGCGTGAAAGAGTAACAAACATCTATTCATCCAAACTTTCAGATTTAAAATATTAGTGAGATTAATACGATAGGATTTATTTAGTTTTTCAAAAATCGTTGGAGCCAATTTATTTTTGGAACTCCAATAACAAAATACGCAGACAGACAGCTGTTTTTTGCATTTATATTTCAACCAATATTTCATTTTAGATTTCCAATTTATATTTTGCTTTACAGGTCATCGGCCAAGTCTGACTTTGATGTTGAGCGCCAAAAAAATTGTATTAAATTGCCTTGTTTTAACACGTTAACTGCGAGAAAATTTATTATGCCTCAGGTGGCGATCAAGTAGACAAGTTGCCTGATGGTAAGCGATCACCGTCGACTATATGTAGATATCTGCAATACCAGGGCCACTGCTAATATGTTGCCGACCTTTTATAAGATTCTGTTCAGACAACCAAAGGTTGTTACTCCACGGGAATACGGAAGAAAGAAGATCATTCCACAATTCGGTATGTAAAGAAAAAAAATACTTTGCTGATTCCAAAACCATTTCGAAATATTACATTCCTGTACATGATTTTTCCGTTTAAAACTCTTTAAACTATGAGACGGGGTTTATTTTAATAAAATACATAAAATAAATTTGACTTTCAATTAACTTCTAATGACGTCATGTCCTTGGCTGTATAAGGATTCTTTCAGTGCCTAAAAAAGGTACATATTTTACATATTCAGCCAATGTTATGACGTCATAACTATAAAAAGTTTGAAAATGTATTAGAATTAAACTACCGCATAGAAAGCCAAAATATTCAAATTAGTTTCATAAAATAAAGTTTACTATCAGTAAAAAATATAAAATAAATACAAAAAAAAAACTTTACATACCGAATTTGCAAGTGTATGGCAAAAAGGAGTGTGTGAATCGCACTGTGTTCGATTATCATGAATCAATACGCACAGAGAGCTGACATTTCTACGCAAACTAAGTGGCTCTAGGGTGGCTGATCCCAGAGTCATCGACAATTCTGACAGCTCTATGCTTTAATTTTTGCGTACTTTTACACTGTGCTTAACCATAATAATTGTGCCTGGTGGTAGCATTTTCCTTGGAGTGTGCCGGCTTCAACCTGGTTTTGTACTGGTGACAGGCCAGGTTTTTGATCACAGCTTACGTGATGTTAAGTGACGGTGTGGTGGAAGATGGCAAACATATTTAGCGTGGAATGAAATTTACTCTCAAGAGAGGCTGCCGGAACACACCGTTAGCTGCCTAGCGATAGTTATTTTTACGTAATAGTAATGAGATGAGCGAGACTCTCTTTTGATGGTGAGAGATAATTCATGTCCTTGACCATTGCAGCAATCACAGAGTTTGAGTAGCAAAACAAAAGTTCCAGGCGTCGCTGCTTTGACTCTCATTACTTTGAGTATTCGACGATTACTCTCAGCAGCCCTGTAATAACTTCAATATATACTTCAAAACATTCAATTTACCAACTTATTTTACATACCATGTTCCCTTTGACGTGCGGGTACGCGCTGAAATCGTTATGGAAAGCTCTCGACTTCATCATAAACAAAATCCGCGTGAAAATAATGAAGCGAGTTTTAATTTGGCTACACACTGGCAGAGCGTTTAGTCAATGCAATATAAATAGTGTGACATCTACGGAATCTTTATTTGTTCACTTCTCGTTTACTTTATATCTCAATAATTAAATAAATAAACCTCTTTTATTGTACACAGTACCTAGATTTTTACTCGGTGACAGATTTCCTTAGAAAGCGGTCGTCTATGATAATGGTCGTCGTAACATTACCTACTGTATTCTGGTTTGAAGGGTACTGCAGCTAGCGATATTACAGGGCTATTGAGACTAACCATCGAAAGAATCAAAGTAATGAGCGTTAAAGCAGCGATGCTCTGGACTTTGTTTTGTTATTCAATGTTATATGTATCGCTGCATTGAGCATGTGTTATTTCTTATCATCACTGTTTACTTCAAAAAATCTTGATAAACATTGTTTTTCTAAACAGTACCATTTCTGGGCGCGGGCTCCTTCTCAGTGAGAAAGCCATATTCCACACACAATACAACAGTGTTTTCTGAGAAAACATGTTAACCAAGTTTACTCTTAACTTACATCATGCATCTTGCTTGATGACAGACAAGCCGTGTGCTTAGTTTGGGTTCCAATGATGACCAGTGTATACACTGAATTCCAAATTGTAATACCCAACATCTCCAAATATATATCTGGAGATGTTGGGTAACAATTCACATATGCATATGCATCAATTTCATTGTATTCTTTTCTATGTATATGTGCCTAACACTTTCTGTGAACTACATTTATCTTTATCTTCGAGAATATAAAGATGTTCAGACATGAATTTCCTAACGATGGGCGATGTTTGCATTCAAAGTTTGACGCTAGCTGCAATACGCAGATAATTTATTCGAGATTCCTCACTTATATTAAATTTGGCCGTACACCGCAACTATTGATTTGATCACGATCGATTACCATTTTCAAGGAATACAACAAAGTACGATACGCACGCGTTAACGTTTTGTATTCAAAATCCATTATCAATCTATTACAAATCATATAAAGGGTATGTATGACTAGTTATTTGTTTTGAAACCTTACGTTGTAACACAATTTACGTCGAGTAAGATTTCTATTGTGTAACAGGGTTTTTAATTTTATCTTTACACATAGCTTAGCCGACAGACAAAATTCAAGTCAAATTAACGTCAAACCCTTGACTAAGCAAAATTATTCCTTGGAGATTACGTTGAAATTTAGAAGCTTTTTGAAAGAAAATTCGACCTTTATAACTTTAGCTTAACCCTAAATTCAGACCGTTGACCCACTACAAAATTAAAATAATATTCAAACGAAACACGTTCGATTAAATAATAAATATAATTATGTATATTAACTATCTGCAGTATCCCGATATCATCCGTCAATAACGCAGTGATGATGGTAAGAGAATTGATGGGATGAGTTTTTGTCCGAGGAAGATGGAACAACTCTTAGTATGGTAAGCCACTTGCGTTGATACTTTAACACTCACATCTTCCCGGAACACAGAATTAAAATTGGCGTGATTGCTAAATTAGCAGAAGACCTCAAAAGTTGTAATACCCTGATCAGGAGGTATACTTTTGAAAGTTTTGGTGTTGAAACATTAGAATCATTAGGACTGAGCGGAAATGTCTAAAGAGCTCATCTCGTCTGGTTGACGCCACACGTGACTAAAATACTGACCTCTTATCTACACAAAGATTAATTAATACCATAATCTTCAGCCTATAAATAATTGCCCACTCAGAGCACAGGACTCTCTTCTCGTCCTGGTCCTGTGCCAATCTTATCCAGATTCAATCCGTGGTTTTATTATATCATAATCATCGAGCTTGAGGACGATCTTCGCTTCGTTAGCCAGTACTCGCACACCAATCCGTCAACACTCTATTCACCCATCACTCGGCCTGGAGACATGCCCTGCTCAACTCCATTTGAGTATTAAGCAATTTCGAATCAGCTCTGTTTTTTCATAAACTGACCCACTGCTGGGCTTGTATCTCTTCTCATTGTAAGAAGGGTAAGGCCATAGCCCACCACAGTGGCCAAGTGCGAATTGTCAGACTTCACACATTCTTGAGCTTTTTTTAAAGTACTCTTGTATTAATTTAATACAATACTTTAATATTGTAATTTTTTAAGATCCCTTTACTTTTAGAAGTGATCGGCAATACGCACATGACTTAGAAAAAACAGCTGCGTGCCCCAGGATCCGAACCTAGAGCCTCCAGATCAGCAGTCACAGGGTCTCTTAACTAAGCTGCCAAAAATTCAACTTCTTTATCACCTAATTATTATCACACAACGTGGCTATTTCTAAGTTTTTAATATTTGTACTATTTAATTAGCTATTATTTATTTATTAAACGGCACAACCATGAGTATCCTGTAACGTTGACGTGGTAAAGTTAAATCACGACAGCCGCTGACTTTCTCATGAACGTGGTAAACTTCACTTCGCAAGTATAAAGTACGCACTCGTTTGTCTCGAATTTTCAAAGTCGTGACGGATTATTTTCAAAGTTCTTACTCGACTTAAAACGAGTAAAGATATGAGCTTTAGAGATATTTTTAATGGTATATGATGACAGGGAATACTAAGTTTGAATAAGACTTATAGGTACGTATTCTTGCGAATGAATGATTTGATAAAATTAATGATTAATTATGATAGAATGAATGATTTGATAATGAATGATTAATGATTTGACAAAGCCTGTAACGATAATTGTAGTTTTTCTAAAATAAATAAAATGAAATGAAATGATTTCATTCGATTACTGTGTTTCGATTTAGAGTGTATTGTAGCTAGCAAAATTATAGGATTGTTGAGACTAACTATCTATCGAATGTTTCAAAATAATGAGCGCCAAAGCTGCAATGCCGTGGATTTTGTTTTGCTATTTTTAAAAAACCTGTAGGTATACATCGCCAATGGTAATGAACAGATGTTATCACTTAAGATCGAGGACGCGTTTCTTTAGTTAAATTTACTTTACATAAAAATGATAGCATTCCCTAAACACGGACTAAAATTCAACACATTTATTTTTTAATCTAAGGAATTAGTGACACCGACAGTTCCTCAGTATTGCCAGTTTGATCTGGAGTTTTGGGAAACCGGACACCCTACATAATAAGAGAAGCTATCATAGACTTCAGTGGGTATTTCAAGTCCCATTTTCCCAGCGGTTTTACAAAATTTCTCTTCCACAATGAATTCATCCGGCGAACTAAATGGAGAGATAAGGGTTGAATTACATTTTACAGTCAGAATATTTAAATAATATTCCCGCGGGATAATTTTATAAAAGTTAATTTATAATGGCAGGTGTACCTACTTGTGGGAACAGTTTTCGTATAATCGAGAGAAGAATAAAATACAATATTTTTATCTAAAATCAGACTTAGTATATTCACTTACAATGATTACTTCGTTTCGAAAAGGCAAATGGAAAGGCCACAGTAGAACCAGCGAATGGTGTGCACAAACATATAGGTAGGTACCCCTCGAGTATGAATCCCATTCGAGTATAAGTTCCATTCGAGTATAAATTCAGGGAAACGTCGACTTATTTACTGAGAGAGGGACACTGGGACAGAGAGGATCAGTTACCCTGAATATTATCAAGGATTTTTCAAACAAACTTAAAGAGTCTACACGTAGCCAAAATGCAGGCCTAATTTCGCGAAAAAAGTTGCCCTCATTATCTTTGCTTAGTATGAGACTAGATGGCGCTGTATGAAATATCTAACTAAATTTAAATTGTGTTGTAGTTCATTATTTAGTCGTATATATTCCATCAAAATCCATTCAGCTATTACAAACAAGAATAGCAAGCATACTAAAGCGAACCTATTCTGTATTGAAAAAAAAAAAAAAAAACTAACCATTAACACACTAACCCAAAAATTTTGGCATTTGTAACAATTTTTTTTATTATTGACTGGCTAGGTGTTTGACCATAGCTCACCTCATGTTGTGTGACGGTGTGGTCAAAGATAGTAAACACACCTAGTCTAAAATAGAGCTGACTCTCAAGTGAGGCTGCCACAACACGCCGTTAAATGCTTGGCGCCAAATATTCAGCCAGTAATCATGTTATTGGCCATTAATAACAAATTTGATATAATACAAGTCAGTTGTTACAAAAAAAAATCCAATTACACTTTGAATGAATGTTAGCTACATTTATTGAAAGCGTAATTGGATTTTATAATTAATTATTTATTAAGTAAACAACAACGAACAAACTTCTATGTACAGTGTAGACTCCGTTCATGTACTACACAAAAACGTGGATACCGAAAACCTCATTGTCTTTTACATTAATTTCATTTGTAAAATGAACACAACTTAACACTTAGCATCTTCAAACACGTTGTCACTTAATATCTGGTGAGCAAAAAAAAATAATACAGAAAGCAGAAAAAGAAAGCTTGTAAGATTCTTTACTTTTCTGTACTTTTTTCTGTTTATGAATGTTTCTTTTTGGTGAACAATAAACAGTTTCTAACTATCAAATCTATAACGTCTTCTCGTCCGAATTACCTCAGTGCCTCAAGCCGAAAGTCTTCGACCAGTGTGTGTTACCAGTGATGACTTATGGTGCTGAAACGTGGTTCCTGACTGTGTGCCTTCTTGGAAAGCTCAAAGTGGCACAACGAGCTATGGAGAGGGCTATGCTCGGAGTTTCCTTACGAGAACGGATCAGAAATTAGGAGATCCGTAAACGAACCAAAGTTACTGACATAGCCCAACGGATTAGCAAGTTGAAGTGGCAGTGGGCAGGTCACATAACACGCAGAATTGTTGGCCGATGGGGCTGAAAAGTTCTGGAGTGGAGGCCACGGACCGGCAAGCGCAGCGTAGGACGTCCACCCACAGACAGACGACCTTGTAAAGACCGCAGGAATGCGCTGGATGCAAGCCGCTTCCAACCGGTCTTTATGGAAGTCAATGCGGGAGGCCTATGTCCTACAGAAGAAAAGGTGATGATAATGATGATGATCATCTATCAAAAACCAGCCTAGCAACGATAGAAACAAAATTGGCCTGAGGCAGACGAAACCTTAAGATTACAACTGTGTTGATCCGAAAACATACAATTAGCCCGATATTGGAAGGTCTATTTTTGCAAAACAGTCTCTCCCTTAGCATCTACATCAAACAGCTCCGTAACCAAATTATAATGCGGATGTTCGAACCCTTCCGCAGATACAATCTGAAAACAGTAAGGGCACTTCTACGATGATTGATTGATTGACTGATTGATTGGTTGATTGATTAATTCTTTATTATCCACACCAAATTACTTACAGAAGAAATAAACTTATAAATATTTGTTTATTCCATTGTATAATAATTTCAAATAGGTAAATCATCAAATAATAATTAAGTCAAAATCACGTTTTAAAAAACTAAATGGCGTTAAAAAAAATTACAATTAATTATAATTGATTGATTCAGGTGTTACTTTGCGGAAGTTCATTTTGAATGTTCAAGGTTTATATCTATTTTATTTCCGCTTAACAGTCGTTCCAGTTCCAACAGTGATGAGGACTTAAATTAAACTAATTTTAATTTTACACTGCTTATTAATTAAAAACCTAATCTTACTTAAAATCTAGAATTCATAAACTTATAAATATACTTAATTTGACAAAAATTAAATTAAAACTACAAAAAATCTAATTAAAATAATCAAAAATCCTCCTCTCTGCAGTAACCACTTTGTCAACACGTGTTTCACCTCTACACGAGGCATCCTCAGGACGTGTTGACTCTTCGAGCGCTTGGTCAAGACTGAGTCCGAGTTTTAATTTAATTTTTGTCAAATTAAGTATATTTCTAAGTTTATGAGTTCTAGATTTTAAGTAAGATTAGGTTTTTAATTAATAAGCAGTGTAAAATTAAAATTAGTTTAATTTAAGTCCTCATCACTGTTGGAACTGGGACGACTGTTAAGCGGAAATAAACTAGATATAAACCTTGAACATTACAAATAATTATGTCAAGTTATTCAACTTGACAAAAAAAAGAAATAAACTTATATTGGTAACAATTATACAATAGGTCTAACAACTGGTCCAGGTAAACTTTGGACGGAAAGGAATAAATAAAGAAAAAGACGGGATATGTCAATAATATAGGAGAGTATAAGAGAATACATAACATAAATATGCATTCCAACAATAACATATTCTAATAGCTAAAACAATTTGATTAATACATTAGTATATAAAACGAATATTGTGTATTCCACTCTGACATCGTGTCGGTTTCAGTTACATTCAAAATGGCTGGTGTGTTTAAAAGCAATTTCATATTTATATCCCTACCTATTATTACTTGCTACATATTTTTATTTCCCAAAAATACAATAGGAAAATAGTCTTTCGAACAACTTGACTTTACAACTTGATGCAACTGAACTAGTGATCCAAATAAACTTTCTATGATAAATGCTATCAACCTAGTTTGACAAAAATGCCCTTACTGTGCCCACTTGTATGTTATCTCAACAGAATTATTAGCTCTTCCTCGCCTATCGTCGAGGTGGAAATATTATACGAAATTTCACCGAAAATATCCACTGAGATATTAAAAGGAAAGTGTTTCTGTCGGTTTGTTTATGCGATACTTTGGCAAAAATAATAGAGTAAATCTTAATAAGCTATACCGTGTACCACGCCCTTTGAGTTGAATGTAAGTTTTATTCTAAGTTATACAATATACATCTATAATCAACATCTTTAATTCTTATAAGTGATAACAATCGAAATCCATCCGGAATATTTTGAATAAAAATAATTATCCTGTTAAAGTGAAACAAAAATGTGTAACGTATAAATGTCCATAATAAAAATAATAATCATAATTTTCAGTGTTTTTTTATGTTCAACAAGTTAGGTGTTTGATCACAGCTCATCTGTGTTCGAAGATGGTCTATAGATCAACCATAGCAGTATTATAGTAGGGAACTTTTAGTCTTTGACTGGCTATCAGTCACGCTCAAGTTGAAAATCTGCCGCCATGCACCTAATGGTGTATTCCGGCAGTCTCACAGTCTCAGTTGTATTTCAGGCTTAATTGTTTTGTTAAGATCAGGTGTTAATTGACGGTGTGACCCGGTTGAACCATAATAAAAGAAATCTACCACCAAGTATTACACTTCTGCACCTGGCATATAAAATAGAACTTTACTCCATAATGATATTACTTGCAGCTCACAACTTTCACACGGAACTAATCTACCGAGGAATAGAAAATGCATTACACAGCGGAATGAGCAGTAACTTGAAGTGTAAATATGGTTTTGAAATCACCTCCGTGGTGCAATGAATAATTCAAGCGACGTTACTCGATCGCTCGGGGCTTGGCAACGATATTAAATCTTTGACAGCGACGCGTAGAAAACAACGCTACTATCAAAAGGAACGAAAAAAATAATTAAATGTTTTGATAAAAAACATTGAAGATTGATTTGATAAAAAAAACCGACAAAGAGCGAGTCTGACTCGCACACGACGGGTTCCTAACGATTATCTATTAAAACGGCAAAAAAAATCTCGTTCGTTGTATGTGAGCCACCTTAAATATTTATTTTATTCTGTTTTTTAGTATTTTTTTGTTATAGCGGCAAAGCAGGAATACATCTTCTGTGAAAATTTCAACTGTCTAACTATCACGGTTCATGAGATACAGACTGGTGACAGACGGACATACGGACGGACAGTGGAGTCTTAGTAAGAGGGTCTTTGTAGTACGTTTTACCCTTTGGGTACGGAACCCTAAAAAGCACGAATAAATGAATGGTTTTTTTCAAAAAAGGTTTTTTTATAAACGGGAATTTCCGGATGATGTGGTTTTGTTCCTCAGTGGTTTCGGCGCTATCAGTGATTATTCTCAAGGAAAGGGGGATGGAGACTTTCCAGCTGAAGAGGGATGGTGTATATTTCAAGGTTTAGTGGGTAGACCGCCACAATGGCGGAGAGTTCCACGTAGCCACCCTGCTTTCCCAGAAGCCGATGATATTCGAAGTATATTTCCAACTACACGATGTTATATACACACGTATAGTCGTATATGTTCCGCGAAATGTCTATTGAAATGATATCAGAGTGACTACTGAATATCAACACTACCAATCTGCTATTTACTTACGGTAATGTACCCTTTATCACTTAATAACACAAACTTACCTGCTTTCACACTATGCCGAACTAATATTAGGACGAATGTCTATGCACGATTTCTTGGAATTGGAAAATGGTCAAAACAGTCAAATTAAGATTTTTTAGTGAAGTTTTGCGTAAGCACACGTTGTCAAAAAAGGTAAAATTCGCTTGTTGGGAACAGTCCCAAGGGATGGAAAAATCTACATTAACTCGAGTGAAGATGCGACCAAAAGTTAGTATAGAAATTAAAAAATCTAGTTTTTTTTTAATTTATACGCTCCACAGACCGCGGTCCGTGACCTTTGTGAACTTCTTTTTTTTACAATTATACAATATGGAAAGAGGAAAGTTAGGTAGTTAGTTTAGAGGTGTTTGTTTTGAAAAGTAAAAGTCTGTTAGTATAAATGTATTTGCCTGAATAAACATTACATTAGGCAGCATATTTATTCTAATTTAGGTAATTTGCTCATATTTGACGATAGTCTATCAAATAAACAAAACTATACTACTATAAAATGAACACGCCGTCGAGATCGCTGCCGCGCGGACGCGTTCCCCAGTACGCTGGCGGCATTGCCCCGTTGTATCGCTAATTTAGATATATGCAATAATATGTATGAATGTTCATAACATGCAAGTTAATCACTGTTCTAAAATGAAAAAGCAATTAAGGCGGAGTGCAACCCATAACTATAAAATGGTTACGAAATTGGAATCGAGTTTTATTCTAATTTAAAGTTTCTGGGCGCAGCGTTCGCCGAGCAAGTCGAAATTAAACCGAAATTTCAAAAATGAAAGTTCAATCATAACTTGTGTATATATTTAAATAACTTTTTGATCCAGCTAACCGTATAAAGAAAATTGAGGCCGTGAACTAAATTATAAATTAGATCCGACTTATGACTTTTGAAAAATTTACCGAGATAAAAGACAGATTCTTTCGGCAAAATTTCTAAAAACGTAAGCTGACATGACAAGCTAGATGTTAAATGAGCGCCAAAGCAGCGATGCCCTGGACTTTGTTTTGTTACTCAAAGTTCTGTGTATCGCTGCAATGGTTATGGACAGGCGTTATCTCTTACCATCAGGAGAGCGTCTCGTTCGTCTCATTATTTTTACAAAACAAAAATGACGGTGTTCTCGAAGATGGTAAAGCACACCTAGCCTGAAATACATCTGGCTTTAAAGTGAGGCAACTGGAACACATCGTTAGGTGCTTGCAGATTTTCAATTTGAGAGTAGTAACTAGCCAGCAGAGTACTAGGAAGTACCCTCACGATGTTTTCATCCACCGGCAGCTTATTGTAATTTGAATTTGCCCTCCGGCGTGCCAACCGGCCGCGCCAACCACTGAGCTATATCAATAATACTCGTAGAAAAGTTTCATTACAGAAGTCAAATCTATTGAATTTTTAACATGGTGCGAGATTTCTCATTATCTTTAACAATTTACTCACGGCAATTGTACAGAGAGTTTCTGTATATTCTCTGATATATCAACAGAAAGCTCTTCCTTTCCCCTTGTCATAGTCATTGGCTCGATTTCCCCGCAGCGGGTCTTAGATGTCGCCAATGTTTACCTGGGAAATTAATTATATTTGCTAAACTACACGTCTAATCACAGATGAAATTAGACGGAAAATTTGCTAAGCATGATTTTGACGGGTACGAATGTTCGTTTGAAGGTTCTTTTTTAAAAGAAGGAGTGTAATGTTTGCAGGGTTTATGTATGTTGGTTTGTATGTGTCTTTATTTTATCATAACTTTCAAATATCTCTATGAATTAGGATGTTTGGGGTATTGTTGGTGTGTTGGTGTGTTTCGTCAGACTTTTTCTGCCAGTTCAATTTTGCGCTACGTACCTACCTATGTTTACAATCTTCGAATAAATAAATAAATATCATAGGACATTACACACAGCGCCATCTGACCCCAAACTAAGCAAAGCTTGTGCTATGGATGATAGATAACTCATAGAATACCTAAATAGTTTTTTTTTATAAATACATGCTTATAATACATATAGTACACCCAGACATAGAACAAACATTTGTTTAAATCTCGCCCTTATCATTCCAAGCTATGTGTATTCACCACCTTCGACAGTGCTGTCATTTAACATCAGTTGAGCTGTGGTCAAACACTTAGCCACCTGTAGAAAAAAAAGGTACGTTTAAACGTCTCCTTACGTTTTGTTTAAGTCTTGTAAACAATAAAAAATACGCTGAAATTAAAAAAAAAGTAGTAAAATTTCTTAAATAAAATATAAATAAGTCCATCTCTATTTCAAGTAAAACAGCTAACCTAAAATTTGTAAATAAAAAAATATAATTATTATTTAAAGTTTTATTAATTTAGCTCAGGTAGCTGTGGTCTAACACCTAGCCTAACTAAAAAAGTAATAAGTCTTTCCGAAATCATTTTATTTTTAAAAGAAAAGAATGCAAACAACAAATCAAATCTACATACAAGAACGGACTACCTATATAACAAAATGAAAGCCTATTCCAGTAATGGATTTTCCGGTAGAGACTGAGAGTAAACAGAAAACCTGAGTTCGGGAAACTTTTTCCCACCGTGCATGCATCCGGCGTAGTTGTGCCGACTCGTAACGAGTTGTCGAACTGCTTGTAATGGCTCTAAAAAGTTCCGAACTGAATAGACAAAGGAACAGATACAGAGATCAAGAAAACTGAAAATTAAAAAAAAACACATTAAGATTGATAAATTGTCAAATTGAAAGTTTGACGGATTGATAGATTTTTTTATTTAAACGAAATTAGACGCACAAGAAGCTCTCCTGATAGTAAGAGATAACAACTGTCCATGACCATTGCAGCGATACACAGAATTTTGAGTAGCAATACAAAGTCCAGGTTATCGCTGTTTTGGCGCTCATTACATTGAGACTTAAGACGACGACATTAGTCTCAACAGCCCTGTAATTTCGCTAGCTGCAGTATCCTTCAAACCGGAACACAGTAATGTTTCCACATTACTGCTTGACGGAAGAATATCTGTTACCGCGGTGGCATCTACCTAGACGACCTCCTGCTAAGGAAATCTACCACCAAGTAAAAGATTGACAGATTGACAGTTTGACAGATGGACTGATGGAAGATTAATACAAAACAATATTTTTAAAACACGAAATAATTATTCGCAAAGTTGAAGAATGAGGTTAAAGTTAGCATGAGTATTGCAAGTAATATAAAATTAACTGTGTGCCAAATTTCATCCAAATCCGTCCAGCTGTTTTTGCGTTAGTGAGTAACAAACATCGAAACATACAAACTGTCACATTTATAATATTAGTAGGATTAACTTTTCACACACTCTGCGAACTGAACAAACTTATTACTAAATTTCACGCGGACGAAGTTGCGAGTAACAGCTAGTAAATATATAGTTGTTGCCGCTAGTTTCATGTTTTAAGCAAGCAATCTCTGTAATGGTGTGTGTAATGTTTGGGTTAGCAGATTTGTAATGTATTCTTTGTTGTTATTGTGTTTTAATTGTGAATTTTTTCTAATTGTTTTAGTTCCAAATTAAAACAAAATAAACTTTACCTCAGTGCCTCAAGTGGAAAGTTTTCGACCAGTGTGTATTACCAGTGATGATTTATGGTGCTGAAACGTGGTCTCTGACTGTGTGCCTTCTTGGTAAGCTCAAAGTAGCACAACGCGCTATGGAGTGGGCTATACTCGGAGTTTCCCTACGAGATCGAATTAGATATGAGGAGATCCGTAGACGAACCAAAGTTACCGACCTAGCCCAACGGATTAGCAAGTTGAAGTGGCAGTGGGCAGGGCACATAGCACGCAGAACTGATGGCCGATGGGGCTGCAAAGTTCTGGAGTGGAGACCACGGACCGGCAAGCGCAGCGTAGCAGCGTCCACCCACAGGATGGACAGACGACCTAGTAAAGACCGCAGGAACGCTGGATGCGAGCCGCTTCCAACCGGCCTTTATGTGAAGTCAATGGGGGAGGCCAATGCCCAGCAGTGGACGTCCTACGGCTGAAATGATGATGATGATCATGAAACTTTTCCATCTGTTTATGCCTATTGAGATTCAACTGGCTCTATTTGTTTTCTAGTGTACTCACTCATAACGGTGGCAAAGTTTTTAGATCGGTCCAATTGAGTGCGACTCGGGGATTGTTTCAAGTTCATGACATATTTAGTTGTAGGTATCAACTTTTGTAGTGCATTTAGACTTTAATTAGGATTAGATTCAATAAAATGTTTTTACGTAATACCTAAATGAAATTCTGGATACTAGGCGAGTTACTTTTCATATAGAACACTGGTGAGGAAAATAAAAAAAATCTCTTTATAATCTACTAAACAAGCTCAGCCTACCCAGGACTTATATAAATTCATTGTTGGAAAGAGTATTTAAAGCAGCGATGGTCAAATTTGATTTTTAACGGTTGACAGGTGACCAAAGATCATTTGGTGTTAAATGGTGGTGTGGTCGAAGATGGTAAACACACCTGACAAGGAATGGTACTGACTCTGAAGTGAGATTGCCGGAACACACTGTTAGATGCTTGTCGGCAGATTTTTAACTTGAAGATGGTAGCTAACCAGTCGAGAAATTTAGTTTTTATTTCAATATTTTAAACATGTCCAAAGTCCATATTATTTTTAACACTGTAAGTTGTGGATGGACGTTTTACGTTTGCACCAAAACAAGAGTCATGAGGGTTTTCTTTCGTCGCGTGTTTTGTTTTAATTTTTCCTGCAATTTTTTCCCAATATTTCTCGAAAGAATAAATCGTTACGCTATAATATGCTATACCCTTATCGAAATTAAGAGTCGAGTTCTAGAATACAGCCTACAGCCATGCCATGATTTTCTCACTATGAATAAATAAATAAATATCGTAGGAAATTACACACAGCGCCATCTGGCCCCAGATAACTGATAGAATACTTAAATAGTTTTTTTTTGTAAATACATGCTTATAATACAGAATATAGTACACCCAGCTTACATAACAAACATTTGTTTAAATATTACAAAATGCTTGTCGTGGGTGGCCCACCCCTACAGCTCTCAAGGCAGATATACTACCAACGAGCCAACGGGGCTGTCTGTTTTGGCTTTGGCTTCTGCTATGGTTTTCTTCACCGACTTAAATTCACGCACTTTGGGGTGTGAATCGACCGCGCTAACCACTAAGCTATCATCGCTACAAAAAAACAATCTTAATCTTAATTACTGGATATAGAGTAGAATTGTAATAGGAACTGTTATACGTGGAAATATGTAAATAGTGCCTAGTTATTACAATTTGTTACAGTTATTTAGAAATTAGTTGGGAAACAGTTTGGTTTCCAAATAAAATGAAAAAAAAAGTACTACGTTTTACCTTTGAATGCGAAAAGTAATTTAACTGAAGGCGCATTTTTTCAGGTAACTATGCCGGCGTGAATCGAGCTGTACTCCACAACTACAATAGCCTATTTTTTAATCCTTTGTGAATTTTCAGGACGATTGCACAAACTATTACCTTACTCAGAGCAGGTTCCGGGTGCGTTTGGGGATCATGCTTTATGAGTCTCTGTATTTTTACGTTTGCTTTGTGAATTTTTTACACTTGAATATTTTTTACACTTCCAAAGTAAAAAAATGGCGCGTTCTGGTAATTTTATCTCTATTTTTAGATGAATTTGTTCTACTATTTTGTTCTTTGTCATACTTTATTTATTTTAGTGTACAGTAAAACGTTTTTTCTATCTATATAATTATCATGTCTTATGTAGCAAACAATTGTATAACCATTATTAATTTTGAATACATACGTGTTTTTATGTCAATGCCAAAATAAATCATTTGATTTAAACAAATGATCATACTCTCAAAAACATGTTTACTCTGGATTTGAAGACACCCAAGTTGTTTTTTTTTTATGTTAAAAGTAATGAGACGAACGAGACGCTCTCCTGATGGTAAGAGAAACCGCCTGTCCATGACCATTGCAGCGATACACAGAACTTATAACAGAACAAAGTCCAGGGCATCGCTGCTTTGGCACTCATTACTTTGAGACTTTCGATGGTTAGTCTCAACAGCCCAGTAATTTCGCTAGCTACAGTACCCTTCAAACCGGAACACAGTAATGTGTACACACTACTGCTTAGCGGCAGAATAACTGGTACTGCGGTAGTACCTACCTAGACGACCTCCTGCTAAGGAGATCTACCACCATGTGAAGTTGTACTTCGCGGGAAGAACCGATACAAGCAGAGAGTTCCATCCACCTACACAAAATTCTGGAGTGTTTCCCAACGCGTTCCACGTTACCTCGACACAAAGCGCCGAGGTAGCTTTCACGCTTACGCACTCTTCTGCGGCACGGTGTTACCTACCCAGTCAACCAAACTCACAGTCCTACTAACAAGATCTACCACTAAGTAACTGTAAAATTACTGTTATATGATAAATGTATTTGTAAATAAAGCTCCATAATAGAATATAAAATTTTATTTCAGTGCTGAAAATCAGCGCTGTGGAGTAATCCCCAGCACAATTGCTGAGCACTGGCCTTTTTTTTTTCTTTTTCTTGGTCACTGCTGCGATAACCCGCTTACCGTCATTTCAAATTTGAGGTCTTTATGTTAATCTATATCTTTTTATTTGTGTGTGTTGTCTGCACTTATCTGTTGTTGTGTAGTGTCTAGTGTTTTGTAAGAAAAATAAATGTTGTTTTCTTTTTTCTTCTTTCATTTCGTAAGAAGAAAAAATTGTTTTAACAAGAAAATATAACAAAATGTACAGCAGAATTGAGAATGGGAGCAAGCCGCAAACAAGCAAATACTTCTACGTTCTTTAACATAATAGACGCGCCAGCAGAGAGTCCCGCAGAATGACAATGTTCTGCTAGGGAAATCACAATAATAAAATAATGAATGGGGGTCACGCGCGCGCCGTCCCCAACTATTCGCGAATTAATCTCTACTCGCAGCGCCGAGCGTGTCCCGTGCACAAATAAGCATCGCGGCACGTGACGTACTTATTTACGGATATTTTTTTCATAATTCACCTATATAAGAGGCAAGTTTCGGTAGCCTAGTCATAATAAAATAAATAAATATCGCAGGAAATTACACACAGCGTCATCTGACCCCAAACTAAGCAAAGCTTGTACTATGGAAGTCAGATTACGGTACGGTACGGTACGGTTTGAGTCTACCTTCATTGTACGAACCGCTAAATAATGGAATTTGCTGCCCGAGTGGGTGTTCCCTGGTAGATGCAATCTGGGTGCCTTCAAGTCGCGAGTGAATCGGTTTCTTCTAGGCGAGCGTGCTCCACCGTAGGCCGCATCTTCGCTTTATATCAGGCGGGTTGGCGGTCAAACGCAAACCTATAAGTAATAAAAAAAAGATTACTGATCCAATACTTAAATATTTTTTTTTGTAAATACATACTGTACACCCAGACACAGACCACACATTTGTTTGTACCACAAAGTTTCCCACCTGTGTGGGAATCGAACCCACGCCCTGCAGTTCTTGAAGCAGACATTCTACTAATGAACCGACAGGGCTGTTGGGAGACCATCTGGCATACAATCTGGAGATTCTGGGTTCGACTTCCATGGCACGATCTGTATTTCTAAATGTAAGTGAAGGCGTGGGCAAAGATGGTAGAGCACACATAGTCTGGAATGGAACTGGCCTTAAAGTGAGGCTGCCACTACATACCGTTAGGTGCTTGGAAGCAGATTTTCAATTTGAGGGTTATAGCTAGCCAGCAAAATACTATAAAGTACCATACCACCACGCTATACCACCAAGTAAAACTGTGAAACGTACTTTTTACGAGTACTGTTGTATGATATGTATTAGTAAATTAAATTCGGTACAACAATACATAAAAAAGCGGTACGAGGTACTGTTAATCTTAAAAAAGCAGTATGAGGTCATAGTGCTCAGTGAAATATACTAAAAATGTTAACAGACCTGCGAATTGAGAAGACTTCAAACTTCCCAACGAGACAGAAAAAGAAACGGCAATCTTTCTCTCTTTTATACTCTGTCAGTTTTTTGTAGTCAAAGCCACACATCTGCCCAAAAAAATATATTTCTGTTGGTTTATCGGCTTGAAATTTCTCAGCAAGTAATCATATTTTTTTTACATAATCTATTTTATAATGAGTTTAATAATTTGATTCGATCTAAATTTTCAAAGGGAGTATCAAAAACACGAAATCTAATTAAAGCCATAGCAAAATTAATCAACAAGGTACCGTCACGAGTAAAAGTGTCTCTAATAAACACGATTTATGTTAAAACAAAGGTTTTTAATCATATCATCGCGCCTCTTTGAAGCTTCGTTTCAGAGATTTTCGTTTTGACCTTTGATGTTTCTATGTCATGAAAAAAGAGATAAGTTGTCTGCACGCCAAATATTAGGCCCAAAAACATATTTTTTTCACTGAAAAAGATGAGAACTAGATAGCTGATAAAATACTTAGTAATACGTACGATACTTTGTATCTATTTATAATACTCATATAGTTCAGTGGTTAGCGCGATCGGTTCACTTGATGGTAGATCTCCTCAGCAGGAAGTCGTTTAGGTATGTATGTATCAATACCGTGTATTCTGCTGCCAAGCAGCAGTGTGTAATCATTACTGTATTCTGGTTTGAAGGGTACTGCAGGGAGCAAAATTACAGGGTTGTTGAAACTAAGTATTGAAAATTCCAAAGTGATGAGTGCCAAACCAGCGATGCTCTGAACTTTGTTATGTTACACAAAGTTCTGTGTATCGCTACAATGGTCATAAATAGGCGTTATCTTTTACCATCAGGAGAGCGTCCCGTTCGTCTCATTCTTTGATTTATTTATTATCACTTATCTTGCGCATTTTGTTTTCTTTTATCTATACTTGATGCATATCTGGACTAAACATCATTGGTTTCGTATTTAATTATTCGTCTTTTATGAAAGGGTTTATCGGCGAAATGATGTAGGGATTGTGTTTATTTACGATTTTAAGAAGGGATTACACCGGATTTTAAGTATGGATTTGAAACAGAAGGGAACATGGTCTATTTCCTATGCAACACGTAACATTAAAAATTAAAGCTATTACAGCTGTTATCGTTGTTCTATCTATACTTATAATGTACTTATTATTATTTACATAATATGTATGTACATTTTATGTTTTATATGTAACCTAATCTTAGATAATGAAACCCAGTATAAATATGTAGTACAATATAGTATAATATATGTATTTATACTGGGGTTTATAATACAATATTATTAAGTGTAGATAACTGTGTATACTAATGATGTTTACTTTTGTCGGGAACGCGGAAATTGTCGTATCGCTCCGTTGTATTTTTTCCAAAACTAATGTTTTGTCGAGTGTTTATGCATGAAAATGGTGGTGTTTTGTTCATAAAGTGCCGAACCACAAGCACGAGTGTGGGAAAGTGATATAATGTGGTGAAACATGACTTTTCGTGTTGCTTCCAAAACTCCATGGAAGCTTATACTAAAGTAGCCACTACTTTATTACTAAAGCATGACTGGACTTGACTGACACGGGCCGGACTTCACCAAGACTGGGCTTTCACTATAACTATAGCGACTTATTTAACTTAAAAATATAAAAGACTTGACACTAGCAAATGCTCAAAATGCGACGCCAAAACCGAAGAAAAAAAATCTAATTATGTTTAGCTTATCTGGTTGTGTGAGTTTTTGTGCGCGAGTGTGCGAAAGTGTGTGTGTATGATATATTATGTTATTAAGAGATACATATTGTGTATAAATCAGAAGCTCAGGAATATTGTCCCTTTTTTTTAATCTAATTTATTATCTAAGATTACCTATGTTGGTATGTAGGTTTATAATAAATCAATTAAAATTCTATACTTATGTATTAATTAAGAGACAATTTATCACCAAAGTCAGTCACAATTTATCAGATTAGGTTTTTTAAAATTATTTTAATGATAGTTGTACGACCCTCCATAGCTCGATTTCAAGTTACTAAAATCGGGACATTTTATCCTTACTCCAAATGTCCGATTGTAAAGAGTTAGG
Organism: Biston betularia; assembly: GCA_905404145.2. NCBI lineage: Eukaryota > Metazoa > Arthropoda > Insecta > Lepidoptera > Geometridae > Biston > Biston betularia. The sequence goes on from FR989868.1 coordinate 1,385,264, forward strand.
TACCCAGGGGAAGTGGTCGATCAGACCACGTAAATCAAGCCAAGCTTAGTGCCTGGTAACTATTATTTATTCTGGGGCTCAGTCCCGGAAAGTCTCTTGAGAGAAAATTTGTCGGTACATAAAATGAGAGTAAAGATAAGTAGGTACTAATGTTTGTTTTCTATGTCGGTCACAATCTAAAGCTTAAGTACTTTTGGAAGGTGAAGGGTTAAGCGTGATTGGTGTAGACCTAATCCAATACGTGGGACCGGTGTACGTGTTTATATTATGTGTTATAATTTAGATTTATTCTCCGCTCGAATTATGTAAGTTCCAAAGTATTAGTAAGAGCGGCTACACACTGTTCACGAAGTCGCCGCGGTGAAATCGTAGTCAACTTCGGAGTGCGTGACCACACTTTCGTGTAAACTCGCGAAGAGCCCAGCCGATCCCATGCAATGCTACATTTTTTTTAATGTTTTTGGTTTTTATTGTTTTCAATACGACGGTCTAGACACTCTCTTATGTAAGAAATAAGACATGCCTATATACAGCAGCTATACACAGAACTTTAAGTCCAAAAGAACAAAACAAAGTCCAGCGCATCGCTGCTTTATCGCTCATTACTTTGAGACTTTCGATGGTTACTTTCAAGATCCTTACCTACACGTATATAATGTTAAAATGGTTTGTTTGAACGCGCTAATCTCTGAAACTGCCAGACAGAATTGAAAAATTATTATTGATTAAGGTGGTTCGATTTCCATACAAATAGTTTTTTGCCATTAATGGACAAATGGAGCATAATTTTACACTGAAACAACCGCCACTGCCGTTTATTTTGGTCTTCATATGCGGTAAATCACAATTGCTTGAATAAAACAGTAGATTACTAGCATAAAATCAAATTTATGAATGATTTTTGAATTTATGATTTTTGAATAAAACAGTAGATTATTCTAACAATTAATCTACTGTTTTATTAAAGTAATTGTGATTTACCGCAAATAAAGACCAAAATATATGCCAGTAGTTGTGATTTCACTGTAAAATTATACTCTATATGTCCATAAATGGAAAAAAAAATTGTATGGAAATCGAACCACTTTAAAAAATATCTATGACAAATAATATAATAAAGAATTTAAATACCTTTTTCGAACAAATGCCACAGGTTAATTACAGTTTTAACAAAACAATATACGACATAACAACAAACTTGCTCATCTATCTATTTATACTATTATAAAGAGGAAAGATTTGATTGTTTGTTTGTTTGCTTGTATTGAATAGGCTCCAAAACTATTAAATCGATTTTAAAAATTCTTTCAACGTTGGGAAGCTACACTATCCCCGGATGACATAGGTTAATTTTATTCCTGTATACCCACGGGAACGGGAACTATGCGGGTGAAACCGCGAGGCGTCCTCCAGTTACTTATATACTAACTAAAAATATGGTAGGATATACTAAATTAATTATTTATTAACTACTTTTTTTTTGTTAAAACTGCTGGTCTCCACACTAGAATTCTCTGTTTTGCGGAGACCAGTTTCACATAAAGATGGTGTGCCAGGAGATACAAAGACTATCGGACGCCTCTCACAATACGATTTTAGATACAAACTCTTATCGCTGCATGTGTATAACGATAGTGTCACACACAGGTTCCTGTTTATGTAGATATGGAAATATAACAGTCAGTAGCAGCTTTAAAACACCAACATAAGAAAAAAAAAATGTTTTTTTCCCAACACGTGTAAAGGCTATGAAAATTGATTTAGAAAACAAATCCGTGTTAGAATAATCGATTATTATGAACTGTGTAATCGAATAAAATAAACTACATGTGAGATACAAGGTGTCCTATTAGTATGTATGCGAGTAGCCTCGCACTCGATTCCAATGAATACCTGATCAGCAACGTAGTGCTGGATAAAGAATGTATCGAATATCTTTGAGATGTACATTGTACATGTACAATTGTACACGTTATGTGTCTTGTATGCTATATTATTTCTTGGTACGTTGTACTCGTAGTATGAGCTCGCGTCTGTTTTTTCCGCGAAGTACAATTTGGGTGTCTTCAAATCTAGAGTAAACAGGTTTTTTTCTAGGTAAGCGTGCTTCATCTTGGACTGCATCCTGCTTAACATCAGGCAGGGTGTGGTCAAACGCGAACCTATTCTGTATAAAAAAATAATGATGATTACTTTTTAAATCACTCTTAAATCAATTTATTATTTTTCTGGCTGGACTTGTTTTGTGTCATATCGATTTTTGTAACTGCGTGGCAAGAGAATCGTTTGTCTTTATTAGTTCTAGGTAGAATAGAATAGATTACAATTTTATTGTATCTATACCAACAATCGACGTATTCTAATATTATAAATTAATACTATTAGTATAATATACAACTAAAATAGTGCTTAGAACAATTTTGCAACTTGAACCGTTTTAGACTTAGACTTAACTATGACTGAATTTAACAAAAACTTACAAAGTCAAAGACGGAATTTATCATTCTTAAATCTTTGAAATATTTTAAACATATACAAGCAGAAGTTTCGGTAACCTTGTTGGGAGATCGTCTGTTTTCCAATCTGGAGGTCCTAGGTTCGAATCCCACGGCACGCACCACTGAAATATCCAATTTATATGCGTATTGCCAATAATTTCAAACAATGAAAGAAAACATCGACAACAGCAACAAACAACCTTCATATTTGTGAGTTCATAAAAAAATAATCTTGAACGTGTGTCAAGTCTCCAACCCGCTGCACTTGGCCAGCGTGGTGGACTATGGCCTTACCCTTCTCAGAATGAGAAGGAGTGCCCAGTATTGGGACAGTTAATAAAACAGCGGTGATTCGGATGCAGAATTGGCAGAATGCACAAAGTGTAATGTCAAAAATAAAGAAGAAAAACTGCACCATCAATAGCATAGTTCAATGTCTACTTCTAACGGAAAGGCCCCTTTTACAATTAGTATTTGGTACTCGTTTACGTGAGTACTACTGATTTACGGTTGGATATCTGCGCATCACCTATCCAAGCACTTTGGTTCCGGACACATCCTTTTGTAAAAGCCAAACATCGCTCATGACTGTATTGTCACGTATTCGCTTACTAAGCGTTTTGTTTGAGGAACTCTGAACCCAAATTAAGCCAAATATTACCTATTAAGTTGCCTTCATACGTGCTAAGAATTAGTCACACGTATAGTTACTAGCTGTTAATCGCTGTTTTGCCCGTGTGGACTATAATTCTATATTCTATTCTTATTTTCTATTGTTTTGATTTTGTATACCTTTATTACCTTCTTGACATTTATACACCTAATTTATTTTGATTTTGATTTTATGTTAGATTAGATAATTTTTATTATTTTAATTGTGAGATAGATATCATTGATTGGAATAGTCGTTTTTATCTAAATAAATGAATTTAATTTAATTTAAATGCGAAATTCTTGTAAATTTTAAACATCCTTGCTTGACAGACTAAGAAAAGACTTCTCCATTTGAAGTCAGTTTCATTTCAGGATAGGTGTGTTTACCATCTTCGACCTCAACATCACTTAACATTACACTAACAGGACTCGTGTAATACTTTCAAGGTCCATGTAATGTATGTTAAGTGATGGTAACAACAGTCTAGTAATTTCGCTAGATGCAGTACCATTCAAACCGGAACACAGCATAGTTATAAACACTACTGCTTGGCGGCATAATATCTAGTACTGCGTTGGTACCTACCTAGACGACTTCCTGCTAAGGAAATCTACCACCAAGTAAACAACCATCTTGGACTAAAAGTTGTCCTATGCTTTATTTTATACAAGTTACTGGTGTCTGACTGACTGACAGTCAGACACCAGTTAGAACTGTTGTATTATATATAGATATGATAAAGTTGGGCACACACAAGACGTTATCAAAGTTGTTTAAAAGCCATTTATGTAAGTGTTGGTTTGAAGCCGTGTTTTGAAGTCGTGGTAGATGTCCTGAAGTAGTAAGATATACCAATAGATAAGCATCGACTTTGTGAGAATGGTAATGAAGATCGATTTAGTGATGCTGCTCTCTAATATTAAAAATAATAATTAGCATAATCTACTGTGTTATTCAAAAGTCATTAATTCATAAATCACTCATAAAATTGATTTTATGCCAATAATCTGCGGTTTTATTCAAACAATTGTAATTTACCGCAAATAAAGACCAAAATAAATGCCGGTAGCTGTGATTTCACTGTAAAATTATGCTCCATTTGTCCATAAATGCCAAAATTTATTTGTATGGAAATCGAACCACCGTAATTAAATTATTGAATGTCCATAAGGATAGACTGATGGCACAATCTTTGCAAAAACACTTAGCATAATGTTAAATTGTATCAGTGTGTTTTTATTCAATAAATATTTCCAAAACTGAAAAATTTTAAACCTAAAGTGCAACGCTACCCGGACTAGAAAATCCTGCCATTACAGACGTTAGCTGTTATTGTGCATTTAATTTTTACACAGCGTACAAGTTAGATGGTGTTTGTTAATTTAGGAGGGGTTAAGGAAGACTGTTATTGTTTATACGAGTATTAAAGCCCAACAAATTCAGTGGAAGTTATCCTTTAGGTCCACAAAACGGATCGAGTTTGTCCGAGAAAGTGTGTTTGGAAGTGTTTAAAGGCTTAATAACTTTCGGATGTTTGTCGGATACGATTCGGAATCTCGAAAACAAACCCTTGGGAACTTAAATTGGGTCGCTGGAGGGTATCAAGCATTAGGGAAGTAATTAAATATTTCAGAATACAAAATGTAAAACAGGAATGCGGATGTGAATGCCTTTGTATTTATTTATGTTTCTAAAAATATATTATCTGTAATCAATTATAAGTTTGAGACTCTATGTTAGTAATTACTAGCTGGTACCAGGCACGTTTCAGACACAAAAATTAAACGATTTGTTTGAATTTAATTGTGTTTTTTACATGATAACAAATAATAACATTTATAACCTTCGCGTAAGTCCTTGGAATAAATTGACTAAGTTTCATTGCAATTGGACAAACGGCACGGGATCGCATAAAAGCCTGCTCCGGCTTCGCACGGGTGAAATGTAGATACTAATGTAGTGCATATGCATGTATTATACATACACATTTTCCTCTTAAATAATTCTATCTATTGATAGAAACCACATTAAAATCGTAGCGTAGTTTAAAAGACCTAAGCGTACAGACGGCGAGAAGCGACTATGTTTTATACTATGTAGAGACTTGCGACCCGTATCGGCTTCGCATGGGTGCAATGTAGATATTTTTTATAAAATAGCAGTTGCATTTTTTAATAAAATAGCAGTTGCTATTTTTTATAAAATAACAGTTGCTATTTTTATAGATATAAAAACTCTGGTCTAGTTCTAGTATCTAGTTTTAAAAATAACCTGTTTTTACTTCACCCACGTGTAGACAGATTAAATAACAGTTACTACGCGGTCCCCTCGTTATGAGTAATACCGTTATTATACGCTGTAAATTTTGTAATTACTGTGTAATTACAGACACGCGGTGATTTACAATATGAAGTGTAATTTGTGTCTCACAAGATACTTTTATGAGTAACGAGTTACGCTTTAAGCTTAATTTTATTGTTGTGATATGAATTATTGCTTGTAGATTTGGTTTCATAATCATCATCATTTTTACTGTTACATTCATTGAATTTATGTAAAAAAAAAAATTGGATAAACTTAAATATTATGTGGGCGTTTATAAGAATTAATCTTGTTTTAAATTATTTTTGCCACAGTTTTGCTTTCAGTCAGTTGGTTACGTAATATCTTATTATCATAATTATACCCGCAAACTTTTCACCTAGCTTAAAAAATTAAGAGATATGTTATATTTTTTTTTTTTTATGGTTGACAGGTTAGTTGTTTGACCACAGCTCACCTGATGTTAAGTGAAGGTGTGGTCGAAGATGGTAAAGCACACCTAGCCTGGAATGGAACTGGCTCTCAAGTGAGGCTGCCGGAACACACCGTTAGATATTGATGTGCGTTACTGATATTGATTTTTAGCAAACATTTTTATTGAGATTTATCATCGTTTTTAGTAAGACATATCCCTGTAGGTACACTAAGAAAGTATAGGAGCTTTAAAAAAAAAAAATATTGACAACATGTATTTTCTACAAATTTTATTTCCCGGCTTTTTAATTTATTTATTGACGACTAACATAGGGGAAAGTAATAACATATTAATAAAAACCAGATTATATCATACGTATTATAATCATGACTAGTATATTATGTTCATTGTATGTACGATAGATGAAAGGTTGAAACTCGGTGTAGTTATATAATTATGTAAGGCAGTGGGTAGTAACTGGAAGCAAAAATCCAAATATCAGGGTAGGTACACATTTTTTACAGAAGTTGACTAAAGTGGGCTGCTAATGACGTCACATGACAGCTTCATAACATGATATAACGTATCTTCCTATTATTAATCAAAAGATTAAACAAAGGAAATTATTTAAATGAGATACCATGATTATGCGTAAAGTTTGCCTTTAGGGTTCGCGAGATAAAGAAACGGTTTACGCACTGGAAAATACGGAACCCTACCTGGAAAGGGCTCGATTATACTAACTGACCGAAATGTGAACGCTTAGTTGAGTAGTTGAGTACGAGCGCGTACTTTCAAACAGCTGTTTAATTCGTTAATTTGGGATTTGTGATAATATTTGAGTAACCGTTGTTAGTTTTTTGTTTGTCTTTGTTTTTTTTTGTATTAACCGTGTATTTTGTGTTTATAACTTCACAGACTCCAAGGTCTGTTTTTTTTAACTTTTTAACTTTGCCTTTTTAACTATGATCCTTTTTTTATGTTTGATAGGCTAGGTGTTTGACCACAGCTCACCTGATGTTAAGTGGTAGTGTGGTCGAAGATGGTAAAGCACACCAAGCCTGGAATGGAACTGGCTCTTGAGTGAAAAAAACTCTATGAAATTTTGAAGTTATGAGAACTATGAGGGTAAACACGAAAATTTAGTAATAAGTATTTTAAGTAATTATATTATTTCTGTAGAGTCCTTAGTTGTAGTTTCAATTAATTAAGACAGTTAAATGTAAAAATGTTCTTTAAAAAAATGTGCGAGCGAGATAGCAAAGACGTACCTATAATGCTTTTAAATTTGAGCCTATCCACTTAGCTCAATAAATCATTTTAAATTACTCTTTCTAATTTAGATTGGCTTCTCTAACTGTCGACTTGGGGACGGAACGACTTCATCTTAACGACACTTGATGGCTTTATCGCGAAATAAAGGCGAAAGTTTTTTTGTGACAAAGTGTTAAACGGACCTTATCCTTGTGAGAGTTAATAAAAATCATTCAAACAGATTAAAAAGAGGCGATAACAAATGTAATTTGATGATAACAGCTTGGATTCAAATTAAAAACGATAATGAACTATTATTTAAAAAAAACATAGGCGTTAATAGATTGTGCCGACAGTAAGGAAAACTTAAAACACGTCATAGTAGAATGTCGGTGACATGAACTGAAATTTTAAGTTTACACCTACCAAAGTACGCTCAAGTTTTGACTTCAAAAATTTTATACCTCTTGTCTTAATACTGTTTTTAAATCATCGCCTGTAGTCAAAATTATTCATAATGCTGAGTATGGCGATCCCTTTCAACGCAGTATCCTAAGCTTATAACCTTGTACCCATGCGCCGCTTATCTGTGACGATTAACAGCCATGCTGAGACGGGCCCATTCGGCATAAGTCGGCATTTATTTTACAATGCGAGGCCAGTGCTGTTATCTGTCAGGTTATGTCGTCCACTTGTGACGACAATGTGACATCTTGAGTAGTCCAATTTTTCGTTTTACTGATTTCGATGTTCTGAATCGCGATCTCGCGTTCTATTATTATCTTCAAAAAAGGGATTTTTTCTACAATAAACAACAAAGAAAATAGATAAAGGACAAAATATCAGGATAAAGCGCTGTCTTGTTTGGTGATCTAGTTGGCTTCGACACAGTGACAGTTCAGGTGTCACCTAAGCTTCGATTTGAAGTGCTCTCGGTTTTCATGAAAAACGTGATATCGTTAATAAAATAAATTGACGTATTAAATATCAATTTTCAAACTCTATAATGAATATTGAAATTCAATTGTTATTTTACTTCCAAATGCGTTTTTTCTTTTTGATATTTTAATATAATATTATTTATACTCTAATCACTTCATACATAATAAAGCTATCTTGACAATAAATTAAGAGTTTTGCTCATTTAAAAGCTGTTTTCTGTAAAATTATGGTTTTTGAGATGTCACACTGTTGTCGCAAGTGGACGATGTAAAACTTTTTTAAAAATAAAATGTTTTCTCCGGACGAGCCGTTGTTTTATTTTAGTTTTGTGTCGAATTAATGGATTTTCTTTTTTCCCTATATTTTAATAGATAAATACAAACACTGCTAAAAGCCAGACAGTCTAATGAATAGTATATTTTTTTGATAAATGTAAGAATACGAACAAGATTCTTTACTGATGGTAAGAGAAAATGCATGACCGTGACCATCTCTTTATTCACAACTCGCCTAATGTTAGGTAAGTGCGGCGTGGTTAAGGAAGGATATGGATTTTATGACATTGACGAGTATTTCAAACTAAAAGATTATTAAATTACTAATAAGTAATTAAGTTTTTTATGTATTTTTATTATATTGACAACATTGCTATATTAACATATTTTTGTATTGACATAATTATTTCATATTTGACGATATTTTTATATTGACATGTTTTTGTATCGACATATTATTATATGTACTTTATTTGACGTTTTGTTTTTATTCATTGACATGTAATCAGTGTTTTATAACTTTTTTTTAATGATACACGTATTTAAAATTATTTGACTGATTAATTTTGTTTATTTAACTAACTAAATTAAAAATACCTTAAATTATACTATTTACAAAATGTATACAAAAAACTTAGTCTAAAAAACCGTCAGAGGAGGGATATGTGGCCAGAATGCTGGCAACATTGCCACGCTGGATGGCAATGCTTAGCTTTTACTAATTTGACTTGTAACATGGGTGTTATCAATAAAATATTTGCATTTGTAAGTGTGTTTACCACTCACTTAGCCTTGAATGGAACTGGTTCTCAAGTGAGGCTGCCGGAATACACTGTAAGGTGTTAGGCGGCAGATTTTTAACTTGGAGGTGCTTGTTGGCCAGCCGAGTACTAGAAAGTACACTGCCACCATGCTATTAGTTTCCTTAGGATGTTTCAATTTGTTCAACGGCAGCGTAAGTTCATTATTGGAATTTAAGCCCACACCCTTCTGCGTGTGAACTGACCGTGCTAACCACTGAGCTATCATCACTATAAAAATGCTATATAGAAGGAACATTCAAATATCAGAAAAACAACTCGGAATTTCCAGTTTTATTGATGGAATATTTTCAATATCTGTCTGATAAAATTACCTGCGTCGTTGCCTGTGTTACTAGTCGAACTTTTCAATGCAAGAAAGTGCAATATTGGAAAGTTCGATATCACCTCTGAACTTGTCAACTCAACAAAGTATATATTTTTAATAACACCGTCTCAATGCTAAGTTCTCAAGTTACGGAAAAGTATAACAGCTACGAAAACAACCGTAGATGTAGAACCGTAGCGTTACTAGAAAATGTGCAGGAGCTACGAAAAGTGCCGTAGCTACGAAAAGTGCTCGAGTTAGAAAAGTGCTCCAGCAAGAATTCCTATTCCGCTAACAAGACTGTTGTAGTTGCTCTTTTGAAAACTGCACGGTAACCAAACTTTTTGAAAGGGTCACACTTTCGCCGCAAAGCATGTTAAGGCCAACTTTTGTACATTATATTATATTTAACAAATAAATAAGAATAAGTTTTTTTACAAATACAAATACAAATCTTTTATTAATAACACCAAATTTACAGGTCACTTTTCCATTCCTATTTAAAAATATCAAAATCATAACATAATATTATGTCAATACAATGAAAATGTCAATGAAATAATTTGTCACATATAAAATAATTAACCAACGGTTTACTCCCCAAACGAAATTTAAACACATTTTTTACTAAACATTTATTATTATTCAACTTCGTTTATTAAATAAGTAAAATAACTATATAAAAATAAACGAATAAAAACATGTTACATTTTAACATAGACAACCAATTAAACATACATAAATACATACATTATACAATCAAAAGTATTGTCTTAGTAACAACTTGACCAAAAAAGTTATAGATCGAGTCAATAGAAATTTGAGTCAAAGGTGAAACTGAAAAATGTAAGTTTCGAGACCTGCTTATAGATTTCACTGTAAAACATGTGAAACGATTTATTATTTTTTTAAACTTCATAAGACAGTTTAGGTGTTAACTTTCTGAGTAATGTAATAACATTAGAAATAAAAGTTTAACGCACACACACTTGCGAGTCCACCATACTTTTGCTGAAACATGATGTAGGGCCTTAAGCCTACCTCCATCTGGCCGTCCGTCTGTCCGTCCTTCTGTCCATTCATCTTAGGTGCTCTATCTGTTCAGTATGCACCATTTTATTAGAAAAACAAAAGAAGTTTAGTTGAGGCACTTTGTCTTTTCTATACTATTATAAAAAGGAAAGGTTTGTTTGTTTGTATTGAATAGGCTCCGAAACTACAAGACCGATCTTAATAATTCTTTCATTATTAGAATGCTACATTATCCGTGATGGGCATAGGCTATAGTTTATTTAAAAAACAATTAAGGATAAGTATGGAAAAATTGAATAATGTAACCCAAGCTGTGAAAATTAAAAAAAAAAACCTTACTTATCATGCGTAGTGTCAACTATTGACAATAGGATAAAGTGACGTTTTATAGAGCAAATTGACAGCTACAAATAAGTCCGCAATATCATTTATGTCTAACTATTACAGTTGTCATCTACATTTACACTAATTATAAAGAGGAAAGATTTGATTTTTTGTTTGTTTGTATTGAATGCCTCCGAAACTACTGAACCGATCTGAATAATTCTTTCATCATTAGATCAAACATTATCGCTGAGTGACATAGGCAATATATACATATATTATTAATCGAGTTTTGTTTTCCTGTGCGAAGCCGGGGTGAGCTACTAGTCTTATATAAACGTACAAATAGATGGTATTGGTGCGGTAATACGGAATTCATCGAAGCCCGTTTGTATCCCTTGAGTTACCCATAGACCGCAAACTATTCTACTCGCTAGAAATCTATAACACAAAAAAATGTAACTATGCTTATAGTGGGCACCCACGCAAAATTCCAGCCCCGACGTAATTTTTGAAAACATCAATCTTGTATCAACGACGACGGCGGGAGACCCATCAAATAACCATTACGCCATGCTTTGAAAGCGATTCAGTGCCGGCCCACATTATTGGATTTTATTACTTAGGGATATATATTAAAGGTTACTTATTTAGAAGCGTTCCGCGGTATTGCCCGCGTGATCATGAAAATCATTAATATGTTATTAAAAGTAAAATAAATAAATATTAATAAAATATATATTAGTACAATTGTCTACAATATAGTAGGAATGATACACATTTTGGAATGGACATGGCTCCCAATTGAAGCTGTCGGAACACATTGTTAAATACTCGGTGACAGATTACCAACTTGTGGGCGGTAGCTAGCCAACCGAGTACTATAAAATACACTACCACAATGCTATGGTTTCCTCATGATGTTTTCCTTCTAACTAGCTCTAGCTCATTATTAGGGTTTGAACCTCCGTCGTGTAAACCGACCTAACCACTGAGTCATGATCGCTACAAAATTCAGCAATAGCAATGGTTACACAAAAATTCTGGCAGCAAAATATCTGGTACTAAGGCAGACCTGTTTATATAATCTGCTAATGAGTTCTATCGACTAGTAAAGTTTCGTTATTATGTGAAGGTCAAAAATATTAGAGCAATAAACTAAGAAACATGCTTATTAAATAAATAATAAATAAAAAGAAATAAATATCGTAGGACATTACACACAGCGCCATCTGACCCCAAACTAAGCAAAGCTTGTACTATGGGAGTCAGATAACTGATAGAATACTTACATTTTTTTTTTTGTAAATACATACTTATAATACATACAGTACACCCAGACACAGAACAAACATTTGGTTTTATATCATTAGTTTATTTCTTATGTTTTCTCTATTTTAGTGTGTACAAAAAAGAGTTATCAATCAATCATTTTAATAGCACTAGTTGCACCAACTATTTTAGTAGGACTGTAATTTGTGCAATATGTAAAGTTATGGGTATTTTAAATCCTACCAAAAATCACCCTTCTACGTTTGTCTGTTGCTGCGTATTAGAAACAAACACACCATTGCATTTAAACTATGTATAGAGATGAAATGAAATGAAATTTATTTATTTAAAATGATGATGTTAGTTTGAGCTTACAGAAACCCGAAATAAGCGGTCTTAGTAATGGGGTCCCGTTTTACCCTTTAGGTAAGGAACCCTAAAAACAAAAGCTACTCATTATTTTAACTAGTTTCACCAAGTTCGTCCAAGAATTACACAAATATTTAAAAAAAATATTTTTTTGTATAAATCTTTTAAAATAATGAGTAGTTTCTGTTTTTAGGGTTCCTTACCTAAAGGGTAAAAAGGGACCCTATTACTCCGCTGTCCGTCCGTCCTTCCGTCTGTTCGTCTATCACCAGGCTGTATCTCATGAACCGTGACAGTTAGACAGTTGAAGTTTTCACCGATGATGTATTTCTGTTGCCGCTATAACAAAAAATACAAAAAAAATAGAAGAAAATAAATATTTAAGGAGGATTCCATACAACAAATGTAATATTTTGCCGTTTTTATAGATAATGGTACGGATCCCTTCGCTTCGTGCGCGAGTCTGACCCGCACCTGGCCTTTTTTTTGTGTAATCTCACAAGAAGTTTTTTTTCGGATAAAACGTATAATATCCATGTAAACTATGTATTGTGTGTTTTATATTACATTCAAATTGGTTCAACTGCTAGGTACAAATATCTAAACTTCCACATTTATAATGTTAGTGGGATATCTTAAATGTCAACAGTTCAGAACAAACGCCCGTCTTCGTCAACATTTTACTGGTATTTTAGAATTAAATAGAAGGAAAATGTTATTATTTACGTTAGACGTTACGTAATTTTACTTTATCCACTGTTATGTTTGTAAACAAACTGAAAAGTGAAATCCTTGTGACAAGACATAATGAAATAAAAGCTTTGATGGCAAAGCCATGTCCAGAATTTACAATTTACATTTATGCAACAGGAAACTGTGTTTAGGTGTTGATTTATGCTGATTTCAATTATGTTTTAAGGTTAGAGTGCTAATAAGGACTTTAATATCAGAAAATAAATTGCGGCTATTTCTAAAACAACTAGAAGTATTAGAATTGCCAGGTAAGCATAGTAATGGCACCCGCATGTTGCCATAAAAATCAACGTGTTTATAAAAAAAAAAAATAGCTCCGCCTCGGGGTCTTAACCGTGTTTTCCGGGATAAAAATAGCCGCCGTTTTAATCCAGGGAATCAACCGTCAGAAGCAACAAACTTACGTAATTATATTGTATAGCTAAAAATACAGGCAGACTTATGCTTTTTAAATATGACAAAGTGATATAACGAATTGTACTGGATGTCCTAGAGCATACATTTATTAATTCATTTATGAAAGAGAGTTCGCTTACGCACATACATAGGTACCTACACTCAATCATTCATTCAAAATGAGAGTATGCTTTAGCACATACATTTATTCATTCATTCATGAATGAGAGTACGCTTACGCACAAGCACACACATATACTCAATCATTCATTAATGAATGAGAGTATGCTTTAGCACATACATACACTCACTCAATTCAATCATGAATATTCCTTACAATATGTATTACTAAATTAATATCATGACGGAGTTGTTGCTGCGCATTAATGTTCCATTCGCTAAAATGATAATGCAAGTCAACAAATCTCTCATTATAGTACAATGATTTAAAAATCATGAGCATTTGCGAGTCAGTGTAGTTCTTACTGAGGAATAAGTCGGACGAGATACACAAATGTTACACAAATAACATAGACAAAGCATTATAAAAAAATCTAACTAGAAACTTGTCACCACGCTTTGTTGCCTTCGCGTATTTCTGCCTTAAATCCTCAACACTTTTACCACAATACCTACCTATGATAATATCCTAAACACCTGATTTTAAGGTTCAAAGTTGTTTGTGAGCTGTGTATGTGGAAATTGGTACTTTCTAATGACCAGTTGCCATCGGGGATATGTGGCGACACTAACAAATTAAGGAACAATGGTCAATTACGATAGTAACACAATCCAGATGCATTGTGAACCTAACACATCATCAAAAAAATAATTAGATATGTTTTAAATTGATCTTATTTTTTACTTGAAAGTGATTTAAAAAAAAGATTTATTTATCCTACCTATAGATAGTACTTATTAGTACTAGATATTCAGCCGCCAAGCAGTAGTGTGTAAACATTACTGTGTTCCGGGTTGAAATATATTGCAGCTAGCAACATTACAGGGATGTTGAGACTGACCATCAAAAGTCCCAAAGTAATGAGTGTCAAAGCAGCAATGCCTTGAACTTCTGTAGCATATGAATATTTTATGTTATAATATTTTTATGTCAATTGTTAGTGTACTAATGGCATTCTATCCTATTTGTAAAATTTTAATTAAACATTTAGATGCAAGTATTTATCTTTAAAACATTTTACATGAATTAAATGGGTAGCACCGCGTTGGTCACCGGTAAATAAAGGAAATAAGGGTTGTTTGCGACGCGGACACAAATTACATTCAAAAGGAATGAAACCGAGATTATGGCTGTTAATATGATTACTAAATGGCTGGAATTAAAATAAGATGACCCATTTATTTATAAATGTTTAACACAAAGTTTTGTTCTGATATCCTTCTATTTACTTTTGGCTGTTTCGTCATTCAGAACAGAAAATTTACTTTTTTTAACGTAAAAGTAATGAGATTTACTAGATGCTCGCCTGATGGTAAGAGATAACGCATGCCCATGACCAATGCAGCGATACACAGAATTTTGAAAAACAAAACAAAGTCCAGAGCGTCGCTGCTTTGGCGCTCATTACTCTAAAACATTTTATGGTTAGTCTCAACAACAGTTTTCTAAATGCTCACAAGAATAAAGAGCGGGTGGCTACTAAAATATGTTCTGCGAAAACTTCTATTATTATCCATCTAATACAATTTAAATTAATTATTTATTACACACCAACAAACAGATGCAGTAAGCCAAGGGAAGAAAAAAGATAAAAAAGGGGCTCTACCAATAGATAGATCCCTTTTTTTCTTTCAAAAATTTTCACCTTTTTTTAGGCAATTTTTGGCAAACAATACAAAATTATATACGTAATTATACGTATATAATTTTGTATTGTTTGTGATTATTAACATTTAATTACGTTACTTTGCCTATTTTTCGGTCACATTCAACAACCTTTTTCAAGGAGTCAAAGCAGAATAAGACGCGGGCGTGGTCTCGTTTTGCTTCGCTCTGGAACCTTACTCAGAATTTACCGCGACATCTTCAAATGCGCAACTATCCTCACATTAAAACAAGGTCTCAGCATCGGTGACAACAAAAACGTGGCAAACCACGTCAGTTTCCATAAAAAAAAATATACCAGCTATCGATACACTACGAGATATCTGTACATAAAAAAATAAATCTCCCAGTAGAATACCAAATACTTCGGAATAAGGTAAATCAACTACGGTCTCTTGATAGCTGACACGTTCCACAGATCAGTGGCAAGCCCCTCAGGCTTCCAATGGCGTGGAATTAGCAGCGTTCCTGATTGGCACACGGGGGAGCACAAATCTGCAGGCGCTTTTGTTTTTGGTACTATCGGCAAGTACTATTGTTTATTTTTTTATTTTATGTATCTAATTAGATGGCACGGATTTAGGATAAAGTTTACGTTAATCTAACACAAAAGTTTACAAATCGTTTTTCTTTAGTATGTCAAAACGTTTAGACAAATTAGGAAAAAAGCAATGTATGTGTAATGTGTATTTGTTTTCATTTGAAAACAAATACACATTTAACTTATAATAATTATTATAAAGAGGAAAGATTTGATTGTTTGTTTTTTTACAAACAATTAAATGATATTGTTAAACATAATTTAGTTAATTTTTTAACGACAGTGTTTTTTCATGATGATTTCAAAACTCTTAATCTTAACATCCCTTCTACATCGTCGTACGAACCGCTAATCGATGGAAAAGCTGCAAACATGGGTGTTCTGTGATGTATTGTACATATATCCGGGAACACTCACGTGGGCAGCATCGTGGGTGCACGTGGGTGTCTTCAAGTCGCGAATGAATCGGTTTCTTTCAGGCAAGCGTGCTCCATCGTAGACTGTGTCTTCACTTAATATAATATGACGAGATGGCGGTTAAACGCAAGCTTATTTATAATAAACAAATACTTTAGGATCATTTCGCGCGATAAAAAGAGCGGATAAGCTCTTATTACGGCTTGAGTGTTAAGCCAGATAAGGATGTCGTTATTGTAAAACCATTTTTTTTAGTTTTGGTGGGAACGCGGAAGGAGTCGTGTCGCTCCGCTGTATTTTTTTCCAAAACTGGTGTTTTGTCGAGTGTTTATGCATAAAAATGGTAGTGTTTTATTCATAAAGTGCTTAAAGCGCGATGAAGCATGACTTTTAATGTTGCTTTCAAAACTCAATGGAAGCTTTATGGTAAAGTCGCCACTACTTTACTCAAGCATGACTGGACTTGGCTGACACGGACTGTACTTTGACTATAACTATAGCTACGAGGCAACTTATTTAACTTTTGAAACTTGAAAATATAAATCACTTGACACTGGCAAATGCTCAAAATGCGACGCCAAAACCAAAAAGAAGAAAAACATATTTCGATGGCTCCTACGTAAACAATCGTATGTTTGAAATGCTAACTTTACAGGAGAGAGCTTTAAAGATGATTTCTTTCACTGAACTTATAAAATTAAACTTGTCGTTCTGAAATTTACACCATGCACAAATAATATAAGAAGCCTCGATATGGTGTCGGACAAAAATACTAATTATTAATAGTTTCTTGGATATTGCAGTTACGATTTTTTACACCGCTTTAAAATTACGTAGAAATGTCGTATGTGAAACATACGGCAGTTTACACTGACGTTAAGTAAGTAAAATTTGTCGTAACCTACACATACCACGTTTTACTTCGTGCATTGTGTTAATATTTAGTAACGTATTTTGAAAATTAGGTCCTAAAATATGTATCAAAGTGTAATAACACTATATGATATTATATATAAATATTTTAGGATCTAATTTCGATAATTATTGAAGTTGATCTTAAGGTACAATTGTTTTAAAAATATAAATAAAAAAAAAACAGTGAATTTTGTTTGAAATGATTTATTTCACATTACGTTTCTTTCACAAATTATCAGAATAAAATTATAAAAACCAAATCACTATTTTGTTAGTTTCTTTTATGCGCACAGATTCACTTAATGACTAAAATAATAAGACAAAATTATTTATTTGTTTAAAAATCGCTTTGTTGAACCACGATGAATTAAATTTTGTTTTATGCAAACAATCAAAATTAATTTTATTTTTAAAAAATTGATCATAATTTTCTGGAATCACAATGACATCTAGGTATTATTATAATCATCATAATCAACCCTCATCAGCCTGTGAGATGCTGTCTCAATATATTTTCTCAACCATTTATTCTAATCGTTTTGCTTTCTTCTGGTAAACTCTAAAATCGTAAAATTATGTATCTAGAGTATTATGAACTAGCCTCACATATTTTTTTAAGTCCTAGTATAAATAGGTTTACAAAATTCTTTTGGGTACAAGAGAGATCTAATTGGCAACTTTAATGAGAAACATTAACTTTATAACCATCGCAAATCCCATGTACATTATTAGTTTTAAGCTTTGATAGTATATTTTAAAATTATGTAAACTAGTATTTCGTGTAAGTCGCAGTCTCATGTATTATTTTATGAAATAGTATCACATTTATTTTTTACTTAAGTTAATATTAACATCAAGGGGTTTTCAAGGTGCCCTTTATCAGTCTTGCAAGATATACCTTGTAACTTTCATGGACTAAATGCTTTACTCTGAATCCATCTCATAAGTAATTTTTCGAGAGGATGAAGCTATTGAAGGTTCTACTTGAAGATTTGTGTAAAAATTGTGGTGAATTGTTGGTATAACGCCGCTGGTACAAAGACTAACTAAATTTTTTTTTTTTGCTAGAGACATGGGCATTTAATTATGGTAAAAGGTATCCACTGAAATATCGTTTTGTTTTCGGCACTCGGTATTAACTTTAGTCACAAGTGTCATAAACCTACTCCTGTTCATTTTAATTATATTTATACAGAAGTTTGCTCGGTTGTTCAACAAGCACCTTTAATTCCTTAACTTTGTCCAATTTTTACCTTGCAGTGTAGACTTAAGTCAAGAAAATTTGAAAGATTCATCTCAGCATTTAATTTTTTTTACAGCACTTTCGTGTTACTTTTACACGACGCTTTCAAGGTTGTTAAGGGCTGTGCTTTGCTTGACAGCAGTGGACTAATATAGGCGGATGATGATGAAGGGCTGAAGGCTTTACCTATATGCTTTACTAAGATTTTTTAATGTTTTTCTTTTTGTGTCAATCCACTCTTGTTCATGCTTTTTCCGAATATTTACGTTATCTCTTCTAACAATAGTTTTTCTAGAAACAGGATTGTCAGTGTTAACTAAATAATTAGACATTAGGGTGGTTGCTTGAGGTGTTGAATAGCCAGAAATTCTGAAAACTGGTATTGCATTGCATAAGGATTAGTAGGTACCGATGAAACATAGACAAGTATTGTTAGTACAATCAACATTCAAGTGGTTAGAACAGGTAGGAGAGTTTGGATGAGGTGTTATGTTATTTTAAATAACAGTATCATTTACCCCTAATGTATTTTCTAAGTGCTGTCTGCTCTGTGAAGTTGTAATAACATCAAGCAATTAGTCATCTGAAAAGGAAACAAACACCACCAGACAAAAAAATAAAATTAATAATAAATAAATAAAAAATAAATAAAAAATTAAAAACAAAAAAAAATATATACTAAATAATGAATCAAAATGAATGACATCATAAGTCACCAATTCTGGTAGTGTAAATGAAAAATCCTCGCCCAGCATTTCAGAAAGGGCAGAAATTTCCACTAAGTCAGCCCCGGCTGGAAATTGAGATGCTGTAACCAAAGAAAATTGAACATAAGATAGCAATATTTTTTAAAAGTTCCACGTATACTATCTTATTGTTACTTACAATAAAAGATTGAGCGACGTAAACTATGTTAAGTTATAAATACAATAGTAAACACTTTCATATGAACGAAGTAAAAAAATGTTTGTATCACTTACGATATTATTTTGACCGAAAAAGCCGACGTACACAGTCGTATGTATTACTAACCATAGTCTTACTTGACTTTATTGATAAACTTTACTAAAAAAACAAATGAAAGCTAAAAATATAATTTAATATAACATGATTAAGGACTCACCCAGTACTCACTTCAGTTTGATTTGATACACAGTGATTTTCTTTATTTCTTGAATAACATCACAAACAAGATTATTATCGATCACTCTACAGGCTATATCACAAAGCCTTTGAGCTCGTGAACATTGCTTTGTAAGGCCTATTATGTGATGTACTAATTTTTGATGTAAAAAGTCAATATTAATAAAATTAGAAGAAGCTCGACAAATGTACATTTTGAGCGGGAACTTGCGGCACGTTCGACGTATCAAGTGGCAAGTGCTACATACGACGCGCGGCGCGGCGTCGCGCGCGCGCACTCTTCCACGTAAAACATCGCCGGAGTCAGTACGATGATTTACGCCGCATGTAAAAACAACATACGACAGAAAACCGAAATCTAAAATTGACATTTTTCATTATTTGACTTTCAAATTAACACAGTTAATAGTACTCATCAAGTACATTTAGAAAACGTAAAAAAGTGAAAATGGCAAATTTGTGGCATACGATAGTTTACGTAGGAGCCATCGATTTTTGAAGGAGGCCATGTTCCTACAAAACAAATTCTCATTTCCATGAAACTCGAGATCTCAAATCTTCTCAAAGTATTTTGCTGTGACTCTGCTCATGACAATGGCAACTGCAAAACCGATACGTTTGCAAGAAACTTGCAACTGATAACGGAAGAGAGTTTTGCATGTTTGTTGCTGCTCACTACTTGATACGTACCTAGCTATGTACATATATAGACTCAGATAGAATACAATTGCGCTCTGTAAACCTGACGAATTTATTTACTTAACACAGAAAATACGCTTTGCAGACGTATTTTAGCATTTATTTCTAATAGGTTGCTAACTTAAAAAAAAAACAGTAAAAAAAATAAAATTTAAAAATTGGCCTCCAATTAAAATATTTTATTTAAAAAGATTTATAATATAACCATTGGTGTATAAAATTACAATCATCATCATCATCATTTCAGCCGTAGAACGTCCACTGCTGGACATAAGCCTCCCCCATTGACTTCCACAAAGACCGGTTGGAAGCGGCCCACATCCAGCGCGTTCCTGTTGTCTTTATTAGGTCGTCAGTCCACCTTATGGGTGGACGTCCTACGCTGTATAAAATTACAAAATCATAAAACAATATAATGAATAATTTATCTTAATTCCTGTGTACCATACGTTGGCTACAAAACATTGCTCCGATTTCCGGTTTCCCTTCAAAGCCATTATAATAATTGCGTTCTCATCTTGACGGTATCTACAAATTACTTATTGTAAAGTTCCAAGGTGGAATCAGTATTGAATGAAACTTCAAAGTCGCTTCAGCGGTAAGTAATTATAAATTTCGCCAATTAGTAAAATCACGTATCTGCGTAGATTTCAGTGGAAGCGTAGGCTGTTGTAATGACTCATATTAGCTCGCTCTGGGAGTTCGGGAGAAAGTTATTTTTGTTCTATCTCTGTCTTAGAATATTAAATTTTAGTTGACAATTCGATAAAACATAACACTTTGGATAGCATTTACAGGTATTTTATAAATCTCTTATTATTTATCCATCATTTAGGTAAATTGACAGCCCTGTTGACAGCGCTGTGAGCGTGGGTTCGATTCCCACTCAATCATTTGTTTATAACACAAAATGTTTGTCCTGTGTTTGGGTGTTCTGTATGTCTTTACAAAAAATGATATCTATCAGTTATCTGACTTCCATCATACAAGATTTGCTCAGTTTGGAGTCAGATGGCGCTGTGTAATTGTACTACGATATTTTTTATATTTGTGGTATAAGTACTAGTCTAAGTAGAATAATTCCATAACTAGTGCCAAATACACCTATAATCTACGTACATGTAAGATTTGTATCATTTCAAGAAGTCGTCAACATTGAAATAACCTTTTACAATTAATAAATAATTCAGTAAGAGCTGATTCGAATATGTTGATATCTTCCTCAAATCTTATTTCAGTAGTTACGTTGTTGAAAATATAATATCCTATTGTTATACTATACTAAATTAGTCCTTGTATTTATTTTGTGTTTTTCTGATCTTTTATTTCAATAGGATAATGGACTGTAAACAGTGGATTGCGTTGCCCGAGTGGGTTTTAAAATCTAGGTACCTTTAAGTCGAGATTATTACATTAGTATTTTCTATGCAAGCGTGCTTCATCGTAAATCACATCTTTAATTAACATCAAGTCAGACGGCGGTCATACTCAAGCCTGTTAATTTATTAAAAGAACCGGTCAAGTGTGAGTCGGACTCCGCACAGAGGCTTTCGTACAAACTTGTAGGCATGTAAATATCAGAAGATTGCTCTAACGAAAAGATTAACGGAAATATGTATTTTTTTTAATGGGGAAAAAGGGGGGAAAAAGTTACGGGCCACTTGATGGTAAGTGATCACCACCGTTTATGGACACCTGCAATACCCGGGGCATTGCCAGTGCGTTGCCTACCTTTAAGAACCCTATTCACCCTTCGTTTGAAGCTCTGTAGATTGAAACTGTGCGGGAAAAGACACATAAGACAGGTGCGCGGAAGAAGCAGCCGATTAAACCGAGCGGTACGAGACTTCCACGCATCTATGATATGTTTTGCACTTTTGGCGATGCCGGCTGGTAATTTTGCATTGGAAAATGTTATCTCTATACATCGGCATAGGTCGCAATCAGTTTACTAACTACAAGTAAATTAAAAACCGCAAATAATGATATAACTAGTTGGAGTGTCAAACTATGTAGTATAAACAACCGTATCTTTTGTGTAAGATAACTTAGAAGTTTGATTTTTTCACAACATTAAGGAATTGCAGACACCTAAGTATTTCATATTAACTTCAACTTGATACCTTCACGAGTTCCTGAGAAAACTAGCCTTGACAGACAAATAAATAAATATCGTAGGACTATACACACAGCGCCATCTGGCCCCAAACTAAGCAGAGGTTGTGTGATGGAAGTCAGATAACTCATAGAATACATAAATACTTTTTTTTTTGTAAATACATACTTATAATACATACAGAACACAGAACACACATTTTATTATTCACAAAATGTTTGCCCTGAGTGGGAATCGAACCCACACCCTACAGCTCTCAAGGCAGATATACTACCAATGAGCCAACGGGGCTGTCACTCAAATGGGCAAACAAATGGACTACGAAGTAATCCCATAAGGGTTCCTTTTTTCTTTTGAGGTATGGAACCCTAAAAATAAGACTAAAATAAGAGATTGCTAAATATCGACTTGAGGACTACTTGATGACTTGGACCTACGCCTTTCAAACTCTAAATCTATATTTTAATCTGTTTAACTAATATTTGTTTCACGGGTCACTCATCATGAAAATCCTCTTTTGTTATGACGGAGGTGGATTACGAGGTCACTCCGAAAGCGTTGGCTTGTGAAAGCTGATAATTTTCATGGAGTAAGGATAAAAGGGCCTGTGTTTACTACCTTTTCACTTTACTTACAAAATGACTTTTATATGTCGTATCTGGTGAGGCCGATACGAGAAGCTGAGGGCTATAGGTTTCGGGCATGATGTATTTCATATAGCAAAATCAAAATCGAGGTTAACAAAATAACCTCCTTTAAACACTTCATTCTTGTCTAACCTTTAACTCTAGAAAGTAATTTTCCAGGTCAATTCAAGATCAAGTGTTACAGAGAATCATTAACTCGAGTGAACAAAGATGGCTCTAATTCTAATGCGCGACGTGTAGCATTCTGGATTAGTCTGTTATTACTATATAATCCTAGGATTTGGATTTATCTAAGATTAATGAAGATGAGAAGATTTTATGTAAGTTTATATGTTGGTGTATTGTAGGTACAATGTTACTGTTAAAATGACAAGAAATAAAAGCGTTTCAAAACATAAATTCTGACTTTTTATGTAATATACCTAGTTTTCTATTATTTATTGTAATTATTATTCTTTTATAACTTGACTTGTAATTTTAATAATTATTCACAAATAACGTCTTATAAATATATTAGTTACTTCGTTATGTTGATTTGGATGAAATTTAGAATTCATATAGCTTATATCCTGGAGTCGTTTATGTGTGGATTACCATGGAGGATTTTTATAAAACCGCAAATCTTAGCTGGTGGTATAATTAAGATTTAATTTAAACTTTTCTGTATAATAAAGAGCTTTCATGGCCAGTTTCAATGAAACAGGAATGCAGCTTCCTTTAACTCTAGGAGATATTTATTTTGTGCAGTATCTCAGCACTTTATCTTTTAAAACAATCAAGAGTTTTTACAAGAGAAATACATTTAAGACCCCGTTTAACGAAGAGTCATTAAAACTCCCCGATAGGAGGAAATAGGCATCAGTTCGATTCAGTACGATTTTTATGCGGACTGTCCAGTATAAAACCATAAAACCCATAATTATGGAGCTACTAGCTGCGCCTCGCGGTGTTACCCGCTACACGTTTTCGGGATAAAAAGTAATCTATGTGTTAATCTAGGGTCTCGGCTACCTCCGTACCAAATTTCATCAAAATCCATTCAGTAGTTTTTGCGTGAAAGAGTAACAAACATCCATCCATCCAAACTTTCACATTTATAATATTAAGTGGGATAAAACATTGTTTTTCTTTCTTCTTTTTTTTTGTGTATTTTTTTTTTATTTTGACATCCATATTTGTATTAATTTTATTTGAATAAATCTTCGAAAGACATTGTTTCCAGGATATGTTTCTGAGTAAATAAATATAATAATAATAACATGGTGGTACTTTCTCGGCTGGCCAGCTACCACTCTCAAGTTGAAAATCTGCCGCCAAGCACCTAATGGTGTGTTTTGGCAGCCTCACTTGAGAGCTAGTTCTATTTCAGGCTAGATGTGCTTCACCATCTTCGACTACACCGTCACTTAACACCAGGTGAGCGGTGTTCAAACTCCTAGCAATCATAAAAAAAGAAAGTTCTAGAAATCGTGTATCAACAGAGAGTGTATTGACATCATCTTTCACCTTCTAGGTAAGCGTGTTCCATCTTAGACCGCATCGATGCTTCACATCAGGCAAGTCGTGGTCAAACGCAAACCTATATCATATTAAAAAAAAAAAATGTATTTGTCCAAAGTATACGTCAAAGTGTTGGTGCATTTCCCCTGCAAGTGTGTACAGTGACGTCACAACACTCGCGACCACTTCATTACGCTGCCGCGCCGTGTACCCGCATAATGCCAAGTGAATAATGTACGCCGCAGAACAGTAATAATGCTTTCCTCAGTCGCCAACGCTCTTACCAGACGTGACAATTTGCGAAAACATTTTTATAGTCTGTGTCACCCAGTGTTGCCAGATGTTGACTAATGCAATTCGTAATGTACCTATATCTAAATTAATTATTTAATTAATTATTTGACTCAATATGACATTCACATTATATTTTATGACATTTTAATTTTATTTGACTAATAGTACATTTTTTTTAAAATTTTTACAAACTATATTGAATTGACTTTTTTTTTTTTTTTACATTGAATAGGTTCGCGCTTGACCACATCCTGCCTGATGTGAAGCATCGATGCGGTCTAAGATGGAACACGCTTACCTAGAAGGAACCTGTTTACTCTTGACTTGAAGACACTCATATTGTACTTACCTAGTATAACGAAACTGTTAACGAAAATAAGGTGAGTAAATAATCTAATCTTTTGTTTTTTGCTAAGTCGGGATTTTGGGACTTTTTGAGTGAAAAAAGCGGGATTCTTTCGTCGAAAGCGGGATATTGTAAAAAAACGTGCCTATAAATAATCAGAAGTTTTTAGCAGGCACGGATTGCGTGACGATTGCTCTCTTTACGAGCCAGGCGGGCGGCCAGTGTGGCCTGCGCTTCCACAGCACGCTGCACGTACGGTCGAGTTATCCCCGAAAAGCGGGTCTGAGCCTGTCCTGCGCGAGACATGTAATTTTGATTAAAAAATCGGGACGTCTGGCAACACTGGCTGTCACCAGACGGTATACCATGACCATTTGCAACATAACTTCCATCCTTTTCGATTATACCTATGTATGTGTAAAACACCACGGTTTTATGTTAGTTTCTTGAAGGATAATGCAAGAAACCTACAAAAAATTGGAGCGATCAGTGTAGTTTGTATCAATAATTTTTCTAAAAGGGAGTTTATTTTGCAAACGAAACATCACCGCGAGCTATCTCGATGCGGGCGCCATCTAGTTTTCGAGCTGTTCAACATTTATTTACAATGGACATTATGAGTAATAACATAATTTTATATCAGTTCAGTTTCTGTTTACGCTCGCGAACGTCACTGATTTATTTTTCATACAGTTTAATTTTATGGTTGACAGGCTAGATGTTTGACTACAGCTCCCTTATGTTAATTGATAGTTTGGTTAAATATGGTAATCACACCTAGTCTAGAATGAAATTGGATCTCATGTGCCGCTACTAGACTAGAACACACAATTAGATGCATGGCGATAGAGGGTGGTAGCTAGCTAGTCGAGTACTAGGAAGTACTCTACAATAGTTTTATGGTTTCATCACGATGTTTTCCTTCAACGGCATCTCAAGCTCATTGTTGGGGGTTGAATCTACTAA
Source organism: Biston betularia (assembly GCA_905404145.2). Lineage (NCBI taxonomy): Eukaryota > Metazoa > Arthropoda > Insecta > Lepidoptera > Geometridae > Biston > Biston betularia. Next base: position 1,411,572 of record FR989868.1, read on the forward strand.
TAAGTACATTTTCGCGAATTCTCAATAGATACATTTTAATAGAATTTTATACAAATTTCGTTTCATTATAATACGAATAGGGATACAAAAAATATGTAGGGTGGATGTTTTACCTGATCGTCCTACTAATTATATTTTATGCATGCACTACACAAGCGTTTGTAATAATTATGCCTTTAGTAGATATACTCAAAAGCTCTCAGACTGTAGTCATACTTCTGCCCTTTCTTAACCTGAAGAAGGAACGAGAAGAAACGATTTTTTGCCTTTATTATTTTAAACGCTTCTTTCTCCTTATTTCTTTGTTCTGAGAGTTAATTGTCGTCGGGCGTCTGTACCGACAAAAAGGGAAATTAGTTTTTATGAAATGAAAATGTAGGATTAGGTCGGTAATAATTTTATTAGTATTCGACTTTTAGTGGAAATGGTGTTGGTTAACGGAAACAAATGGTAATATTGCTCGACTTTATTTTGTGAATGGAGAAAATGAATTCTTGTATAGTTTTTAACTTTCGTTGGAAAATTTTGTCACATCATTTTTCTTATTAAATTTGGTTTGAGAAGAAACATTATTTTATAATAAAATAATTATGTTTGTAGAGAAGACGTTAAGAGTACTCTTACTACGATAAGTTGATGGTAATTTCTTTTTTACATTTGCCAGTATCAAGCGTTTAGATATTTTCAAGTAGGTACTTTATAAAAGAAGTCACAGTCAAAGTCACGCGACGTAAGTCTTAATCGAGTCTAGTCATGTCCTGGTAAAATAGTGCTAACTTTACTATAAGCTACGATGGAGTTTTGAAAGCTATACGAAAAGTCCCGTTCACAACATTTTATCACTTTACTACACTCGCGCACGCAATTCGGCAATTTAAGAAAAAAAAACACTATTTTTTTATACATAAACACTCGAATGAATACAAGCTTTCGAAAATAATACAATGCGTTGAAACGACTTTTCCGCATTCCCACCAAAACTCTTCCTTTTTTTTAATGTAAAAGTTTTGAAACATGAACAATATTATACGCTCTCGTGATGGTGAGGAACATCGTATGTCTAAGACCATTGCAGCGATGCACAGAAATTTGCGTAACAAAACAAAGACCGGGGCAACGCAGCTTCGGCGCCTACAAACCGAAACTTGGATCCGGAACGCTTGTCGGCATAATATGTGGTACTACGGTAGTACCTATCTTGACAATCTCCTGCTAAAGACAACTACCAACAAGTATCGGCTATTGTGTATTAAACTTAACATCGAAGGGGATTAATTTTATATCTACAGAATTCTAAAGAAATATGATAAATAAATATCGCAGGACATTACACACAGCGCCATCCGACCCCAAACTAAGCAAAACTTGTACTATGGAAGTCAGATAACTAATAGAATACCTAGATATCTTTTTTTTAGATATATCTTTTACCTAGATATCTTTTGATAGAATACTTAAAGTTTTTTTTTGTAATTACATACTTATGATAAATACAGAACACCCAGACACAGAACAAACATTTTTGTTTATACCACAAAGTTTATCCTGTAGGAGAATCGAACCCACGCCTTTTAGTTTTTGAATCAAACATTCTACCAATGAACCAACAGGGCTGATAACACAGCAACCCAAAACGGGCATATACATTTAGGATTTTTTTTACAAACACGACATCCTCATCTTAGTTAAAAATTTTATATACCTTTTAATAAGTGCTTGCCTTATTTCCGAGTACCACCTGCAAAACCTTCCGCTAAGTGCACCTAAAGTTAGACTTCTCTGAATTCTAACAACCGCCTATAACCGTTTCAAGAGAGCATTAAAATGAATTTATATCCAATTTCTTCCGGCAGCCAAGTTTGGACGTTCGAAACGGGAATTTTATCACTTTGCCCGGTTTAATTCAGAATCAATTATGGCGGGCAAGGCCTCCATTACGTAAACACAGATCTCATTTAACGTAAACCGGAGTTCCTGTTACACCGAACTGTGCTACTTTAGAATGGGTTCCGTAGTAATTAGTTATGCTACAAATAATGATGTTTGATTAGTATGTCATCACACCATCTCAATATGAAAATAATGTGCCAGCTGTCACAAGAAATAGGAGAAAGGGTCGCTCTCTTCTCTAAGATAGGGTTTAGGAGGAATGGTATCCTAGGACATTTCACACAGCGCCATCTAGCCCCAAACAAGACAAAACTTGTACTATGGGCATCAGAAAACTTATACACCACAATTTTTAAATTACTAGAAAAAGGTGCCGTTATCTACTGCTATAACTGAATCCATTTAAAAAATTGTGGCGAATAATACGTATGTACTTTTTTTGTAAATACATACAAAACTACCCAAACACAGAACAAATATTTATCTTCGTCACACAAATGTTTGTCTTGAGTCAGATGAATGGTCATGGACAGGTGTGTGCCCCCAGATGAGACGAACGAGACGCTCTCCTGATGGTAACAGATAACGCCTGTCCATGACCGTTGCAGTGATACACAGAACTTCCTGTAGTAAAAAGTTCAGGGCATCGCTGCGTTGGCGTTCATTACTTTGCGACTTTCGATGGTCAGTCTCAACAGCCCTGTAATGTCACTAGCTTCAGTACCCTTCAAACCGGAACACAGTTTTGTTTACACACTACTACTTGGCGGCAGAATGTTTGGTACTGCGGTGGTACCAACCTAGACGACCTTCCGCTAAGGAGATCTACCAAGTAAAATGTTCAAGGCTTTGAAGCCTTTCCTGAACAAGCGAGTTATTGTTACATCAAGATCGTTTCGGTGTGACCAACACCCAGAGATGTCTTTTGTCCAACAACACAGGATACAGGGTCACTAGATAATTGCAGGCGAGGAATTTATTTTATTTCAGTCCTGATTCGAGTCATTCATTTTATTTGCGGCGACGTACGTAATCCATCCCACTGTGCAAATCATAGCCGTCGTTTATCTTTATGAAGAAGTTAAGCTGGACTGGAGGAAGCTCGTTACTCTCAAATGGAATTGGGTCTTTTCATTTAAGTTTGTTTTTCGTGATGAGCTAGTATTATATCGTATCGTACCTCGTTAACATATTATAACAGCTGCAACCCAATCTTTGGAATATCTAAAATACAAATACAAAAATTTTATTAGTCACACAAAAGTCACAGGTCATTTTTCCATTCATAAACAATATTAAAAATCGTAACAAATGTCAAATGTAAAATATGGCTATATAATTAAATTTAATGTCAATAAAATACAATAATTGTGTTATGCAATGCGAGATTTGACCAAAACCCTACGGTAAGGTAGTAAACTACGTTTTAAAGGTAAACAGCAGACTATGTGTTAATAAGGTACTAGTTGGAACTGGGTTGATAGCCGCATTAGCTTTTTTGGTAGAATATCTGCATCTATAGCTATAAGGGGTGGGTTCGATTCCCACAAGGACAAACATTTATGTGACGTTATTCTATGTCTGGATATTTTGTATTTATATCATAAGTCTCAAATGATGATATGATAATGAGCGCTAAAGAATGATGATGATGATAATGAGCGCTAAAGCAGCGATGCCCCGGTTTGTTTTGCTACTCAAAGTTCTGTGCATTGCTGCAATGGTCATGGACATGCGTTATCTTGTCATGCCTTGACATGCCTTACCTTCAGGAGAGCGCATCGTTCGTCTCATGACTGTTATACAAAAAAAAAGTATTTCTATACAACAAAAAAATTATGTATAATAAACAATAAAATGTCCTACGATATTTACATCTACTTCTTGTAAATACCTACGTAATTAAAAACAAAACATCAAGCCACAGAAAAGTGGGAATTGAACCCACACTATATAACTCAAGATGCATAGCAAATTAGCTAACTGGTCAGTCAAAATGCTAAACTACGAGTACTTGCCAGTCATAATTATTTAGTAAAATGAAAAGACGAACGAGACGTTCTGATGGTAAGAGACAACGCCTGTCCATGACCATTGCAGCAATACACAGAATTTTGAGTAACAAACGAAATAACCTAACCTACCTACCTACCACCTAAAGCTACCTACTAACTTACCTAATCTTATCTTACCTAGATCCCTTTGAGTAATTTTCAAGGTTTCCACGCAAACATCTGTTTTTTCACCAAATTACGATGAAGAGATCTGAAATATGAAACCTTCTTACTCCCAAATTATAATGAAGCGGTTAGCCAATATTTGCTTTTTATTATTCCAATCAAAAACACCTGCAAGGAGTTCCCCGAACAGGGTTAATTCCTTTTTAACGAAATTAAACAAAGAAACGGCTTTTACTGCTCGGGGGTCTATCGCGAAGTCGGGAAAATGAGTGTCTGCGAGAAACATACGGGTGTTGATCTAAAAAAAAACGGCTAAGTTAAAACAAGCATTTATAGAGAACTAGTTGCTCCTCGCGGTTTTACCCGCTTGGTGATAGATGATGATAAAAAGTATCCTATATTTTAATATTATCTTTTATCTCTTATTATTTACACCCAGATCCGTTGAGTAGTTTACGCGTGAAAGCGTAACAAACAAACTCACATTCGAATTTATAATATTAGTTTGGATAGTCTAAAATTTTGTATGTTTCTGACCAACCAAATATATACTAACTTTTCTGACTTTGATTTGCTAAAATCCCGTAATAATACTACATCAAAAACCTTCATATCTCTTTGTAGCGATGATAGCTTAGTGGTTAGATCACACGCCGAAAGGCGTGGCCTCAAACCCCAACAACGACCTTAACAATAAAATAAAAAATAATTTGAGGAAACCACAGCATGGTGGTCGAGTACTTTTTAGTACTTGATTGGCTAGCTACCACCGTCAAGTTAGCATAAGATGAGCTATGATCTAACACTTAGCCTATCAAAAAAGTTGTAGCAGCATTTTTTGTACTATAATAATTATGTTAATAGTTTTGAAAAAAATTATTAAGTAGAGTTTTTAGATAATTGATTGATTCAGTAGTTACTTTGCGTTACTCAGTCACGACCAAGCTCTCGAAGAGTCAACACGTCCTGAGGATGCCTCGTGTAGAGGCGACATACGTGTCGGCAAGTGGTTACTGCAGAGAGAGGAGGATTTTAAGACTTCTGGTTATTTTAATTAAATTTTTGTTAATTTAATTACATTTTTGTCAAATTATATTTTTAAGTTTATGTCAAATTAGTTCTAGATATTAAGTAAGATAAGGTTTTTAGTTAATAAGTGGTTGTCAAATTAGTTAAATTTAAGCCCTCATAATATTAAAGCAGAGTTTTATTATCAAGAGTGAGTGAGAAATTAAACTGCTTGTTTATATATTATGATAGGTATAGTTACACTTATTTTACGTCGTTTCCGTTTCTTTTACCTCCCCTTGTGTTTCCAAGTCATTGCGAAAGAACACGAAAGAAAAAAACCGTTCGTTGTTACTAATGTTGGGGCGCTTAATTCATTAGCTCGCGTAAATCGCCTATAAATCGGGCGCGCCCGTTTAGGGTCATTTTATAGAAATTTATCTCCTCACTTTGCTTTTATTGAAGGGAGGAGCTATAATTTCTTTGTGGCTTGGGATGGTAACGAAATAAAAACCTGGGATAGAAATAACACCGTATTTTAATTACTGTATTATTAATTTCGCGATAATTCAAGCCTATATTGGATATAATTAAGTCATGAAAAGTCAAAATCATAACAGGAAAGCGTATGTAAATCAGATGAAGTTTGTATGACTAACGTTTAACCTTAAGGTGGTTCGATTTCCATACAAATATTTTTTTCCATTTATAGACAAATGGAGCATAATTTTACAGTGAAATCATAGCTACTGGCATTTATTTGCGGTAAATCACAATTGCTTGAATAAACCAGTAAATCGCATGAATCAAATGTATCGTGTATTGGCGGAAATCAAATTTATGATTTTTAAATAAAACAGTAGATTATGATATTAATTTACTGTTTTATTCATGCAATTGTGATTTACCGCAAATAAAGACCAAAATAAATGCCAGTAGCTGTGATTTCACTGTAAAATTATGCACCATTTATTCATAAATTGAAAAAAAAAAAATTGTATGGAGATCGGAACCTTAAAATATTCAAAATTTGGAAAAAGAAAGAACAAAAAAGCATTAATTTAGAACCATTAAACACTATACTTATTTATTTTACTTGTGAGTAGATCTCTTTAGCAGGAAGTTTTTTAGGTAGGTACCACCGCAGTACCAAATATTCTGCCGTCAAGTATTAGTGTGCAAACATTACTGTGTTACGGTTTACTACAAACGTCGCGGTGAGCTCTGTATGCTGGAATATTCCTGACAATCCGGTGAGGAGAGGATTTTATTACCCGCCCTCAACCCCGCGCCTGCGGATCAACCGCTGCCTTCACGAGCGAAGCAAAACGAGACGCGCGCGCGTTGTACTCAGCTTTGTCTCCATGATGAAGGCCACCGTATGTGGCCCAAACTATAGACGAAGTATCCGATAAAATTCATCGTGGGGATTACCGCATAAGGTAAAACAAAAACACATCTTATTTTATCAAATTGATAAAATTGAATTTAGTAGTCGTGTTTATAAATTACTGAGTTTTATAAGTTACAGCTACTTCTCATAAAATGAGAGATTCATTCAGCTAATTAAGGGGCACGCCACAATCTGCCAGCAAAAGCATCTAGTTAAACAAGACCCTTCGACGTAGTAGCTATCATTTAACCTGTGCTACCAATTTACTTACCAAGTCACCAACTTACCAAAGATGTTGTCTAAATGAGGGAAGTGTATACACCTTTCAATTTTGTTTAGAAGTTACGATGGCAGCGCTTCTTTTCAAGTTTTTCTTTATGCTGGTTGAGCTGCACTTTCAATGGCGAGGCAAAAATATGACGGTTTTTAACTTTTTACGCAGATTTTCCTCGTGGTGAACGAATCTGTGGGCAAATTAGGTTGCAGTTTGTAAACCGGATATTTTTTATTTTCATATTTACAAAAAAAAATGTTCGTTTAGTAATAATATGATTGTTACGGTGACTGCTGCAAATTATTTATTGGTATACGCTAGGTGTTTGACAACCAGCGTAATGAAATGAACGAGACGCTCTACTGATGGTAAGAGATAACGATTATTGCAGCGATACACAAAACTTTAAAGTGAATGTTTATTTGAACCCAGTAATTTCTATAACTTCATCTCAAGGGTCGTAGCTAGCCAGCCGAGCAGTAGAAAATACTCTACCACCATGCTATGATTTCCTTTCGATGTTTTCCTTCCGACTGCGCTAACCACTGAGCTATCATCGCTACAAAACTTGATTAAATAAATAAATATCGCAAGACATTACACACAGCGCCATCTGACCCTAAACTAAGCAAAGCTTGTACCATGGAAGCCAAATAACTGATAGAATACTTTAATAGCTTTTTTTGTAAATAGATATACACTTATAATAAATACAGAACACCCAGACACAGAACAAACATTTGTACATACAACACAATGTTTTGCACAGTGTGGGAATCGAACCATTATCATCGCCATACAATGATTTGATTTAAAACATTAAATAATTATACATTGTGATGTTACTCGTTAGAAGTAAATAAATAGCAGGGTCGCCAGTTTTAATTAGAATGGCTCAAGAGGGCGTTAAGTGGCCGGTGATCGTTCGGGCCACATTTGGGCCAGATTAAGAATTAATTCGTCTCGGTCCACGATTGGTTGCGCGATTAATTTTCTCCCCAACCAAGGTTTCGCTTCACTACATACAGGGCCCTACTAAGTGCGAGGGGAAACACCTAATCATTTTCACATCACCATACCATGATTACTAATAAAAATTGTGTATTGAGTCCAAAATAAACAAAACTTTCTGTGACTTCGGGACAAGCTGGTGCTGGCGCATCTTGAGCTGAACACCTCAAACGGTACAAATTTAGTTATTTAGATATAATGTATATTTCTGGCCCGTTTGTGGTTGAAACTTTAGGTCCGAGGGGGCCGGCCGCGCACGATCTATATCGGGACCTGAACAAACGTTTAGAGGATGCTTCAGGTGACCAGAATGCTGGTATCTACTTTGGTCGAAAGCTTAGCATTGCCATCCAGCGTGGCAATGCTGCCAAAGTAATAAAATTATTAAGTATTAACAATAATTTTCTAGTGTTTAAAATTTTAGATTTAACATAAAATTTACATGTTTATGTGTGTCATTATAAAAAGGATTTCTTTGCAACTCACTTCGCACGGGTGCAATTTTGATCTATCTTGTAAGGTTTAGCCAGCGTTTGCAATGTAAGCGCACAAAAATATGTTTTGTACGACATCACGATACAAATCTTTAAAATTCTCAAGTTTTTGCTACTATAACATACATATAAATCTTCCTCTTGAATCACTCTGTCTATTTATGGAATTCAAATGACCGCATTCGATACCGTCGCGTAGTTTAAAAGATCTAAGCGTACACACGGCGGGAAGCGACTTTGTTTTATACTATGTAGATATGATATGCTCAACAAGTCGCTTTTTAAATACGTATTTTATAGGTAAGGTCATGTTTAATCTAAACCGATGAGATTAAGGTTGAATAACAATTTCGACGCCCAGTCAACAACATCTCCTTTTGATAGGTCATTCACTTTTTTATTCGTTATATAAAATGGCGAAACTTTTAATAGGATTGGATTTGATTGAAAAAGTTGAAATTGAAAAAGAATCTTTTGCCTTATACTTGATCTAAATAATTGAGTTAGATTATCATCACATTTTGCTATCTTTAGCTCAAAGGCGTCAATCAAAGTAAATAATGAAACACTTACTCTTGAAGAGGCGAGCGTTTGAACACGATTTTTGCTCTGATGTTCTAAATTAACAATCGATAGAATCGATCAATAACTAATATTTATGTTCATTTATTTGACGTGATTCTGTTTATTGTCATTGCAACACCGTAACTATATTTTTTTGTTTGAGGTATGTTCACATCCCGAGCTATGGTAAAATATGCAGAACCTCTATATATGTATATAATATACAGTGTAAACTCCATGTAACGTCACTCGATTTAACGTCAAACTCCTTAAAACGTCGGAATTACTCGACTTTGGTTGGTTTGCCTTGTTGTCCATACAATGATGCACTCTATGTAGCATCACGCACACTCTACATAACGACCACAATATGTCGTTATAAAGCAAGTAATTTCGGGAACTAATAAAGCACCTACTGTTTGTTTGTTTCTAAGTTGCCGAAATTGATAAGAACAGCAGTTGAGTACGTTCTTTTGTTTGTCATTTTGTTGTTTTATTGTCTGGCCCGTATTCACCTCGACTGTCGGCATCATACGAACCAGAGATTCTAAGAAATTCGTTCTTTTGTTACTTTGCACGTGTTTGCCTCAGTTGCTAGACTGTCGTTAGGTTATTATTATGCATTTTCAACACGTTATCATAATCTTAGTTTCTCACAAACTTTCTTCTCCATATAACGACAACTCTTTATAACGCCAGAAAATACGCAGTCCCCTCAGCGTCGCTATATAGAGTTTACACTGTATTTGTAAAATATCTGTACCCTTTGTATGTGAGTAAATGATAATTGAAAATGTTTTTCAAAATTTATTCATTCTATTTACAAGCTAAACACATGATAGACAAAAATTCACACGATAGTTTTACTGTTTAAAAATAAAATAGTGACTTTTTGAGATATTTTAACTTATAAGTTACACACAAAACATTTACACATACATTATTTACACATTGGTATTTATAAAATATCTAGAAAAAATATTTTCTTAAAGAACTACCTATAAATTTTATAGTTCTTTAAGAAAAAATATTTTTCTAGATTTTTTTTCTTATCGTAAATAAAACGCATTTTTTCGAGGAAAACTTAAGTACTGTTAGATAAATTAGATTGATCATTAACATCAATAGCATTACCAGAAATCAATTAAAAATAAACACTTTTATTTTAGTCCTGGATACGTCCCGGCAATAATAGATGAACCGGATTAGGTAGTTCAATACGATCGAATGGATTTTAATTGAATTACCTGGCAGCGAGATCGCGGTTTAATTTTCCACGAAAGAGAATTTCGTGACGGATCTGTTGGAATCGCACCTTAATGCCCGATGATCCTCGCTATTGAACTCGCTTGGTGATTTATTTTGAAATGTAGCTGTTTAGGAAGTTTATATAGACAATGGGAGGAAGTTTCATCTGCCTAGTTGGGAGACCGGCTGACTTCCAATCTGGAGGGTTTTTTTAATGGTTGACAGGCTACGTGTTTGACCACAGCTCACCTGATGTTAAGGGAAGGTGTGGTCGAAAATGGTAAAGCACACCTAGCCTAGAATGGAACTGGCTCTCAAGTGAGCCTGCCGGAACACATGGTTTGCGGCAGATTCTCAACTTGAGGGTGGTAGCTGGCCAGCCGAGTACTGGAAAGTACCTTACCACCAAGCTATAGTTTCCTCACAATGTTTTCCTTCACCGGCAGCTCACAGTGACTCCCTTTCGGTTTCTTTTACTTAGTTAGGTATTAATTTATTTAAATATTAGATTAGATTTTAAATTCATTATGTTTTTTAAGTTCATTTCCGTTTCATATTTATTTAAAACTGTGATAATATTACGTTATTATTTTCGTGTGTCGCCTCTACACGAGGCATCCTCAAGACGTGTTGACTCTTCGAGTGCTTGGCCGAAAATGACAATTATGATGGTTATTTATTTCGGAAAAACATTGAAAGTTGTCTTCAAGTTACTTTAATATTACAGAAAAATATTTAAAATTGTATTACAACAATATATATATATATATTTAATTAATTTATCACTTATTTTTTTATTTAATTTTATAAACATTGGTTTTTTAACGAAATAATTTCTAAAATAAAATTAAACGTGAGATCCCGCATAAGTGAAACAAAAGCACGCGAAATATATTTACTATACAGCAATAAAGTAAACCTACACCTGCAAAATACGAAATTAATTTCATCCTAATTTTATTACCGCCTTATCAATAAATAATATTCCCCTTACCTCACCGCCCGAAATCTCTGATCAAACTCCTATAATTACACAATTAATAACATACTCGTATTAGGGAAATCACTTCCATACCAGGCACCTTCACGATCAAAGCATTCTCACCTTAAAACACTTCACGTGAACGTTTAGTATTGAATAACCAGGAGGTAAACGCGTGAGTTATCGAGCGCTCCATTATGAGACCACACCTTTCCACGTCTAATTATTTGTACTAACTTACAGGTAAACTAAGCGGCTTAGTAGTTACATGGATCTAGTTAACTGGAAAGAATAAATATATTCGACAGCTCCGTTGGCTCATCGGTAGTATTAGTAGTAGCCTTGAGAGCTGTAGGGCGTGGGTTCGATTCCCACTCAGGGCAAACATTTTGTGAATAAACAAATGTTTGTTCTGTGTCTGGGTGTTCTGTATGTATTATAAGTATGTATTTAAAAAAAAAAAAGTATTTATGTATTCTATCAGTTATCTGACTTCCATCACACAAGCTCTGCTTAGTTTGGGGCCAGATGGCGCTGTGTGTATAGTCCTACGATATTTATTTATTCGATATTTATTTCTATTACCTATCCTATTTTATTTTTTACTAGCTGCACCCCACGGCTTTGCGATAAAAAGTAACTTATGTAAAAAAAAATATACCACTAATGTTTGTCCTGGGGGAATGGACCAACGCCCAACAGCTCTTGAACCATACATGCTACCAATAAACCAACAGGGCTGAATATACTTGTACTATATTTCGATGGTAGCGTACGATGTTTTGCATTTTATTAATGTAAAGGCCCCTTCCATTACTCTCTACGTCAACGTTACTTATACGCCCTTGGTAAACAATCTAACTGCGTTAGCGCTGAGCTCTGAGTAAATCTTGCCTTGACTTATCCAGCTCCCTGTACTTCATAGGTATAATCATTACATAACCTACCTCAGCTCTACTATAAATGTTTTCCCTATCTCATCTCATGTGCATAGTACATATTGGAAATTAATATATCTTAATCTGCAGCCATGCATCTAACGGTGTGTTCCGGCAGCCTCACTAGAGAGCCATTTCCATTCCAAGGTGTATTTAACATCTTCGATCTCACCGTCACTTAGCATCAGATGAGCTGTGGTCATACACGTAGCCTGTCAACCATAAAAAAGAGTTAAGGACGATGATCTGGGTAATATTTATAAGTATGAAATAGAATACTGACCAACCGCTGTCTTCACGTGTTAGGCGATACATGACGAAAACGCGCGCGCGTTCTACTCAATTTTGTCTCCAGGAAGAAGGCCACCGGATGTGGCTGTGGTGTCAGAGTATCCGATATAATTAAACATGACTAATTCCGCAGAAGTAAAATTAAAATACGTAAACATCAACGCAATCAATTCTGTGACAGATAAAATATTTTTGCGTTTTAGATACATCTAGCTGCGTCCCACGGTGTTAGTCGTAACAAAAGTATTCTATTTGTTAATCCAGGGTTTCCGCTACCTCCATACCAAATTTTATGCAAATCCGTTCAGTAGTTTTTGCTTGAAAGAGTAACAAACATCCATCCAAACTTTCACATATTTTATAATATTAGTGGGATAAAGAAATTTCTAGTAGCTTTAACGGGCTTCAAGCGCCAATAGCACATACAAACTAACACTAAAAGTTGGTCACAGCCAAATCTCGGTATAAATTGGAGACGCCAGCGGATTCTGGCATTAATTTGCGGTAAATCGCGCGGAAAATGGAAATTTTGTGCAGCCCATGGCATCCTCGGCTTCGCAGGACCAAAATACGTCGTACAAACACTTCCCACCAGAAACTCACCGTATCACGGCGTTGTAAGGTTTGATTTCTATTGTCGAGCGGAATATTGAGTAGCAAAGACTGAAACGTGATAAGAATTCAAAAAGTATGATGAGAATAACATTGAATTTGATATATTTTATTTAGTCTGTGAATTAATTATTATTGTTACTGGTGTTACATCAACTCTACATAAACTAAAACTAAGGTACAAATTGGAGGATTATGACTTTAGCCGTTCATAGATATATTATGTCAAATTACAATTCGGGATAAGTTCGGCATTTTCGACCGCACATTCACTTAACATCAGATGAAGAGTGGTCAAATACCCTGTCAAACGAAAAAAAAAATTGCAACCTATTATTATTTAATTTAGTATTTAAATACAACTACCTACTTATCTTGAAGTGGTCAGGTATCGTCGGTCTTTTATAGAATAAACTGATTTGTTTTACGTTAACAGAAATTTTGACCTTTTGAATTTTTGAAGTTTTGTAGCGATGATAGCTCAGTGGTTAGCGCGGTAGGTTCGCATGCCGAAGGGCGTGGGTTCAAACCCCAACAATGAGCTTGAGCTGCCGGTAAAGAAAAACATCGTGAGGAAACCATAGCATGGTGGTAGGGTACTTGAGTACTCGGCTGGCTAGCTACCACCCTCAAGTTGAAAAATCTGCCGCCAAGCATCTAACGGTGTGTTCCGGCAGCCTCACTTGAGAGCCAGTTGCATTCCAGGCTAGGTGTGCTTTACCATCTTCGACCACACCTTCACTTAACATCAGGTGAGCTGTGGTCAAACACCTAGCCTGTCAAACATAAAAAAAAGACCTTATTAATTTGTTCACAATAATTTCTTTCTTGTTTTACTTATGCGGTATTACTCACCTTTAATTGTATCGGAAACTTCGACTAGTTTCGGCCACAGCTGGTAGCCTTTTTCATGGAGACAAAGCCGAGTGCAACGCGCGCGCGTCTTGCACTGCGGGCTGTTGCGCGCCTCGCACGTGAAGATAGCTGTTGATGCGCGGGCGCGGGACGCTACATGTACGTATATTTGTAGAAAAAGTAGTGAGCTTAGTAATATAATTTTACTTTTAATAAATTTACTTGGTGGTAGATTTCCTTCGCAAGAGGCTGTGTGGAGGCTAGGTGGGTACCACCGCGGTGCCAGATATTCTACTACCAAACAGTAGTGTGTACCTAATCAGTACTGTCTTCTGGTTTGAAGGGTACTGGAGCGAAATGACAGGGCTGTTGAGATCTAATCTTATTATAACTATTATTTTTACTTGTTTTTTTTTTTAATTTTTATTTTCAGGTTCTTTTGTTCTCTGTATTTTTTATTCATAATATGGTGTGCACAATAAATTATTATTAACATTTTTGTTTGACAGTTTTACTCTTGCACTTTCTGACTCTCTGATTCTTAATGTGTTTAAATATCAAGCTAAATGATTTTGCGTGCCAAAATATAATGGTGTTTCTTTGCTCATTCTTTGTTATTGTTTACATCTGTACTTACCCATAGCGCATAAACAAAAAAAATGTCTTAAAGTAATTAGCGCCAAAGCAGCGTTGCCCTGGACTTTGTAGTGATATTCAAAATTATGTGTTTCGCTGCAATGGTCATGGACAGGCGTTATTTTTTACAATCAGGAGAGCGTCTAGTTCGTCCCATTACTTTTACATCAAAAAAGAAAACAAAATTAAGTAACAACTGTTGTTTATAGGTAGGGTTTGGTAATAAATTAAAACAATGCGATAAGTTTAATCACGCATACTGTTTTATTAAGTCGAGTGTGACAGCTAGGCTCTTCTCTATTTTTCAATTAATACACATTAATTGACAATTAATATAAATTATTCTTATTTAAGGGTACAAAAATAAAATGTAAAAAATTACAAACTATCTACACAATATTCGGATATATACCACAACGAGTAAGCTATCATTTTTATAGACAAAATTTTTATAATAATACGAAAACAATATAGCAATTTAGTTTTTTTTTAAACACATGAATTGTCCAACCAGAGAAATAACTCGGATTTAGGTGGTTTGATTTCCATACAAATAGTTTTTTGCCATTTATGGACAAATAGAGCATAATTTTACAGTGAAATCACCGCTACTGGCATTTATGTTGGTCTTTATTTGCGGTAAATCACAATTGTTTGAATAAAACAGTAGAAATAATAAGATCAAATTTATAAATAATTTATGAACTTATGATTTTTGAATAAAATAGTATATTATGTTACTGTTTTATTCAAGCAATTGTAATTTACCGCAAATAAATGCCAGTAGCTGTGACTTCACTGTAAAATTATGCCCTGTTTGTCCATAAATGGCAAACATTTATTTGTATGGAAATCGAACCATCTTAATAGATTATCTTCGTATCAATTTACATACCATGTTTTATCTGCTTTAATCTATTTTAATTTAGTCTCTTTTTATCACCGTCAACTGAATATTTTGTGTACCCAAAAAAAGAGAAACTTTTTTAAGGTTCATGTATGTACAATGTACGTATTATGTAAATTTCTTTACTCCACCATAACTTTTAAATAGTTGAAGAGATTTGGATGTATGGTATCTTTAGAATACTTATATCATCCCGAGTGTGGCTATAAAATTAATAAAAAACCCATTAGCAGTTGGCATGATGTTTTTTTAATTTTCTTAATTAATAAGCTTGTTTTACAAACTATTGTTTAGAACCACCATTCAAGCAATCTATACATTTTACTTAAATACAATTTTTAATAACATAAGATTTTTCTTAGTAAGGAAGATAATTATATATTTTAAAATAAAATTTATTTAAATTACTTATTTGATTAAAACTTATTAGGAATCTCGTTGGCAGCTATGCTAGGCAACCTTTTGTTACGGCTGCCTTCGGATTCTGTCTTGGAGTCGTACCGTGAACTCTTATAGACAGTCAAGTTAGGCGATCACGAAAAAGCGACCACGTATTGTCAGTTTGAAAGAAACATTTATTTTGACATAGACAAGACTGCAACAACTTATTATGAATATTAAAAAGGCGACAAAAAAGTTATCGTTGCAGTGTCCAGTGCGACAAAAAAGGTTAGATGCGCCTTTTTAACTATTTATTTATATTACACTTTGTAACAATTTTCAAAAATATAATTAAATGAACTCAAAAATTTTAATTTTATATATTTTATTTAAATTTTAATCTCAAAATCCAATATTATAATGTCATGTTTAATGCAGTATCCTGGTACGGTGATTGTATTGTTTATTTTTGGTTGTAACCTGTCGATTTTCAAACAAAATTCCAATATTATAAGTTGTAATCAAGTTATTAAGTATGTGACATCTGTACTTAAGAAGCGTTTTCTTACATTTCTCTAAGTAGCTATATTTTTCTATCAGTCTGATTTTAACAGTAATCTAAATATATCTTAATTATGTACATTTATTTAAGTGTTTTATATTATAAGTAAAGTGTAGTGTCCTTTAATAAATTAATAATATTTAATTATCGCTCTTAAAGTTGCTCTAAAATGTCATAATTATACAAATTGTTGTGTTTGTATTCTCTTGAATTTTTTTATTGGTTGACGTTCATAAATTGTGTTTTATGAGTTGTATTCCTATTTTTGACGGATTTTTTTGACTTCAGCCAAGTAGTAGTGTGTAAACATTATTGTGTTCCGGTTTAAACAATATTGCAGTTCTCGTCAATATAGCGTCTCGTTCGTTTTATTTTTGTTAAGAAAATTCTTTGGATTATATTTTTGGTATGAAGTAATACTTTTTTGACAATGTTTTAAACTTATACAATTATACATGTAAACGAATTAGTTAATATATATTTTCTACTATAACGCACGTAAATTACAGGCACATTTCGGGATTATCTAACAATTAGAAGTATTTTAAGTACAATTGAATATACGGGTACCAATTAATCTATCAACATCTATCTATATATTTACATTTCAAATTTTCAAATAGTGATACCATAATTACAGTGCTTTTTGTTTCTATTTTAGATCAAGATTTCATTGCATTTTATAACAACATTTTTGTTAATACTTTGCGTCATGTCACTCACACCAATTACTATAATTATATTTAAATCATATAATATATTTTTATACGTATTATTTAATCCTACAACATTATAACATGTCCGAAAATTATCGTTACAAACGTTCCTTATTCAAAATTCGTATCATTATCTACATTTTGTCTAATTCTAGTAGTTAGGTTAATATTTATATTGTATGCACCATAATCGAATGAAGATTGTGTAAAGGATGTCAACATTTAAAATTATTAACAAAATTTTACTAATTATATTATTTTTTCATACGTCTAAAACTAAATAAATTCCACTTTAGCCAAAATGGCAAACAAAAAGTAGGTAAAGTAGTAGTATAAATAAATAAATATCGTAGGACATAACACACAGCGCCATCTGACCCCAAACTAAGCAAAGCTTGTACTATGGAAGTCAGATAACTGATAGAATACTTCAAAACTTTTTTTTTTTGTAAATACATACTTATAATAAATACAGAACACCCAGACACAGAACAAATATTTGTTATTTTTTTTTTTAAATAAACTGAGAAACTGTGGTGCTAGTACCTACATATATTAGTTTGACAGAATTAAGTGCGTTAGTACGTAAAATTCAGCCAAAAGTTAAAAAAGCAGTTACTATTTGCCCCCGCAATGGCGCGCTTTTCAAATTTCCATGGTTTACGAAGTATATGATTTTTTTTATTACTTTTTCAGTTACACTAAGAAAGTCATATTATTATGTAAATATATAATAATTTAAATGAAACATTTTAAAGTAATATTATTAATATTGCCAGAAAGGTAGTGTCGCGTATCCGAACACGAAGAAAGCGTCAAGTCTAATGTCAGATGTTTTTGACAGCTACTACGCAACAACTTCACACTATATATCAATATATTTGTCTAACGGAAATTTTTATAAAGCGAGAAAAATAAATCTAATATTACAAAATACAATTTGCTATTATTACAAACATAAAATTGGACCTTCGAAGCCAAATATACGTCGAAACCACGCCAACGGACTAGTTTTCGAAGATTAAACAAGGATTTTCAAAGGATATACCAGTATCGCTGTCCAGAAGCACGCATACCTACATACTGAGAGAAACGGTACGGCCAGCCATCCATCCTATCCAAACGCCTGTCCTTTCTTGTGTTAATTCCGCAGTGAACTGTTTCAGTAATTGAGACGCAGTGAGCTACCATCAGTTTGCAGTGTCTAGCAGCGTGTGCCGAAGCTAGCATAACTGCCACTTGCCAAACGTGAGTACTCCACCTTTTACTAGACATCCAAGATGAGCACAGAACCTAGGGCTAGGTCTAAGTCCCCATACAAGTTGACGGTTACCGATGATGACGAAACAAACAAACTATTACGTGAGTTAGTCAAAAAGCGAGCTATTGTCAAAGGTCGTCTTACCCGCTTTTCAAATTATTTAAATACATTAAAATCAGACCTACCTACCTTAAATGTACAAACGCGCGTAGATCTTAAGCTACGCATTCAGGGAGCTTCAAGTCTATTCGCGGAATTTAGTCATCTTCAAACAAAGTTAGAAGAGTCGGTTGTAGAAGTAGATCTCGATGAGCAACTTAACCAACGCGAATTATTTGAAGATAGTTACTACGACACTTTAGCTAGGGCGGAATGTATGCTCGGCAGTGAAGAAGATGATTTAAGTTCCAAGAAAGCTCTCAGGAGCGACATTAAATCAGTAAAGTTACCCACAATTGCAATACCTACCTTCGACGGTTCTTATGAGCATTGGTTGGAATTTAGGGATACCTTTCAGTCGCTTATTCATAACTCCGATCTTATCACTAGCATCCAAAAGTTCCACTACCTCAAGTCTTCACTAAAGGGCAGTGCAGTGTTGGTGATCGATTCGTTAGAGTTTTCCGCTGCTAACTACGCCATAGCATGGGAATTACTTCTCAGTAGGTACGACAATAGCAGGTTACTCGTACATAATCACGTAAAGTCACTATTTAACATTCAGGCTTTGACAAAAGAGGCACCAGATCTTTTACGTCATTTAGTAGACACAATTTTAAAGAATTTACGCGCTTTAAAGTTGTTAGGTGAACCGGTAGACAGCTGGGACACCTTGATTATTTATATTGTTGTCACAAAATTAGATAAAATCACAGAACGCGAGTGGGAACAATATAAAACTACAACACTAAAACAATCTGGTGACTCCAAGTCGATCCTGAAGGTAGAAGTTCTAATGACATTTCTCAAAGACAAGGCGGATATGTTGGAAACATTGCAAGTATCACACGCGAGTACTAGTAACAAAAAACAATTCACAAACGCACAAACTAATCACAAAATTCACTGCAATGTTTCCACCGATAATCCGCACAGTCAAGTGAAAAAGTCATGTTTGATCTGCAAACAATATAACCATCCATTGTACGCATGTCAAAAGTTTCTCAATTATAGTTTGGAAGCTAAATTAAAATTCGTTAAAGATAACAGGCTATGCGAAAACTGTTTACGTGCAGGGCACAACGTAAATGAGTGTAGGTTCGGTCCGTGCAGGAAATGCGAGCAAAGGCATAACTCGCTAATTCACAAAGATAGTGCAGTGAGTCGCGACGTAGCTGCTCACACTTCTAGTGAAAATAACAAACCGGTTTTGGCGATGCAGCCGTCCCTCACCGCGCCTCCTCTTGTACACCTTAGCAGCGATAAACATACGGTAGGCACACACACTAATATTCTATGCGCTAATTATCCGTGTGTGCAACCGGTCCTGTTATCAACAGCATTAGTAGAAGTAAAAGATAGGTACAATAATTATCACACGGCGCGCGCGATCCTTGATTCGGGAAGCGAGCGGTGTATTATAACGCAATCATTATGCGAAAAACTAGGCGCGCAAATGATACAGTCCACTCACGAAATACGTGGGGTTGGTAATTCGATATCACATTCTACGCAAAGATGTGATATAGAAGTTAAATCGCGAACCAATCCATTCATAATGCGAATAAAATGTATTGTTTTACCAAACATTACGTCAACGTTGCCAGCGATTCCCAAACAATACGCGCAGTTTGGGATCCCTGAAAACTTACAATTAGCGGATCCCGATTTCCATGAATCTCAAAGCATCGATATCCTAATAGGCGCGGATAAATTTTGGGATTTATTAAGCGAGGG
Organism: Biston betularia; assembly: GCA_905404145.2. Classification (NCBI taxonomy): domain Eukaryota; kingdom Metazoa; phylum Arthropoda; class Insecta; order Lepidoptera; family Geometridae; genus Biston; species Biston betularia. The sequence goes on from FR989868.1 coordinate 1,431,671, forward strand.
AAGAATGCGTTTACCTAAAGGTCCTTCCCTACAAAATACGCAATTAGGATGGATCGTTTCAGGTTCTATAAATATAAAGCGAAATCAAAATTATATTCGGTGCAATTTTTCTCAAACGGCAGAAGCTCAATTGCGCAATTTTTGGGAGTTTGAGGAACTTCCTAATGGCTTTGATACGCATTCGGAGGAAAAGAAGGAGTGTGAAAACCATTTCGTCAAAACTACGACGCGCAATAGTGACGAAAGGTTTTGCGTCAAAATTCCATTCAAGTCCTCAACACAAAGCCTAGGAGAAACGTATCCTCAAACACTCAATCGTTTTTTACCTAATTTTCTCCTGCCGCATCACGGTGTATTACGCGAGCATAACACCGAACTACAAGACGGAAGGAAGAAAAGTTACGACTCAAGAATTACGAAGCGTTCTATATTGTCTCATGTGTCTCAAATCTATGATCTATATTCTTTACTCAGTCCCACAATCATTGCGAAAATTGTATTAATAAAATTAGGTTGGGACAATGCGCTGCCCCATGACGTCACGGAGGCTTGGAACCGGTTTGCTACTGGCTTATCGGCGCTCGAGAACATCCGAGTCCCGCGCTACGTTATAGGTACTGAGACTAGTTATATCGAGCATTATATTTTTACCGATGCATCGCAAGCGGCTTACGGTTGCTGCTCGTATATTCGCGCGGTTAATGATAATACTCGCAGCGTTTCTGTTTGGTTGCTCAGTTCAAAGGGCAAGATCGCGCCGTTAAAACCACTTAGTATACCTAGGCTCGAATTATGTGGAGCATTGTTAGGCGCTCGGTCGTATGCTAAAACACGTGCATCATTGCACTGTGAATTTAAATTCTTTAAATTTAAAGGTTCAGATTCAAGGCAATATTTAATGCGAGGCGACGAGCTTCCCGAGGTTAAGACAAGCGCATTAAATGTTCTACTCACCAAACAAAAGGTAAAACTATTTCCTTTTGCCAGATTTTCTCAGTTCGAACGAATGAGGCGGTCTGTCGCGTATGTACTACGCTTTATTAATAATGCGCGCAATAAAATAAATCGACAATCAGGCGCACTTACTTTGGACGAGCTGAAAAAATCTGAGCTAGGTCTAGCAAGACTTTCTCAATTAGAATCTTATATCGAAGCGTACGAATTAATTTCTAAAAATCAATTGTTAAAAGAGACACCGAGTCTTTTAAAATTAAATTTGTTTATCGACGCCAACAAAATAATGCGCGTAGGCGGTCGTATAAACTACTCTGAAAACTTTGATTACGACAAAAAACACCCAGCTCTATTGTGTTTGAAACATCGCTTTACAGTTTTACTCATGCGACACGAACACCAACGCCTGCTCCACGCCGCCCCTCAAGCGCTGCTGTACGACATTCGACAGCGATGGTTGCCCGTTGCACGGAAAATAATTAACGATTGTGTTACTTGTAAGCGGCTGAAAGGTAAAACTCTGAATCCTATTATGGGCAGTCTGCGAAAGGAACGATTGAGTCCATACCTACCCATTTTTATATTGCGGGGTAGATTATGCGGGACCGATACTCACCTTAAATCGCAAAGGTAGGGGTGCTAAAACCGTAAAATCGTTTGTCTGTCTGTTTATTTGCTTCGTTACACGCGGGATTCACTTGGAATTAGTCAGCGATTTATCTACTGAAGCATACATTCTAGCTCTAAAACGATTCATTTCGCGTCGTGGAAAGCCGAACGAAATATTTGCAGACAACGGTAAAAACTTCGTCGGCGCCAGTAATTAATTATCTAGATTTTTAACTAATTGTTCAAATTCAAATTCAAATAAATAATTGTTCTAATGATATATCTGAATACGCTCTTAGCCAAGCCATAAGGCTAAGATTTATTCCGCCATACACTGCTCATTTTGGAGGTCTCTGGGAGGCTGGAGTAAAATCATGTAAATTACACCTCACTCGTGTAATAGGTAATGCGCATCTAACCTTCGAGGAGCTTACCACGGTATTAACACAAGTAGAAGCCATCCTAAATTCCCGTCCTTTATCCCCATTATCACCTGATCCCCATGATTTTCTTCCTCTCAGTCCTGGCCATTTCCTGGTTGGCCGCCCGCTCACAGCACCGGTGTATCAGGACATGCGAGGCGAACCTGAACGATTACTCAACCGGTATCAGCGAGTGGAGCAGATCCGACACAATTTTTGGACACGTTGGGCAAAGGAATACATCTCGGAGCTGCAGACCAGATGTAAATGGAGAGAGAACGTCGACAGTCTTGAGCCGAACACGCTAGTTGTCATCAAGGATGATAAACTACCTCCATTGAAGTGGTCACTTGGGCGAATCATCAACACTATCAGCGGCAAAGACGGCGTATCGCGCCTGGCTGATATACGGACGGCATCCGGCACAATACGGCGCAGCTTTGCAAAAATATGTCCATTGTTCCGGGAAGAAGAAGCCAAGCAGCAAGAAGAGGATTAACGCCTGCAGTCTTTGAAGCTGGAGCTTCCAAGGCCGGGGGCATGTCGCGTATCCGAACACGAAGAAAGCGTCAAGTCTAATGTCAGATGTTTTTGACAGCTACTACGCAACAACTTCACACTATATATCAATATATTTGTCTAACGGAAATTTTTATAAAGCGAGAAAAATAAATCTAATATTACAAAATACAATTTGCTATTATTACAAACAGGTAGCTTAAAGCAATTACATAAAAGAAACCGTAAATTAATGTATAATCTAAAAAAAAAAAAAAATCTAGCCCTTCTGGTCAAAAGTTGTACCAGGATAAATAGTTACTTTATTAAGGTCTTGTGACCACTGTGAATGACCACTTAAAATACTTTATTAGTATTTTAAGCAATGTATCTTTACATACTATTAAAGTGTTTTTTTTAAAATTAATTTATAATTGTTACAAATTACGGTTAGTAATTAGAAGGTTAGCATTATTTTATTTGACTGAAAATTGTGCTTGTATTTTGCTGATCAAATACACTTTCCGTGACAAAAACAAAACACAACTATGTTTCTTCTGTAAGAGTGCTAGTGGATTTTCCTTTACACAAAACATTTTTAAAATTTTGCTATCTGTTACAGAATCTTCATTATTTTCATCGATTTTTGTCACTTCACTAATTTACACTTTTTAACGTTCACTACACTTTTCTAAAGTTGTCTTTGGTGTGGTTTCACTAAAGCCGTGTTATACACTATATCGTTTTTGTCACTATACTACTGTCACTGGCACTAGAGTTGTCTTCCATTCTGTTTTTCAGGTCCTGAAACATAAATGCGGTGAAAAATTAAAAAAAGTTAATAAAAAATCTATTAGTTACTAGCTAGCTGTGCCTCGCGGTGTTACCCGCTACATTTTCGCGGTATGAAATATACTTTAAGACCTGGCTTATATACTTGTGGCTCCCATAAACTCCAAAATGATTGTATTCAAAGTTACCTCTTTGGGTTTGTTTATAAAAGCGCCATCTATTTGCTGTGTTTTGTACTAGATATTCCTATAACTATAGAGAATAGTCAATTTCTTTGCAACTTTTCTGTCTTTAAGACCTTATTCATGTACCTACCAAAAATACATAAAAAATGTCATAAAAATCGGTCGAGCCGTTTCGGCGGAGGAGCTCGTGTCACAATGATATGTTGTTTCGTGTCACGGGGTCTGTGGTCGAGCCTGGCGGTTTTTCCCGCGTAGTTCCCGTTCCCGTGGGAATCCAGGAATAAAAAAACCTATACCACCTATACCTTTAATTGTGATCTGTGTTTCTGGTGTATAATAAAGTTATATTCTATTCTATTCTATTCTACCACCCGGGGGTAGTGTAGCCAACGGTGAAAGAATTTTTGAAATCAGTCCAGTAGTTTCGGAGCCTATTCAATACAAACAATCAAATCTTTCCTCTTTATAATAGTATATATTATAACCTTATAGATTAGTTTTTATATAACAACGTTTCCATAGTTTGAAGGCTAGATCGCGCTGTGCAAAATGTTATGTAATATTTAATTCCATTGACTTCCTTCCTTCCATATTGACTTCCAAAAAATCTATAATAATTACATGAAAAGATTTTACAGCATTAAAATAGAAAACAAAATAAAAGTATGTCAAAATGTTCGAACGAAGAAATTCGGAACAAACACGGCTTTGCCTAAATAATTCCCTTTTACTGAAAACAACATATCATTGTTATTCCGGGTTTTTTCACGGTTGCTTAACGTTTTCTTAAGAAGTGAAGCTCGAAAAGAACTCGTAAGATAATTTTGCGTGTCAAAAAGGAATCGATTCACAAAGGGGAGCAAAAAAGAAACAGAAATAAAATTGCCAAAGTTAGTCGTACATGAAAGCGACCCTTTATTGGATAAGGTCTCAATTTGACATGCATAATGTTTTTATGCGTCTTCTTATAAACAGGAAAAGTGTACTGGATAGAATACTTATTAGATATTTTACATTTTGCCAACACAAATTTATTGCAGACAACATATTTTTCAATATAGAGTAAGAAACGCGCTGACCGCTAAAACTGGCATAATGAACACGGTTAAAGATGACACACGTATATTTATAAGGTTACAAGTTTTTTGGCATAACTTTTTTTTAAAGATATAATATTGAAAAAGGCAATGGAAACTCATTTAAACTTGCATAACACACGTAACTACAACCTCATTCATAAGGTGGTAGATCTCCTTACCACCACAGTATTCGATATTCTACCGCCAAGCAGTAGTATGTAAATATTACTGTGTTCCGAGTTGAAAGGTACTGCAGCAAGAGACATTACATGGCTGTTGAGACAAACTATCAAATGTCTTAAAGTAATAAGCGCCAAACTAGCGTATACTATGGACTTTGTTTTTGTTACAAATACAAATATTTTATTGATAACATCAATGTTACAAGTCAATTCAAAATTTCAAATATTATATGTATGTTATTATAATTATATGAGTTTTAAAACACTAATTACATGTCAATGAATAAAATAAAAAAAACTCAAAGTTCTGTGTACCGCTGCAATAAACATGGACACTGAATATCCACCAGCGCTTCGTTTGTGTCATTACCTTTACACAACATTTCTTAAACTATACACCTAGATTGTACAATAAAAGTCCAAATATTGAATGTCTCATATACTCGTAAGTGTAAATAAAACTCACTCTAGACGTAACCAGCCTCTGAACGATGATCTCAAGACGGTCACCGGCGGCGGCAATCAAGGGTACGGTGAGACAGCAGTCATAGTCTACAGTCCTTGTTCCGTTCACCTATGCAGATAATACAAATTTTAATAAAAACATATTTTGCAACTAAAAATTTGTGTATTGCTGCAATGGTCATGGGCATGTGTTATCTCTTACAATCAGGAGAGAATATTAAATCATTCGTACCATTGCGTTTACATTAGAAAAACTGAATAGTAAAAAAAAAATTAGCGCAAGTCCAAATTGCACTTGGCCGTTTATAGTATTCGTTGTTTTGCTGACTTCTAATGGTGAAACATTGAGGAAACATTCAAATCTGAAAGTTCCTAAAAAAACTTCTCGAGTGAAGTCTGCCAACTCGCAATTATTCGTGGTTGACTATAGCCTTACCCTTCTCAAAATGAGAAGAGACCCGGACCCACCAGCATCTCATCATCAGCATCATCATCTTCAACCACACCGTCATTTAACATCAGGAGAGCTATGGACAAACACCAGTAAAAAAGGCGGACACGGTAAGCTTAGTAATAAGGCTTAAAATAAAAAAAAGTTGTGTACAATAGAAATACATAATTATGTTTGTATATGAATAACTGCAATGAAGATAGTTAAACATAATATTTTTAATATGGAAATGTCAACTAAAAATATAATGCATACCTAATTTTACAAGGTATGATTTTACAAACCTGTAAAATTCTGTCATAAGGTCTCAACAAGCCGACAATGTCAGCAGGACCGCCTTTCCTGATCCTGTTGATATAAACTCCTCGTTCGTAAAGCCCGTCCGAGACAGAAAATCCGTAGTCATCGTAGATAGCATCTTTGTAAAGAATGACGTGGTGGACAGAACCACGGGCGGGAGAGACGGTCTCGGTGCTATAAAGACCTGTGACAAAGAAACCATTACTTTAAAAACCTTATATGAAACAAACAGTGGAATTCATTGTCGTTTATGTGATTTTTTAGTGTATGTTCATAGTAAAATTCATTCTAATAAAATCAGTAAAGCTATTCTCTTTAGGTCCAAGTTTATAAGCCTGTGTGTTATGCAACTATATTGGTTCTCACCTGGGACATCGTTTTCATAAATTGGACTCGTAGCAAACTGAAAGCTAGTTCCTGGCATGCCTGGCTTTAATGGAGACTTTTGTGGTGTTGTCACCGTATAAATTCCGTTATTTAAATAATCGCTATCCCAATTTGGTCTTCGAGTCTTCGGTGACACCATACCATAAGGTCCCATCGGAACATAATCACATTTACAGGTTGACTTTTCCATATTATGTATCTGACAATCTTTCATATTCGTTGTTAAAATTTCTATTTGCTGAACATCGTCTTCTCTTGTAATATTTTGCTTGTTCTTAAGTGTGTTTTCAGGAATGATACAGGTATTTTCGTAATGGAAAGTTTTTAAGGAATTATTGAGGGAATAATTTGGCAGTGGCAAGTCGTTAATGCTGTACGGTGCAGCAGAATTGAAGTTAGAAGCCATTAACTTGTCTTCATCTGTTGGTGAATAGATTGGTTGCTTGTCCATTATTCTTGTTTTGTCTGGCACTGCGTATTCTATTACTTCAGAAGTACCTGCAATATACAATTTTTAATTTACAGATTTGAAAATACATCATTGCTGATTGTACTGGATCTTTATTTTTATATTCATGTTCTATATAAAAAAATTATCTATTGGCATCGTTTGAGTATTTATTCTAGTGATTGGGAAATATCATCTAAATTTATTTTAATCAGTACTAATTTTATTCTCTAATTATTGTTTATACTCGTAATTAAGTGAATATTTTTGTACCCACAACTTAAATTTTTATTTAATTAGGTAACTGATTAAAGTGCTTACCACAATTAGCACTTGTCCTCACAGGTGTATTCTGATCCCAAGACTCGACAGCACTATCATTCGAAAGTCCTGGACTTGACGTGGAATGACTAGAATCTCTTGCACTGCATTCTCCATTTTCTATAGAACCTACATCAATATTTAGATTATTTATTAGAAAATAGTAATAAAAATAGACAAACTGAGACGTAAAGAAAAAGATCATCATGTATGGAATTAAGAAAGGTTTTGGTCCAGCAGTGGGCAATTGATAAAATAAAGTCATTTGTTATAATTTTGATTGTTATTTACATAAAATGTATGCTTGAGAAGCTTACCTGTAACTTTTCGACAAAGTTGAAGTTGTACTCTCTGTCCACTTTGTTGTAACAATTTAATCGCCTCTGAAAGTGGCTTATTCAAAACGCTTTCTCCGTTAATACTCAGAAGCTCGTCGCCTATTTGAAGTTTTCCACATTTTTCTGCTACACCGCCTAAAACGACCAATAAAAAAAATCATTATCACAGACTAACAATAGAATTATATCGAAAATTTTAATACTCTCAGTATTGTAAGCCCATGATAGATAGCACTGTTCATTAACAGTGATACAATTCTGGTTCTAGAATGTTTTAAAAGATTTTGTAAATAAATCAAAAATTAAAACTATAAATGTAGTAATTTACGCGCTTAATACTTTTACACTAGGTTTACCACTTTGTCCAAAGGTAAAGTATAGTATGGGTATCTTCAAATTAAGAATAAACAGGTTCCTTATAGATAAGCGCGCTCCATCCTTGATCATATAGTTGCTTACCATTAGGCAGGATCAAATACGAACCTATTAAAAATATCTAGCATAATTAATTATTATTACTGAGTATTCCGCAAAATAATCAACATAGTTTTATATTGGTGCGAATATCTTAGGTGCAAATAGTTGTGTTACCTTCCACAAGTCCGCTTAGTAAAACAGGTTGAGTGACATCTTCACTTCCAGCAATAGTCAGACCAAGCGGTCCATTTTCTTGCTTGATCAGTTCTATAGTAAATACCGCAGTGTTTTCGTTTTCGCCACTCCCATGACTTCTTTCACTTTCTTTTGCACTGTTATTTGGACTCTCAGTGTGATGACCAGAATCTTCCCCACTATGTATTACAGCCTTAGTTTCTATGTTACTGAAGCTCTGTAAGGTGAGTTTGGCGTTTTGACGATGGATGCTAGTCCAGTCTTCTGTTAAATCTCGCTTTCGAACTTTTAAGGTTATTATATCGTCTGGTGAGTTTTGAAGAATGTTGAATGCTGTGTCCTGAAATCAGATAATTATTTTTATTCGTTGTTATAATTATGCGTGTTTCTTGTTATTTTACGTCATGCCAAAGGTTGTTATTTTACGTCATGCCAAAGGAATTACTTGACTGCCCCGTTTGATCATATTTGAATATAGTTGATCAACTATTGATAAATATTTATTTAGAAGCATGAGTTTGATTACCACGATTAGGGCGTTTGTTTTTGTCTGGATGATCAAATGTATTTAACAACAAATTATGTATTATATTTATCTGTAATACTGTACAACTAACACAAACATACCTAATACATTACATGTACATTTGAAGATAATTATACATAACTATCTATCCATAGTACATGTTTTTTTTCTTCTACTTCTCCTCCGATATTCACTTACGTCCTTTAAAATATTTGCCGATTAAGCTAGTGATAGTTACTCAAAGTTTTTAAATTTTTTTATAGCCATAAATAAAACCAGTATAACATAGTAAAAAAAGTATGAAAATATTGTAAATCACGTAAGTCACCAAATTTATTGCTAAATCACGTAAACAGTCAAAGGTTTATGAAGTATCACTGCTTTGTGTTGGTCCTATATTAGAATCATGCAATAGTATTAACTTACTAGAGACAAATTGTGAAGTGGCTGCCCATTAATGGCTAGCAACTGGTCTCCAGGGGCCAAGGCACCGCTGCGATGAGCAACTGATCCTGGCTTGATATCTGATATCACCATTGGTTCTTCATTGCTTAATAGCTTCTGCTTACATCCTGCCGAAGTATCTAGTGTTAGTGGAGATAAGTAAAATTATGTTAAACGGATCAATTTAACACGAACCTACTCTATATCTGCACTCAGTACATAAGGAGAATAAATTTTACTATGGAACAATCTTGAAATAACGTAATTTAAATTTCAGCTGTTTAAATAGAAAAATAGCATTTCACCATTCACGATATATTCTATGGAATGGCTGACTTTTTCGCAGTTTCAAAGTTGGTTTCATTATAATAACATTAATTGTTCATATCGATGAGGGCCATGAACTGTTTCTGGCTGAGTACTATCGCTCTGCGTAACCCTGTAGATATAATATTTCCTTAGTACTACGCTTTTCTACGTTTAATTATTAATTGTATTTGCTTTTTAACAGGCAATGTTTGAATGATATGCTTAAGTATTTCAGATATACATTAATAATGTATTCTCGAACATAAAATAACCACAAGTCCTCTTCTCGCTGCAGTAACCAGTTGCCGACACGTGTGTCGCCTCCACACGGGCATCATCAGTCCGTGTTGATTCTTCGAGTGCTTGGTCGAGAATGAGCTGAATGGCATTGTAACCAAAACGATTATTAAGCGAAAATAGATTAATAATGTATCTCTTGAATATTTAAGATGAGCTTTCTCATAGTAACGCTTGAATCAATAAATTTTATCTGATACCTCTGGGATGTTAAATGTACATAAACGTCTGATGTTAAACTTATATTTTTTAAATACGAGGTAAGTACCTGTAATGGTCACGCCCAGTCCTGCAGTCGTTTTTGCGAGTTTCACGCTGAATACTCCACTGGAAGCTTCGATAGCATTGGGCATGCTGAACTCCACGTTCAAAGTGAGATATTTATGGTTATGAGAATCATTTCTCCGTTGCAGTATCTCATTGGCAACGTCAACTGTCAAGTTCTCGTGACCGTTTATTGACATGACTCGATCTCGAATTTGGAGACAGCCGGATCTGTAGCATAAGACTTTTTTGTACTATTTAAACGTCATTATCATTGTTAGGTTATCCACTATTGGTTGTAATGTTATTGTTTATAATTTAGGCAAAAGCTTTCTCGGATGAAGCTTATGCCAAAATTATAAATAATTTTCCGTTTTCATTCATAAGAGAAATAACATACGTTGGAAAAATGTAAGGTATAAAATATCCTCTTTTGACAACAAGACAGGTAGAAAGACGTCCCACTACAACCAAACATCATGGATTTATATTGATAGATACTAGACATTTCAAATCTGATTCTTATTGTACAGCTAAGGAATGAGGGTTAAGAACTGCTGGTTTCCTTATTAAAAATTCAACAGGGATATTTCGCTTTTCATTTCACATTGTCGCTTAAGAACAAGTGAGTTCAAGATAAAAAGCGGACTTGTTAGAGTTAGGACATGTTATGCGCCTGACCTAAATGCTGGCGACTGCGAGGCGACATGCGATATGACCAGCACAGCATTCTCCTCGTGGACGGCTAGACCGCTACTCTGTCCTGGAGGCACTTCCAATTGGGTATTCAGCGCCTCCGTCCGACAGACTCCCATACTCATGTAGTTTTGTTGACTATCTGTTAACAAAAACAGAATATTATGTTCGAATTTCAAAATCAGTAACATTGGCACTATACCCACAAAACGTCACTATTTTTTAAAATTACAAATAGGCTTACGTTTGACCGCTATCTCGCCAGATGTTAAGCGAAAATGCGGTCTACAATGGACACCGTTTTCCTAGAAGAAACCGATTCTCTCGCGAGTTGAAGAAACCCAGATTGTATCATTTTTGTCATAAGATTTTTTTATGTAAAAGTAATGAGACAAACTAAACGCTCTTTTGATGGTTATATTAACGTATGTTCATGCCCATTGGCATTGCTGCTTTAATGCTCATTACTCTGTTTGATAACTAGTCTCAATAGCCATTTATATCTTTAGATGCAAGAGTTGACTCTATTTTTTTTAATTATTTTTTACACGACGTGATTATTTTGCTTTTACGCCCATTTGTTTTGTTTCAACTTAGACGAAAAAAATAACGTGTTATTAAAATTGTGAAATATTGTGGCAATCAAAGTTCACCTCTTAAATAACTTTCTGAATAGCTGTAAGTATATAGAGCTAATTAATTTGCTTCGGGAAAACATCCCTTCCGGAAAAGAATGTTTGCATAGGACCTGGGGTTAGTAAGTTGTTTGGGTTAGTTTCGGGTTGTGTGTTAGTGTAAAACATTATGCTAATCAACTATGCTGATTGTAAACAAATCCACATGTGAGATTAGATAAACTTTATTAAAAACATGAGTAGATTTCCAGATGTGCCAGTCGATCGGCCAAAAGATTGGTATCTATTTTATAATTCTGAAGTAAATGTGGATGTTTGCATAAGTGAGCTAGGAAGGATACGTTTCCAATATTTATGTTGTAACGGATCCGAAGCAGCGATACCTGGCTTTGTTATGCTACTCGAAGTTGAATTACCTATTAGTGCGTTTCATTTACGAGCAGTTCGTGTAGTCGCAAGATCAAGTCACCTTCGTGGGTCAAACCTGGACCAGATTGGCACAGGACCGAAGCAGATGGCATAACAAGAGAGAGGCCTATACCCAACTGTGGAATAAACATAGCTGTGTTTGATGATGATGATGATGATGATGACATTTAAAAAACCACAAGGATTTAATTTATTTTTTAGGTATTACGTATAACTTGTAAGAATTACGACTCAAGTGAGATTAACCCTAAGATTAAGTAAAAATTGACTCAATACCCAGTCACTGGACAAACTAAACTTGGTCAAAAAAAGTATTATGTTTTTAGGGCCAATGTATGCGAGTTTTTTTATTCCACGACAACTTTTAAATGCCTGAACAGATTTAAACCTAAAATGTTTATTTATTTATTTTTATGAAAAAAGTAATGAAACGAACCAGACGCTCTCTTGATGGTAAGAGATAACGCCTGTCCATGCCCATTGCAGTGATACCCAGAACGTTGAGTGACAAAACAAAGTCCAGGGCACCACTGCTTTGGCGCTCATTACTTTGAGACTTTCGATGGTTAGTCTCTACAGCCCAGTAATTTCGCTGCAGTACCCTTCAAACCGAAACACGGTAATGTTTACACACTACTGTTTAGCGGCAGAATAACTGGTACTGCGGTGGTACCTACCTAGACGACCTCCTGCTAAGGAGATCTACCACCAAGTATCGTTAGAATCCTTACATCATTTAAAGTAACACTTGCTATAAGTTTTTTAAAATAAAATTGTGTTACTAAGCATCGAATATTTTTATTTTTTTAATTAAGGTTGTTAGCATTTACTAATGGATATAGGATATTGTAATACAGAAGCCAAATAATAAAAAAACATAACTAAACTCTTGCAAACCGTATACTTGTGTACACACTTCGATCCCTATACAAGCATACAAGCCCGAACCCTTTCTAACCTCAGATTTCACTAAACAGTGTTGCAATTAGCTGTATCCAAATAATTATTTGCGGTCCTCCGGCCTCAGAGAGTTCTAGAGAAGCCCGAGATAGGTAGAACCATCCAAGGTTTCATCATTGTAATTACGAGAGTAAGTTTACCAAAAGCAAATAAGTTTTCAGTAACTAGGCGCAGGATCTAACTAAAAAGAACTTACATGTAATCAAAATTTTCTTCACGTTATTTTTTGCACTTGATAGGCCAGGTGGTAGACCATAGCTTTTGTAATACGTGTAAATTTAAGTTAGATTAACACATAGCTTGATCACAGGGTTGTTGTGAGTCTCATAGTAATGAGTACCAAAGCAGCGATACCCTGGATCAGTGGCGGCCTTAGGGGGTGGCAAGCAGGGCAGCCGCTCTTGCCCGGACCTCGCGTCCTCGTAGAAAAAAAGTCTTTACCATATATGTATGTGTATCTCGTGCCTCGCACATAACAAAACCCCCCCTGAACGCACGGTTTCATTATTAGTGCAAGCATGTTACGGCCACTCGAGCACTCGAACAAATTTTTTAATAAAACGGACTCAAAGAAAAAGGTTCTCACAATGATCTGTCACCCCGGGCCTCTCAACAGCTAAGGACGCGGCAGCCCTGGGCATTGTTTTGCAACTCAAATTTTTGTATATCGCTACAATGGTCAAGGGCATGCATTATGTCTTATGATCAGGACGTCTCATTACGTTCACAAAAAAAAAATACCAACAGGTAACCGAAGATCTGGTCGAAGATCAAACATTCTAAACGACATCGTGAAGTATTGAGACATATTTAATTCAAAATTGATTCTTAAAATACGTCTGTTTGGAATAATTAACTTCGTGTCTTTCTGTTAACAACATTGTTAAACTAACAGTCACTCTAATTGTAAGTAACTTCGTGTATTTTCCAAATGTTTCTTTTTCGACTCCACTTCATCCCTCTTTCGAGTTCAATTAATGAAAATTAGACCCAGTATCGACGGACATAGTTTAAATAACAGTCTCTATGTGTACTATTTTCGTGGGCATAGAAACTGTTGTTTAAACTGTAGTAGAAGATCTCGTCAAAGAAAATAGATCAGAACGAGTGTCCGACGGAAGGCGGCGTGTTTTCGATCACGTTCTCGTCCAACTACAGTGAAATACTGCCACAGTGTTGGTCAGTAGGTAAAATATATTAAGCGTGGTTTTTACACCGAAAATACACAAATATTTAAAAAAGGATCATGGTCTTAATTCGTTTTTCTTTTGGTATCTAAAAACTCTATCGTTTATGTACCAATTCGTAAAATTCTTCTTACCATAAAAATCGTTTTAATCGTTTTTGAAACCAAAATAACTACAAAAAATATGTCATCAAAGTAAACAAAATAGCGTATACTGCTTTCCTGCGACTTTTCAACGGTGTTCACTAGAATTATGCTAAGGAACTACCTGCCTTTCTTTTTCCTCCCCGTTTCATCATCATCTGATGATAAAACCAGAAGGTAGGCCCCGGAGCTCCGTAATTAAACAATGTAACCTAGCCGTATTTGGAATTAGTGCATTGGAGTCGGTTTTATTGTAAAAATCAAACCTACTTTTAGTATAAAGCGTTGCGTTTAGACTATGACATGCAGGGTGATACAAAATGTGGTTAATTAACTTTATTCTATCACAATGTGTCAGAATAACAGAGTTATTTAGTGTATCAACAAGATAAATAAATAATTTACATTTTTTTCACACAGCGCCATCTAGCCCCAAACTAAGCAAAGCATGACTGATGGAATACTTAGAAACGTTTTTGTAAATACATACATACTTATAATGCAATACTTGGTGGTAGATTTCCTTAGCAGGAGGTCGTCTAGGTAGGTACCACCGCAGTACCAGATATTCTGCCGCCAAGCAGTAGTGTGCAAACATTACTGTGTTCCGGTTTGAAGGGTACTGCAGCTAGCGAAATTACTGGGCTGTTGAGACTAACCATCTAGTCTCAAAGTAATGAGTGCCAAAGCAGCGATACCCTGGACGTTGTTTTGTTACTCAAAGTTCTGTGCATCGCTGCATGCAGCAGGCAGACAGGCGTTATCTCTTAACATCAGGAGAGCGCCTCGACCGTCTCATTACTTTTATATATAAAAAAAAAAAAAAAAATACATACAGACTAACCAGATACAGAACCAAACATTTATGCTCGTCACACGAATGTTTGTCCTGAGTGGGAATCTAACCCACAATCTACTGCTTTTGAAGCAGATATGCTACAAAATGAGCCAACAGGGCAATCAATGAAATCTCCTAAAACATAATAATTTGCTTAAATAATGTGATCTCGAGTGAAATCTTAAGTTATACGTCATTTGAACTTCTTTTGAGTTTGCAAACTGTATCAACTTTTTTCTGTGGTGTTATTAGAAAAGTACAAGCATTGATCTTTTCTGGACAGTGTCGACCCACTTCGATAATACAGTGTGGCCGGAAAGGTAGTTATTCTCATAAAGAAGCTTTGTTTTGATCCAACTTATGGGATGGTACCATCCAAATTATTATGAGAGATGTTTTCTTTTAAGATTAATATAATAGTTAGTTGTTATGGCTTTGGTAAAGTATTAAGACTACTAAGTTTAGTTTTTACACAGATTGGGTACATTGTGGGGTTTATAATTATGGTGAATAGGTTTTTATGCACGAAATAGATTCACATATTTAATATTCTAAATCTATTCACCATATAACCCCCACAATGTACCCAAACACATCTTCGTCGGTTGCAAGTACTTTTAACTTGGGGAGTGTTTGGGATGTTGTAAAAATATAAACACTATCATATTGCCGTAACCCACAAGCTTCTGGATACCCATAGTTAGAGTCGATTGGAGTTGAAAGTAATCCAATAGTTATTTTGAAATGTATACATAACCTTTTCACTTCGTAGATAAGTTTTCCAACAAGTATAAATACTTGTAAACCCAATGTAATCACATCGAGATAGCAACCGATATTACTAAGCGATACGTATCCCTTCCAACACAAAACGCTGTAACTACCGCCGCTTAGACATGCTAATTCAAAATCTCAAAGTTGAAGCATAGGGTTCGAAATAGTTTGTTTATGTGTCGTCGGTGGGTTGGTTGGTGTTTTCTTACCATAGTCATCTTGTAAGCCTAGTTTGGGCATGGAGCTTTGTCTGTAATTCCACTGCCTATGTTTTTTAGCGTTGAGGGTCGACGTTCCTGATATTGAATTTTCTGAAACAAAAAGTTTGTTCTTTGTTTATTTGTTGTTTGTTCACGGATGTATGGAAACAAAATCTATTACAATAGAAGACAACTAGAAGTTTGAAGGGTCTGAAGTTATTAAATTTTTCTTTGTCAAAGACAATTTTGCCAACGTAATAGAATTTAAACCGGTCAAGATATAGATCAGTAGTAGATTTCTTTAATTAATGTATTAATCCGAAAATAAAACGTTGTTTTTTTTTTTACTTTTAATAGATCTACGTTTGGCCACCAACTCGCCTAATGCAAAGCGACGGTGTGGCCGAAGATGGAGCACGCTGATCCAGAAGAAATCTATTCACTCTAGCCTTAAAAACGTCCAAATTGTAATTTATGGGAAACAGGGAAGCCGGCAATGAGTTCCATTCGTGGGCCGTGCGTTTTTTTGTTCATGGGGTCGTATATAATACGTATTCAAATTCAGATTATTTATTGACACAAAAACGATTAATCAGTTACATTTATGTTACAAAATTATAAAACAACAAATAAACTAAATTCAAAATAAAATGTCAAATTCAAATATAAATATTAACTCAAAAACAATGTCAAATTAAAATATAGGTATAGACAATGACATGTTATATTTTATAAGCCCTGCACATTATGCTGCGTATTGCCTTATCGCTAAGAGGTATCTCGTCCTGGCAACCAAGAAAAGAAAACATGATATAATATTAAAAGACGGGAGATGTTGGACGGGGGACTAATAAGTTTAAAAATGAATGAAAAAAATTGATTAATTCATAATTATTATTCGTCGAGTTTTTTTTTTATTTGTTGGTTTTCTCCTCTTATTTTATTTAGCCACTGCAACACCGCAGGAGGTGGTTTCTTGGAGGTCTTCCATGGTGCAGCACCTTCTCTCGCGCCCTCGCTGTTCAGACTCCTGCACCATAATTCATAATAGTAACCTGACATACACATATTATAGTGGGTTGGTTCTGATTTTCAGCATTTTAACTACGCTAGGCGCAAGTCTTAAACCGTAAAGTTTGTATTTTTAATTGGTCCGCACTACACTGTGGCAGAGCTAGGGAAACTTTCGTAAATTCTTGTTTAAAACTTTGCGCAACAGCGGTTTTCCTTTAAAATATACGAGCATTAATTAACTAGCTAAGAAATATTTTTCGCAACGTTTTCAAATTACTTTGTTAGTTGAGATTTAATACAGTACAAGTGGGCGTGGTACAAGTGGTGTGTGGTTATTTACATGAACGATGGAAATAATATTTTATACGAGGAAATATGTACGTATCGAATTCCGAACAAATTTTTAAATTTAATGTTAATTTCTTCTTAGCACGTACTTCATCGAATCAGAAATGAAGAGATACGTAGACGAACCAAAGCTACCGACATAGCCCAATAGATTAGCAATTAGAAGTGGCAGTGGGCAGGGCACATAGCACGCAGAACTGATGGCCGATGGGGCTGCAAAGTTCTGGAGTGGAGACCACGGACCGGCAAGCGCAGCGTAGGACGTCCACCCACAAGGTGGACAGACGACCTAGTAAAGACCGTAGGAACGCGCTGGATGCGAGCCGCTTCCAACCGGTCTTTATGGAAGTCAATGGTCCCCCATTGACTTCCTATGTCCAGCAGTGGACGCCCTACGGCTGAAATGATGATGATTAAGATTACGATTTTGTAGCAATGATAGCTCAGTGGTTAGCGCGGTAGGTTCGCATGCCGAAGGGCGTGGGTTCAAACCCCAACAATGAGCTTGAGCTGCCGGTGAAGGAAAACATCGTGAGGAAACCATAGCATGGTGGTAGGGTACTTTCTAGTACTCGGTTGGCTAGCTACCACCCTCAAGTTTAAAATCTGCCGCCAAGCATCTAACGGTGTGTTCCGGCAGCCTCACTTGAGAGCCAGTTCCATTCCAGGCTAGGTGTGCTTTACCATCTTAGACCACACCTTCACTTAACATCAGGTGAGCTGTGGTCAAAACAACTAGCCTGTCAACCATAAAAAAAAAAAAAAACAAAGTATATATTTCACTTTTTTGTAACTTATATATACGGTCTTATAATTACGCTTTTGATTAAGTATATTTTAGACGTTGACTATTCCTTTTTTAAGATGTAAATCTAATAAGACGAAAGCTCTCCTGATGGTAAGAGATAGCGCATGCCCATGACCATTGCTGTAAAACACAGAACTTTACAAAACAAAACAAAGTCTAAAGCATTACTGCTTTAGTGCTAATTACTTTGTGACTATGCTTAGTCTCAACAGCCCAGTAATTTCGGTATTCTATCAGTTATCTGACTTCCATAGTACTAGCTTTGCTTAGTTTGGGGTCAGATGGCGCTGTGTGTAACGTCCTACGATATTTGTATATTATTCTTTTTCTTAATTGTTTAACTTGGATGGCAATAAGAACTCACAGTACGACCCCAGGTTAAAATACAATTTGTCATGAATGCACATTTCTTATATTCTAAGACCAAACCTTTGTTATTATAAATAATCTACTATAAAAAAATAGAGTTCGAAAAAACATTAACCGCTCTTAACTATAAGACCACAAGTTCTCAAAGTTAGAGGTAGGACGCGGAGCTTCATTTAATGAGCTATATATTACAGCACATTACATTACATCTCAACTTGAGCCTTTTGAGTTATACGAGCCAAGTTTGATGTTACGCTATTCAGTGCAGGAACAAGTTAGCTGGAGTAGTATTGCCTTGTCTTTGAGATTAAATGTCTAGTTAACTGACTTGTAAGTGTGGGTAGCGTCGTCTTTATAGCTAAAGGTCAGTAAGAATTACGTGACGGATTACTTGAATGCAAATTTGAGGACGCAAAAGACAGTAGACAATAATTCATCTAGGAGTAAAGAATGTTTAAACAATATGAAAAAAAAAATTATCTATATATCTATCTATAAAAAGGAAAGATTTGATTGTTTGTATTGAATAGGCTCCGAAACTACGGGACCGATATCAAAAATTCTTTCACCGTTGGGAAGCTACATTATGACATAGGCTACTTTTTATTCATGTGTTCTCACGGGAACGGTAACTTCGCGGGTGAAACCGCGAGGCGTCCGCTTGTTATGTCATATAGTCAAAGTAATATATAAATAGGTAACACAATAAATTTTATACAGCATCATTCAGCCCTAAACTAAGCAAAGCTGTAAATCCATATTTTTATAACAAATAGTTTCATATTTTATTTTCGTGTTTTTTAAATGTTAGCAATTTTTAGACATTTGACATTTGTTAGTTAATTGAGCTAAAAATTAAATTAAGTTTATTAATACCAACTAGATTAATTATGTATTCGAACGCTTTCATAAATTCAGATGTAATAACTGTGGTCTTTACGTCTTGTAACCATCATTAATTTTTTCATTAATTCACCAAGTATTTTGTTTTCTAGTTGACGGGTTAGGTATTTGACCATAGCTCATCTGATGTTATTTGACGGTGTGGTTGAAGATGGTAAGCACACCTAGCCTGGAATAGAATTTGCTCTCAAGTGAAGCTGCCAGAGCACACTGTTATTCATATTTTTCACGATTACAATCTTATATTTGCAATTCGCATAATGTCCGTGACGTAATGTTAACATATTTTGTTTTTTAAGTTACAATTCTAAGTTTGTCTTACTATCCGACATATCTTTCCTATATAAATTCGATATTTTTCGATACGATACGATAAATAACATTTTGGAGACTCCATAATTATCTGTGTAACTTAACTACATATAAGTTTGTACGGAACACTTCGCACGAGTCAGATTTGAACTAGCCCGTATTACTGGAACAGACCTTGCAACACTTTGCTACATTTTAAAAGAATTTTAAGACACTTTTATTTTTTACTCTTAAATTTTAACAAGCATTAAAACAGCATTCTCCAAACTATAAAATTACGTAACTGTAACGAAAAGTTCTCAAACTTCACGTGGAAAATACGAGTTTTAAATGAGCTGTATACCGTATACCTGATAGGGAGTGTGGCACCGCTTGCAACCACTCATATTATACCGCGAGTGAGCTTTTTGAGTTTTACGAGAAAAGTTTGAGAGCCACAGTATTTTCCTATTCTTTACAAGACATGAATAATTATTATGTGACAGTAAAATAATAGAGTAAAAAAGTACTTGGTGGCAGATTTCTTTAGCAGGATGGCGACTAGGTAGGTTTATGTTTTTTTTTTATGTGAAAAATAATGAGACGAACGAGATGCTCTCCTGATGGTAAGAGATAACGCCTGTCCATGACCATTGCAGCGATACACAGAACTTTGAGTAACAAAACAAAGTCCAGGGTATCGCTGCTTTGGTGCTCATTACTTTGAAACTTTCGATGGTTAGTCTCAACAGCCCAGTAATTTCACTAGCTGCAGTACCCTTCAAACCGGATCACAGTAACGTTTACAAGTTAATACGTGTATAAGTTAACATTTAATTCCAGTTCTTGAACACTTGAATTGGACACGTAATAATTTGGGTAATTAAGAAGCTCCAATTAAAATGCTGCTTCGTGGTTTCTGGTGTGCCTAAATAAGCGTCTTTGCGTAATTAGTGGAAATACTCTTAGGTCGATTTTATTTTGTGAAATGCTAATTGAGGCAAGGAATCCTATCAAATGGTGGTTTGAATAGTTCAACAGAGTTACTTGAAAAGTTTACAGTCATATTGTCATTTAACAATCAAATAAAATACGTTCTCTTGTGACTTTAAAAAAATGTTATTATAATGCATTAGATATAAATATAGGTACATAGTTTTGGAACGTGACACAGATCTGAAAAATGTGTATTTGTTTCGAAATTAATGTGATTACATTCTGTTTTTTGTGTTATGATATTAATAAATAATTATAACACATTCTTCTTCTTTTGCCCAAGCTTCAGTTGGAGTTCACTTTTCTGCAGTTTCACTTCACTCGTTTCTGAACATCCTGCATGGTGAATTGTCTGGCCCTTAAATCATGTCTGGTGACGTCAAACCATCACCACTTTGAAGGCTATAAATGTAATCAACCATCTATATTCTGTACCTCTAGTATATCTCCCAGCGTGTGCCAGCACGTGCCTCGGCGCAACGTGAAGCCTTGTGAATCCTCCCTCGCAGTTTTCCAAGTAGCACATCACTTCTTCGGCGGTGTAGTTGTTGCCGTCGATGACGTGATCATCGAACGCTAGGAGTTGGTCGCCGGGGTGCAGAGCGCCACATCTGACAAGAAAAAGTTTGTTACTACAGCTATGATATACTATCCCATACATTATTCTCGGTGAATGCTAGCTAATGTTAAGATATGTTAGAATGAACATAACCCTTGGCACTTTGATAAATCGGGCTATATTATAGTGTCATGAGAGGAGTATAGATGGCACCATCTATACTCCTCTCATGGCACATGATTATTTCTCGAGAAATACTAGTTTTATTTTACTTTTTTTTCTTTGTTTTTGGCTTAGCACTATTTACATTTTGCCACTGTCAAGAATTAGTTAGTGGTAGATCTCCTTATCAAAAGGTTTTCTGGTATCATATATTCTGTCGACGAGCAATAGTATGTAAACATTACTGCGTTTGATACTGCAGCTAGTGAAATTACAGGGCTGTTGAGACTAACCGTTAAACTTCTTAAAATAATCAGCGTCAAAGCAGCGATGCTCAGGTCTTTGTTTTGTTACGCAAAGTTCTGTGTATCATTGCAATGGTCATGGGCATGCGTTGTCCTCTACTATCAGAAGAGTGACATTTGCGTCTCATTACATTCACACAAAATAAAATTTTTAGATAAAAAAAATGAAGTCTCGGCCAAGTTCTGTCCATGATCTCATAAAGTAATGGCGACTTTACATGAAGCACTAACGGAGTTTAAGAAACAATACGAAAAATAATGCTTTTCCTGGTCACTATTTCTTTTTCTACACTCGTGCTTATTATTCGGCATTTTATGATAAAACATAACAAAACATCTGAAGTATCTGGAGATGGTACAATGCAGTGATATGATTTTTTTAACCGACTCAAAAAAAGAGGAGTTTCTTAATTCGACTGTATGTTTTTGCGATCATTCCGCCAATTATAAAACGATTTTAATGATTCTTTTTTTCTAAGTAGATCATACTTCAGATATAGATTTTTTTTGTATCGAAATTTTTTTGGTTTTAAAAAATCAACAAAAATCTAAAAATTGTATACATCGATGATATTTTCATTTACTCCGAAACCTCACTGTTTTATTGGAGCAGTGCGTTTAGTTGGTCATGGAGTCGGTTTTTTTAATTGTAAATTTATATAATTCGACGTCTTCCTTCACCTGCAGGTCAAGCTTATTGCTGAGAATAGAACAAACATCGTACGACGTGTGATCCGACCGCTCTAACTACTAAGCTACGAGTATTATAGCTACAGAAACATGTAGCGAATCTACGAGATGTCACTAGTATTCTTTAAAATAAAAACATCGGTTGCAACTCATTCAATTTAAAGTTTTAAGACTTGTTTTAAAATAAAAAGGGTTGAACTTTGTACTGTCCACATTGTTCCTTTGAAATGGTAAAAGACTCACAGAGGAAAAGCTAAGAAGTTTTACAATTTACTTTTTACAATAGAACAGTAATGAATTTTATAATAACAGACCTCGTAACTTACATTATTTTGAAAAAAGAATCACGACGTATCAGAAAAAATTATAAAAGATTTTTGCTAAAAAAAATTTGAAATTTTAAGGGTCAGGCCACTGCAAAGTATTTTTTTTTTTTTAATTTAACAAGCTTTTTCTTCTATGATTTTGGCGTCGCATTTTGTGTATATTTGCCAGTGTCAATTGTTTTCTATATTGTCAAGTTTCAAAAGTAGTCAAAGTCCAGTCCGTGTCAGCCAAATCCAGTCGTGCTTTAGTAAAGTAGTGGCGACTTTACTATAAGCTTCGATGGAGTTTTAGAGGCGACACGAAAACCCATGTTTCATCACATTATATCACTTTCCTGCACTCGCGTGTGTAACTCGGTACTTGATGCAGACAAAATATGCAGAAGATTTCAGACAGAGAAACAGCTAAATGTTTCCGACAGATTGCTGTTTTTTTTTCTTTAATTTTGGTGTCGCATCTTGAGTATTTGCCAGTGGCAAGTGTTTACAGATTGCAGTGTTGAGCGGGATAAAAAAAAAAAATAATGGGCCGACACGACTCTTTCCGCATACCCGCCAAAACTCCGCTAACAAGGTGGGTGGAATCAATTTAAGAGTAAACAATAATAATTACGAAACGATGTTTTATAATTATGTGTAGAAGCTAAAATAGGTAATCTTTTTTTTTTCTGAATGTTCAAGGTTATATATTTAGTCGCGCCGTGCGTAGAGTTAAATGAAAATAAAAAGGAAGCTACAATGTCAAACTTCTTCTTCGTTACCACGGTGAGGTAAACTAAGAATTTAAAACGCGACAATGTCCCCGCTAAGTCCATTAATTGCGTTCAGAGGGCGCTAGTGTGCTCCAGTCGCAGTACAGCTGAAGTGAGCTTAAAGTATTAGCTTGAAGCCGACAATGGCTTCGAAAGGCACTTCAGGGCGTGCTTGCAATTTAAGTGTTGAATTACCTTTTGTGAATCTACTGTAACAGTACGTATTCATACATTAAGATTGTGAGTTTTTTTTATGCCACATGTGGCTATCAAACGGACGGGTTGTCTGATGGTAAGCAATCACTGCTATTGAACTGAGGGCATTACAAATATGTTGCCGACCTTTTGATATTAAATTAACATGCCTCGAGAACATACTTTCCGTCCTAAGGTTGCCTGGAAGAGATCGCTTTTAGCGATAAGGTCGCCGGTTGTTACACCTATTGATTGTCATTCTTAAGTATGTAATCTTTGGTATGAACAATACAGAGTTACGCAATAAATCAATCAAACAACATAATGTATAGAAATTATCGTAGTATAATTAACTATGAGTACCATAAGAACTTTTAATTCTAACGTTTTTTTAAGGTTGACAGGCTAGATGTTTTACCACAGCTCGAAGCTCGAAGGCGTGGTCAAAGATGGCGCATAAACATGGCCCGGAAATGAACTAGCTCTCTTAGAGAACCAACAACATTACTTCCGAGCAACATTACTAGTCCAGTAGTAGTAGTTGCCAGAACATACCGTAAGATTAGCGGTAGATTTTAAACTTGAGGGTGGTAGCTAGCCAGTCATAACACTGGGAGAACATGCTGTTCGTCTTATTACTTTAACATAAAACAATATTTCTTCCACTCCCGTTACTTTATTATGTAACTTACTTACTTAAAATAAGTAAACAGCTTCGAATTCTGAAAATCCGAGAATTTTCGTACCCATGTATTATTAAACAACTACATGAAAAAGCAATCTAAGTAAAAATGATGTCACAAACATTGTCATGTACATAATTATAGTCTAAACAGAAAACTCTGAGAGGAAATCTGCTAGTGAAATTACAGGCTTATCGAGACTTGCCGACAAATGTCTCAAAGTAATGAGCGCTAAAGCAGCGATGTCCTGAACATTGTTTTTTATTCTAACTTCAGTGTATTACTGCAATGTTCTACGTCTACTTTTCCGTAAAATTGTTTTGCAGAGATATTAGTTCAGTAGCCTTTGGTTCACACTCGGGATAGTGGGCTCATATCCCAACAATGAGCTTAAGTTTTCGGTGAAGGAAAACATTGTGAGGAGACCATAGCATGGTACCACCATGCTATGGTGGGCACTTTCTAGTATTCGGCTGGCTACTATCCTCAATTTATAAATCTGCCGCCAAGCATATAACAGTGTGTTCTGGCAGCCACATAATTATGAAATCCAGTTCCATTCCGTGACTTAACATCAGGTGAGCTGTGGCCAAACAACTAGTTCATCAACCATAAAAAAAGCTAAGTAAAAAGTATGATTTATATTTTCATGTATAACATCTTAGACCATAAATCTAGACAACTGCGAGTCTGTGATAATGGTATTTATCTAAGCCTCTCAAGATACCCTAAATGTTATTTATATAAAGACACAATTTTAATTTTGAAAGTAATACGTTTCGTGTTCTTTAATCAAACGACACTTTTCAACAATTTGCTCGTTAAAATACACCCTTGGGCGCCATTTCTAAAGCAATTTATATCAAAGTAGACAATAGTTAAATGAAACTACTGTAATTGCATTAGTTACTAATGAAAGCAGCCTACTTAGTGAGTGACCAACTTAGACATACGTATCGATTAAATTAAAGAACTGAAGTTTTCTACGCAAACTTATTTGGAGAATGTAACGGTGGCGCCCTCAATCGTACGTATACATAAATTGGTCGTAGTGTACTGAACAACGGCCTGAGACAATGAGATAATTGAATAGAATACCTCTCGGGATTCGTAGAATAGAATTAAAGAATTGAAATGTTTTAGGTGCCTTTGAGAATGTTTTTATTCGATTAGAATTTGGAATTGATAGATCTGAAAGATGGCGACAAGATCTAATTCATTTTGTTTTTCTTTTATGTCTTGAAATACTTTTTTGTTCGCACAATAAATAATGTGAAATTGTTCTTTCAATTTGTAGCGTATAATCAAGTTACTTCTGCAAAACCAAGAAGTTTAATTTAATACAGACTCCTAACAGTACCTATTTCATATTAGTATAAAAGTGCCGAATGACAAGCGCGAGTGTGGGAAAGTGATATAATGTGGTAAAATGACTTTTTGTGTTGCTTCCAAAACTCCATCGAAGTTTATAGTAAAGTCGCCACTACTTTACTAAGATATAGCTAGTCAGCACGGACTTGACCAATACTGAACTTTGACTGTAACTAAAGGTGTTAGACATAAATAGCAAAAACCGAAGTACATAAATGAAAGATTCTATAACCCTTGGTAGTAGATCTCCTTAGCAGGAGGTCGTCTAGGTAGGTACCACCGCAGTACCAGTTATTCTGCCGCTAAGCAGTAGTGTGTAAGCATTACTGTGTTCCGGTTTGAAGGGTACTGCAGCTAGCGAAATTACTGGGCTGTTGAGACTAACTCTATCAAAAGTCTCAAAGTAATGAGCGCCAAAGCAGTGATGCCCTGGACTTTGTTTTGCTACTTAAAGTTTTTGTGTATCGCTGCAATGGTCATGGACAGGCGTTATCTCTTACCATCAGGAGAGCGTCTCGTTAGTCTCATTACTTTTTACATTTAAAAAAAAAAACCCGTTTCCATTTGCCGATGAATTGTAAAAAAAAGGAATGAATTTTGGCGGGAACGCGGAAAGAAACGTCGCCCCATTGTATTTTTTTCTAAAATTTGTGTTTTTGTTGAACTGGCAACATTGTACAGCGCAATACAAATTATATTTAAAAATAATAATTCAGTATTGAGAAAGAAAAAAAAGTTACATTTATTTTATTACACACAGTCAACATCAGTAGTCGTATTCAAATATTGCATTACAAATACAAATAATTTATTAATAACACCCTAGTTACAAGTCAAACATTATTTACCTACTTATTTAAAATTAATTATTATAATATATTCTTAACGAATAAATCTTATCGATATTATATGACATTATGTATAATTAAATGAACTCAAGAAAAGACTTTAAGTTTTAAAAAGTCCCAAAAATATTTGTTCTCCATCGTAGACCGCATCTTCACTTAACATCAGGCGAGATGGCGGTCAAACGCATACCAATCCTCATTTAAAAAAAAGTAATCCAAATTCAAAAGATGACTTACCGGTCACTGATACTAGCCGGCAGTATGCTGTCTATATAAATAGCATTACATGTCCCAACTCTCTGGTACGTGTCCGACCCAGAACTGTATACGTCTTCAGGCACCCTTTGATTCGAGAGAAAGAGGCCCAAGTCTTCATTGCATGGTCTTTCGATCTCTGCAAAAATAAAATCAGTCTTAATTTACAAATACAGATTTTTCAAGATTGTTGTAGGTGGTAGTTTTCCTTATGATGAAGCAGTCTCGAATTTACAATTTTTTTCCAACCGCGGCAAAAATTTGATAGTGTTTTTTTTTATGATTGACAGGCTAGGTGTTTGTCCACAGTTCACCTGATGTCAAGTGAAGGTGTGGTCGAAGATGGTAAAGCACACCTAGCCTGGAATGGAACTGGTTCTCAAGTGAGGCTGCCGGAACACTCCGTTAGATGTTTGGCGGCAGATTTTCAACTTGAATTGTAGCGATGATAGCTCAGTGGTTAGCGCGGTAGGTTCGCATGCCGAAGGGCGTGGGTTCAAACCCCAACAATGAGCTTGAGCTGCCGGTGAAGGAAAACATCGTGAGGAAACCATAGCATGGTGGTAGGGTACTTTCTAGTACTCGGCTGGCTAGCTACCAAGTTGAAAATCTGCCGCCAAGCATCTAACGGTGTGTTCCGGCAGCCTCACTTGAGAGCCAGTTCCATTCCAGGCTAGGTGTGCTTTACCATATTCGACCACACCTTCACTTAACATCAGGTGAGCTGTGGTCAAAAAACTAGCCTGTCAACCATTAAAAAAAAAAAAAAGTGTAA
This sequence comes from Biston betularia, assembly GCA_905404145.2. Classification (NCBI taxonomy): domain Eukaryota; kingdom Metazoa; phylum Arthropoda; class Insecta; order Lepidoptera; family Geometridae; genus Biston; species Biston betularia. The sequence goes on from FR989868.1 coordinate 1,459,066, forward strand.
GTCACAATAAGTTGGTGGTATTTTCGGAACCGAGAGAATTGTAAGTATCCTTTAATTAGTATCTGGGCGACGGAGCTTTGGTCGGTGTATATAATTCCTAGGAAATGTATAAATAATGCCTAAAATCGATAAGAAATTTGTTAAATAAATTTTGCTATAGGTACACGTTTCCCAGGAATTCTGTACATTTCCGAAACACCACTCGGGAATGTGCTAAATTCAAAGTTTAATAAATACCTACTCAAAACAAATTTAATGAAGATCATAAAATCTTCATTGTAAAATGACTTGCCAATGAGAGCCTTAATTTTCTTTTGAGTGTCAGTCTACTGTGTTTAATTTCCTATGTACTAATTCTATGGCACGGTGTTTATTTTATATACTTCCTAGTGCCATTTAGGAATTGTATGCAATGCCTAGGAAATGTATGTATTAAAAAATCTTTGACAAACTATTTTACTTTATGTGGATCGCATTCATTTATTACAAGATTTTTAATTAACTTAGAAATGGTAATAAATCTACTTTCAAACATCGATTGAATCGATGGTAAGAAACGGATGATCTAAAAACAAACTAATACTAGTGATTCTTCAACTATTTTAACTACATGTCTCTTGGTACCAACCTATGAGTAAAGGTCCAGTGGCAAGTTTAACAGACTCCATGATTGACACATCGTATTCTATCGTGAGGCTGGTGACTTGGGGACAGTTCTGCAGGATCTGATGTACTTCGGAGAGGGTTTTGTTCGTGAGAGATATCTGTGGAAAAAACACAACAAAAAAAAATCAACTTAAACATAACGCGAAAACATCATTATTTTGTATGTTTGGAACTCATCGCGTCTTTATTTCCAACTAAGTACAATCTAGTCTTAATTAAGTATTTCCTAGGCAAGCGTGCTCCATCTTCGGCCACATCGTCGCTTTCCACCAGGTGAGATCGTAGCCAAAGGCATGCCTAGAATGACGTATAGAAAAATTGCATTAAAAAATGATTTGGTTCATTTCAGTAAAGTTTTTTCATTGTGATAAATCATTGTTATTATAACTTTATTTTAAATAACCATTTATATAGGTACCTTTGTTCTTATATAATTATTATATTATGCATATCAATTTAGACAAGTAGCGCATCTAGCGCTATCTAGCGGCGAATAGCAAAAATTGCATTTACGTACCTAATTATACACGACACGTTATCACTACTCATATTATAGTCAAAGGCTAATAAAACATAGAATAGGCAACTCACATGGTCAACCTTCAGCAGTCGATCGGCAGGTTTGATCCTGGAAGTGCTATAAGCAGCGCCTCCTGGCCTGACGTGCGTTACCACCAAGGGCTGTGCATCTAAAGACCTGATGAAAAAGAAAGTCGGTTAGTTCAATTAGCAAAAAAAAGAATCTTGCATTTTTAAAGATTTGATACCATGCCCGTACCACTGAGGTCTTCTGAATACGGACCTACCGATATAAGAAAGCCAGAACAGGTTTTTGATGCGAATGAGCTTGAGCTGCCGGTGAAGGAAACATCGTGAGGAAACCATAGCATGTTGGCAGGGTACTTTCTAGTACTCGGCTGGCTAGCTACAACCCTCAAGTTGAAAATCTGTCGCCAAGCATCTAACGGTGTGTTCCGGCAGCCTCATCTGAGAGCCAGTTCCATTCCAGGCATTCCAAGCCATTCACTCAACATCAGGTGAGCTGTAGTCAAAATGTCTAGCATGTCGAGTATAGAAAATAAAAGTGTAGGGGGGCAGTATCTTTGCTGCGATAGGCGCATTTCATAGCTTGGTCGCCACTCGTAAGTTGTCCCATAGCCGCACTGGAGTATACTCGCTATCATCCATGTAACTTGCACGTAATTATTGTAAATAAATAGAAATGGTAATCACCAGGAACATACGTTTTATTTATTAACTACTACCCGACAGATTAATATAGTTTAGGGTTGACGATATATCTCTTACATCACGTCAGCGAAACACATTTTTAACCCCCACGTGATAAACACTGACTAAGCTATAAGCTATACTTAGTACTCGTAAAATGCGCTCTCAACAAAGACACTGTGATGATGATAATGATGAAACTGGTTTTGTGACATTTTTTTTGTTTAATGGGCTAAATAATTGACAACAGCTTATTTTATTTATCGTAGCTTTATTCGCTCATTTTTATCCCGTTGTAAGGATTCTGGGATAATCATTTTCCTCTTATTTTGTTTTTGTTTTTCTGCTTAAGGTTTTATGTACCGCTGCAATTGTTACAAATAGGTATCTTTTAACATCAGGGAAGCGTTTCGTTCTTATTACATTAACATTAGAAAAAAGTTGCCATCATTTTCTGTCCGTAACAGAGCACAATCATGTCAATCATGAACATGACAGTCCCTAATGCCGGCTTTGTGCCTATCTTATCAAGATAAGCAGCTCGATAATTGATGCAATACCTGCTATTCAAGACTAAGTCGGCACTCGGTGCCGAGTTCTCCGGAAGGCCACCTCTGATGGTGATACCGAGGGAGCCGCTGATCTTCTCGACCGGGACTTCCGCTAACTTCGTCGTGATGTACAGGGAGTTTTGGGATGCTGGAAGAGAGTAAAGAAAGATTAACCTACAAATATTTTATTGATAACACCAATGTTAGATACAAGTCAAATTTCGTAAAATCATTTCAAATATTGTGTATCATTATAAAAGTTATAAAACGCCGATTAAATTTCAATGAATAATAACCTAAATGTCAAATAAAGTACATAATAAGTCGATGTAAAAACATAAATCAATATATAAATATTGGTAGGTATAAAATATGTCAATATAAAAAAAACAAGTTAAGGTGGTTCGATTTCCATACGAATAAAAATTTTCCATTTATGGACAAATGGAGCATAATTTTACAGTAAAATCACAGCTACTGGCATTTATTTTGGTCTTTATTTGCGGTAAATCACAATTGCTTGAATAAAATTGGTAGGTAGGTATTTATTTGTGTCTATTTAATCCTTCCTGTGAGAATTCTGTTTCATCATCAGTTTGAAGCGTTTATTTGTAGCGATTGGACGCTAAGAAATATTTTTAGCAATTGACCTTTAAACTTCTTGACAAAAACCTTTCAATTAAAGCTAAAGAAATAAAGTATTTCCCAACCAAGGATTCTCAAATACAAAGTTTCAAAGTTACAAAGCTTACTTTGATATAAAATAAATAAATATCGTAGGACTATAGGTACACACAGCGCCATCTGGCTCCAAACTAAGCAGAGCTTGTGTGATGGAAGTCAGAAGAATCACAAATACTTTTTTTTTTGTAAATACGTACTTATAATACATACATAACACCCAGACACAGAACAAACATTTGTTTATTCGCAAAATGTTTGCCCTGCGTGGGAATCGAACCCACGCCCTACAGCTCTCAAGGCAAATATACTACCAATGAGCCGGGGTTGTCGCCATGAATATTAGTTTAAAATGCTATTTAGAAATTAAGGACCGTAGATACCTGTGTTCTTTGCTCTATATTCTTTTAATGTAGGCAAAAGGTCACTATGAAACGCGCATGAAACCAAAACAAACGTTTTTGAATAATGTAAGGATATCGTAGTAACGTAAACTATCACTATATTGTTGTAACTTGTGGGTGCAAACAAAATAATAATATAGGTTTGTACTCTTATTTTATCTGGAAGCGACGATATCAACGCCACTCGCGAGATATTTTACCTCTCGTTTTCTCCTACAATAAACACTTTAGTCTCGTCTCACGCCACAAGAAGCCTCGCGACTTCACAAGCGCCAAGCGAAACAAACAATATAGAAGTAACGTGAAAGAGAGAGATAACAAACACTCGCGATAGCAGGTACGCTCTAGCATAGTCTCGCTCTCGCTTATCCGCCTCTCCCTCCGACAGTCTCGCTTATATTGTTATGAGAGTGCACGTATTTTGTGTTTTGATAGATTAATTATTTTTTTTAGTACATTTACCTCAAGATTGTTTTATTTGTGAACGTTTTTAATGAGAAAACTATTACGTTATGTGTTGATAGCATATGGAACGTAAGTTAGTTACATTAACATAGTAAATTATTTGTTTGCATGACTGAATGATATTGACGATATTGGCTTGAGGTTCAAGTTTAAAGAAGTCATACTGCTTTATTTCTTTATTTTTTAATTATGCATGTGCAATGTAATGGTATTATCATAAGGATCGATGGATAGGGTTTGATCTTTAAATCTGCTAACCTGAAAGGGGTTATTGTAGGTACCTACTCATCATCATCATCATCAACAACTCAATGAACACAGTTCTGATACCTATTTTGAATTCAGATGATGCCAAAGTCCACAGTGTCGCTGCTTTGGCGCGTATTATTTAATATTGATGTTATTATTTTCTCTCTATTTTTTAAAGAAATATACTCGTATATACAATTGTACATGACCATTGCAGCGATACACAGAACTTTGAGTAGGTAAGTAACAAAACAAAGTCCAGGGTGTCGGTGCTTTGACACTCATCACTTTAAGACTTTCGGTGGTTAGTTGCGACGGCCCTGTGATTTCGCTAGAAACAGTAAGTAGGTACTCTTCAAACTGAAACACAGTAGGTAATGTTTACACTCTACTTGCTTAGCGGCAGAATATCTGGTACTTTGGTGTACCTATCTACCTAGACGACCTACTACTAAAGAGACTACCAAGTAATAATGAAGTGTTTTCGTTTTTTCAAAATTATTTACAATTTTTCTTATTTTTTGCAAATTGCTTATAATAATACCTAAGTACAATGACCTTTAGCGAAACTGGTAAACGGTGCGTTGGTCGTCTACCATCTCGTTGTGTAGATATGTATAGACGACATAATAAAAATCGCGGGTCGAACTTTGACAAGATTGACACACAATCGGGACGGGTGTCGTACCTACAAGAAGAGAGGCAGTATATTCAGCAGATTACGGGCTGATGATGATGACTTTGTTTGGCTTAGTACACCCTAAGCTTATAACCCTGTATAAAGCAAGTGGCCAGCCCTAATGTATTAGTATTAAAATTGAATATATCTGACATATTTGTTAAGAACATAATTATTATTATGCTACCTATAAAGTAATATATAGCTTAGACAATTCACGATTTTATTTTTTGCCATGATAGTAGTGTTTAGCGCGGTCGTTTCAGACGCCGTAGGTTTGAAATCCAAGCAAAAAGCGAAGAAAACATCGCGAGAAAATCGTAGTATGGTGGTAGGGTACTATCTAGTACTCGGTTGGCTACCTACCACGCTCAAGTTGAAAATCTATCGCCAAGCACGTAACGGAGTATTCCGGCAGTGGTGCTTTAGACCCTGTTTCATTCAAGGCTAATTGTTTTTTGCCATTAATAACAACACCGTCACTTAGAGAATGTGAGCGTGAGATGTGGTCGAAACAAGTGGTTATGGGTAGATATAACGCATACCAATGACCATTGCAGCGATACACAGAACTTCGAGTAGCAAAACAAAGCCAAACTGCTTTGGCGCTCATTACTTAATATAAATGTTATGCTTTTCGCTCATTAAAAAAAATCTACGTTATAATTTGTGTACTACAATAGAGTTGTATTCTATTCTCTAAGACTTTCAATGGTTAGTCTCAACAGACCTGTAATTTCGTTAAGCGTTCAAGCGGAGGTACCTACCTACCTAGACGCCATTACTCTAAGGAGATCTACCAAGTAAACGACGATGATTTCGATAAGTTAAATTCATCATTTATGTTATCTACTGAAACATCACACAATGAAATTACAGGGATGTTGAGACTGACCATCGAAAGTCTCAAAGTCCGTGCCGAAGCAGTGATGCCTTGAACTTTGTTTTACTACATAAAGTTCTATGTATCGCTGCAATGGTCATGGACAGGCGTTATCTCTTACCATCAGGAGAGCGGCTCGTTCGTCTCATTACTATTACATTTAAAAAAATTATCCAGTCCTGCTAGAGACATTTAATTTTGGGTTAAAAATTGGGCACGTCTGGTTACACCAGTTTTGATAGATTTAGAAAATGTGATGAAATTCTTTCTTTATATTTTCAGTCCCACGCCTACTTATAATGTCAACTGAGAGCAAAGCAGACACAGATGATAAAAGAGAATGGACAACGGCAGACATGTTCAAACTTATATCTATTTACAAAACTATGCCCGAGCTATGGGACCAAACCTGTAAAGAATATAAAGAGAAGTGTTTGAAAGTAGAAGCTTTTACAAAGTTATGTAAAATATTTAACGCTAGTATGAGCGAATTGAGACGCAAAGTCCACAATTTAAGATGTCAGTTCACAACAGAGTTGAGAAGGTTGAGGCTGAAGGCGTTCAAGTTGAATATCCATCCTAGCGACGTAAGGAGCGATTGGAAATATTACGATAGTTTGAGTTATTTATTAGTTAATTACAAGGACTTTCACAAGGACGGTGAATACGATATTGAAGATGATGTAAGTACTTTCAACACACAAAGTTTTCTATCAAGGTATATGATACTTAAAAAGTAGTGTTCCATGAATCGGTATGTAAAGAAAAAAAACACTTGGCTGATTCCAAAACCATTTCGAAATCTTACATTCCTATACATGATTTTCACGTTTGAAACTCTTTAAACTATGAGACGGGGTTTATTTTAATAAAATACATAAAATAAACTTGACTTCCAATTCACCTCTAATGACGTCACCTCGGTCGTCGGCTTTATAAGGATTCTTTCAGTGCCTAAAAAAACAATGGCAAACCTCAACAAAATCTGTCAATGTCAAGTCAACGGTTGCCGTTATACTTGTAACTTCCATACACTTACCTACGTCGTTGTTTTTTTTACATGGCTAATGCAAATTCTACATAATTATTCAGCCTACCTCATGACGTCATAACTATAAAAAGTTTGAAAACGTATTAAAAATAAACTACCGCATAGAAAGCCAAAATATTCAAATTAGTTTCATAAAATAAGGTTTACTATCAGTAAAAAATATAAAATACATAAAAAAAAAAAACTTTACATACCGAATTATTCCTTTTTTACGGGTAAAAGGCTTGGTGTTTGGCCACAGCTCACGTAATCTTAAATAGTAATGTGTTTAAATATGATGATCACAGTGGAATGGGAATTAAAATTTGGAAATAATTGACACCGTTTCATGGTCGATATTTCAAAAAAATTAACTATACGGTTCGAATCTACCTTTACTGTGTGAACCGCTAAACAATGGAATATGCTGCCCGAGTGGGTGTTTTTGTTGATAGATACAATCTGGGTGCTTTCAAGTCGCTAGTGAATCGGTTTCTTCTAGGTGAGCGTGCTCCACCGTAGACCGCATCTTCGTTTAACATCAGGCGAGTTGGCGGTCGGTCTATTTTTAATTAGAAAAAAAAGAATTGGCGCAGATTAAAAAAAAAGTGTGACAGCCAGCCAGCCAAATACCAATTATTCAAACGAAGTTCCAAGGACAATAATTTTGAAGTCGGTTAATAAAAATCGTAAAATCACCAATTTTGTAGCGATGATAGCTCAGTGGTTAGCGCGGTAGTTTCGCATGCCAAATGGCGTAGGTTCAAGCCCAACAATGAGCTTGAGCTGCCGGTAGAGGAAAACATCGTGAGGAAACATTTGCATGGTGCTAGAGTACTTTCTAGTACTCTACTGGATAGCTACCACCCTCAAGTTGAAAATCTGCCGCCAAGCACTGAATAGTGTGTTCCGGCAGCCTTACTTGAGAGCCAGTTCCAATTTAGGCTAGGTGTACTTTACCATCTTCGACCACATTTTCACTTAACATCAGGTGAGCTGTGATCAGACACCTAGCCTGTGAATCATAAAAAAACAGACCTATTTATTTAGCTAAGATCAAAGAAATAAAAAAAAAAAAACAATTAAATTTACAGAAAAACAACTACCGGGAAAACGCAGAAGAAACTTCATCCATAGAATATTCGAGACAAGTCCTATCAGACGAAGAAAAGTCAGAAAGTGACCACTTTAGACCATCTACAAGCAAACCTCGTGGTGTAACCAAGTCGGAAGATGTATACCTAACCGATGCCGATTTCCACACACCCAAGAGAAGAAAGATCTCCGACGAAGACCATCGTATATTTGGCGAATACGTGGCTTCAGAACTGCGGAACATGAGCGAGAGAGGAGCTAAGATACTCAAAATAAAAATAAGAAAAGCCATATTGGAAGTCTCGGAAGAAGAATTTAATATTGATAACGGCGCAGAATATTTGGATTACAACATAATATGATCTTTCCTCGATTCTTTGATTGACTGACTTCTTTGCCTAGATCCAAGATCTAGGAGAAAATAATTATAACAATACTGTGATAATACTGTTTTTATTTTAAAACTTTTTTCCTTTTGGTCAAGCTTTAGGTCAATGAAAAATATTTATTATTTATTTATTTATTATTTATGAAGAAAGAAAACGGTCAAGCCAATTAGGTACATCCAATCTCACAGATTTAGACATAACAATTAAAACAAAAATGCAAAATACGATTTTAAAAATTAAAAAACAAAGAAAAAAAATATTTATTAAATGAAGATGTCAAAGTACAAAAAAATTAAGTAATAATAATATTAAAAAAAAAACTAAATACAAATGTCATAAGATTAAAAAAAAAAAACGAAATGTCTAAATTGGGATCGGAGCCTGGATTAGTGTTATTGCATCGGTCCCACTGGTCAGTTAAATTTCCCCAATATATTTGGCAAGATGCAATTTTTGACCTCCAGTTATCAAATGCAATGTCGAGTTCAGTGTTGGCGGCGAGGAGTGCGTTGAGGTGGCGGCGGGAGCGAACTAAAGGCGACATAGAGCTCGCCACCGTGCGACAGGCAAGTCTTGTGAAGTAAATATCTTTAGCAAAGCCGTGACTGATAACGTTTTGTGACTATAAAGTATTTACTGTTTTGTACCTTTGAGTATTTTACTTTCATTACACATATTGTGTCATTAGACCTGTCCTAAACACACTATCGCACAAATAGTATAAATGCAAAAGTATGTTTGTCTGTATGTTTGTTTGTTATTTCGCGTCTGAGCAAATAACACATAATTATATTACTTTTCACTATCACCAATCAGCCTCCTCATTTTTCATCAATACGCAGGAAACTCGAGATGCAGCTAATAATAAGAAAGCTTGGAAATGTGTGAACGTAGGTAACTGTGATTTAAGTTATGTTGAGATCAATGAAACATTCGAAACGATGAGTTGTATGGTATGGGTTCAATTCCCAGTCAGTGCAAACATTTGTGTGACGAGCATACATTTTTGTCTCGTGTTCTGTAAGTATTTACAAAAAAGTAATGAGCGCCAAAGCAGCGATGCTATAGACTTTGTTTCGATATACAAATTATCTGCTTTCCAAGTACAAGCTGGCTTGGTTTCGGGTTGTATGAAATGTCCTAGGATATTTGTTTATTTTATTTATATCCTACATAAGCATTTAGGCAAAATTGTATCCAATTAAAATAAAAATCAAAACCATTGGGTACAAGTACGCAAATAATATATTTTCTCACCATAATTGGGCATGTAGTACTCCACTTCAAGCGACGCTCGTTCCTCCACATTGTCCAGTAGTCGCAGAACTTCATCGTTAGTGAGTCTCGCAGTGGAAATACCGTTCACACTACAGATTCTATCTCCCGGCGCCAGGCGGTCACACTCGAGCGCCACGGAGTCTTTTGTGAAACCCACTATTGAGGGTACAATGCCAGGCTCGGATCGACCTGGGGAAGAAGAAATAAAGTTTAATTTTGAACGTTATACTGAAAGGTGTGTCAGAATTATATTCCGGCCTCCTTACTAGGAGCGATTTCTTCGCGAACAAAACTATGCCTGCGCAATAAGGTTTGGATTCGCGTAGCTTTTTCATGAGCGTCTAATAGATTTCGCAATAAAATGTTCGGAGTACAGGAGCGATTTTCTATTTCCCGGGAAAAATGTAAACTAACTTATGCAAAAAATAGCCAGATTAGAAATTAATATATTTTTACTAATTGAACTAAGATATATACTATATAGTATTGAATATTTTAAGCATATAGTGTTATTGTTTCTTATCATAATTTTTCGTGTTTAGTGAAACAAAAACATGTTTAATGAACTAGGTTATTTTAAAAAAAAAAATTCTGGTAGCATTCCTGGGATCGATCTTTTACTTCATTTTGTTTATTCGTGTTTAATCTTTTTCTTGGACACGAATGTGTTTCTATCTCCTCGTCATTTTTTGATTTTGTATTTTTGTTATTAGTTGTTTGTTGTTGTTGTCATTAAGTGTCTGGTTAGTCTCATTTCTGTGAAATATATAAACATAGGTGATTACATATTGTATTTTTTGTGTATACATTGTACCTACTTTCAATAAATAAGAAACACTTAGACGCAGAACAAACATCTATGTTTGACATGCAAAATATCTGTCCTGGATGGGAATCGAACCCACAGCCCACAGCTCAGGAAGAGCAAATACCAAATGATCAAATAAGGTAATCAACAACAATCAAGGCGTTTACAATACATTATGATTAAACTTTTGTAAAAGTAGAGAAATTCAATATTTCGTAATCAAGTCTCCAAAGTAAATTGCTCGCGTACGAAGCCGGGGTGGGTCGCTAGTCTATTTATATTTCACGCGCGCAACTGGCAATTTAATTTAGTTAACACTGAAATTAGACTCGAAAGTTTTGCTAATGTTAGTTGTAATGGAGAGAAATGCAGGAGAACGGGACTTTATTTTGTAGATATTAGACCTTTCATAAATTATTCTAAAATGTTGCGTTGCATATTTACTAAAGTAAATAAATATCGGAGTACATTTCACACGGCACTTTCTAACCTTAAATTAGATAATAGACAATACTTTATTGTGACAATAAACAATTTTTAATTTTTTTAATAATTTGCCCCTTCGGGCAGGCTAAAGCTATAGAGCCATACTGCCTTGTCTTAAGTGTTATTTCTGCTGTATCTTAGCTATAGTTAGCGTCAAAGTCGTCAAGTACAGTTCGTGTCAGTTAATTCCAGTCATGCTTTAGTAAAGTAGTGGCAACTTTACTATAAAGCTTCGATGGAGTTTTGGAAGCAACACGAAAACTCATGTTTCACCACATTATATCATTTTCCCACACTCGCGCTTGTAATTCGGCACTTTATGAATAAAACACCACCATTTTTATGCATAAACACTCGACAAAACACTAGTTTTGGAAAAAAATACAACGGAGCGACACGAATCTTCCCGCGTTCCCGCCAAAAAAAACCTGACATTAAACAATATATTATACAAAAAGAAATAACAAATATAGATAAAAAAAAAATTAAACACACTACATTTGTAAATACATACTTATAATACATTCAGAACAACCAGACACAGAACCAGGTATTTACCAAAAAAAAAATCTATCTATCTATCTATCAGTTATCTGCGTTCATAGTACAAGCTTTGCTTAGTTTGGAGTCAGATGGCGCTGTATGGAATGTCCTACAATTTCTTTTTTTTCAAAATTTCGCGAAAACAATGTTTTTAAACGAAAAATATAATGACGTCACTTGTAACAAGAGGTTACCACTTTTATGAGCTAACACTTGACGGCAATATCACTGAATGACTTCCGCAAGTGCCTTTTCATATTTACAACCAATTTCGATGCTTTTACGGCGGAACTACTGCCGTTATGACATTGTTAGCCAACGATCCTGTGTTAAAACGAGTAGACGCTTTTGGGGGAGTATATCCGGACATTCGATACAAATAGCACGTTAACAAAAACACGTAGTGTAATAAAACAATCTTTAGTAGTGTTTTTTTTGTCGTGTAATAAGTTTTTCATTCGCACAGCGCGGTTGTGGAACTCTCTGCCGAAGTCTGTGTTATGTACAATATTGGCGTCTTCAAATCTAGAGTAAATAGCTTTCTTCTAGGTAAGCGTGCTCCATCTTAGACCACACTACTGTTTAATATCAGGCAGAGTGTAGTCAAACGCGAACAAATTTTGAATAAAAAAACTTATATCTTATGGTAAGGAATGACCTATAACTATTGAGGTACTCGAGTTTTAAAGCGGAAACCATGTTTAAAATAACAGAGTGTGATTTGGGCTGTGCTGTGTGCGATGAAATGTGCGAAGCTTACTCCAGCAAGCTAAGCTTTTACCCAAGCGGTCTGTGGTAGCGGACATCAATGTACAGTGAAATTTAGACACAAAATGATCTCCAGATCGGAAGCCAGACTCTCCATCAATCGGAATCCAGATCTCATAATAAGGCTGTCTAAACTTCAAGGCTTATAGACACTATACTATACACTACTACTATATACTATATACTATATACCTATAAGTTTTTTATTTGTTTTGTGTTTATTGTTTATTTTTTGTATGTATGTATTGTTAATTATGTTGAAATATGTTTTATGCCCCAAATAAGGTGTTGTCTATTGTCTACTTGTTAAAAAATTCTAGATTTTGTAAAATACTTGTGCCCCTATACATAAAATAAAACTTGTGCCCCTATACATAAAATAAAACTTTTCTTGGTGAAGGATCTCTGATTAAAATCGCTGATTTTGTACCGGTGAAGGAAAAATATTGCGAGGAAACCATAGCATTGTAGTAGGGTATTTTCAATTGAAAAACTGCCGATAAGCACCTAACGGTGTGTTGCGGCAGCCACACTTCAGAGCTAGTTCCAATCCACGCTAGGAATGCTTTACCATTCTCAACCACACCACTTAACATCAACTGAGCTGCAGTCGAAAAAACTGCATACTATGTATGACGTAGTATATTCCATTCCGGCGATTTAAGATAAAAATTTGACTACTCGCTCTGAAAGCTTTTAATAAAGCTTCATCCCCCTCTGCAGAACTTAAGTAAAAGTACTAAGCTAGTAGTCGTAAAAACAAAGTGAACTGGATCATCATGACTCAATGCAATTCAGTAACAGTAAGTTAAGTTGTCTTTCTTTTTACTGCCAGACGTTTTCGAAGGAAAAGCTGTAGATCTTTCTGTAAGTCGTACAATGTAGCACAATGTTGCTCTACGTGATTCATGAAATTGTTTCCGTTGAATTGAAACTGGGCCGATGTGTCAGACCGTACATACCAAATTGTCAGTATTTTCTTTGCTGTCAAATTCAAATTGATATCTCTTTTTTTTTGTTTTGGCATCGCATTTTGAGTATTTGCCAGTGTCAAGTGTTTTTTATTTTTAAGCTTCATAAGTTGCCTCGTATCTATAGTTGTAGTCAACGTTCAGTCTTGGTCAAGTACAGTCCGTGTCAGTCAAGTCCAGTTATGCTTTAGTAAAGTAGTGGTAACTTTACTGTTAAGCTTCGATGGAGTTTTGGAAGTAACACAAAAACTCATGTTCCACCACATTGTATCATTTTTCCACACTCACGCTTGTGATTCGACACTTTATGAACAAAATACCACTATTTTTATGCATAAATACTCGACAAAACACTAGATTTGGAAAAAAAATACAACGGAGCGACACGACTTTTTCCGCAATCCCGCCAAAACTCATTGATATCATATTTGCACTCACTCAGTAAAAAATGTACGTTAGGTAATTAAAAGTTACACATAAACTCGCATGTTAATGATATTAGTGTGATGAGATAAACAAAGCAACACCTCTACCCTCATCAAGACCGGGTATTCCCGTGAGTACGCGCTTTTCGCTTCACGGTGTATGCTAATATTTTATGACTGTGTTTCCTCGAAAAATATGGCGCTCGTTTTTTGGTTGCAACTTTTTTTTCAATTTATGATATGTTACGTTTTCGTCGTTTTGCCGCTTTAGCAAAATATCGATATGAAAAATAAATTTGTCACGATGTTATTACTATTTTATTTATTTTATTGTAATACCAACAAAACAACGTCTTAGGTACATAAAAACTCATTTTTAATTCGTACAATGCTTAATTTTAACTATAATTATTCAAAGGACGTCGATTTGTTTGTGATGAGGCAAAACACTTTTAAGAACGCTATTTCAAGGCAATTTTTTGAACTCACTAAAGTTAAATACGACAATACTAAAAATTTGATCGCAAAAAAATCCATAAAGAAAAAGTTGTGTAAGAAAACTGTAAAACTTGTATGAGGCTCGCACGTACCTAGTGTCAATCTATTTATTTATTTGTTTTTAGTTTATTATTATTTTGTCTAAATTTTGAAATTGTATTTATTGTATTTGTTGTACCTATATATTATAATTCTTGCATCAGTCCCCGGCCGGTGTGGGCTCGGGGCACTTTAACTTTATTTAACATACGTGAAAACTTTTAAGGCTTTTTGTATGTTAATTTAACTTCTATTTATTTATTAATTTAGCAGCTGTTTGTTTTCCATGTAAAATAAAAATAAAATAAGTCGGCACGTTTTAAGTGTTACCTCAATTATTGGTTTGAACACTCTATTATTTATCATAGTATAGATTTGCAACAAAAACCGATTTTTACTCGGTAGTAGATCACCTTTGCAGGAGGTCGTCTAGGTAGCCACCACCGCAATATCAGATATTCTGCCACCAAGCAGTAGTGCGTAAACATTACTGTGTTCCGGTTTGATGGGTAGGTACCGCAGCTAGCGAAGTTATGAGGCTGTTGAGATGTTGATATTAACCATATAAAGCCTGATGCCCTGTACTTTGCTTTGCTACCCAATGTTCTGTGTATCGCTGCAATGGTCATGGACAGGCGTTGTATCTTACCATCACGAAAACGTCGTGATTGTCTCATTACCTTTACATAAATAAAAAAAACAGATCTGAGCTATGTTTTTGGTATCAGCTTGTGAACGACTTCGAATCTATGTTTGTTACCTTCCCATCAAAGATCTGACGCAATCGCCCGCCTGATCATCCATTGGCTACCCATGACTACGTTACAGTGGCCATAACACATCATTAAGTACACAGCCAGCTTTGGACCATGTTCAAACGATATTGTTAGCTGCAGCTAGTGTGTCGTTTCGGATACAAAACGAAGTTCCGGAACCAAGAACACGGTCATACGTTTCCGGTAGTGTTGCATTTGCATTGAAATGTGTATTTGGAAACTAGATTTTAGGTAATTAGGTTTTGGGATTGATTTCAAACTAGTTTTTATTTTTTTTTTATGGTTGACTGGCTAGTTGTTTGACCACAGCTCACCTGATGTTAAGTGAAGGTGTGGTCGAAGATGGTAAAGCACACCTAGCCTGGAATGGAACTGGCTCTCAAGTGAGGCTGCCGGAACACACCGTTAGATGCTTGGCGGCAGATTTTCAACTTGAGGGTGGTAGCTAGCCAGCCGAGTACTAGAAAGTACCCTGCCACCATGCTATGGTTTCCTCACGATGTTTTCCTTCACCGGCAGCTTAAGCTCATTGTTGGGGTTTGAACCCACGCCCTTCGGCATGCGAACCTACCGCGCTAACCACTGAGCTATCATCGCTACAAAGTTACGCTAGTTAAGTATATTATAGGTATAATATACTAAATAAAATTAAATACAATAATTAGACTTCTTCTATTTCTCGGAGACTTAAAAAGGAGAGCGACTCGTTCGTCGCATAAATTTTTTCAAAAAAAAAAAAACTGGGAAGTCGACATTTAGCGTTGCCATTATCATTTAGAGTCTGTTTGAGAGAGTTATCAAGAGCTTTGGTCTAGAATCACTCAATGCTTTTGCGCGGGAAGGCCGCATATTACCAAGTTGCATATCAACATCATTAAGTACTGACATTTGAGAATCGTTTCACATGGAAATGTGTGCAGTGAAGCGTATTAACACCACGTGGCTTGAAATTTCTTGGACAATTTTTTTAACTAAATTAAATGTATAACGCTTCTTTTTTATCCAGTATAATTGTGTATTTCGTATTTACGAGTTACTAGCAATTTTGAGATTTTACTGTACTAGGCTGAAACGCGTGGATTGGATTCCCAACCAGAACAAACATTTCTATGACAGCCCCGTGGGCTCATTGGTAGTATATCTGCCTTGAGAGCTGCAGGTTGTGGGATCGATTCCCACTCAGGGCAAACATTGTGAATAAACAAATGTTTGTTCTGTGTCTGGGTGTTCTGTATGTATTATAAGTATGTATTTACAAAAAAAAAAGTATTTATGTATTCTGCCAGTTATCCGACTTCCATCAGACAAGCTCTGCTTAGTTTGGGGCCAAATGGCGCTGTGTGCATAGTCCTACGATATTTATTTATGGCATTTATATAAAACTAGCGGACGCCTCGCGGTTTCACCCGCGTAATTCTTGTTCCCGTGGGAATACAGGGATTAAAAGTTAAATTATATAGGATATATAACTAAAGGATATGAGTAAAAATCTTTCCAACGGTAAAATAATTTTTGAAATCGGTCCAGTAGTTTCGGAGCCTATTCAATACAAACAAACAAAAAATCAAATCTTGCCTCTTTATTTTATTTATTTATTTATTTCGATACACACAACAGAACATAATTACCACATCATTATGTAAATTACAGTAAGGTTTTGTACTAAATTATATTCCTAAACAAATGTGTATACAACATGAACAAAGAATGCAGTAGCATTTATAAAGTGAGTGACATTATTATTATACTAACTAACAATGTTGAACTATGTACATGTAAATAACAGGCGGGATGTAAAAGCCATCAACAATTACATCTATATAATAGTATAGATAGATAGATGTATGTTGCTTATCTGGATATTCACTCTGTCACTCTGTCTGTTTGTTACCTATTCTAAACGGCTGATTGTACATAACTTAACAAAGAATATTATTATATACTATTTACTTTTGTAGCGATGATAGCTCAGTGGTTAGCGCGATAGGTTCGCATGCCGAAGGGCGTGGGTTCAAACCCCAACAATGAGCTTGAGCTGCCGGTGAAGGAAAACATTGTGAGGAAACCATAGCATGGTGGTAGGGTACTTTCTAGTACTCGGCTGGCTAGCTACCACCCTCAAGTTGAAAATCTGCCGCCAAGCATCTAACGGCGTGTTCCGGCAGCCTCACTTGAGAGCCAGTTCCATTCCAGGCTAAAGTAGGTGTGCTTTACCATCTTCGACCACACCTTCACTTAACATCAGGTGAGCTGTGGTCAAACAACTAGCCTGTCAACCATTAAAAAAAAAAAACTATTTATATAATTAAGATTAACACAGAATATTTTTTGTAAATGCAAAATGCAATACGCAGAAATATATTTCGGTTGATTTCCACGAGTTGATAAATATGTGGTCACCCCAGCAGCGCAATTTGAATATATAAGGCAGCCTGCCGACAGATTTGGGGCTAATATGGATGTATCAAATTGAACGTGAATCATCCTTCCACCGTGATGAGGATTTTGGGAAGCATTTTGACATTATTTTGACGTACAATGTGATTTAGGACATAACGAATGGAGTTTTGGCGGGAGTGCGGAAAAATCATGTCAAAAATCAAAAAACTTAGATAGACTTTTACTTGGTGGTAAATCTCTTTAGCAGGAGGTCGTCTAGGTACTGTTTGAAGGGTACTGCTGCTAGCGAAATTACTGGGCTGTTGACTAACCATCGAAAGTCTCAAAGTAATGATCGCCAAAGCACTGATGCCCCGAACTTTGTTTCGTCACTCAAAGTTGTGTGTATCGCTGCAATGGTCATAGACAGACGTTATCTCTTACCATTAGGAGAGCGCCTCGTCTGTCTCATTAATTTTTAGATAAAAAAATTAATGAGACAGACGATATAAATTAGACATTTCACCCAATCTCGGAATTTTACTAGCTGATTCAAATAATTGTGCTCTAGCTGTAGTACTGTTTCATCTGCGTTCGAGATAAGATGTATTCTATTTGTTATCCAGGATAAAAGCTAACTGAATTAAAAAAATTATCGTAATCCGTCCAACTGTTTAAGCGTGAAGTAATTTAAAATATAATACAATACAATGAGTGTTCTCTTGCAAACTTCTATTGTAGGTTATGTGGTAATTCATGTTGTTATCTACATAATTGACGCTGCTAAGCGAGAAAAAATAAACATAAATCGCACAGACACATGTACAATTGTACAAGCTTTCATATAACTTTAGCTTTATATTATTAGCGGAATGAACATTTACGTAATAAATAATTAGGCTATGCCTCTTTTATTTATTTACTGAAAAGTTTACAGTTTAGACCAAAACATGTTTGAGGCATGAAGTAAATTTAAATAATTAGCACAATAATAACATCATTTGTAAGTCAAATTTTCATATTATGCAAATGAAGTAGGGACATCAAATTACCTAAAGTCTTAGTGACACTTTACTACACATAAAGTGAGTCACAGTTAAATGCCCATGCTCTAGTAAAGCAGTTGTGTCATTCGAACCTTCTAGAGAGTTTTGAAAACAACACGAAAAATCATGTTCCGCCATATTATTCGGCACTTTTTGATTCAAACACTACCTCCTCTAAATACAAAATACAAAACCCACAACTTGAAAAGAAACACACCACAATGCAGTGATATGATTCTTATCAGAACTTTACGTCATTGCTTTTTGAATTAAACTAAAAAATATAAAATTTTAACATAAGTGTACCTACCAGGAAACGTAAAATGGAACGTTTTTCTTGATTCAAACTTCGATCTGTTTGAACAGTCTGTCAAATGAACGCAAGAACGTGCGAACGTAATATTTGAATACGCAAATACAATCATACAAAATACTTACGAATCTAGTAGGTATATTTCTTTTTCTGCATTCGATTAAATACTGTAGATAAATATCTATAGCAAGCACACTTCGTAAAACGAAACGTTAACATTCCATCTAAACCGAATTCAATTAAACTCTCATTCCGGATGAATACAAGTGAATCCAAGGAACTGGGAACGTGAGCCATATCTTTAATTCAAAAGCACCATTCACTCCCCCATTTCAGGCTAAGTGATCTGTTACATTGAGGATCGAGTTCTGAAACTCTTTCAGACGTTATTTCACACTTAACTGAGTGTGAGAGAGTTAAAAGTGCTGAGTTCGTAAACGTTTTGAAGTCATTTCATCTCACTTTTGTATTTTATCTGGGTTTTGGGTGCCGAGAAATCGTTAGACGTCAATTTTCGAAAAAAAAACCTATTTTTAATTATGCACTAGAAAAATATTGTACGAGTTTTGGCGGGAACGCTGAAAGAGTCGTATCGCCTTGATGTATTTTTTTCCAAAACTTGTGGTGTGTCTACTATTTTTGCATTAAAATGTTGGTGTTTTATTCATAAAGTGTCGAATCACAAGCGCGAGTGTGGGAAAATGATATATGGTGAAACATGACTTTTCGTGTTGCTTCCAAAACTCATCATAGTAAAGTTGCCACTATTTTACTAAAGCATGACTGGACTTGACTGACACGGACTGGACTTGACCAAAACTAGTCTTTGACTATGACTATAGCTACGAGGCAACTCATTTAACTTATAAAACTTGAAAATAGAGCTGGGTTGGCTCGGGTAGACGCTGGTAGGGGGAAATGCACAATACACCCCAAGCGGGACGTCAGTGCAGGACTCATCGCCCCCATTCCGAACAAGAATAAGAATAAGAACTTGAAAATATAAAACTTGACACTGGCAAATGCTCAAAATGCGAAGTTAAAACCAAAACAAAAAAAAAATTGTACAGCCAAAAAAGGAGGAAAAATATACAAAACACACAGGTACACACGTCTATGTGAATAATTACTGTAGGTACATTTTAGAACACTAAGAAGTCCTTCGAATTTGCATGTTGAAACATGTCTTCATTAAACATGCGAATTCTTTGATCCTTTAGCTATCGATAGGTGTTTTAATTTTGGATGTAGATTATTTATACTAAACAACACTAAATTGTATCCCCGATATAAGTTGTTATTATCACTTTTGTCAACCTCTCACTATGGAAGCTAATTTAAAGACGTGTTCACACCAAAATTATCTCAGATCTTTGTACAATGCGTAAGCCAACGATTATTTGTAATAATTTATAACTACACTTGAATTAAAAGATCTTTCAACATTTATGTTATTTATTTATTTGCCGAGTAAAGCGTTCTGTCGTTGCTCGTTTGCCACTTTTAAAATTAAAAACATTCACCTTCAACCTTCGATTGGGAATTCTACAGACCTTTAAAGAAAATTAGTCTAGAATTTGTCATGATAAAAAAGAATTTCTGTTGAAAATACGCAGTAAAACTTTCTAAAAAAAAACCGGTACAAAAAAATATAACAATTGAATTTTATTCTGAAAGTTCCAGGTGAATTATTGAGGAGGATTTTTCGAAAATTGCCCTAAATGAAAGAAATGGTGAGAAAATGTTGGGAAATTGTGATTCTAGTCCTCGCTCTACTTATCCCAATTCGTTTCGTGTGGGAAATATTGAAATAGCGGGAGTGGGAAGACAAAAATATATCTATCAACTAAGATTAAGGCACAGGTGACAGCGTTTTACTAAAATAAAGTTTTACTGAAATGCAAATTTAAAATCAAGGTTTATGTAAGTATGACACAGCTCATCTGATGTTATGTGACAGCGTGGTCGAATACAGAAAAAAAACGACAGATAGAGATAGCGACAGATTTTCAACTTGAGGGTGGTTGCTAACAAGTCGAATACTAGAAAGTACCGTACCACGATGCTATGGTCACAATATTTTACTTCACTGACAGCTCGAGTTCATTGTTGGTGTTCATTGTTGGTGTTTGAACTTTTTTTTTTTTTTTTTTTTTTGTATTGTTGCAAAATAAAATTATTTTCTTTCTTTCTTTCTTTAGCGTGTATACCGACCGTGCTAACCACTTAACTAATGAATAATAGAAATGATGCAAAATGACTGTTTTTTTATTTTTGAAAACAGTGGCAATAAAGCGACGGGCCCCCTGCTGGCAAGTGGTTACCGCCGCCTATGCACACCTGCAATACCTGGGGCATTGCCAGTGCGTTGCCTACCTTTAAGGACCCTATTCACTCTTTGTTTGAAGCTCTGTAGATTGAAACTCGGCGGAAAAACCGAAGGTGATAAGCCATTCTACATAAGAAACATCCGATTAAACTGAGCGGTACGAGACTTCCACGCATCTATGATATGAATCATTGTGACTTTATTTTAGTAAAAGTCGCGTCCTTTCACCCCACAAACCCTCCCCTAAAAGTGGATTTTCCCGCTGAGCTGTTGAATTAAAGATATCCCACGTAGTCTGTAGTCTCACTGTTGAAATGATTCAGTGCACTCCTCACTTGACTCACGGCATTATATTTACGTAATCCTGGCTTTGATACGTGAATTGATGTGTTTGACTCCATGGATTGCTTTCAGTGCATTTCTACATGTCTTTTTTATGGTAACAAGCCTTTAGACCAGGAATAGGCAACCTTTTAAGGCGAAAGGCTACCACCGACTAACACCTGAGTTCGAGATTGGGGTAAAATGTAAACCAGCGCTGGTTTACATTTTACCCCAATCTCGAACTTAATTTTTACAGCATGAAGTTGATTTTGTACTTTTGGCAATAAATAATACAAATTAATGATGTTTCATTTGTATTATTTTTAAGGCATTTGTGTATTTTTTCTTTGCGTTCGTTTGTCAGTAGAGGTATTCTTGTTCTTGTTCTTGAAGAGCCAACACTTACAAAATTTACAAGTTTTTACAGAGCCACTACAATGTTTCGTTTCAGTATAGCACACAAAATGTTGTTAGCACAAAAACGAGTTAAAGTGAAACATGCGTGAAGAATGGCTACAGATTGTCAGGCAAGCCACGACCAGTCTGTCAAATATAGAAACTACAAAGAAATAAGAAACTAAGGTATTTTCGCTAGAATAATAAAATAATCAAAAGTGGCTGAGACATGGAACTCTCTGGATCAATTGATATTGGTTTTTTGCATTTGGAACTGGAGAGCCGTTACTTTACATCAAAAGAGCCGCATGCGACTCGCGAGCCGCGTGTTACCGACCCCTGGGTTAGACGAACGAGGCGATCTCATAACCTCTACCCAAGACCATTTTTGCTGTGCGTCAGGTAAATGCCCGATAAAATTGTAACTTCGTATCAGCGATAGTGACTCACGAACGAAAGCTGGCGTGGCGTGACTAAAGTTTCATTATAGTTTTAGCGTTGTGCATTAAATTTTCTTAATGAAAGCTCTTGTCAATTATGTGATAATAAATTGCCAGGCAACGCCTATTTGTGAAGGCAATATTACCTACAGCTACATTTTAGCTACACCTGTAGCGAAAACAAGGCTTTTAGGGTTCCACGCCTCAAAAGGAAAAAAAGACGCTTATAAGATGACTTCGGTGTCAGTTTTTTTAAGATATCAGATTGCAATTAATATCATATACACACCTACTTAAATGTGCAATCCCTTGGAGCTATATAAAAATCAAACTTCTAAGTCAACGCAAGAATAAGTATAAAACAAAGTCGCTACGATCTTATAAACTACACAACAAATTTTAAGCGGCTTTCATCGGTATACTCAGTCCATTATGTTAACCGCTTTTTGACAGCTCATACAAAGTTGACGACATAACTTTGTACAGCGTCTAGCGAAATAAATCTGACACAAATAAATACGTTTAATCTAGCATTACCTTTTTACAAGGCTACGTTAATTTGAGAGCAATTTTTATTAAACCTGGTAAAGAGAACGTGGGCATACAATATTCATTCGTGTAAAATTTTCGAAAACGCCTAATTTGAATAGCAACAATAAATGCACGGTACCCCGGTACACTAAACGGCCTCAACTCTAGTGTAAAACGTGAGTCAGCTCGCGTGTCTTCCATGAGTCATCAAGTCTAACGTGTTTGCCTGTTCCATGACACG
Organism: Biston betularia; assembly: GCA_905404145.2. NCBI lineage: Eukaryota > Metazoa > Arthropoda > Insecta > Lepidoptera > Geometridae > Biston > Biston betularia. The sequence goes on from FR989868.1 coordinate 1,481,979, forward strand.
TGTTTGCAAAGGGTAACGAAGAGATATAGAAGGGTGAGGGGATGATAAAAATCTAAAAGAGTAGTGAAAAGTAAAACATCATCAAGTTCTTAGATAGATAGATAGATCCTTTATTAGACTATGAGTAACTACTAACTACTTACTGGGCTGTTGAGACTAACCATCGAAAGTCTCAAAGTAATGTGCGCCAAAGCAGTGATGCGATTTGTAGCGATGATAGCTCAGTGGTTAGCGCGGTAGGTTCGCATGCCGAAGGGCGTGGGTTCAAACCCCAACAATGAGCTTGAGCTGCCGGTGAAGGAAAACATCGTGAGGAAACCATAGCATGGTGGTAGGGTACTTTCTAGTACTCGGCTGGCTAGCTACCACCCTCAAGTTGAAAATCTGCCGCCAAGCATCTAACGGTGTGTTCCGGCAGCCTCACTTGAGAGCCAGTTCCATTCCAGGCTAGGTGTGCTTTACCATCTACGACCACACCTTCACTTAACATCAGGTGAGCTCTGGTCAAACAACTAGCCTGTCAACCATTAAAAAAAAAAATGCCCTGGACTTTGTTTTGTTACTCAAAGTTCTGTGTGTCGCTGTAATTGTCATAAACACGCGTTATCTCTTACCATCAGGAGAATGTATTATTCGTATCATGAATTTTAAATAAAAAAAGTCAAGTAGGTTTTCCGTTAGCGCTTAACAGTAATTGCAATAAAAAGCTCACAGTACCGGGAAGTAACGCAGTATTACATACGCTACTAAATTCCTGCACCTCAGCAATTTTGTTTCACAGTGTAAGTAAAATGTACAGTAGTTGATCTTTCATACTGACTGCAAGGTTTATAGTTTACACTGTGGCGCTGTAGTGCGGGGCACTTTGTTAATGAGATTAGCCAGAATGTCACCATTACGGACCGACCACAGGAAAATTTTATCAGTAATGTATTTTTCTTGTACAGAAAATTCTGCAAGTAACATCTTGCGGATTTAACCGTGTTTTCCGAGAAACTTGTAGCGATGACAGTGGTTGGCGGCTTCGGTTGAAGGGTACTGCAGCTAGCGCAATTATAGGGTTGTTGAGATTAAACATCAAAGTCTCAAAGTAATGAGCGCCAAACCAGCGATGCCCTGGACTTTGTTTTACTATTCAAAGTTCTGTATATCACTGCAATGGTCAAATAAACAGACGTTATCTCTTACCATCAGGAAAGTGTATAGTTCGTGTTACAACTTTTATATTAAAAAAAAACCCATTGTATAGAAGAAACATGTCTCTATATTGTCTCATCAACGTTTTTCTAGGACAAATAGATCCACGCGAAACTTCAACAAGCTTGAGGCAAAAAAAATTTTTTTTTATGTAGTACGGGATTAGAAATATCTTTCTCTCGTTTACTCTTAGCTAATAGTGAATATGTTTTTCTTGCTTACACGAGTATTATGATCTGTAGAAAAGTTCTATATCGATGCTAAGTAACACGTTGACTAATCCTTCTGCGAATTCTGTGACAGCTGTACGTGCCGTCACCGGTATCATTAGCAATATTGTCGGGAGCTAATATAGCGCTGTTGGTGAGCTAATACAGCGCCATACAGCGCTTGAAATTAATTGTACAGTATTTAGATTTACCGTGCGTGCGCTGCGTTTTGTGACGGTAGTTAAATCAACTGTAAATTTATAATCGGGGATCATTTGCTACAATGGAGTGTTGTACGCTCAAAATAGTGTAATAATATAAAATACTAACTGCGTCTCGCGGTGTTACCCGGTGCATGTTTTCGGAATAAAAAGTAGCTTATCGATTAATTCAGGGTCTTGGCTACCTCCATACCAAATTTCATCCAAATCCGTTTAGTAGTTTTTGCGTGAAAGAGTAACAAACATTCACCCAAATTTTTATATTTATAATATTTGTGGGATTGAGTGAGAAGCAAAACAAGCCCGCGCGCGCGTTGTATTCGGCTTTGTCTCCATGAAGAAGGCCACCGTTTGCGGCCGAAACTATAGTTAGAGTTTCTGATATAATTAAACGCGAGTACGTAAAACAAAAATGTTTCAAAACCACGTCGGCTTATTTAGTAAAATAGCAAACGTTTTATTGACGCTCTACGTACAGCTTCAAGTTGGTATGTGGTAGAGTAGTAATCATTTCTCCCGGTAGCAACGGGAATTAATTACAGGTAGGTATTTAGATTTAGCGTGCGTGCATGGCGTGTGACCTTACTCTCTCGTGAAAAGGGTCTTGATTTAGAGGTGTAAGGGTCTGCCATTGAAACAGAGTGATAAAGTAGACTCAAGTATGGGAATTAATTTCGTTTGTGGTATTGCAAAGTAGTATGTGGTAGAAAAATTCTGACTGCTGACAGCCCTGTTGGTTCATTGGTAGAATGTCTGCTTCGAGAGCTGAAGGGCGTGGGTTCGGATCCCACCCAGGACAAACTTTGTGGTATAAACAAATGTTTGTTCTGTGTCTGGGTGTACCGTATGTATTTACAAAAAAAATGTAAGTATTCTATCAGTTATCTAACTTACATAGCACAAGCTTTGCTTAGTTTGGGTGTAAGGTCCTGCGATATAGCTTGATTGAATATCTTTTTCCTGTTAAAATTTTCATCAAAATACATTCAGCCGTCGTGTAAAAAACGGACAGAAAGACTGAGTTACTTTCGCTTTCTCAATATTAGTTAGAGTAAATATAAGAAACAGCTATATTAGAACAGCTCAACTTATCAGCGTATAACCATACCCATAATCTGTCCCAATACAATCACTTATTTATCCGCAATTAAATCGTCGCTACATCTGTGTATCTCTCATTTAATTACTCACAAAGTTTGACCCCTGAACCCCCAAGCTTCTACAGAACCATCTCTGATCCCATAGACTCCAGCAAGCGTTTTCTGTTAATACATTGGTAAAATATGTACCTACTACAATCCCATGAATAAAATACAACTAACGATAGCAGGCTTAAATTCACGGTATGGGTATAAACTTTCCCACTGCTGGGGGCGGATCTCTTTTCATGTGTGTGAGTGCGCATGGCAAGACCACAATCCGCCACGCAGGCCGAATGTGGATTGGCAGACTTCACATCACATCCTGTTTTTTAATTGTTTTAATTAATAATAATTAAGCTTTATACACACCACTATTTTGTAATTACTAGAAAAATAAAATGGCGTTATCAACTGCTACAACTGAACCTATCTATGGAAAAAAATACTTGAATAATCGGTGTCGAAAAATTATCCACAAGAAAATGTGATTCCTGGTTATTCATCATCATCATCATCATTTCAGCCGTAGGACGTCCACTGCTGGGCATAGGCCTCCCCCATTGACTTCCATAAAGACCGGTTGGAAGCGGCTCGCATCCAGCGCGTTCCTGCGGTCTTTACTAGGTCGTCTGTCCACCTTGTGGGTGGACGTCCTACGCTGCGCTTGCCGGTCCGTGGTCTCCACTCCAGAACTTTGCAGCCCCATCGGCCATCAGTTCTGCGCGCTATGTGCCCTGCCCACTGCCACTTCAACTTGCTAATCCGTGGGGCTATGTCGGTAACTTTGGTTCGTCTACGGATCTCCTCGTTCCTGATTCGATCTCGTAGGGAAACTCCGAGCATAGCCCTCTCCATAGCGCGTTGTACTACTTTGAGCTTACCAAGAAGGCACACAGTCAGATACCACGTTTCAGCACCATAAGTCATCACTGGTAACACACACTGGTCGAAGACTTACGACTTGAGGCACTGAGGTAATTCGGACGAGAAGACGTCGCGCAGTTATTATTCTACCCGTAAGCATTTATCTAAACCTAGTCCGTCGCAATTTCATTCATAAATCACGTGGCAAACTCGTGCAACTTGATCGGGAGGCCTCGGTCGCGATAGCGCGATAGAGAAAAAAAATATTTTTGCAATATTTCAATGGAAGTCGCCATTGGTTACCGCCAGCTGGTCCAGTGATAGTATTCTTTTGCAGTAAAAGAGTGCTATGCCCATAATTTTAGGCAGGAATTCCGAAATTTTTGACTAGTAATAACTTAGCCATTATGAATTGAACAAAAATTCTGATTGCACATTTACGATGCCTTACACGGTCTGTATTACCCATTAAAATTTTTCTAATCATTTTAAACTAGTTGTATATGTATATACGGCATAATTACTACAGTGAACTAAGGTAAAAATTGCACGCTACCGACACGCTACTACGTACTGAATTGGCAAATGGTGGTATTGTGACTAACACATATTCTTACTCGCCGAGTTTGATGTAATGTCTACTAAGTTATCAAGTCGTTGCCACAAACTCCAAAACCTCAAACTAGGGATCTCCAGGACCCTTATCACTGGAATGGTCTCTGTCTCTCAGTCGTATTTCGGTGACCGCAGATAGAAATACGTACAGTCGACTGAGAAACTTTACGAGGTCGTAAGAAATTGTGACTTAGTTTCTTAGTTTAATATTAATTTTGATTAATGTTTTCGATGTGTCTTGTGTCACTTGCAGCCTGCTCATGTTTTTGGCTCTAGTATACCCTTGGCTGTGCTGTGTTTTTACTCGGAGATTTGAAATTATATACCTAGTTAAAGAGCTTCATAGTCATAGTCATAGTAATGGTCATAGTCATAGTAATGGTCATAGTCATAGTAATGGTCATAGTCATAGTAATGGTCATAGTCATAGTAGTTTAACGATAACATAAGTTACAAGTTAATCAAATAATAATAAAAATTAAAATACATCAAGCTAAAACTTGAAGTCATCATCATCATCATCATTGTTTCAGCCGTAGGACGTCCACTGTTGGACACAACATTGACTTCCATAAAGACCGATTGGAAGCGGCTCGCATCCAGCGCGTTCCTGCGGTCCTTATTAGGTCGTCTGTCCACCTTGTGGTTGGACGTCCTACGCTGCGCTTCAACACAAACTTCAAGTACATTATTATTATGATTTTAATAGATAGATAGATAGATATAACTCTTTATTGTGCACACCATGAGCAGAAATAAAACCGGCCAAGTGCGAGACGGACTCGCGCACGAAGGGTTCCGTACTATTATCTATAAAAAATCTAGATTTTGGATGGGAGCACCCCTTAAATATTTATTTTATTTTATTTTTAGTATTTGTTGTTATAGCGGCAATAGAAATACATCATCTGTGAAAATTTCAACTGTCTAGCTATCACCGTTCTTGAGATACAGCCTGGTGACAGACGGACAGACGGACGGACGGACAGCGAAGTCTCAGTAATAGGGTCTCGTTTTTACCCTTTGGGTACGGAACCCTAAAAAGTACAGATAACAAAAGAACCTTACTATGTTACCTTATACCTACTTACCTTTAATATACTTACAATGTTCAATTTTTATTTATTTTTCTTATAAGTGTTACATCTCCCGTCTGTTTCTTATGGCATCTATCGTGTTTTTCTTTTCTTGGTTGCCTGAAAGAGATCGCTCTTAGCGATACGGCCGCCACTTGTGGCACTAGTTCATAAGGTTCTTTTGTTCTCTGTACTTTTTTCTGTTTATGGTGTGCACAATAAAGAGTTATATCTATCTACCTACAACACTACCTCCTGAGACCAAAATGAAGTCACCACACCGCCATCTCATTTGCCTAAACAAACGTATAAAGATGTAAGTATTATGAAAAACCAACGACCCAGTAAATTACCGCGAAGCTAGGGCACCGAGTTCGCAATGCTAAGTAATTGGCCTTATGTTAATGCGGACACTGCCCAAGCCGGCCACTGTAGCCCGCTTAGTTTTTATAATAGGAAGATGAAATATAGGACACGCTGTCAGTATAATCCTGTGAAATAAACGGTAGTGTACATTTTTCTAACAAACGCGGATGGATGTTAACCATGGATTCATATGCGATAGAACAATTTTGTAGCGATGATAGCTCAGTGGTTAGCGCGGTCGGTTCACACGCCGAAGTGCGTGGCTTCAAATACGAGTACTAGAAAGTATTTTACCACCATGACATTATGGTTTTCTCATTCTCTCGAGTGGGTGTTCCCCAGTGAATATAGTCTGGGTACCTTCAAGTCGCGAGTGAATCGGTTTCTTCTAGGCAAGCGTGCTCCACCGTAGACCGCATCTTCGCTTAACATCAGGCGGGATGGCGGTCAAACGCAAGCCTATCTACTACAAAAAAAAAAATATGTTGTTTTCCTTTAGCGGCAGCTCAAGCTCATTGACGGCTCTTGGCAGCTAGAGACCTTGTTTTATGACATTGACGGGTATTTTAAACAAAAAGATTATTGAATTACTAGTAAGTAATTATGATTTTTTTGTCATGTCATTTTATAATATTAACAATATTTTTTATTGATTGACATACCTCATTTTGACATTTTTTGTGTTTTTTTCAATATCCATTGACATGTAATCAGTGTTTTAAAACTCATGCATACATAAACATAGGTACATATTTGAAATTTTGAATTGACTTGCAACATTGGTGTAAATCAATAAAATATTTGTAATTGTACTAAAATACCACCAGAAGTCGCCAAATAGTCTGTTAAAACCAGACACAATAAAAATTCGAGTATTTATGAATTTTCCCCGGAAACCCCTGATATGCCAAAACGTGCCGAATAACATCTGTCGCCCAAGGTGTCGATGGGCCCCATAAAGTCGTTTACGAGTCACGCTAAAGGCCCCTTCATAATGGCGAGGCATTTGTAGCCGTCTTCGAGAATGTATCGTGGTGTGTAACAAATGGCTTGTGTGTTCGATTCATGGAGATTTTTATAGGCCGTTGTCTGCTTTTCGATGGGTTTATGGCCCTAATAACTTGTTGTGAAATTGCGCTGTTAAACTTGATAGTTCCGACTTGTACTACGATTGGATCATTGTAAACATTGTGATTTTTAGGTAAATATTTAAATTTTTGCGTCGTTTCGCGTAGAACCGACAATCGTTAAAGTAGATGCGTTTTATAGTAGAGCCCACGAATCGGCAAACGTAGTGGCTGCGTTAACATGAGAGAAATTTTGTTAAACCTTGTAAAGAGGTAATGCTAGATTAAACGTATTTATTTGTGTGAGATTTATTGTGCTTGACGCTGTACAAAGTTATGTCGTCAACTTTGTATGAGCTGTCAAAAAGCGGTTAACATAATGGACAGAGTATAGATACGTTTCCCTTTTGTTTCGGCAGATTATCGCTGCTGACTAATATAGAGGAAAGCAAAAGATGCTATTCTATTTTGTTCTTATTTCTCCCCATTGTCGAGTCCACATCTGTTAATATTGGCTAGAGACAGCTGAGCGCGGCTGTAATGCCCTTAAGGCCGTAATACGAGAATGGTGTGTCGAGCTTCATTTTCCGAGCACGTCCTGATCAACCGTTACTGTCGGGTCAGAGAGCAGGGCTCGAGGAATGTCGGCCGCTCTTTTACGGTTAGACGCGCACGCTGAAAGGTTCCGTATGCCGCTAGTGTAATAAGCTGGCTTGGATTTCTGGTGACGCGGGGATGGCTGTGATTTTGGAGAAATGCACCGTGCTATATAGGCTTTTTGAACCAGCTTGCAATTTAGGTGCCAATTTGCATGCGTTTCTGTAGTCCAAATGTTTATGCTGTTGTTATATAAAATATATCCCACAAATATTATAAATGTGAAAGTTTGGATGGATGGATGTTTGTTACTCTTTCACGCAAAAACTACTAAACAGATTAAGATTAAATTTGGTATGGAGGTAGCTGAGACTCTAGATTAATACATAGACTATTTTTTACCTCAAAAACATTTAGCGGATAACACCGCGGGGCGCAGGAACTAATGATATATCAGAAATGACGAGCGAAAGAAAGATTCCGTATAAAGTATGACAGAGTATGCTAATAATCTAATGTTTTATTCAAGTAATTGTGATTTACCGCAAATAAAGACCAAAATAAATTCCAGTAGCTGTGATTTCGTTGTAAAATTTTGCTCCATTTGTCCATAAAAGGCAAAAAAACTATTTGTATGGAAATCGAACCACCTTATGTTGAAAATTCGCCAAGCATCAAATGGCGGCACTCTCACTTGAGAGCCAGTCCCGTTCCATTTCAGTCCATTTACCATCTTCGACCACGGTCATTTAACATAAGATGAGCTGTGGTCAAACGCAATGTTTGTCTAAAAATTGGTTCTGTTACAATATTTTTATAGTAATACATTTAAAAACAAAACTTTTAATTAAATCTGCCATATAAATAGCTAACCTTTCACTACATCTACGTAGGTACAGTCAGCGATAGAATCTCATTTGCAACGGTATTAAAATTCAATCCATTCTCACCTGCTACTAATGGCGCTGACTAAACCTGAATAGAAGAAAATAAAATACAATTTGGACCAATCAGGGGCCGTCTGCCAGTGCTGTTCCAAAAATAAAAGCTTCAAACGTGATTGAGAGTATCATACGTGATCTGTGGATTGTATTAGACCCGCTTAATGTTCAGCCTCCGGGGATTTCTGATGGATTTAACATGGATTGGACATTTTTGATGGATTTAGGTACTTGTTGTATAGCTTGATGATTTTAATAGCTAGTCTAATTTCTACGATTCTAGTATGAAACAAAGTTGTTTCTCGCATTATTTACGCTAAGATCTTTTAATATAAGCAACATCATTTTTTTTCATCCGCTTCACTGGAACGCCAGCGATGCTCTAAATAGATTATTCATTTGATTATTGGCGGCGCCGTGAAAAAAAATTTGATTTCGGGTTGAACGGAATGAAATTTCTGAAACATTTCGCTGCAGAAAATAAGTTTAGCGCATGAATTGGGACCCTATTCTTGAGCGCTCGAAATAATTTGGGTCATGTCACGATTCTCATTAAATTCTTCCTAGTGAAATTATTAATGAGATAATTTCTAAAACATTTTATGACCTAAAATAATATTTTGATGAGAATTTTTAAGTTTGAAATGTTATTGTTTATTTCCATTTGTGCCATTTAATTTAGGACTGTATAATATTTAGATAATTATTTTAAGGTATGGTAGTTCATAAAATATTTATGTGTTGTGTTTTCTTAAGATTTTGTAAACAACTGTAAAGGAATACGATTAGACTGCCAATGTTTTAATGTTTTTTTTTGTAACAAATGGCCTTGTTCTTGACCGCTATTTTGAATTATTTTAAGTGACAAAGATGCTCTCTCAATATGCCTTAGTAAAATAAATAAAAAAAATTTATTAACAAAAAGTTAAATGTGATGCGATATATGATAGATAACGTTTACCTAGAAGAATCCAATTTACTCGCAATTTGAAAGTACCCAAATTAAATCTATCAGGGAACATACAATAAGGCAGCAAACTCCATTGTGTAGCTGTTTGCACGATAAATAGAAAGAAAGAAAGGAAAACATATTTTTTTATAAGACACTAGATACTACAACGAATAATTAAAGACAAAACACACAAATAAAATAGATTTAAATTAACACACACACACAAAAAATTTACACGTCAGTAAGAGGATTATCGCTGCAGAAACAAAAGAAAGAAATGTAGAATTAAACAGTTAATAAGTTAAAATATGTTAAGTGAACATACGGTCTACGATAGAGCTTGCTTAAAACAATCCATACCATTCATGAACCACAATGTTTCTATGAAAGAACCCGGACAGCTAATGAAATAGTAAAAAATCAGTTTACACCATAAAGGTGGAGTCAAGCCGTTTAGTTGTTGTTTTCTTTAGTACAAGAAAATTACGACGACCAAGTCTCTAGTGCTCAAGAATAGAGCCCCTGACTCGATAATTTCAAAAGTGGGTGTGTGCTTAGTCGAGTTTCTGATTCGACTCGGCGATCGGTTCTTCCGATTCGTTTTGATTGGAAATTGAAAAAGTAACTTCGGAGTGTCGGTCTGATGAATTTTTAGACTTGTGAAAATCAACTAGTTAAGAATTTAGTAAGAAATCTGAACTGTTTCTGCAAACAGTTCTGCGTTCAGCTCAGTTGTTTTTTTACTTATGTATGTACTTAGATATACTTTCCTTTACACGAATTATTTACACTTTTTGTATACATATTTATAATTTATTTATCCTATTACAGACTATATTCGCGTATGTATTTATGTATTTTTATCCAGTCTCATGCGTCTCAAAAGGTTAATTCTGAAAACCAGCGCTACTAATAAAATCGGCAGCACTAATGCTCTCAGCATTAGTGGCGATTTCTCTACTACTAACCTTTTTTGTCGCAATGGACACTATGTGACAACTTTCTACATATTATTATTGTTATTTTTATAGTCTTTTTTTAATCTTTTATTTGTAGTGTATTTGTTGTTGTAGTGTTGTATGTGTCAAAATGAATGTTTTCTTTCTTTCTTTAAATAGAGTACTTTATTTACATGGAATGGATTTGCGTTTGGCCATAGCCTATGTTAAAATGCAGCATGCTTACCCAGAAGAAACCTATTTTCTGCAGATTTGAAGACACACATATTGATTCGATCCCGCACTACAGCTATACGTTAAAGCAGCAGACAGGGTTATATATTTATAAGGCATCATTTATAGTAACAATAAAAATAATTTGTATTTTGTATCTAACAGGAACACCGGCCGAGAGTTCCATAACTTCGCTGTTTGAATAAAAAAATGTGGAATCGAAACTCTTTGAACGTTCATGGGGAATATCTATCAGTACATACATTGCATATTAAAGTTGTGTGTACCTATATTTGTGATTCTCAAAGTTGTATAATATCTGCAATATAAAATGCAAATACCTTTCCAGCCAGAATAAAAACAATTATCTCGACTATTTCACGCAGAGTTAATCCCAACATTTTTGTAGATTAAAACCGGTTTATTATTCTGGAAAAGTTGCAAAAGCATCCGGAATATCAAAAATATAAAAATTCATATTTAAACTCCAATTTTGTCTGTATGATATTATTAAAGTTTGTTTGCCTTTATATAATTGGAGTTCGAGAATATTTATTTTGGAACAGTTTTCAATATTATGTACTTTTATAGTATCGCCAGGTTACTTGTTTAGACCACAGCTCACCTGACGTTAAGTGACTGTGTGGTAAAACACACGTAGCCTGGAATGTTCTCAAGTGAGGTTGACGGAACAAACTATAATATACTATTGAAGGTACCTTTCCCCCCCCCCAGGGAAAATCCTTTGTGGATACCACCCGGCCACGGGGGTGGCAGGTGGTTATGTGGGACTCTCCGTCAAGAATGACGGCATACCCACTAAAACCCTGGGGTGTTCCGTCTCCGCGCCTTGAACCGGGGTAGCGGGCACGCTTGCGCATTCGTCCGCTACCACCATTGAAGGTACCTAGAATAGGTTATTTGATACCTAGAATTTTAATAATAAGACCTACAATGTAAGACAATAGTCTGACAAAGGAACCGATTTTGATTTTGAAACCTTTAATAATGTTTTGCATCTTTAATTGTTCTTTGAAACAGGTACAGATTTAAGTGAAAGATATCGATGTATTTTTTAGAGATAATGGTGCATTGTATCCTACTAAGCGTACAATATTTCTATTATTTGACTTGTAATGTTATAAATATGAAAGTTACATACTTTGTGTTTGAATATTTGTTACTTAATAACGCAAAAAACGGCTGAACGGATTTGTATGCAATTTTATTAATTACATAGATTAACATTATAGGAGAATTGCTTATTATAAAGAGCAAATTTATTTTCATAGATATAATACTAAGTAATACATTTAATTTAAAAAAAGACTGTCTACAAATTACTTATTAACATGTAAAGTACAGTGTTTGTAATATTAAAGAGGAATTAATTAATAAATTAAACAAAAAATTAATGAAATAAACTAATCAAATATGATAATAAAAACGACAGGATAATTTTCATCCCGGAAAATGTTAAGTTACTAAAGGTTAAGGTATTTTTTACGAGGAAAAAAGAATTATTAACTTATCGTTAATTACTTTTTATACATTTCGTGGTTTTTTTCGTAAATTCCGCGAAGTGAAAATACATTTTTTTGTTAAATTTCCAATTTTAAAGTCGCGTGTAACAGCTAGTTAAAGATATAACTGTAAACACAAGCCTTGAACATATGGAACGTTTTGTTCGTAACAACTCATCTCTCCACAACAAAATTCTCTAAGCCCACGTTTTCATAAAAAAAACGTGTTATATGTGAAACTTCCGCCGTGCCGTGGCCCCGGTCCAATGCTTCCATAATTAGGGTCAGACTTTTACGCAATACATCTAAATATATCGTGGAACACTCAATGGGAAGACGGCAGACGGTCATGGATACCTACCTAGTGATATATTATTGTAGATGCTGCTGATTTAGTGGAACTGCTTCTATGAGTGCGGTTGAATTAACAATTAATTGATTAATATTAATTTGTATTTGTACTGTAATTGTAATTGTGTCCAGAGCGAAGTAATTCGACAGAGAACTAAAGTCACAGACATAGCTCAGCGTATTAGCGAGCTGAAGTGGCAATGGACTGGACATATCTGTCGCAGAGCCGATAACCGCTGGGGTAGACGTGTTCTAGAGTGGAGACCGCAAATTGGCAAACGTAGCGTAAGACGCCTTGAGACTTGATGAAGTAACGATATACGTAGGACAGCTGGCGGTGGATGGAAGCGAAAAGCCGAAGATCGGGCTGAGTGGCGTGTCTTGGGCCTATGACTACAAAAGGCTGATGATGATGATGATGAGTAATAAAATTGTACTACAATTCTTTGCAACACAGAGTTCTCAATATAATCAATTATTGAGATTCAGCTTGGAGCAGAACGTTTAGATGGTCATGGAGTCGTTTTTTTTTGTACAATTATATACCTACTAGCATATGCCTTACGGTTTACTAGGGCATGACTCGATTTTGACTTTATTTGTGTGACTTTGAATTATATCACTAATTTACCAATTATGAAATACTTAAAAGTATTTTGACATTGACACTGGCTGAAATGTAGATGGTAGTAAATAGATTAAACATTGTTTCGTTTTACGTAGTATCAAAAAAAACTAAATCACGATATTTATATTATAATTACCTATATACTATAATAAAGAGGAAAGATTTGATTATTTGTTTGTATTGAATAGGCTCCGAAACTACTGGACCGATTTTAAAAATTCTTTCACCGTTGGGAAACTACACTATCTCCGGGTGACATAGGCTACTTATACTTTTTATCTCTGTATTCCCACGGAAACAGGAATTACGCGTATAAAACCGCGAGGCGTCTGCTAATAGTGTATAAAAAGAGAAGCATCCACTACCTATTGATGTAAATAAGTTTATTTGTCAGATAAACTGTTTTTCTAATTCTATGTTCTATTAACAAAATACAAATTTGTTTATTGTGATCTTGTTATAATGTTTACATTTATTTTGTATAATATAAATACATTTACTGTAGTTTTAAGCAACTCGTGCTCTGCCCCCATAGCAGGCCACGTTGCCTAGTTTGGCGGTCAACATAACCCTATAAATGTTTTGATTTTCTTGTTTGGCAATAAAACATATTATTTCTTTGCGCTAAGTTTTGTTTCAAGGTTAAAAATAACCTGAATACAATTGTATACCAGACAAAAGGAAAATAACTATAATGGAAGCCCAAATACGCTTCACATAGCCCATGCCCTAATAAAACCCTCTGTTTACAGTTGGTGGCTATTAATATCGTGTAATACGGAGAACTAGCTCAAAGAATACTTTCCAAGTGAGACGAGATCTGTTTCCCAGATTTTGGAGAAAGAATGTTTAAAGACAACATCATTATTTTCAACACTGATTCGAACGTATGTCTTTTTTCATATGAAACAAACAACTCATTTATATATAGTATTGTAAATATATGTTTACAACAAGTATAATAAAAGTCATCTGGTTTTTATACAAGTTTTGTTTAGTTTGGCGCTAGATGGCGCTATTTGAAATACCTTACAATTACTAATTTTAAAGAAACAATTTATCAATTTTTAATTTTATGTTTTTCCTTTTTTAATGTAAAAGTAATGAGACGTACGAGGTGCTCTCCTGATAGTAAGAGATAACGCCTGTGCCAATGCTCATTGCAGCAATATGTAAAACTTAGGGAAATAAAACAAAGCCCAAGGCTTTGCTGCTTTGACACTCATTACTTTAAGACTTTCAATGGTTAGTCTCGACTGCGATGTCATTACACAAGCTGCAGTAGTAGTAAATAGGAACACAGTAATGTTTACACATTACTGTTGGACGGTAGCTTATATGGTACTGCAGTGGTACCTACCTAGACGACCTCCTGCTGCCACATAATAGAAATATGCTTGTAGTATAGCAGCAATGGTCATAGAAGCGTTAGGTTCGTCTTAAGTCGTAGTCGTCGTAGTTGTTAGTTTAGATGTAAATATAATTATTAATTTTAGAAATCGTATGGCCATCCAAACGGTTACCAAAAAATCACAATTTTGTCAATCACATTTAGCAGGTAGCTGCAAAAAGTAGAAAAGGGTAAACACCCCTCCATATTTCCAGAACCCAATTATCTTGAATCGAGTTTGACAAATTGAGTTGCGCGTGAAAATATGGCTGACAGGTGGGCCTGATGAAAATTTACAGAAAGTACTCCTTTTAGATGATATTGGGAAACATGCTCTATCTGAGTGACAACACCTGGGCCTAGAACACGTAATATGAAATTGCTGTTTCATACTAAAAATATTTCTTGTTCTTTGTAGATTAAATATACATAAATATTATGTTGGAAAGGAAGAACGGAATGTCGAGCTTGAACGACTTGGGTGTATTTAGAAATAGAGATGGCAGCACTGCACTAGCTGTCAATTCGTAAAGTTGTCAGAATAATATAAAGCTGTCACCGCTGTCGGAATAAAGCATACTTTTGCGAGTGATTGAAAGTAATCCTTTTGAATTCGATCCATGCGCGAATTCTATGAAGTTATTGTAGTCCGATTTTTGTTCGCAAAAAAATTAAAAAGTGCCTTATTTTTGGATTTCCTACGATGGACAGAGACCTGACAAATAACCAACGCCCACCTACCTGTCGTGACGTATATATTTAATCACAGTATTTACCCTCGTTGTCTATACATTTTTGTCATCTAATCCAAAGATTATTTAGATGTTTGCGATATAATTTAAACTGGCAACAATGTGACATAACATCAAGGGAGATGACGGTCAAACGTAAGCCAATTTCTTATTAAAAAATAACTTGGGTCACCAAGATACAGACTTCGCTTAGCTTAGGGCCCGATGTATTACGTTATACAAATTATAACAACTGAAACTGTATTTTCTGTATATTAAATCTACAATATTTCGTATATTACCTTAAAACCTACCTACCACAGAAAAATTATTAGTCCAAATTGTGGAAAAAAATGGTAGCAGATCTTTTAAAGCTTCTGAACAGCTAGACGCTTCTTTTATTTAAACTTTTTGAGTATATCAGTTGGAAAATTATAAATAGCATATAATTATATAGAATATGCAATGCAGCAAGTCAGAAGAGTTTATCAAATTTCGGAGAGTTATGAGATAAACCAAAATGTCACGGACGACTCCTCGCAAATACACGAATAAAACGACTGTTATTTACATTATACAACATACATTACGTCTCTTCAATGAACGAATTAACAAACGCGCTTGCTAGGGCTGCAGCTTACATCAACTAATTAAAATTATAGTGAGCTGACACAAACTACACTGAGATTAGATAGAATTAACAGCCACTGTAGAACATAACGTGAATTTATCACTAAGGTCTTCGCTCACTACCCTATGACATTAACAAGCCATAAAATCTATAACAGGCCCATTTATTTAAAATCTGCTGTATCCTATCATTAAATGACCTGCCTACACATTTACGTCAATGTCAAACTTATATTTAAAAAATATCGTAACCTCAAACTCAAAATGCGCAAGCATAGTACCCTGGACAATCTTTGTGCCTATAATTAATTTTTATCACCGTATCTTAATCGCGCATAAAATACTATGAAGTTAGTTTGGTTCGATTAGTTTATTAATTTTGTGCGCGATTAAGACCCGACGATAAACACAATTGTGTTCAAGTCGCTAAAGTTGAAAAATTACATCTTTGTACCTTTTGGGGTTGAAACTTTGGGATCACGGGGACCGGGAAAACATTCAAGGAGTTGTCATCTCGTTTGGTCGACGCCACACGTGACCAAAACGCTGGCCTTTATTTTGGCCAACGTTTAAAGTGAACAATCTTGCATGTAAAACAATAACATTCTTAACTATTATATTATGTAATACAAGTATCGAAATAATCATATTACGAAATCACTATCTGACCAATGCACGCTCTGGTTTTGGTCGACAACGGATTGGTCTAGTGGGCATTATTCCTTTTAGTAATTCACAGTAAGAATTCTTTTATTTTCTCTGAAATGCTCGTTAGAGATGATAAATAATATGAAGCCTAAAATAAATAATCAGTTAGGTTACTAACTGACTATTTATTTTAGTTTCAAGAAAATTGATTGTATCAATGTATTGTTTATTTTATTGATGATCTGAAAAAGGTGTTTTGGTATATAATATCTCTACGTATCTGCGATTGAGAACAGAGCTAGTTTATTAAAAAGAAATCTTGGAGAACACAAGACAGATAACAAGAACACTTCTTCACTGACTCCTAAAGAGAGTGATGTTTAGTGGGTTCGTATTAGGTCTTGCAGGTCGTGAAATTTAGACCTAATGAATTTAGGTGTTATTAATGAAATTTGTATTTTTAAATTTGTTCTACGGAGCTCTATCTATCACGAGCGTATCTTGACTTGCATTTGATGTAATTTCAAAACGGCAAGTAAATTGAAAGTAAGATTTTGAATAAGCAATTCACGGTTTAAGCTCAAAAGGTAGAATATATTGTATGAAGATAACGCTTTGCATACACTGTCGAGATTCCCGCATCTCAATTTGCAAGCGTCTGTAGTGAACTAGTGTACATACAACCTCACGGTTTCATCCCAGCTTTCTCAACGCATCCCATTAGCAGAAACATCTAATTTCAGTGTTTGCGAAACGTACAAACAAACAAACGGAACCGCACCTCATTAAGCTGTGTTTATTTTCGCAAATATCGCTTATTCTGAAACTTACGCCTTTGATGTCGTTTCGCTCGTGACAGCGTCGGAGTTTTCGGTGGTTTAGTTTTGACGCTTCCGTAACAGTGTACGGGATCCTCCTTCCCTTTCTTGAGATTCAATTTGAAATTGGAAAACATTTTCTGTCACATCACATCACTCTTTCACAACACATAATCGTAGATCAATCACTTCTGCTCACTAATTTTCACATCTCTATTACAATCGCGTCCTATTTGTCATTGTGGAAGAGTAACACTACTTAAAGAGTGTATGAATCAGAGATGCTTAGTCTTTACTTCGGGCGAGACTTTTATATCGTCACTTTGAATATTAGTTTCAAAACTACGAATAAACTAGAACTTTAGGTCGCGAGACGCGCGCGCGGTCGAGACCGTTTTGATATTGTGAGCATTTGTTGTTTTCGGAACGCGCGTGCTGGTTTATATTTAGATGCGAGCGTCTGGTGTTAGAGTTGCGTCCGTTTTTTTTTTTTAATAAATAAAACTGATACAAATATTACCGTCAATAAAACATAAATAGTCGGTGTACGGCGCTTTTTATCTTGGTTTAATGGATAGTTTCATTTGCGTGTGTGCGTGAGCTTTGATTTATCATATTTACTTGTGTAACCGTAGTTGGTAGTAAACTGATTTCAACGTGGGATTGTTCGTAAAGCGTCAGATAAATAAACATTTATTGATAGAAAGAAAGAAAATGATTTTATTTTGTAACAAAGACAAACACAAAAATAAACACATAGAGAGTGTGTTATGTGTGTGTGTTTAGATTTTATGTTTATGTTTAGGATGCAAGGCATTTACAAATCATAATCATCATTAGCGTATCGAAATCTACTGCTGGACATAGGCCTCTCGCAAGGCACGTCGCTCAGCAGGATCTTCGGCTTTTCACTTCTACGCACAGCCAGCTGTTCTACGTATATCGTCATTCCACCGAGCGTCAGGGCGTCCTACGCTACGTTTGCTAATTCGCGGTCTCTACTCTAGAAAACGTCTACTTACGTAACTGTCGGTTCTCCGATAGTTACGTAAAGTCCTCTTCCACTTCAGCTTGCTAATACGCTGAGCTACGTCTATGAATTTAGTTATTCGGCGAATTACTTCGTTCCTGATACCATCCCTCAGAGAAAAGCCAAGCATATCTCATTCCATAGCTCGCTGAGTGACTTTATACTTGCGGAACATTTCCACTGTGAGTGGACACGTTTCGGCTCCGTAGGTCCGTACAAACAAATAAAACCTCCCAGGGCATCTACACAGCGCCAAAACTAAGCAAAACTTGTAGATTACATGGAAATCAAATGTTTGATGAATACCTAAATACTTTTTTAGGGTTCCGTACCTAAAGGGTAAAACGGGACCCTATTACTAAGACTCCGCTGTCCGTCTATCTGTCCGTCTGTCACCAGGCTGTATCTCAGGAACTGTGATAGTTAGACAGTTGACATTTTCACAGACGATGTATTTCTATTGCCGCTATACAAATACTAAAAAATAGAAAAAAATAAAATATTTAAAGTGCTCCCAACATACAACAAAAGTGATTTTTTGCCGTTTTTGGATATATTGGTACGGAATCCTTCTTGCGCGAGTTCGACTCGCACTTGGCTGGTTTTATTTAAAGTATTCTATCAATATCAGACAGAAAAAACATCAATGATTGTCCTGAGCGGGAATCTACCTACAGGTCAAGAAGCTGAGCGACTACGAAATTCTAATAAGTCGTATTTAATTTTTATCAAATTATCTTGTTTGATTAATAACATTTTTAAAGAAATTTGACCGCCTATATATCCTAGCATTTAGCGAAATTGAAGTTAACAACTTCATCGCTTCATATCCGTTCCATAAAGTGCATTTCTTTTACAATTAGATTTAAAATGGAAAAATATATATTAATAAGGGAAGATTTCGAAGAAGAGTTGTAAAATCGAATAAGAGTAATCAGTCAGGAAGCGGCTGAGACAGATCAGCGAGAAAGAATAACAGCGTGTCACCGCGGCGCCAACTTTTTTAATGGCGGGTGACTATTTAGAAATAAAAAAAGATTATAAGCGCTTTAGTGATTTTGTCTGGAATATGTTTTAGTATGTACAGAACGCTGAAAATCTCAAATAATTCAGTAAGGTAAAAAATACATAATTATATTGTTTTCACAAATGTTCTAAAGTTCACGGATAGTCCGCTGTGCCGTGGCTGCTTGCAAGAGAATGAAACTGTGAAAACAGAACATGGGCTTTTGCATCGCAAAGCCACAGAAGGTACCTAAATAGTTACATACTTATCATGCATATGCAGAACACCCAGCCACAGAACAAATACGAGTATACCACCAAATGTTTGTGCTACCAATGAGCCAAGAGGGCTGTTGAGGGCACAAAAACTCATTTGCAACATATAATTGGTAACGACTGTTATTTATCTTAAGCATTCGTAACTTTTTTATTGCGTCATCGCTGTTCATTATGTGATCAAAGCTTTACGCAATATAGTGTTAGATGGTCGTGAAAAAAAGCAAAATTACACAAACACTACACCTTAATTACATGCCATTAAGGAAGAACGTGCAACAAGAAAGCTATAGAAAAGTTGACCCTTCCAAACTGTAGCCGTAATATCATCTCGGAACGACCACCTTGAATTAGGGAGGGGAAAAAGTGACTTTAAAAAACTATGTACGCGTTTTCATGATGTGATCGAATCACATTACAATTTTCGATAGTTTTTGTCATAAATTGCGAAAGTTTGTGTTTGTGTTTGTTACTCTCAAATAAGGTTTGTAGTTTTTAAACTTTCGCGACTTAAACTCATTGTTATATTTATAATTTATCAACGTCTTAATTGGACACGAAATACTATGAAATTAGTTTGGTTCGACATTTCGTGTTGCAATAGCCGTGGTCACACGCTCAACTCGTGATCACGTTAAATAAGACTGACTTCATGTGACCCAGTGATTAGAGATCTTTTTTTTTTGTAAATGTAATGAGACGTTCGATGCGCTCTCCTCCTGAATAAGTAACGCATGCCCATGACCATTGCAGCAATACACAGAACTTTGAGTAGCAAAACAAAGTCCGGGGCATCGCTGCATTGGCGCTCATAACTTTGAGACTTTCGATGGTTAGTCTGAACAGTAATTTAGCTAGCTGCAGTACCCTTCACACCGGTACACAGTAATGAGAGATGTGGTAGCCTGAACTTTTCCTGGCTGTACCTCATCACTACGCAGTTACATCAGCGTACAAGTGCGTAATTAAAGTGTACGCTTGAACCGCACTCCATTCTTGATGTTCTACGCCCGCTTTTATACCGTACCTGGGATTGAAAACTAGCGACCATTTCCACCCACGTACAACTTTATTACCTGAAACAGACAGAGAGAACTTGTAAGATTACTTTTATTCCGGTTGATTACATTTTATTTACGTTAATGTACAAAATAACGGTCCTTACGTACATAAAGACATGACATGTCAAAAATGTCATTTTTTTTAATTGATTTTTCACATGCACGTACCTAAAGTTCCTAAAGCTAATAAAGATAATAAATCTTTATTGACTAATAATATTTGATAACAATTTATTATGCTACGTTAGAAATACACATTGTGGTTGTCTCTCGAAGAAAAAAAAAATGAAGATGACATACAATACTTTTCATCCCTATATTCTCACAGGAACGGGAACTACGCGAGTGAAACCGCGAGGCGTCCGCTAGTAAATAATATAGGCCAATTTTCATTGCTGTCTAACTTAGGCCTTTTTAGGGTTCCGTACCCAAAGGGTAAAAACGGGACCCTATTACTGAGACTTCGCTGTCCGTCCGTCTGTCACCAGGCTGTATCTCAAGAACGGTGATAGCTAGACAGTTGAAATTTTCACAGATGATGTATTTTTATTGCCGCTATAACAACAAATACTAAAAAACAGAATAAAATAAATATTTAAGGGGGCTCCCATACAAAAAACGTGATTTTTTTGCCGTTTTTATAGATGATGGTACGGAACCATTCGTGCACGAGTCCGACTCGCACTTGGGCGGTTTTTTTAGTTTAACTTAGAGTTTCCAGGCACCGCTTTAGGACGTCGAACGCCGCTATAATGTTCTCATTGCATTATTAATTCAAATACGTAAAAGCTTTTCAACATAGCAGTTTCCTCTAACGTTTCCACCATACATTAACTAGCCAGCACTCCTTCCACATTACACGCAGTAATTACGTCTCGGGTAATAAAACACCCTCATTGTAGCCGAAAACACGAGGTGAAGTTATGAAAACATCTTACATCAATTAACTTAATCACTTTCTTAATGAAACGCTTTAGATTGCGAAGAAACTTCTTGTGGAGTAAATCTGAGTCTTAATTCGATTTACGAAGACGGCGACCTTTTAATTTTGTACTGTGAGTCGAATCATCGTGTTTAAAACCGTTTTTAGGGTTCCGTACCCAAAGGGTAAAAACGGGACCCTATTACTGAGACTTCGCTGTCCGTCCGTCAGTCTGTCACCAGGCTGTATCTCAAGAACGGTGACAGCTAGACAGTTGAAACTTTCACAGATGATGTATTTCTGTTGCCGCTATAACAACAAATACTAAAAATAAAATATAATAAATATTTAAGGAGGGCTTCGATACAACAAACTTGATTTTTATAGACAATGGTACGGAACCCTTCGTGCACGAGTCCGAATCGCACTTGGTCGGTTTTTTTTATAATACATATTATGCTTTCGGTTGATCGTCATCCCACCTGATGTTAAGCGAAGATCTACGATAGAGCACCCAGAAGAAACCGATTCACTTGCGACTTGAAGGTACCCAGACTGTATTCATTGGAGAACACCCACTCGGGCAGCTGATTCCAATGTCTAGCGGTACGTATGAAGAAGGTGAAATTAAACCGCTTGGTCATAGCGTGGTCGCCAAATGCGTTCGTCGATTCTGTCCCGGTTTCGTCCTTATGACAACAGATTTATTGGTGGAAACTTCTTTAGCCGCTTTTAGCGATTTTTGGTAAAGGCAAAATTTATGGATCACATCACCAACATGCTAACGTGACGTGTTTTAAGTTTTCACTTCTTTCGGCACTCCCAATGACTGCCCATTTTTTATTGTTGTCAGACTAGGTGTTTAACCACAGCTCACGCCTTGTGAAGGCTGAATATTGGTCTGCCTTTTTTATTTTATTTTCGACCTGACTGTACTTATTTATGCAAATAAAACATTTAATTTTGAATTTGAATTTGAATTTTGAATTCATATGACGTTAAGTGGTGGTGTAGTCTAAAATGATAAAGATAGAATGGAATCTAACTGGCTCTCAAGTGAGGCTGCCGAAACACAGGTTACGGTTCCGTACCCAAAGGGTAAAACGGGACGCTGTTGCTAAGACTCCGCTGTGCGTGCGTGTGTGCGTGCGTGCGTGCGTGCGTGTGTATGTTAGTGTGCGTGCATACAATAGATACTCAAATTATAAATGCAAACTTTCTAAGAGTTTTTCTAAATCTCCATAATCAAATTTTGGTTGCCAATTTAGGATAATTCATTTTATTTCGTTATTACTGTACTTTTTAGGAGACACAACTTATTAGTTTCATGGGATTTGAACCTAGAACCTCCTGATTGGCTGTCACACGGTCTCGTAACGTCTAGACCGCAGTAGCTTAAAAATCATAAAAAAAAGATATAAGTAACGCTAAGATGAATTTGTGCGAAACATCTCAGCACGCGATGTCGTAGATTATTTCTTAACCAATTAAAAAAAAATTGTCATTTAGTCACTACGCCGGCAGGAACTTATAATGTATTATGCCCACAGCAGTAATCCATCTTAACGAGTCAAATTAATTTCGTAACTGGGCGTGGTTCGGTCGCCTTCTAAATCACGCGATGAATCCTTAGAGACAAGTTAAATTAACTCAAGAAAGTTTGCGAAGTTGGATCTAAGGGAAGTATATCTAAGGTCCGACGGTTCCGTACAAAATTGTTTAGTTCAAGTAGGTATCTTTTTAGCTAGCCTAGGTAGCGTCTCGTTCATGTCAATTTTCACGTTTCTCAGTATCGGTGTTTTTTGATGGAATTCCTTGTTACTGCTGGAATGCTTCACGTCACATATTTTTACCTTTTTTTCAAAGATAATTCGATTATTGTTAATACAAAAAAAAAAATGTCTAAAGACATTAGACATTTCTTTGTTCATATGAAAAGCGCAAATCAAGCATAATGTTTACCTGATGGTAACATAATACAGGCAAGAACCTTAAGAGCTCCTTAATTACCTAAAGCTTACACCATTTTAAACAAAAAAAATATAATGCAAATCTTTTTTTATCCAGATAATATTTTTGTAAAAGAAAATACCCATAAATCATAATAAAACGCTATGATACCGTCACCCTGGTGTAAAAACAAGACCAGTATATCGTGGCAGACAACTAAACTAATAACAACTTCCTTTGCTGACACGAGAAATCACAAAACAACTCAAAACACGAGTGCCGGAAAAATTTATAACTTCGGCCAGTGACAACCAATTCGCGTGCGTATAATAAAATCACGGTGCAAACTTTATGATCCTCGTTTTAACGCTTTTATAACGTGCACAATAAGGTTGTAACTCGCTTGATGTTATGTAGAGGCTTTTTGCCGTTACGGGATCTCGTAGTTCGCCGGTTATCGTTTATGGTGATAACTATGAAAATATAAACCTTTTGGGTATTTACAGTAAACACATTTAAAAAATATGTAATAATGAGCGTACGTCATATGAAATTATTTGTATTTAGTGATTGATTGACAGCCCCGTTGGCTCATTGGTAGTATATAGATCTGCCTTGAGAGTTGTAGGGTGTGGGTTTGATTCCCACTCAGGGTAAAGATTTTGTGAATAAACAAATGTTTGTTCTGTGTCTGGGTGTTCTGTATGTATTATGAGTGTGTATTTACAAAAAAAAAGTATTTATGTATTCCATCAGTTATCTGACTTCTATCACACAAGCTCTGCTTAGTTTGAGGCCAGATGGCGCTGTGTATAGTAAAAAAAAAACAGAAAAAAATAAGTTTACTTAACGTGAACTATATTGTAATTACTTTCCAATTACAATCGAGCTTACTTCGGAAGAGAACATGAGTTATCCTACGGATACGTATGATCAAACTAGACTAATCTATTCGTCGGAAAAGTTTTATAGATTTCAACTTTTTTTTTTTTTTTAATACGGATAAGTCCGCGTTTGACCACCAACTCGCCCGATGGTAAGCGATGATGTGGTCGAAGATGAAGCACGCAGACCTAGAAGATACCTATTCACTCTGACCTTGAAAAGATCCAGATTATATCTAATCAGGAAACAAGGAAGCCGGTAGCTTGTTCCATTCCTTGGCCTATATATCTTTTTGTGCCAAAAAAAATTAGTATTTATTTTATAGCACAAGCTCAGTGGTTGGCACAATGGGTTTACACGCCGAAGGACACGGGTTCAAATCTCAACGAGCTTGAGCTGTCCGTGTAGGAAAACATGAGGAAACCATAACATGATGGTACTTCCTAGTAGGTACTCGGCTCGCAATAAAGTTAAAAATCTTCAAGTGTCTGGGCAGGCTCGCATGAAAACCACCTTCAATTAAACCGTCACTTATAAGGTAAGCCGTGGTCCAACGACTAGCCTGTAACCTATAAAAAAAAAATAACATTGAATTTCTTTGAGAGCTTTTTTTAATATAAATTTCGTAAGACATTATACACATAGAAATGTGACTAAGTAAAGCTTGTGTACTATGGAAGTCAGATAACTGATATAATACCTAGATATCTTTTTTTTTGTAAATACATACTTATAAAACATAGTTAAAGAGTTCATTTGCAGAGTATTTTTATTTTATTTAATTTTTAATATTTGCAATTCATACAGGGACATCGAGGCATTTGTGTTTCAGTATAAATTTTACAATTTTATCATATTTTCGAGAATAAATAATATAATCTACTGTTTTTATCAAGCAATTGTAATTTACCGTAAATAAAGACTAAAATAAATCACAGTAGCTGTGATTTCACTGTAAAATTATGCTCCATTTGTCCATAAATGGCAAAAATTTATTTGTATGGAAATCGAACCACCTTAAAGGTTTTCCTTAGCTTGTGTTCTGTTTGTAGTTTTTGATCATAACTCACGTCGAGTTGCATCGAGTCATTTTTACCATACAGAAAATTGTTATGCGAGTTCTTCGAAAGTATTCTTCTTCCCCCCTTTTCTTTTCCCCAAAAACCGTTTACATAAGTCTGATTTACAGCCATCGCTAGAATATAGCCAAGTTTTTTGGCGAAACGTTATGCATTTACATAGATTATGTGTGTGAATTATGATACGTAGCTTTGTGTTAGTAAATAACTGCTTTTGTTGTTTCTTCATAAATAAAACATAGTTGTTGCACGCAGATTTTTTTATATCTGTCGGAGTTTAGCTTTACTGTTGGTTTAGTTTAGCGCCATTTTGCGTAATTTTGGTGGACTAGAGGTGGAATGGCGCCACTTCTGACATAACATTGGTTCCGTGCACTGCTTGTTGTTAGTCGTGTGATGTATTATGACTTCTACCAATGAGAGAAGGTAGAAGATGCGGATGTCGGCCGGTAGAGGCGCTGTGGGAACCGGCCGTGCGTTTTTTTTTTAAATGTAAATGTAATGAGACGAACGAGACGCTCTCTTGATGGTAAGAGATAACGCCTGTCCATGACCATTGCAGCGATACACAAAACTTTAGAGTAATAAAACAAAGTCCAGGGCATCGCCGCCGCTTTGGTGCTCATTACTTTGAGACTTTCGATGGATAGTCTCAACAGCCCAGTAATTTCGCTAGCTGCAGTACCCTTCGAACCAGAACACAGTAATGTTTACACGCTACAGCTTGTCGGCAGTATAACTGGTACTGCGGTGGTACCTACCTAGACGACTTCCTGCTAAGGAGATCTACCACCAAGTAAAAAACGTGTCTATTTATTTGTAATAAGGTCGATCTGTACAAAATATGCGCACTCACAATAAAGTTTTCCTGTATATAATATATGTATAAATAAATAAATTTCATAGGACATTACACACAGCGCCATCTGACCCCAAACTAAGCAAAGCTTGTGCTATGGAAGACAGATAACTGATAGAATACTTAAATACTTTTTTTTTTGTAAATACATAATTATAATACATACAGTACACCCAGACACAGAACAAACATCGATGTTAGTCACATAAATGTTAGTCCTGAGTGAGAATCGAACCCACGCCCTTCAGCTCTCGAAGCAGACATACTACCAATGAACCAACAGGGCTGTCAGGGTATCACGTCGCGTCCAAATCATGTGTTTCTTCATCGTAGATTTCTTCTAGGTAAGCGTGCTCCATCTTAGACCACACTACTGGTTAACATCAGGCATAGTATGGTCAAATGTGAACCTATACTGAATAAAAAAAAAAAAAAAATGCGCAGACGGTTACTGAAAGAGCACCACTGACAACGTCTCTTATAAAACTCCTTTAAAATAAAGCGATAACTTCGCTATCTTAGCAGACACTGTCACTCGTATATAAAAGAGGTTACCACAAGGAGTAACCGCAAAAATAATATCGTAACTCGGTCCCCTTATTAATATACGACGACCTAATAGAAATGCTGGGGCGAAAAAATCCGATTTTTATCTCACATACCGCCTATAAACTACACATATTACCATAAAGCGTTATTATATAAAAACGAGGGGAATTCCGTTAAACTTCGCGAGGGAAAAATGCCGTTCCTTATTTCATTATCAAAAAGTTATTAAGGGGATTCACCAGTAATTTTACAATAGAGAGGTAGGTAGAATCTAATTTTGGCTTTTATAATACTAAATTGGTTGACATGTTATTATTATGGGAATTACATGCAAATGATGTTTTTATTTCCGCTTCAAAGTCGTTTTGATTACACCAGTGACGAGATTTTATTGAATTGAATTATCATTTTAAATGTTTATCTAACTTAAAGAAGGCTAATCTAACTGGCCAAACGTTTAGAGGTGGCTTCAGGTGACCAGAATGCTGGCATCGTATTTGGTCAAAAGCTTAGCATCGCGATCCAGCGTGGTAAAAAATATATATCGTAGGACATGACACACAGCGCCATCTGACCCCAAACTAAGCAAAGCTTGTACTATGGAAGCCAGATAACTGATAGGATAATTAATTACTTTTTTTTTTATAAATACATATTTATAATAAATTTATACAGAACGCCCAGACACAGAACCAACATTTGTTTATACCACAAAATGTTTATCCTGGGTGGGAATCGAACCTCATTCAGAGCTTGGAGCAGACATACTACCAATGAACGAACAAGGCAGTCATGATCTACTACTAAATGAGCTCATAGGGCAGTCATGATATAGAGCAAGCAGTCATGTTATATATACTTCCATAGATCTAGCTGGCATAATATATTATATACTTCCATATATCTAGCAGTCATCATAAATAGACTTCCATAGGTCTAGCTGGCATGATATATTATATACTTCCATATATCTAGCAGTCATCATAAATATACTTCCATAGAGCTAGCAGTCATGATATATATACTTCTATAGAGCTAGCAGTCATGATATACATATATACTACCATAGATCTAGCAGTCATGATAATTATACTACAAAAAAAACTAACAGGGCAGTTGCGAGCCAACAGGGCTTTCTAGTCAGGCACAATAGAATAATTTCTGGCTAACACTGATCGCTTGGCAACTAATATTGTGTCTAACTTTTGAAGTACAACCAAGTAAATAAGCCAATCATTAATCGACCGGTTACGTCCCGGACACGAGTGTAAGTAAGTAAATATGGCCGCCGGAAGCGAGTCGTAAGTCACGCCACAAGCCCCGGTCGACTTCCGGTTGTTGATTCACGACAACGTCTGTTTGGTGGAATTGTCGCCAGCTATCGGTGGAATTAGGAGGATATTGGCTATTGGATTGTTTAATCCTTTACTTCTGGATTGTGATAGCAACGCCGCCGGTTAAAGAGCTGCTTGTGGACTTTAAAAGACAAATGTGTGCTGGGTTCCATTTGTAGTTTTAAACGTTTTATATGGATGTAGGTACTATATTTTCGCTGGAAAATATTGAGATGAGACAAATTTATTTTTAACTGAAACCAGACTAGAATAGGGCAAATAGGGAGGTCGTCTAGGTACTTGGTGGTAGGTCTCCTTAGCGGGAGGTCGTCTAGGTAGGTACCGCCGCAGTACCAGTTATTCTGCCGCTAAGCAGTAGTGTGTAAACATTACTGTGTTCCGGTTTGAAGGGTACTGCAGCTAGCGAAATTACTGGGCTGTTGAGACTAACCATCGAAAGTCTCAAAGTAATGAGCGCCAAAGCAGTGATGTCCTGGACTTTGTTTCGTCACTCAAAGTTTTGTGTATCGCTGCGATGGTCATGGGCAGGCGTTATCTCTTACCATCAGGGCAGCGTCTCGTTCGTCTCATTACTTTTTACATTAAAAAAACGCTAATTACACTGAAATCTAATTTCTTATTTTAATCAGTGGAATTAAGACGTCACTTTCCACCTGGGACAAACTAAGTTTCAGTACATTTCATTACAGCACATAGTAAACAGAACAAAGGTTGTATTATTTATTCTGCGCTATTAGCTGCAAAACAAGCTGGAATTAACTTCAGCAAACAGGACATTTCACAAGGGAAATGGAATTATTGTACTACAGCTGTATTGCAACATAATTTACCTACTGGTAACGTTTGATCCTAATAATTAAATAATTTTCTAACAAAACTAAGTAACGATTTACTCCCATGTCGATTTATAACGTCGTCGATCTAAATTACTTTCTAGCTCTTAAAGACTAAAGTAGTATTCATAATTTGTTTTTATAAAAAATGTTCTTACTTACGGTACGTTGAAAGTGCGAGTCGGACTCGCGCACGAAGGGTTCCGTATTATCTATAAAACGGCAAAAAAATCAAGTTCGTTGTACGGGAGCCCCCTTAAATTTTTTCACCGTTTTCAAAAATTCACCGTTGGGAAGCTACACTGTCCCCGGGTGACATAGGCTACTTTTTATCCTTTTATCCCCACGGGAACGGGAACTACGCGGATGAAACGGGCTACTTTATTATAATATACCCCTACTTTATTATAATACAAATTTATAGAACTTCCAGTATGCATCACGTGTAAATAAATAGACGTTTGACGTGCCGTATGCACTAAAAAGGTGATATTACATTAGTGAAACTATTGTCCATCCGTCCGTTCATTCCGTCGAATATTGTTTCAGCTATCCGAAACAGGTTGAAATATTATCGCTTCAACTCGACTCCAACATTGTGTGTCACGAACAATATATTTGTTAAAGTAATCGATAAAAAATGTCCGATGGGCAATGCTGCTGATTATCGATAAATTTAATCGCTCGCTTCACTAAATTGGGCAATGTGTCAGTGTAAATTTTGTTTTGTGATTATTTAAATTAGGCTTGTGATGTTTATATGCAATGTTCGCTGAACTGGTGAATTGATAGATAAACACAAACTCTGTATTGTCATACTGATAGTGTTTGTAGTAATGATAACTCAGTGAAATTTGGTATGGAGGTAGCTGAGACCCTGGATTAACACACAGTCTACTTTTTATCCCAAAAATATGTAGCAGGTAACACCGTGAAGCGCAGCTAGACCATACAATCTAGAAAAAAAAATTGCCAAATAACATGGATTGTGACAATTCATATTGCTAAATTAGAAAATATTATTACTTATTCTGCCGCTCAGCAGTAGTGCGTAAACATTACTGTGTTCCGGTTTGAAGGGTACTGCAGCTAGCGAAATTACAGGGCTGTTTAGACTAACCATCGCAAGTTTCAAAGTAATGAGCGCCAAAGCAGTGATGCCCTGGACTTTGTTTTGCTACTCAAAGTTGTGTGTATCGCTGCAATGATCATGGACAGGTGTTGTCTCTTACTATCAGGAGAGCGTCTCGTTCGTCTCATTAATTTTTACATAAAAAATATCCCATCGATTTTGACAAATCTTGTATGTATATTTAGCACTTAAGCCACGTATTTATAAGCAAAAATGAAGCTGCATTATCATACCACAGCACAGTGGTGAAATAACACGATAATAGCAAAATACCAGGATTTTCATAAACATTCTTACTGCGAGAGTACGAGCCAAAAATTTTCATGAAGATTTATACCACAACTTTGCACGACTACCGACTGTAAATTTGACGTTGATTTACCTCGCTTTGTATTAAAATTAGACCATTCGAGGCATTTACTTGGTAGTGAATCTCCATAGAAACGTGGCCGCTGACTACGT
Organism: Biston betularia; assembly: GCA_905404145.2. Taxonomy (NCBI): domain Eukaryota; kingdom Metazoa; phylum Arthropoda; class Insecta; order Lepidoptera; family Geometridae; genus Biston; species Biston betularia. The sequence continues at coordinate 1,512,515 of FR989868.1, forward strand.
GCCTTCTTGGTAAGCTCAAAGTAGCACAACGAGAGCTATGCTCGGAGTTTCCCTACGAGATCGAATCAGTAATCAGGAGATCTGTAGACGAACTAAAATTACCGACATAGCCCAGGGAATTAGCAAGTTGAAGTGGCAGTGGGCAGGGCACATAGCGCGCAGAACTGATGACCAATGAGGCTGCAAAGTCCAGAACTTTGCAGCCTCATTGGCACGGCCACTCACTTTCAACTGATCTTTATGGAAGTCAATGGAGGAGTTTTATGTCTGCCTGTGGACGTCTTACGGCTTAGATGATGATGAATCTCCACAATAGATCTTGGTAGATACCACCGTAGTACCAGATAGTCTGCCGCCAAATAGTTGTGTGTAAACATTACTCTACATTTATACTGTTATAAAGAGGAAAGATTTGATTGCTTGTTTGTATTGAATAGGCTCCGAAACTACTGGACCGATTTCAACAATTCTTTTACCGTTAGGAAGCTACACTATCTCCGGGTGACATAGGTTACTTTGTATCCCTGTATTCTCACGGGAACGGAAACTACGCGGGTTAAACCGCGAGGCGTCCGCAAGTGTTCAATAAATTGACATAAAATGTAATGATTTTGGTATTAAAAAAAAAATATTTATAGAAAAATGACCTGTAATTTTGGTGTTATCAATAAAAGATTTGTATTATTTGTATTTGTACTTACTGTGTACTGGTTTAAAGGGCGCTTTAGCGAAATTACAGTGCTGTTGAGTTAAGACTAACAATCGAAAGTCTTGAAGTAATGAGCGTCAAGGTAGCGCTTTCCAAGACTTTATTTTAGTATTCAAAGTTTGGTGTATCGCTGTAATGGTCATGGGCATGCGTTATCTCTCACTATCAGGAGAGCACCTCCCTGATCTCATAAAAAAATCTTGGTGTAGCATTTTACGTTGAGGAAAAGTTGGCAAATGATTAACTTTATGCAACGTTATAAAGTAAATCTAAAAGTTCTCAAAATTGTCCATAATAAAATGTACACTTTAACAAATAGCTTGTACGTCTTCGAAGCTAGTTCTGCATTCAGTTTAAAACAGCTCCTCAAGACAGAGTTAAACTAGTTTAGATTTAGAAGTTTCGACATGCCTGACATAAATGGTTTAGTTTAATGGGGAATAAGTTACCTACCGCTTGAGCTAGAATCTGGAGTGAAGACTTTGGATTCCTGTATATCTGTACTTAATCTATCATAATTGACATTACTAATAATAAATAATAAAATAAATATCGCAGGACATTACACACAGCGCCATCTGACCCCAAACTAAGCAAAGCTTGTGCTATAGAAGACGGATAGCTGATAGCATACTTTTTGTAAATACATACTTGTAATACACAGAACAAATATTTGTTTATACCACAAATTGCTTGTCCTGGGTGCGAATCGAACCCGTGCCCTTCAGCTCTTCGAGCAGACATACTACCAATGAACCAACAGGGTTAGTTTGGGGCTAGATGGAGTTGTGTGAAAAGTCCTACGATATTTATTTATTGACAATATTATGTACAAATTGCATAAATCTCTATGCCTAACTAAACATTTTTTTGATTTAAATTTGTGCAAAAATTTCAAAGCTTATACTAGACTAACTGAACTGTTTATGCTAAGTGTGTTTACGTTACAACTAAATGTTAAACAAAATTACTCCAGTGCTAAATATAACTCCAGGTCCTTCGCCTCAAATCTTAGCCTGGAAAAGTAAATTTCTTTAGCTTTTATTCAACTAAAGATCCTATCCTATCTTAGCTTCACAACATTTCCAAACGTAGAAAACTTTATTATTTCCTTTTCCCTTGCCAAACTAAACACAACTCTACCGCCTTAAGAATATGAGTGAAATCTGATTAGGAACTGAATGGCTAATAGTGATTCGGTTACTCTTTAAATTCCATCACACAAAAGTTCACTCTATCAAAAGAAACATTAGGGTGAAAATGGGCTGTAAAAGTGTTATTCTAGGAAAGTTAGGATTTCAGTGCCTTTGGGATTTCAAAATTCTTTAGATAATAATTTAATCTTTTCATAAAAACTGTTATTAATTCTTTATGAACAAGGTCTGTAGAAAACTGACGTGGTTTTGACACGTTTTTGTTTTACTTATGCGTGATAACTCCCGTTTAAGCGCAAGTTAGAACATTTCCTCATAGATAAGGCACCAAGTTAGCAAGTATCGAAATGACTAATTTGCCAATTAAGTTAAATTTTGACATATACATAATTATAGTATTGTTTATTTTTAGTCATTTTTTACTTTAAATCCTTATTGACAATTTATTAATTAACTTTGACATATTTATTACCATAATTGATTTGATTGTCATTTTTTTATTCTAATTTCATTATGTAAAAGTAATCAATCATCGCTTCTAAGTGATTTTTTTATGGTTGACAGGCTAGGTGTTTGACCACAGCTCACCTGATGTTAAGTAAAGGTGTGGTCGAAGATGGCAAAGCACACCTAGTCTGGAATGGAACTGGCTCTCAAGTGAGGCTGCCGGAACACACCGTTAGATGCTTGGCGTCAGATTTTTAACTTGAGGGTGGTAGCTAGCCAGCCGAGTACTAGAAAGTACTCTACTACCATGCTATGGTTTCTTCACGATGTTTTCCATCACCGGCAGCTCAAGCTCATTGTTGGGGCTTGAACCCACGCCCTTCGGCATGAGAACCGACCGCGCTAACCACTGAGCTATCATCGCTACAATTCTCTTCTTTTCCCAAAACAAATGAAGAACGAATATGGCCCACAAACAATCAGGCCACGCCTAATTTCAAGAGAAGGCGCTATCTTCAATGCAGCACGCTTGTCTAGAAGAAACCAATTTTAGTTTTAGTTCATTGTAAGTAACCCGGCTAGCGCAACTCAAACTTTCACAGACAATTCTGAACTGATAAAAACAACAGTGATTAGTATAATGCCGCAGTACCAGTGAGTGAGTCGAGTCCTCACTTGACATATTTTTATAGTGCTGAAGAAATATTTTAAGTACCCATATATTATTATGTTAAAAGCAGAAAACTCTTCTAAATTATATTAACACAGTATTCTAGCAGAGCCACAAAAACTGTACTATATTTTGTACTTTAATCCTCTGAAATTAGAGTCCGTCCAAAAAGAAAAGATTTACTAACACAATTTGCAGCTACAAATCAAGCCCGACTGTCCGAATTTGTGTAAATTATACCAAATGTATGCAGTTTTTATTGCAATTCACTGTCTTTGCTGGCATTCTTGTCTACCCTAGAACATACTTAAAATAATGAAATTACATCGCTGATTTAGCAAGATATTAACGTCGACAATAAATTAAACATTGACTGAGTTATATAAATGTGTTTACTTAACAGGCTAAGTGTTTGACCACATCACACTTGATGTTAAGTGACGGTGTGGTCGAAGGTGGTAAACACACCTAGCCTGGAATGGAACTGGCTGTCATTTGAGGCTGCCGGACCACACTGTTAGAAGCTTGGCAGTAGATTTTTAACTTAAGGGTGACAGCTAGCCAGTCGTGTACTAGAAAGTACCCTACCACCATGCTATGGTTTCCTCACGCTGTTTACCTTCACCGACAGCTCAAGCTTATTATTGGGGGTTTAACTCACGCCTTCAGCGTGAGAACTGACCGCGCTAACCACTGGGCTTGATCGCCATAAATCGCTATAGCATCAATATCTTGTTTTGATATTATTATCAGTGTATAATAAAATAAATATCTAAGTAATCATTAAAGCCTTGTTGGGATATCGTGTGGCTTCCAATCTGGAGGACTTGGGTTCAAATCCGGAAGCACGCACTCGTTTTTTCTAAGTTATGTGCGTATTGCAGATGATTTCAAATGATGATAGAAAACGTCGTGAGGAAAACTTCATGTCTTGAGAGTTCTCAAAAAAAAGTGTTCGAAGATGTTTGAAGTCTGCCAACCCGCACTTGGCCAGCATGCAAGATTATATTTAATATTTTTTTGCAGTTATATGTTTTTGCTACTAATCTACCTATCTATCTTTATTGTTATAAAGAGGAAAGATTTGATTATTTTTGTGTTTGTTTGTTCGTATTGAATAGGCTCCGAAACTACTGGACCGATCTTAATATTTTTTTCATTATTAGTATGATACATTATCCGTGATGGGCATAGGCTATATATTATTTAAAAAAAAAAACAATTAGAGATCCCTATGGAAAATTCAATAATGTAGGTAACCCAACCTGCGAAAAACTTGAAAAAATCCTTACTTAGCATGCGCAGCGAAAACTATTGACAATAGAATAAAGTGACGTTTGTATTGAATAGGCTACGAAACTACTGGATCGATAAATTTATATTGTTAATCGAGTTTTGTTTTGCCGTGCGAAACCGGGACGAGCTGCTAGTGTAATATAAGGCAAACATGTGATCATTCATTACAAAAATATTGATCTTACAAGGACAGCCATTTATTGCCCTACCCTTTCCATAATGAAAGAGACCCGCGCGCAGTGGGACAGTTTCTAAAAACAAGACTGATACGGAAAATATTATAATTAATTGAATCAATAGGATTTTTTTAAAAACAATAAAAAATACCTTAAATTATACTATTTACAAAATGTATACAAAAAAAAACTTAGTCTAAAAATCCGTCAGAGGAGGGATATATGGCCAGATTGCTCGCAGCATTGCCACGCTGGATGGCAATGCTTAGCTTTTGACCAAAGTAGATACCAGCATTCTGGTCACCTGAAGCCTCCTCTAAACGTTTGAATCAAAATTAATTCTAAGAAAATCTCCGAACAGCCTCAGGTTTTAATTTTTTTTTCCTTCTAATGATGTATCTGTTTGTTGTTAGATAGGTACCTCATTGTTATTACAATCTAGCCTAGTTGAGACTAATAAGTAATTTTAATATAACTTAAATTGCTAAGTAGAGTATAATCGAAGAATGCGTCCATCGACACTTTTCTTACTGTCTCTATTAAGGGGAAGACACTTTGTTCATGTGTTCTATAATATGTAGGACTCACTGCACTGACATTACCAACTTAATACACTAACTCAAAAGGTTTTGTCCTTTTTAGTCAGGTTTTAATGAGGTCGAACGAATTGTTGCTATTTATCGCGGATCTGCTTGTTATTTGTCGCATTGCGTCACGGTATACGTAAGTAAACTACCTGCGGCTACGTAGCTCTCAAACAGTGAGTTTCCATTCGATTCCAGAAGCTCTCGGAAAACCTATCGAGCCTTTTCACCGTTTGTAGATAGATTAACGCTGAATGCGGGCGGAGTGTTGCGGGCGTAGATTAGACGCGAGTCTGTCTGCCAGAGTGATTCTGTCTCAAGTCTGTCTTTTCAACCAAAGTGTAAGGCGGCTGTAGAGTTTTTTATTTACCTACTAGCTGCGCCACGTGGTGTTACTCGCTACATGTTTTTGGGATAAAAAGTAGCCTATATGTTTTTTTTTTTTTTAATGGTTGACAGGCTTGTTGTTTGACCACAGCTCACCTGATGTTAAGTGAAGGTGTGGTCGAAGATGGTAAAGCACACCTAGCCTGGAATGGAACTGGCTCTCAAGTGAGGCTGCCGGAACACACCGTTAGATGCTTGGCGGCAGATTTTCAACTTGAGGGTGGTAGCTAGCCAGCCGAGTACTAGAAAGTACCCTACCACCATGCTATGGTTTCCTCACGATGTTTTCCTTCACCGGCAGCTTAAGCTCATTGTTGGGGTTTGAACCCACGCCCTTCGGCATGCGAACCTACCGCGCTAACCACTGAGCTATCATCGCTACATATATGTACAGCCTATATGTTAATCCAGGGAATCAGCTACCTTCATACTTGCACTTGGTGGTAGATCTCCTTAGCAGGAGGTCGTCTAGGTAAGTACCACCGTAGTACCAGTTATTCTGCCGCTAAGCAGTAGTGTGTAAACATTACTGTGTTTCGGTTTGAAGGGTACTGCAGCTAGCGAAATTACTGGGCTGTTGAGACTATCCATCGAAAGTCTCTAAGCAATGAGCGCCAAAGCAGCGATGCCCTGGAATTTGTTTTGTTACTTAAAGTGTGTGTGTCGCTGCAATGGTCATGGACAGGCGTTATCTCTTAACATCAGGAGAGCGTCTCGATCGTCTCATTACATTTTAAATAAAAAACAAAAAAAAAACAAATTTCATCCAAACCTGTTCAGTATTTTTTGTGTTAAGTGAAGGCGTGGTCGAAGATGGTAAAGCACACCTAGCCTGGAATGGAACTCATATATCTTCGACCACGCCTTCACTTAACATCAGGTGAGCTGTGGTCAATAACCTAGCCTGTCAACCATAAAAAAAAAAAAAAAGTATTTTTTGTGTGAAATAGTAACAAACATCCATCCATCCATCCAAACCTTCACATTAATTATAATATTAGTGGGATTTTCACACGATTGCCAAGGAAAGGGTTTTTTTTTTAATACGGATATGACCGCGTTTGACCATCAACTCGCCTGATGGTAAGCGACGGTGTGGCGAAGATGAAGCACGCAGACCTAGAAGATACCTATTCACTCTGATCTTAAAAAGATTCAGATTATATCTATCAGGAAACAAGGAAGCCGGTAGCTTGTTCTATTCCTGGTTGTGGTTTGGTTAAAGGTTATGGTTTTCGCGCGTATCTTGTGTGTATGTATGTAATTTTTTTTATTACCTCGTATCTTACAAATAGCCGAATCGATTACGTGTACCACAATTATTTTATTACACTAAACACATCATTATAATATAACATAACTACATCATATTGTTTTTGTGAATACATATTATGTATATTTTTACTGTTCTCTTGTACATAAAGTGACGGGGTAGTCGAAGGCGGTAAACATACCTAGCCTGGAATGGAATTGGCTTTCAAGTGGAGCAGCCTGAACACACTGTTGGCTTGCTTGACGGCAGATTTTCAATTTAATTGAACAAAATACTTTCACTCATATAGGTACGTACGAGTGACGTAAATTAAGCTTTTACTGAAAGCGTGTATTCAGGAGTATTATCGCAAACTGTCAGGTGCGCTTCACTCTAGGTAAGGCTTTAATAAACCGATTAGAAACCTGAATACTCTTACGTAATACGCTACTTTCATTTTAGAAGGATTAAGCTAGAAAATATATATGTAAGTCTGTCATTGAATTTATTATACTCTAAAGCAATCAAATCGTTTTTGTTTCAACATTTTTCATTAGCACAGCGAGGTTGTTATCGGAGTCTGTGTTCCCTGTTAAGTACAATATGGGTGTCTTCAAAGCATGCTCCATCTTACGACTCACGCTCTTCAAAACCCAGAGGAAGGCGCAAAGAAACCCTCCTCTAGCCCGTCACTGGACCATCTTCTTTTTCTTATTGTCAAAGTGGGGGCGATGAGTCCCGCACTGACGTCCGACTTGGGGTGTATTGTGCATTTCCCCCTGCCAGCATCTACCCAAGCCAACCCAGCTCCTTGAAGTACCGGAGCAAGGCTTTGGACCACTGGTATAGTAGCTCCAGTGAGATGGGTGGAATACTTTAAAGGCATTGATGACGAGAAGCGTTCAAGTTGTTGCGGCGACATGGATGATAGCAAAGCAGCTCCATGCAGTAATAGCAATTCTAGTACTTTTTGTGGCTTTGCAATGCAGGAGATGAAACTGTGGAACATGTGCATGTTCCACAGTTTCATCTCCTGCAAGCAACCACGGCACAGGGGATTATCCGTGACTCGCAGCTCAAAAAGGTGACTATTCAAGTTGCAATGACTGGTTATAAGGCCTACTAACAGACGAAGGTCATGTCGTTGCAACTTCACAAAAATCTGTCGCCATGCACTTAACGGTGTGATCTGGCAGCCTCAATTGAGAACCAGTTCGATTTCACGGTGGACGTGCTTTACCATTTACGACCACACCATCACTTTACATCAGGTGAGCTGTTGTCAAACGCCTAGTTTGTCAACCATAAAAACACCTATCGAATAGTTCTATTGTATTTTTCGAAATAGATTGCCCGTTGCTTAATTAAAAGTTAAGTTAGTACACAACTAATATACAAATAATTAAATAGAAAATCTGCTTAAAATCCCACGCATTACAGAAACTTTGTCAATATAGGATATTGTCAATATTCGACCACCCTTGCCGTCCACGTCCACAGACCAACTAAAAATAGATAAACCACTTTGATGTAGGTTGATTGAAACGCGAGCTCGTCTATAAATCAAAGAAGCGGGCGACGGTGTGGAAACGCCGCGTCAGCCAGATTGCGGATTTCAAGAGGGCTTGAGTCGGGTTGGAGTGTTGACATCGTATCTACGACGTTTAGATCTGCGCTGATTGTAATTATCTCGACAGAAAATTACACTTTTTTAGGGTTCCGTACCCAAAGGGTAAAAACGGGACCCTATTACTGAGACTTCGCTGCCCGTCCGTCCGTCCGTCTGTCATCAGGCTGTATCTCAAGAACGGTGATAGCTAGACAGTTGACATTTTCACAGATGATGTATTTCTATTGCCGCTATAACAACAAATACTAAAAAACAGAATAAATAGCTCCCATACAACAAACGTATTTTTTTTTGGCGTTTTTATAGATAATGGTACGGAATCCTCCGTGCGCGAGTCCGACTCGCACTTTTTTAAATCATATTCTAACACGTGAATGCACTATAGTACTGTACACGCTCCCTAATTTCAAATTCACACATCAAACCATACTAGATATAAGAAAATATATTAGCTTGCAATATCACTCAGAATATCGATAAAAGACAAAATGGAAACTTTCCTTTCCTATTATCACCCATTTTCCAAACATCACCCTCTAAGCGCAATCTTCCATAACAATAAAATATTACGATTTTTTTTGCATGTCCTTGCAATAAAGCGTCAAAGACCTCCATTTCGGGGCCGATTGCTTGTGTGGAACTATCGAACGGAAGGGCACACTTTGTCAACAGAAAAATTATGGTTCTGTATCTTGGCGCAAGTGAGAACCTACATGAGAAAATCAAACGGTAAATGGTACATACAGGTTGTCGGTATGTAACTTCTGCACGTTTTATCGGCTCAACGGATTAAGATGAAATTCGGATTGCATATTACTAACACAGTATCTGAGTTAGCCAGTTTTTTATCCTGAAAAACGCGGGTAAAACCACGACATGCAGCTAGTTCTTCATTTATTCATAAATTGTACAAGATGTAGAGATGTTACAGTTACTTGACTGTCATTTGGTAGCGAATTGCTTCAAGAGCTGTAGGATGTGGGTTTGATTGCCACTCAGAACAAAGATTTGTGTGACGATCACAAATGTCACACAAATGTTGTTTGTTTGTTTGTTAGGCGTCTCATTACTTTTAAATTTAAAAAATGCAAATAAATGGTATCGGCCAAGTTGATTCAAATTTGCGCCAGAATTTACCCCTAATACTAGGAGTTGGGAAATAATTGCGAGAAAGCAGTGAACCTTGAAAATTGAGCCGAGACATTACGCCAATCCTGTGGTTTTTCATTGAGCTAGTTAAAAAGTAAGCTGGACTTTAAATCTATAACCAGGTATGAGATTTTTATGATTAGTTTTTTAACAATACAGAGTTGTTTTTTTATTGTTGACAGACTAGGTGTTTGATCACAGCTCACTTGATGTTAAGTGACGGTGTGGTCAAAGATGGCTGAACTCACCGTTAGATACTTGGCAGCAGATTTCCAACTTGAAGGCGGTAGCTAGCCAGCTGAGTACTAGAAAGTTTCAAATTCAAGCAATTGTGATTTACCGCAAATAAAGACCAAAATAAATGCCAGTAGTTGTGATTTCACTGTAAAATTATGCTCCATTTGTCCATAAATGGTAAAAAATTATTTGTATGGAAATCGAACCACCTTAAAATGTTATATTAGGAAGTCTAGAAGATCCGCCTTTCAGTTTCATATTCGGGAGCTTGTGAATATTGCCTTGTTCTAAAGTTTCGTGAAGAACAGGTCCAGTGTATTTTTGCATTGAAAATTTTTGACACGTTTCTTCAAGTGGGTCTGAATATAATATCTTTGTACATTTGACAATATCTTTAAATAAAAACCGGCCAAGTGCGAGTCGGACTCACACACGTAGGGTTCCGTACCATTATCTATAATAAAACTAAACATTCTGTGAATAGTTAAAGCGTCTACCTGTCACCGTTATTAGTATCGAGCAAGAAACGGTAAAAAAATCAAGTTTGTTGTATGGGAGCCCCCCTTAAATATTTATTTTATTTTATTTTTAGTATTTGTTGTTATAGCGGCGATAGAAATACATCATCTGTGAAAATTTCAACTTTCTAGCTATCACCGTTCTTGAGATACAGCCTGGTGACAGACGGACGGACGGACGGACGGACAGCGAAGTCTCAGTAATAGGGTCCCGTTTTTACCCTTTGGGTACGGAACCCTAAAAAGCAGAATTTGATTGCATTAATAGTACTTTAGTATTTTAAAGAAGCTGATAGGAAAACTTGTTACTTATATCCTACTCACCACAAATAATTTTCTGTTCAACAAATGCAATTCCAACCTACAAGGGAACTGATAATCTGGTTAGCGGGATTAGAACTGGAGTTCTCGTTGAATTGCTCTAAATGAAACTCAGAGGAATGACGCTCGGGAACTTGCAATGCCGCTCGTGCAAGTACTTTGAATATCCACCTACATGAATACCTATTCAGTGTTCATTTGATACCAGGAGTGTATTTTACATAAGTGCATTACGTCTGCACAGTTGCTTTGTGCAAAGGTTGTGGAAGTTGTGACATTTGTAGAAACATTCAATGGTAAAAACGTTTTTAAAACAGAGTTTGCAGTTTCTTGGATTAAGTTTTTTTATATAGAAGAGATTAAAAAAAAGTATTTATGTATTCTATCAGTTATTTGACTTCCATCACACAAGCTCTGCTTAGTTTGGGGCCAGATGGCGCTGTGTATAGAGTCCTACGATATTTATTTATTTACTTGATTTCACAGAACTTTGAGCAACAAAACAAAATCCAGGGCATTGCTGCTTGGCGCTTAGTACTTTTAGACGTTCGATAGTTAGTCTCAACAACCCAGTAATTTTGCTAGCTGTAGTACCCTTTAAACCGGAACGCAGTAATGTTTACACACTACTGCTTGGCGGCAGAGTATTTGGTACTGCAGTGGTACCTGCCTAGATAACCCCCTGCTAAGGAAATCTACTATCAAGTAAAAAGTAAAAGGAATTATACATGGTAAGTTGTCCAAAGCAAACTTAAATTTAAAAAAAGTATTTAAGTTTTCTATCAGTTATCTGACTTTCATAGTACAATCTTTGCTTAGTTCGGGGTTAGATGACGCTGTGTGTAATATCCTACGATATTTATTAATTGTTTGAATTTGAAATAGCAATTGAAAATCATTACATTAACAAAAACAATAATAAATAGTTTCCAATAATAAAGTAAGTGAAAATAAGGTAAATGAAATCGCAAAGTTTGTACGTACAGAAAGAGTGTGTATTATCTGACATCAACCACCACTATGTTTATAAAAAAAAACTCTTTTACGTCACAAACTATCCCCAGATTTGTTCAACTAAATGCTATAGCCAATAAAATCCTCCTAAACCCTTATAACACACTTGAAGCAAACAGACCTATATAAAACTGAACAGGGATCCGCTTCAGAAGGCTCGACCTAAACCAATAGCTCTAAAAATCATTCACTTACGTAGTCAGTGAAGGAACCCTTCGGTAAGGATTCTGGAAGAGGTCTGTCCTATTTCATGACATTTCAAAAAAAAATATTTTTCTTATACATTGGAAATTTGAACACTATTTTGATAACCTTCTGCGAGACAAATCGAAATTGTTGTACTGACCAAATACATGCGAGCAGCGCCCGGCAAAAGTTGTATGACAATTCACATCTGGCGTGGTTTAGCGGCCAGACAACATTACATAGTAAACTCACATCTGTCGTGTAATCTGATATTTTGCTTCGAAACATGGCAACCGAGGAGGTAACTTATCAAAGGTTTTATTTAAATTTCGAACTCGCTTGCAAATCTTCGAGCATACAGGGTTGGTTTATTTATCTGAGTTGCAGATAGAAATCTAAGAAAATCTGAGAAAAGTACCTACTATACAAGTCTTGGCCAGCAAAAAAATCTAGTAACCCGCCCAGGCTTCACAATATAGATACTAAAATGGCGCTTATGCATGTATTATACATGTAAATCTTGTTCTTGAATCACTCTGTCTATTGATGGAAACCGCATTAAAATCCGTATCGTAGTTTAGAGCGTACAGACGGCAGGAAGCAACTTTGTTGTATAGTTTGTGAAGGTTGTGTTGCGCTCATGATATAGCTAGGGGGGATAGTCTAGCCTAATCTGGAAGGTCTTATCTTACGGGACGCAATTTTATTTTTGCATAGTTACATACGTTTTGTTAATAACTTCAAGCGATGAAAAAGAACGTTATGAAGATACATTTCGGAAAGATGTTAATGTTCTTAAAAATGTGTGAAGTCTGCTAACCCACACTTGGCTAGTGTGGACTATGGACTTACCCAACTCATAATGGAATGTTGTAATTTGATAAACATTATTTATTATTTGGTTTGTAGTGGTACTAAAGCGTCTACACGTGACCAAGTGAACAAGTTTAACCGGATATTTTTTAAAAGACAGGCTAGATGTTTGACCACGTCTCGACTGATGTTAAGTAATGGTCTGATCGACCTAATCTGGAATGGAACTGGCTCTCAATTGAGGCTGTCGGACATAGTTTGATTGGAGTTGGAACTCACGCTTTTCAGCGTGTAAAGAAAGCACGCTAATCACTGAGCTATTATCGCAACAAAATCTATAATAAAAAACGTGCCATTTTACGCTTAACTAAATTCTACCCTATTATCTTAGATTAACCTTCTTACTAGATGAGCCCTAAAAAACCTCGCCAGTTCTGTTTCCTCCCGTAGTCTATAAAGCAGGTTCAATACCGACCCACTCCTAATCCGGACATAAAATTGGGGAAGAAAAAAATCGCAATCGAACTTCCGGCCAGCTCGTAACTCCACACTGTCACTTACAAGGGACTTATACGAACAGTTGGCGATCTGCGACGGGGGATTCGCATAGACAATGTGGTTTTTGTTGAATATGCTTTTTCGTATGACAAGACAACACATTCAAGAGAATCATACGTTTTTTTTATGTTTTTGCATTGCTTTCAGTACAAAGCAAACAAGTTTTAGCTTAAAGAGAAGAAAAAGAAAAAAGAAGCGATGATAGCTCAATGGTTAGCGCGGTCGGTTCGCACGCCAAAGAGCGTGGGTTCAAACTGCAAACATAAGCTAGAGCTGCCAGTGAAGAAAAACATCGTGAGGAAACCATAGCATGGTGGTAGGGTATTTTCTAGTACTCGACTGGCTAGCTACCACCCTCAAGCAAGTTGGAAATCTGCCGCTCGGTGGAGCACGCTCGCCTAGAAGAAACCGATTCACTCGCGACTTGAAGGTACCCAGACTATATTCATTGGGGAACACCCACTTCAGCAGCAGGGCAGCAGATTCCAATGTCTAGCGATACGTATGAAGAAGGTAGGAACATTAACCATAAAGCGGTGTCGCTTTCGTGAAACCGATTAAAGCGAAAGAGATAATATGCTTTATTTCTCTGTTACTCTCTTCGGTCCGCTGAGACCGTGTTTGCTCATCCGTTGATACTATGAAATTGCGTTCTTACGTTAGAGTTGGCGGAAATTTTATTCATTACATTCGTGAAACATTTCAAAGCCGTAAACGCCCCGAATTAGTAGTCCATTTGAGTAGCGATTGACTTCGTTACTTGTCACCAGTCACGTTTTGTGTTAGGTGACGACTGTAGATTACTGTCGGTGAAATTTATTGCCTTTTAGTTTCCTTTATGGTCTAACAGCGACAGCCTACCTAAGACTGGGCAAGCGTCTTTCCCGCGACAATCGTCTACATATCATAACCTGCGCCGCAAGTTGTATTTGTATTAGTTGTGTGTTTAATTGTTAAATAGTTTGTCGCTAAATATCGATCAACGCCATTTAGTTAGTTCGAATTAACCTAGATGGCGTTGATCGCCGTTAAAACGCGCTATCGTTTCGTTTTCTAATTTTACATTCTAAATTTCTGATTTTTGAACTGTGTGATTGAAGTGATTGCAATAAACTACTTAAAGTTTGCTATCTCGCTCTGTTTCATTTCACATTATTGGTCTGGGTTCTGTACATGGTCCTTCGTATTGCCGGGAAACGGTTTACGTGGTTGACGGTGACAGTTGACAACCCTTTAGCACCGAACAAGGTAGTGGTTCGCTACTGGTGCAGGAAGTTTGTGAAAATATTTACTATCCAACCGATCGACCAACCCGGTGGTCGGGGGGGAAGTGATACCTGCGGGGGAGTGAAGTGTACCTCCAACTCTGGGTGCCGCCTGGCGGTAGCCCCCAGCGAGGGAGATCATAGTCACTAGTGACGTTGCGGTACCTCACACTATCCGGTGTGAGAGGGGAGCGGAGTACATCTGTCTTCGGATTGGACCCTGCAGTAACCTGACGTCATTGAAGTTAAAGCATCATCGTAGTGACGTCATAATCAGTGAAGTGTTTGGTCAAGCGTGAGTTCTTGGTGGACAAAAATTGTGAGTACATTTTCGACCTTATTCTCTTGAAGATTTAAACTTAGAAGAATCAAATTATTAATACTTGAAGAAATTGTTTTGACAAGGTTCTAGAGACTTAGTAAATTCGTGATAACTTTTCTTGGACTTGTAAAATTTTCTGTGTTGCATGTTAGTTAAGTTAAAAGTGTATAGACGGGGAACCTATGTCCAAATAGGTATAGAATTTTCTACGACAAGGTTCTATACACTTAGAGAAATTTGAAATTGTTCTCATCGACTTAGAAAATTTTTGTAAAATATCTTTGGCTGAACTTTGTCTCATTTTTGTTATAAAGTATTATTGTTTGTTAATGTAAGTATTATTATTGCATTTCTTACATTCATTTTACGATGGCAGCCGCTTATTTAAGACTACAGGACAATGTTGCGGCGCAAATAAATAAGTCTAAAGTTAATTATAAAAAATCTTCAAAAGAAAGAATAACTTTATCATATGTCGGCACACGTTTAGAAACATTAGAACAACACTGGAAAGAGTTTCAGAATAATCATCGCAAAATCATAGCAGAAGTTCCGAGCGAAGAATTACAAAAGTCTCCTTACATTGCAAATGATTTGTACGATTCTACTGAAGAAACGTACATTGAATACAAATCAGTGTTAAAAGATGCTATTCTGAAACTAAGACCAGATCCTGCAACTACTAAATCTACTGCGGCTCAAGGAACTGAAAATTTCAGCGTAAAATTGCCTAAAATCGAGATCCCGAAATTCTCAGGTAAATACATCGAATGGGCAAGTTTCCGCGATTTGTTCACTTCCCTGATCCACAATAATAGCAGTATAGACAATGTACAGAAGTTGCATTATTTAAAAAGTTCAGTTACTGGAGAAGCTGAACAGTTGTTGCGGCATATTCCAGTTACCTCGAATAATTATCAGGTTTGCTGGACTCAGTTAGAAAATAGGTACAATAACAAAAAGTATTTGGCCAATTGTATTCTAAAAAAATTAACTTCTCAAAGGGCGTTAACGACTGAATCTTCTAGTGCAATAAAGCAGTTGCTAGACACAACCAAGGAATGTCTGAGTGGCTTGAAAAATTTAGGTGTTAATGTTACTTCGTGGGATGTTATAGTAGTTTTCTTGATTAGTCAAAAACTGGATGCTGAGTCACGCAAAATCTGGGAACAAAAGGTAACTGAGACTGTTTTAGAACTACCTTCAATAGCAATGTTCGAGGAATTTCTAGAGAATAGGTTCAGGTCGTTAGAATTCTTAGATACTAAAATTCAAAAACCAGAAAAAACAAATTGTGCTCACGTCGCAACTACTTTTGTATCCTGTTCCTTTTGTTCAGAGAACCACAAAATTTTTAATTGCAAGAAATTTGCGAAAGAACCCACCGATACTAGGCGTCAATTTGCTCAGACTCACAATTTATGCTTTAACTGTTTGAATACTGACCACACCGTCTACCAATGTAATATGTCAACCAGATGCCGTTTTTGTAAAAAGAAACACCACACGCTCTTACATCCCAAACCCCAGAAATCAACTTCTGATTTTGTCAAGGTTGATCAGCCAGTAAACAAGAGTGTTGTAGCTACTGTTACAGCGTCAACGTCAGACTCATCAAGTTTACGGCCTCAAAATGAAACAACAAATAGCTCTAATATCACCACCTGTTTTGTAAATTCGCTCAGTCAAGTTCTTTTGGCAACCGCCTTGGTCAATGCGGAATCCAAGAAGAAAACGACTGTTGTTTTAAGGTCCTTGATCGATCAAGGATCTCAAGCGACTTTCTTGACAGAAGCTGCTGTGCAGCTATTAGGTCTCAAGAAAACTCTTGAGACAGGATTAGTTACCGGGCTAGGCGGTGACCGTGGCTCGACTATTGCGTCGAAGCACACAGTTATGCTAACTATTCAGTCACGTCTAGACCCAACCTTTACTTTGACAGTAAAGGCACATGTGCTGCATAAGCTCACATGCCTTTTGCCCAATGCAACACTGCACAATGTGCAGACATTGCCAGCACTGCCGTTCAGTGCTTTAGCAGATCCATCGTTTGGAACTCCTAATCGAATCGATCTGCTACTGGGGGCGGAGGTGTATAGCCAGATCCTTCTAGAAGGACTCGTTAGAGGCCAGCCTGGTTTGATTGCTCAAAACACTCGATTAGGCTGGATCTTGTCTGGTACTGTGGCATCTACTAACGTTAACCGTAGCGAACAGTGTCACAGCATTGTGAATATGCATTTAGCGCATGTCGATCAGCAGTTCGAGAACGACTTGCTGAAAAAGTTCTGGGAACTGGAAACAGAACCATCCACCCAGAAGCGGAAGCATTTGACTCTGGACGATCAAAAATGCGAAGAGTGGTTTACTCAAACCACTAAAAGAGATAATTCAGGCCGATACATAGTACGCCTTCCATTCAAAACAGAAGATCCACTATGCAAGTACGGAGGCTCTAGTAACATTGCACGAAAACGTTTTCTGATGTTAGAAAAACGTCTTACCAGCAAGGACCCCAAGCTTAAGGTAGAGTATTCTAATGTTGTGAATGAATATCTCTCCATGGGTCATATGGAAGAAGTCCATAACATCGAACAACCAGATGCTTTCTACCTCCCTCACCACGCTGTGGTGCGGCATGACAAAACCACTAGCAAGGTACGTGTGGTTTTTGATGGTTCTTGTTCTGGATCCAACGGCGTCTCATTAAATGATGATTTAATGACCGGTCCGACTCTGCAACCAGAGTTAAGGCATTTGGTTATGCGCTGGCGTTGTTACCCGATCGCAATTGTGGCAGACATCGTCAAAATGTTCAGGCAAGTGAAGGTAGCAGATGAAGATGTTGATTTTCAACGGATTTTCTGGCGAGATGATCCAAATGCTGGTTTGAAGCATTTTCGCCTACTCAGAATAACGTTTGGGACGTCTTCAGCGCCTTACTTGGCTGTACGATGTTTGCAGCAGTTAGCCATTGATGAAGGCAAAGATATGCCGATAGCTCAAGGCCGCGTGTTGACCGACTTCTACATGGACGACCTCATGACTGGCTGTCATTCTGTAAATGAAGGAATTCAAATTCATGAGCAGATGACTGAACTTCTAGGTCGTGGGGGCTTTCCACTACAGAAGTGGTCAAGCAATGATTCAGAGCTAATGAATCATATTAATCGTGGCATACATCATTCAGATACCGATCTAATACTTAAATCGGATGACATTATGAAGATTTTAGGTCTCAGATGGAATCGGGACGCTGACACGTTTCAGTGCACTGTTGCACTCACTCCAACTGATGGTACATTCACAAAAAGACGAGTGATATCAGACATTGCTCGGCTTTATGACCCTTTAGGGTGGTTTGCTCCAGCTATCACGACTGCCAAGGTCTTTATTCAAAGGCTTTGGCTGTCCGGTATTGGATGGGACGATCCACTTCCAACAGCATTGCTCAAAGATTGGCTCAACTTTCGCAATGATCTGGAGAGACTTCAAGAAATCCGTATTCCAAGATGGATCAAGTCAAGCAAGACTGATATGTGCTTAGAACTTCAAGGATTCTCAGATGCGTCTAACGTAGCTTACGCTGCAGTGGTGTATGCACGAGTTACAGATCGCGATGGAAATGTACATGTGAGTCTGGTGACTTCTAAGACCAGGGTAGCTCCCATAAAACAGGTGTCGATTCCACGCCTAGAATTATGTGGTGCTGTTTTGTTAGCTAAACTCTTAAGTGAAGTAGCTGAGATTTTAAGCGTTCCAAAACACCACCTACATGCGTGGACCGACTCTACAATCGTGCTAGCCTGGCTTAGCAGTCACCCTAGTCGTTGGAAGACCTTCATCGCCAATAGAGTGTCTGAAATACTTACCGTTCTCGACGGAAATCAGTGGTCTCACGTCGCCTCAAAGGAAAATCCCGCTGACTGCGCCTCAAGAGGAATCATGCCTTCAGAGTCTGTAGATAATTTCTTGTGGAATCGTGGTCCGGAGTGGCTGCATCTGAAAGAAATTCAATATAATAAAGGAGAAATGAAAGATACTAACCTGGAAGAAAGAAAAAATATTAAATGTAATGTACTTACCAGTGACACTGCTGATGGTGATCCGTTCCTGGAAAGATTTTCTACCTTGAGAAGACTTGTACGAGTTCTGGCTTGGTGCAGGCGATTCTACTTACCTTGTGTTCTGAATGTACCACCGTGGCTGACAGCTAAGGAATTGCAGGACGTTTTGCAAGCTTGCATCAAAAGATGTCAGGATCGTCATTTTACGCATCACCTGAAGGATAAGAAAGGAAAATATTCCTCTCTTAATCCCTTCAAAGATCACGACGGAGTGTGGCGTGTAGGTGGTAGGCTACAGCAATCAGATTTGTCCGAAGGCCGGAAGCATCCTATTTTGTTGCCACGCGAGTCACATTTGGTGAAGTTGATCATTGGCAATGCCCATGAAAAAACACTCCATGGAGGTCCGCTCTTGACGATCAGCTACATTCAAGCAAAGTACTGGATCATCAATCTGAGGAGCTTGGTGAAATCGTACATTCATAAATGTGTTACGTGTGTGCGTTACTCTAATAAGACTGTTCACCCACAAATGGGTCAGTTGCCTTCAGCTAGAGTCACGCCGAGTAGACCCTTCCAACAAAGTGCAGTAGACTATGCCGGACCAATAGCCGTGAGAACCACGAAAGGTCGTGGGCATAGATCTACAAAAGGATACATATGCCTTTTCGTATGTATGGCTACGAGAGCCATTCACCTTGAAGTCGTCAGTGATCTCACTTCTGCGACTTTTCTAGCAGCCTTCAAACGGTTTGTCTCCAGACGTGGCCACTGTGCCGATCTCTGGAGCGATAATGGGACAACCTTTGTTGGTGCCGATCGAGAACTAAAGACTTTACTAACAAAAGAAAGGTCTACTATCGCTGTTGAAATTGCTGATTGGCTCGGAAGTAATGGGACGACTTGGCATAGAATTCCTCCCTACAGTCCCAACTTCGGGGGATTGTGGGAAGCAGGAGTCAGGTCAACAAAAAATCACCTCAAAAAGGTCATCGGTGATTCAACGTTGACCTTCGAAGAGCTGTCCACGATACTGGCTCAAATTGAGGCATGCCTCAATTCGAGACCAATATCACGTATGCGTGATGGATCTGACGATCCAACCCCTTTGACACCAGGTCATTTTCTGGTTGGGGAACCATTGGTGCTGGTTCCAGACACCAATTACATAGATTCGAGTGTGTCTTCTTTAAAGCGCTGGCAGTTGACCCAACGCAAGGTCCAAGAATTCTGGAAACGTTGGTCCAGAGAATATTTAACCCAGTTCCTTCAGCGCCATAAATGGAAGGAAGCCACTCGAGAACTTGAAACTGGTGATATGGTGCTGGTAAAAGAGGAGAATCTTCCCCCAGCTAGATGGCTTTACGGTATTGTAACAGAGAAGCATAGTGGTCCAGATCAAATTACTCGCGTTGTTAGTTTGCGTTGTAGAGGTAGTATTATTAAACGACCTGTCTCTAAACTCTGTTTATTGCCTGTAACCAATTGTAATTAATAATTCCAGAAATTGTTAAACTTTCGACTTTATTATCGTTGCTAAAATGTAAAATTGCTAGATCTATGTTAACTAAATATTTACCTGTTCTGAGTTGTAATTTTTTTTGTTGTTATCAAAATTTGCTATCGAAACTCTCGAATACAATTGTTTGAATGTTTTAAGGTTATCGAATTGTTTTAATATTAAGGTAAATGCTCAGAATGTAACCGCAATTTCATCCCGTATAATATGGACATGTGGTCCATGGGTGGCGGAATGTTTAATTGTTAAATAGTTTGTCGCTAAATATCGATCAACGCCATTTAGTTAGTTCGAATTAACCTAGATGGCGTTGATCGCCGTTAAAACGCGCTATCGTTTCGTTTTCTAATTTTACATTCTAAATTTCTGATTTTTGAACTGTGTGATTGAAGTGATTGCAATAAACTACTTAAAGTTTGCTATCTCGCTCTGTTTCATTTCACATTATTGGTCTGGGTTCTGTACATTGTGTAAAATCGAATTAAAGTGCTATACGTGACTTTGAAGAGCTTTTATTTGGCATCTCATAATAATCATAAAGAACAGATTTATTTCTTTTGCACACCAACCTTATATTTATTTACTTTTCTTTCCATCCAAAGGTTGTCTGGAAGAAATCGCTCTAGGCGATAAGACCGCCCTTATACATCATTTATTCTATTGTTTTGTTATATTATTTTATCTTCTTTTTTTTTGTTTGTTGTTTGTTTCCTATTTGTATTAATTGTGATCTGTGTTTCTGGTGTATAATAAAGTTATATTCTATTCTATTCTATTCTATAAAGAACAGTCAAGTACTAGGAGTTATCTCCAACAGTACATCCCCTTAACATTAAGCACTAGCTTTCCCGTGTGATCCTAAGAACTACAAACAGTATCACGCAGTTAAAGGCTTAAAAAAACATGTCAACAAACAAAAAACAGTCGGCATTATGCTGAGTTGAGGCCGGTTTGTGCCATAACTTTTTTTTAATTTTTTTTTTAATGTAAAATGTAATGCAACGAACGAGACGCTCTCCCGATGGTAAGAGATAACGCCTGTCCATAATATTATAAATTGTTTTAATTGTTAATGTAATGCTAATTTATTTAATATCAAAAATAAAGTACTATCTACGTGTAAGAAACAAATTAAACCTTTCCTAATGGTAGCAGATAAAGCCTGACCAAAATCAGTGCGGTATCTACAGCTTTGAGTAACATAACTAACTCTAGGACATCGCTGCTTTTGCGCTTGTTACTTTGAGAATTAATTTAAAACCAAAATCGTAATCGTAATTGAAATAAAAACCACTCAAAACACAATTACAAAGATAAACTTTTAATTACCCGAAAGAAAATCAAAATAAGAACTCTGAAAATCGGTCCTACAAATCCAGCTTATCGTAATACCGCGGCATGTGGTTTAAACCAATGAAAAATTCATCAAACAATACAACAACAAAGTAGAGACATCTCCGAGAACGTGACGTAATATCAGAATATTTTCATATTGGCACTCGACATGAAATCTTATTTTCCTCCTAAGAAATGTCGTCACAGAAAAATCAGTAGACTTACAAAGTTTTTTTGTATAATATTTAAAAAAAATCTCTTTTACCAGAGTCGTGACTGCCAAGTTAAGAGTAAGAAGAGAATATAAAATCATCAGCCCATCGTAACCCACTTCTAGACATAGGCCTCTCACTCCTACTTACATCACGCTATCGTTTAGGCATTTCTCTAAGAGAAGTGGCAGTGGATTGGACATATCTGTCATAGAACTGATAACTGGGGTAAACGTGTTCTAGAGTGAACACTGTGAAGTGAATCATCACGGAAGACGGCCCGAGACTCCATAGAGTGACAATATACGAAGGACAGCTGACCTTGTTTTTTTTTAACTGACAAATATTTATTTGGTTTATACAAAAAACAAAAAAAACTACGTATAAATATGTTGTATTTGACTATGTAGGGAAAGAAATTTTAAATATACCTACAGTTCAGAGAAACCGGATAGTAAAAACATAAAATTTCCAAGTAAATTTAAAAAAGTGTTCGTGTAAATAAAGTAAATTATAATTTCTTAAATCCTAATCATTATCTATCGACTTTTTAAAAATGTGATTGTAATGCACCTAGATATGTATAGTTTTGGAATGCAATACAGATCAAAAAAATTGTGTAGGTATTATTTGTATTGTTATGAATATTATTGCATTCTGTTTTGTATGTTATGAATTAAATAAATAAAGTAATATTGACATACAATTTATTTTTTTGTATACTATTAGTTTTTACCAACACTGCATGAAGAATTTGCCTTTTAACAATGGAACTCTTTGCCGGAGTCTGTGTTTCCCGAAAGGTACAATATGAGTGTCTTCAAATCAAGAGTAAACAGGTTCCTTCTAGGTAAGCGTGTTCCATCTTAGACCGCATCGATGCTTCACATCAGGCAGGATGTGGTCAAGCGCGAACCTATTCAATGTAAAAAAAAAAAAAACAGCTTTAAGGACATCATAGCAAGTTCTACATCTGTTAAATTTCAACTGTGGCTTTCAACGCCAGTGCAAGGTAAAGATTATAACCATAACTGGGCCACCTTTCCCAACGTATCGCAAAATACGCTCAGGAAGAGGTTATTTTCAAAAATGATCCTGGAATTTCGTTTATCTAACAGGTGAGATTGCCTTTTCCCGAGTAAAATGTTATTGGTAGGTATCTGTTATAAGAATGAAATTGTGTAAAGGACATTTCTGTTATTATTTTTTATTTTTGGTGAAAAGGTGCCATCCATAAATTACGTCACACGGGGGTGGGAGGGAGTCGGCGAAGTGTGACATTGTGTGACAAGAGGCGGGGAGGGGTCCCAAATTTTGTGACATCTCATTTTTTCAAAATACGTATAAATATAATTTCATACATGTCTAAATGTAAAATTGAAAAAATGTGACATTCACTATGTAGGGCTATGTAGGTGCACTATGTAACCAGCTGTGACAAATATGGGGAAGGGTAAATAAATCACTAAATTCGTGTAACGTAATTTATAGATGGCCCCAAACGAACTATTAACGAATAGTCCGGGTGGTAGCGTTGCAAATACAAAAGTCATAATAAGCCGGCTGATGTTGATACCGATAGTAGATTTTATATGGCTAATAAGTAAACCGAAGGTCTCGAAGTGCTCTCGTGATGGTAAGAGATGGAGATTGGCCATTGTACTTGTAGTACCTACAACGTCAATTATTCTAAGTAACAGTATTAGTCTTCTAATTTCGCTAGATAAAGTACCTTCTAAACCGAAACACGTTAATATTAACGTGTTACTGCTCGGCAACAGAATATCGGATAAACTTTCACGCTTGATAATAGGCTGTTTTTAGCGTATATTTCACGGATAAAAGATTTTATACTTACTCCTTATCTCGCTGAATACATAATAAGGAGCGAGGTGAATACTTCAGTTTAGTGTGGGCAAAGACCAACGACGTCTGTGATGGGCACGCAAAATTTAATTACGTACTAGCTGTGTTTTCCCACGTTTTTCGGGACAAAATAACTTATGAATTAATTAAGTTACTTGTGTTAAGCTAGTGTAAGTATAATTTACTTATAGTTATGTCACTTAATTTTTTTTTCTTAAGCTTTTTTTTTATCGTTGACACCTAGGTGTTTGACCACAGCTCACCTGATGTTAAGTGAAGGTGTGGTCGAAGATGGTAAAGCACACCTAGCCTGGAATGGCACTGGCTCTCAAGTGAGGCTGCCGGAACACATATTTAGATGCTTGGCGGCAGATTTTCAACTTGAGAGTGGTAGCTAACCAGTCGAGTAATAAAGCACCCTACCACCATGCTATGGTTTCCTCTCGATGTTTTTCCTTCACCGGCAGCTCAAGCTCATTGTTGGGGTTTGAACCCACGCTCTTTGGCATGCGAACCTACCGAGCTAACCACTAAGCTATCATCGCTACAACAAGTTAGAGTAAAAACTATCTGCATTCCAAATTCGTTAGTCACAGGCCGGTGAGCGTAAGTTCAAATCCCAATAATGAGATTTAGCTGCCGGTAAAGAAAACATCGTAAAGAAATCGTATCATGGTGGTATTTTCTAGTACTCGGCTGCCTATATACCATCCTCAAGTTGAAAACCTAATAAGTACCTAACCGTGTGGTTCGGCAGTCTCACTTGAGACGCATTTTCATTACAAGCAAGGTGTGTTTACCATTTTCGACCACCAGTCATAATATAACATCAGATGCGCTGTGGTCAAACAAAACAATTTTGTATTGTCAATAAAATTCTTTCTTATTCTTATTATAAAAAGGAAAGATTTGACTTTTTGTTGGTTTGTATTGAACAGACTCCAAGACTACTGGACCGATCTAAATAATTATTTATTTCATCATTAGAATGCTACACTGGACATAGGCTACAATGTTAATCGAGTTTTATTTACCCGTGCGAAGTCGGGATGGACCGCTAGTGTTAAAGGATAAAGGATTTGGAAACCTAATGCAACCTTGAATCGTGTATAAGTGCAAAATCTTTTTACCTTGAATGATCTAATAATAATTCTTTCTCGCCTCTATAGGGATGCTAGTACCTGAAAACATTCCCAAGGCACTTAAAGGCCTTTCTGAAATGGGGAAAGCCTGTTCTATCTTGAAAAATGTGC
This sequence comes from Biston betularia, assembly GCA_905404145.2. Classification (NCBI taxonomy): domain Eukaryota; kingdom Metazoa; phylum Arthropoda; class Insecta; order Lepidoptera; family Geometridae; genus Biston; species Biston betularia. The sequence goes on from FR989868.1 coordinate 1,537,455, forward strand.
TAAAATACGAAAAATTATTTTAGTGTTGCGATATTAACGTGTAGGTATACCTACTGAAAATAAATGTACTAAATATCAACTAATACCTATGAACTAAAAAATTGTGTTGCTTTACATTTTATGAAAACGTTGTTGTATTTATAAGACCTTGTGCAAATACAAATAGTATAATAGGTACGGAATAAAATTACAAGATACGATAAGTTACAAAGTAGCTATAGCCCATATTCTGGTTTGATTTCATGCATTTCATTCATCTGGTTTTAGTAGCGATGATAGCTCAGTGGTTAGCGCGGTAGGTTCGCATGCCGAAGGGCGTGGGTTCAAACCCCAACAATGAGCTCGAGCTGCCGGTGAAGGAAAACATCGTGAGGAAACCCTAGCATGGTGGTAGGGTACTTTCTAATACTCGGCTGGCTAGCTACCACCCTCAAGTTGAAAATCTGCCGCCAAGCATTGTATTTACAAAAAAAAAAAGTATTTAAGTATTCTATCAGTTATCTGACGCCCATAGTACAAGCTTTGCTTAGTTTGGGGCCAGATGGCGCTGTGTGTAATGTCCTGCGATATTTTATTTATTTTATTTTAAGCATCTAACGGTGTGTTCCGGCAGCCTCACTTGAGAGCCAGTTCCATTCCAGGCTAGGTATGCTTTACCATCTTCGACCACACCTTCACTTAACATCAGGTGAGCTGTGGTCAAACAACTAGCCTGTCAACCATAAAAAAAAAAAAAAATGCAGTTTGTGAATTTTTGTTTTGTCATCAATTTTTATGGTTCCGTACCTCAAAAGGAAAAAGGAACTTTTCTTGTATGGACTTCGATGTACGTCTGTCTGTCTGTCAAGACCTTTTTTCACAGAAATGCGTGGAGGTAACGCAAAAATGCAAGCAAAGATAATAAATGGCAGATTACACAGGCTACACATTTTGACACTCGCAAGGGAATCAAAACCTAAAGGAAAATTTCAATTGACTTAAAATCATAGAGTTCTTTAATACAGTTTCAAGTAAAATTTTCATGGACAATCAACATTTTAATCAAAAGATACTAACATTATTGGGTTTCATAATGTTTTTCAATAGTGTAATGTATGCATATATGTAACTACCTAATCTGTTAATTTTTTGTAACAAGACGACGGTAAAAAGACCACCCATGTTAAAAATTAAAAAGAAAAACAACGTACAATGGGTTTCACAACCATTTATTCGTAACTTCTGCCCATAAAATTACCCTCTACATCCGTCAGTCTTGGTTTATTACCCAACTTTTTTATAACATCGGTGATTCCCTTAAAACCGCGAGCCCTAAAAAAGTGATCCGAGTAAATTATTTTTTCACAAGAAAATTTCAGTTGACGCCTCGGGGGGATATTTTCACGTTTGTCTTTTAACATGTTTAAGATTATGGTGGTTATGGGTTTATTTTAGGATTCAATATCCAGTATAAAAGTTGATTGATACAAATACAAATATTTCATTGATAACACCAATGTTATAAGTCACTTCAAAATTTTAAACATGTCATTAAATGAGTTTTAAAACACTGATTAGATGTCAAAATAGGTATGTCAATATACAAACATGCCAATTTAAAAAAAACTTTCAATATAAAAATGTAACACCAAAAAAATGTTGTCAATATAATAAAATGACATGAAAAAAATAATCATAATTAATTACTAGTAATTCAATAATCTTTAATGTCATAATTTTTTTCAAATTGAAAATTGAAGCATGTTTGTCGCTATTGTTATGTTTGAAAAACAACCGCAAAAGATAACCGAATTACACGCGAATGAGTTCAAAAGAAAACCAAAACAATTCTTTGAGTCCAAACCAATATATTCGATCAATGAATTCATGAATATAAAACTGACTGAACCTTCATTCTTGCATGGAACTTACCTATAAATAATGTGGATAATCAATAAATCATTTATAATATGGACTATTACACGTAAATCTATTAACTATTTTTTTATTATTTATTTGACATTTCTAATGTTCATTTGACATTTAATGGCATTTATATTATTTACTGGATATTATTGTCATCATAAGTGACATTTGTTTTTTTGTATATGTTTTTTTTCTTTTTGAATTTTACTTAATTTTATTAATATGTATGGTCAATATAATTAAACGTCTAATAGAGAAATTTATATGATAAATTATAATTATTTACACGAATTCAAACTTAACATTCCAAAACTAAATTAAAAATTATTATTTATATTTATCTTTTATTAATTAAATTATAATTTTGACATGCCTAGTGTAACGTACATTTATGTACGAGTATATGTAGTTATCAGGCCAATTAAATATTATATTCTATTGATAAAAAAATTACCCCCAAAAAATTACTAAAATGTATTGTGTAATAAAAAATAATAATGATATAAATTTCAACAAAACAATGTTACATTATATTTTATTAACCCGTTCTGTTCTGCGAGTTCTCTAGTTCTCATAGTACAAACTTAGAGGCTAAATGGTGTTGTTTAAAATATTCACCGGTATTTTTTTACAGATTAATTCCGGGAAGAGTTTTAGTGAAAATTGATTCTACAGTATAAACAGTACTCCCATTATAACATTGTTTACCATCAACATTTTCATAAAAAGAGCTGCCTTTTATTTTCGTGATGGTTATTTTTCCGGAAACATCTAAAAATTGGCTTTGAACGATTTTTTTGACCTTTCTTTGAACCCCTGGAATACCGTTGTCACGGTTTTTGACAGCAAAGTTGTCGGTTCATGTCAAACTCAAAGGTACACAAATTCTGAAAACAATACGCGGGATATGAATACAGGTGATCATTTTTGAAAGCTCGGTACTTCGCACTTAGTGTAATAGCGCTCGACCTTCGACCTCGTATGTATATGAACCATCTTTTCCCAACAATGAGCTTGAGCTGACGGTGCAGGAAAACATCGTGAGGAAACCATAGCATTGTGGTAGGGTACTTTCTGGTATTAGGCTGGCTAGCTACCACCCTCAAGTTGAAAATCTGTCGCCAAGCATCTAGATGGTGTGTTCCGGCAGCCTCACTTGAGAGCCAGTTCCATTCCAGGCTAGGTGTGCTTTACCAACTTCGACCACACCTTCACTTGACAACACGTGAGCTGTGGTCAACAACACATAGCCTGTCAACCATTCAAAAAAAATTCTTTACCTTTATTATTACCTACTTCTAGAACAATGTACCTCTAAGTAGACAAAATAGGCTCCCAATTATTGAAGTTAATTTTCAATTGGAGATTGCTCTTCAAATATACAGAAAAGGTAAGTTTTACTAAATGAATAGCAACCATTCTGCACTGACTATCAGATAATACTTCTTATTATTAGGTTCAAATAAATTGCTTTGTTTGCAATTTAAATACGCAAAATGATGAAAGTTGAGAGAAACGCTTAAAGTGAAACCAAGCAACTTGTAACTTTTAATCAAAATTAACTCTCTCTTAAGAATTGCTAGATATTAAAAAGTTTTCAGTTGCTTTAATTTTATCTAGTTATGTCACAGTGTATTAAAAAGCAGTAAAAACCAACTAGTATGGAAGAATCATATAAATTAAATTAAATTCTGCAATGGAATTCGGTGCCCGAGTGGGTGGTTCACTGATAAATACACTCTGTGTGCCTTCAGCTCGCAAATGAATTTGTTTCTTCTAGGCAAGCGTGCTCCATCGTAGACCGCATCTTCGCTTAATATCAGACGATCAAACGCAAGTCTATTTGGAATTTAAAAATTCCGTGTTTATTTCATTAGTGATGATTGGCAGCTTTCAAAGTAAATACTTTAAGATTCGATTCTCCAATCTATCGTTATAATAAGTTTATATGGAATTCTTGGTGTAATTATTTGGATTGTATCTAATCCGTAGGGCCTCTACGACGTAGGTGGTCGTAGCCTGGAGGCTACATCAAAGCTACGCAGGGTCTACGTCTACTAAAAGTCCTTTCTTTTTTCCGATTTTGACGTAACTATTTGTGCATTGGCCGGTGTCAAGTGTTTGATAGTAAAGTAGTGGCGATTTTGAAGCTTCGATGGAGTTTTAAAGTAATATGGAAAGTCACGTTTCACCATATTATATCCCTTTTCTACACTACCGCAAATAATTTGGCATTTTATAAATAAAACATCACTATTTTTATAACACAAACATAAGTTACAGAAAATAATATATTTCGGCCTCCTTTCCTTAATAAACCTTTTCGCATTTCCGCTAAAACTCCGTCAAGTGTATCCTATATATACGCGTGTAAGTTAACAATTAAAAAAGAAACGACTCATACGTTTAAGCCTTAAGACGGCTAAGTTTTACGTATTTTGATTTAAAAACCAAGCCACCAATCCGATTTTTATGACATTTCTTTGGGGCTAAGATGAAAGTATCTATATCCTTTCAAACAAAAAAATCAAATCAGTTTATAATATACAAGAGGACGCCTCGCGGTTTCCCCCGCGTAATTCTCGTTCCCGTGGGAATACAGGGATAAAAAGTAACTTATGTCACTCGGGAATAATGTAGCTTCACGGTGAAAGATTTTTTTAAATCGGTCTAGTAGTTTCGGAGCCTATTTAATACAAATAAACAAATCTTTCCGCTTTATAATAATAATATAGATAAAAAAATACAACCAAATTGAGAACATCCCCCTTTTTTGAAGTCTGTTAAAAATACAAAGTTATACAAGCAAGAAAAAAATTAACTTAAAAGCAAATTCAATAAATATGCAACATTAGTTAAGCAAGTGACGAGAGTGCTTTTAAATAAAAGAAACAAACGAGAAAGAAGTTTTCTTACTGTATATATTTCACTGTGTATTTAAATGGACTTGCAAATAAAGCATAATTAGCAAAATGCACAGTTAACACTGACAATAAAAAATGTTTTATGTTTGTACATAACAAAAGCATAACAAAAATCAAACCAAATTTCTTTTGTCTTAATAACATTAGAAACAACCACCAATAAGGTGAATAGGCTACTTTAATTTAATATCGAAACCTGTAATATAAGGTTCGATACATCACTCTTTTGTCTGCTTTTGGCAGCTTGCCAATCAATCAAGCGGTATCGATAATGTTTAGAATTTATCGATAAATAGAAACAGTGTTTGGCATCTCTATTGACAGTAAAAACGAATAGAAATGAGAACAACTTCATATGAATTATTAAAATAATCGGATTTCATAAACTTTAAAAATGTTCATGATCAATTTATTAGGCTCTTAGTAATTTATCGAACTAAACCAAAAGTTATGTTTTTTTTTAGAAATGACGTTGAATTTTGTATCGCGCGTAGGCACTACTTTTTAAATTAAAATTATATATTTTTTTTAATGTAAATGTAATGAGACGGTTGATAAGCTCTCCTGATGGTAAGAGATAACACCTGTCCATGACCATTGCACCGACACACAGAACTTTGAGTAACAAAATCATCCAGACCATCACTGTTTTGGCGCTTATTACATTGAAACTTTCGGTGATAAGCACAACAGCTCTGTAATTTCACTAGCTATATTGCCCTTCAAACCGTAATACAGTAATGTTTACACACTACTGCTTAGCGGCAGAATATCTGGTGCTGCGGTGGTTGATATCTAGACGAACTCCTGCTAAGTCTGTTTTTTGTTTCACATTGTGATTTATGCTAATATAATTATGTTTAAGTAGAATAAGCCACTGCTCCCAACACAGTCTTAGATTAGTTCGGGAGCTTATGGATCACAATAGTTACGAATACGTGTATCTGTGAAACAAAAATGGCTTGGATTTGATTTGATATTTTTTTAATCCAATTTAGTTACGAAAATTGTTTGTATGGAAATCGAACCACCTTAAACGAGTATGTTGAGTAATCCCACTAATATTGTAAATGTGAAAGTTGATGGATGGATGGATGTTTGTTACTCCTTCACGCAAAAACTACTGAACGGATTTGGATGAAACTTGGCATGGGGGTAGCTAAGACCCTAGATTAACACATAGGTTACTTTTTATCCCAAAAACATGTCGCGGGTAACATCGCAGGGCGCAGCTAGCCTCTCATAAGTAAAACAAAAATATAAAAGTGATATTTCAACTAAAAGTAATATGTTAGTGAACATGTAATACTGCTTTTCGTTTTTAGATTTAAACATCTCGATAAAAGTGAAATGGGTAAGGGTTGTATTGATTTGATCCGGGAAACGGGCCCGTTCTTTATTGCTTGATTTCTTTCGCACCTTCACCATGAGATTTACTTTTTAGATTTACGATTTTATGTTTGGCTTTTTTGCGGGCCTTCTTAATCTGAACGTCCACATAATGGTTTTTTTTCTCGGCTACGCCTGGTCGAGAGTCAATACATCTCGAGGAAGCCTCGTGTAGAGACGAAACACGTGTCGACAAGTGGTTACTGCAGCGAGAAGTGCATATAAAGACGCGTAGTTATTTTAGATTTATTTAGATTTTTAAGTTTATGTCAGATTTTAAGAAATATTTCAAATGTATCTTTAAAAAATACTGTCGTCAAGTTATATACTTTTTAAATTGAATACTCATCACTGTTGTAACCAACACTACTTTTAGACTGAAATGCACTAAGTATATTATGTACTTACGTGCATACCTGTCAACACTTTTTTCCTGATTTTACATAACATTTGATTTGAATTTTGAGATTTTTAACCAATTAGCAGTTTTATTACACCAGTGACTAAAATAACATAAAATAATGTTTTATTAATAATTTAAGAATAAGATTGTATCTGATTTACTACTGTTATCTATACTCATATAAAGAGGAACGATTTGATTGTTTGTTTGTTTGTATTGAATAGGCTCCGAAACTACTGGACCTATTTAAAAAATTCTTTCACCGTTGGGAAGCACTTTCTCTGGGTGACCGGGCTACTTTTTTATTCCTGTATTCTAACGGTAACAGGAACTACGCGGGTGAAACCGCGAGGCGTCCGCTAGTATAATAGATTTTAGCAATGATTCTATAAAAATATATATTTATTAGCCAACGACATAAAGTTAAATATATTTAGACGAGAACGAGATAATTTTTACAATCCTCTCTGGCAGTACAATCCCATCAAATAAAATCAAAAATTAAAACCGACTGTAAAAATTTACTACTGCTCATATTTTTGTTATTTATCCGGAACTCGAAAACATCCTAGTGGTAGAATTATGTTGGCCGATGCCCAATCCTTAGCCAGAAAGACACAGAATGAACAATAGTTTCTACAAAAACACACGAACAGCTGCATAATCTGTGATTCCGCTCGATGACAGTGTTTGTCTTTTTAAAATGTTTCGGACACACATACTAATGAGCGCGTTAACAGAAAATGGTTTAGGAGGATTGTAACCATCCTATCGCGCAGTCGAGTAAAAAAAACAGTTGAAATCAATGACCAAGACTTCTTCGTATGTTTTATATTAGTTTGATGCGTTTTTGTCAGTTATTAAAATCGTTAAGGTGGTCCGATTTCCATACAAATAGTTTTTTGCCATCTATGGACAAATGGAGAATAATTTTATAAAATATATATTAAATCGAACCACCTTAATTGCATATTGTTATCGCCAACTGCCAACAGTTAGCTAATTCAGTTGAATATCTGCTTTATGAGCTGTAGGGCATGGGTTCAATTCCTACCAGGACAAACATTTATTGTGATCAAAAATGTTTATTCTGTGTCTGGGTATTTTGTATGTATCATAAGTAAATATACATTTACAAAAAAATATTAAGTATTCTATCAGCTATCTGGTTTGTATAGTACAAGCTTTGCTTAGATTGAGGCTAGATGGCGCTTATTCATATATATTATTTTGTTGCTCGAATAAACACTTATTTGGATTCGTATCGAGAAGGATCATTCAGTTGATAAGCTAGGTGTTTGTCCACAACTCATCAAATGTTAAGTGACGGTGTGGTCGTAGTGGGCCGCCTGTCTACTTGTCCTGTAGGGGGGATGGAAGTACAAGGTCGTACAGCTCGGTAGCACATTCTCCGAAATGAACCCTGTAGAAAATTGAGAGACTTGCTACCCTCCGGCGATGTTCAATACTCAAAAGTTTTGCTTCTACCAAGTTTTCATCACCAATAAGTCGAACAGCATGCCGTTCTACCGAATCAAGAGCTTGAAGTTGGTACTTGGCTGAACCGTCCCAGAGGTGGCAGCAACCGCACACGACCGGACTTATGCTTATACTATATCTTTTTTTTATGTTAATTATATTTATGAATCGATTTTCATGATCATTTTTTGCTTGGTAGATCATACTAGGAGGTCCCATATAAATAAATAGGAAATTTCACTATTTTACTACGTATGGGTACGTAGTGGAATATTCCTTGGGTGCGTACCAAACGATTTGACTCTACGTTTCTCATCCGTACGGCCAAGGAATGGAACAAACTACCGGCTTCCTTGTTTCCTGAGAGATATAATCTGGGTTTTTTTTTTTTTTTATAGTAGATAGGCTTGCGTTTGACCGCCATCCCGCCTGATGTTAAGCGAATATGCGGTCTACGGTGGAGCACGCTCGCCTAGAAGAAACCGATTCACTCGTGACTTGAAGGTACCCAGACTATATTCATTGGGGAACACCCACTCGGGCAGCTGATTCCAATGTCTAGCGGTACGCATGAAAAAGGTGGAATCAAACCGCTTAGTTCGAGCTTTTGGAACATCAACCATGAAGCGCTGACGCTTTTTAAAGCTCCTGGCTGTCCGATAGTAGAATAGGCAAGGTGGAATTAGGTCATGCAGATCTGAAGCGCACTCTCCAAAATATATCCGAATGGATCTTTTCAAGGTCAGATTGAATAGGTATCCTCTAGGTCTGCGTGCTTCATCTTCGACCACATCGTCGCTTACCCTCAGGCGAGTTGGTGATCAAACGCGGACTTATCCGTTTTAAAAAAAAATATATATATATAATATATATATATAGTCGAATTGGGAACCTCCCCTTTTTTGAGTCGGTTCAAAAAGCATCATTTATCTAGGTATAGGATAATCCCATGTCCGTGAAGACCAGACGTAAGTCCAATTTCCACTCTTACCTACTATCTTCATTATTATTCCACGCTTTTGCTGAAAAACTCCATCTGAATTTCAGATACGGTACATCTACCACCAAAACACTCGGCCACAGTATTTTACAACTGAAATCAACAAATGTGAACCTTATCTGTTTGTGTTACGGTGGGTGGAGATGTCAAATGTGTTGGTAATTGGCTAAACGGTTGGATGGACTCTATTTTCATTTTCGTGGTGAGGTTATTACGTAAAGTGATCGCGTCGGTGTCGCGGTGGAGTTGAAAGTTAATGTTTTGTATGTGTAGCTATATCTTGCGGTTTTGCCTACAATAATCATAATTCATAATTCATTTATTCCTTGCAAAATAGGTAAACAAAATTGTGGTCTTAAATCTAGGTAGTTAGCACTCTATTTTTCCTTTGAAAAGCATGAAAGTATTTTTTTTAAATGTAATAATCTTGAACTTACTTGTGGAAAATTGACGTAGTTTTGACACATTTTTTTTTTCTTTGGTTTTGGCGTCGCGTTTTAGCATTTGCCAGTGTCAAGTATTTATATATTTTCAAGTTACAAAAGTTAAATAAGTGTCCTCGTAGCTAGTTATAGTCAAAGTCCAGTCTTAGTCAAGTCCAGTCTGTGTCAGTCAAGTCCAGTCATGCTTTAGTAAAGTAGTAGCGACTTAACAATAAAACTTCGATGGAGTTTTGGAAGCTACACAAAAAGTCATGTTTCACCACATTATATCATTTTCCCACACTCGCGCTTGTGATTCGGCACTTGAATAAAACATCGAGACTCCAAGATCTGAAGGACGCAGGTTCGATTCCCACCCAGGACACACATTTTGTGGTATAAACAAAATGTTTGTTATATGTCTGGGTGTTCTGTATCTATTATAAATATGTATTAATTAAAACAAAAACTATTTAAGAATTCTATCATTTATCTGACTTCCGTAGTACAAGCTTTGCTTAGTTTGAGGTTAGATGGTTCCATGTGAAAATTGGAGATACAATTTGATATCCGTATTTATATTTTTGTTCAACATTAAATAATTTTAATGGTAAGACACGATCCTGACTTATACGGTACAATTTGTAGTAAAAAAAATACCCGGAACTAAATTGAATGAAGACCGAATTCCATAACAATACTCCGATACCTACGCATACTGAATAACTGAAGACCAGAGATCATCAATCCGAGATATTTCATCAACTATGGATCATAGAAATAGCACTTTTTGTGTTATTTCCCAAACCTTGGTGCTTTTAGAGGATTAACTCCTGAGGGAATAGAGGTTTTGTAGAGAAAGTAGTACATTTTCTGTATATGTACCCAATATAGAATTTTAGTTTACGTACAAATCGTATAATAGTTTTAATATACGAACGACCTTTACCCAACTATTATACTAACAAGAATTAAAAAAAAGAACCAAATTTTTTTTTAACGCGTGTCCATGACCATTGCAGCGATACACACAACTTTGACTAGCAAACCAAAGTCCAGGGCATCGCTGCTTTGGCGCTCATAACTTTGAGACTTTCGATGGTTAGTCTCTACAGCCCAGTAATTTCGCTAGCTGCAGTACCCTTTAAACCGGAACACAGTAATGTTTACATACTACTGCTTAGCCAGACGACCTCCTGCTAAGGAGATCTACCACCAAGTAAATGCAATATTACCGCCATTTTGCCATAGATACATACTTTTAGTTCTATGATTCTTTGTTTTAGTTCATCATCACGCTGACACAAAGTGCGATAAAAAAACTACCATTCAGCGTGGCAATACTGCCCGCCACAAACAGGAGGGGTTTGTGGCTGGCAGTAATTGAGGACTATGTAAATAACAGGTATAATAATGAACTTGTAGCGATGATAGCTCAGTGGTTAGCGCGGTAGGTTCGCATGCCGAAGGGCGTGGGTTCAAACCCCAACAATGAGCTTGAGCTGCCGGTGAAGGAAAACATCGTGAGGAAACCAAAGCATGGTGGTAGGGTACTTTAGTACTCGGCTGGCTAGCTACCACCCTCAAGTTGAAAATCTGCCGCCAAGCATCTAACGGTGTGTTCCGGCAGCCTCACTCGAGAGCCAGTTGCATTCCAGGCTAGGTGTGCTTTACCATCTTCGGCCACACCTTCACTTGACATCAGGTGAGCTGTGGTCAAACACCTAGCCTGTCAAACATAAAAAAAAACTTAATTAAATCTAGAAAATTAGTTACGCTACGTGTTTTCACCCACGTTTCTTTCGAAATAAAAAGTTACCTAACCTGTTAAACTTGGGCTTAAGTTAAATCTACTTAGCGTATTGCGTAAAGATATTACAAACTTTCATAATCATAAACCTTAGTGAATTAGTTTACTTTACATACGTATTTAAACATATATTTTAAGCGCCTTTTATTTTTAAACATCGCCTACCTGTGCCATAATTACCATCCAACCAAAGGTTGTCTCAGAGAAATCGCTCTAGGCGATAAGGCCTCCGTTGTTCTCGTACTACCACATAATTACAAGTCGATGTTGTTTTTGTTTTGTTATTATCTTTTTCCTTTATCTTTTTTTGTTAAGTTTTTTATGTTGTACATAATCTACGTATGTTTTGGTGTACAATAAAGTTATAATCTACTATACTCTACTTAATTTCTTAGTTTAGTATTAGTTGAGATAAATTTAATAAATTTTAATTGTTTTTAATTTAGCCATACAACGGGGCAATGCCGCCAGCGTACTGGGAACCCTACCGCGCGGCAGCGATCTCGACGGCGTGTTTATTTTATAGTAGTAGTTATGGTATAGTTTTATAGTTTATTTATGTTTTTGTTTTATTTGTAAATTTAATTTAAATAAACATCAAGTAACAATAAATAAATTAATTAATAATAAGTAATATACTGCTTGATGTACAATACCTACTACTCTAAAATTTCGGAACATTATATATTTTCGATAATCAAACTTATAAAATACGGTATATTTTTACTGCCCTTTTAGGCCCCTATTCACAATTCACCTACAAAAAAATGTTTTCCAAATACACTCTTTCGCTCCCGGTATAATAGCATCGTTACCCAACCTTCATAAAGCAGGTGAACCTTTCCATTTTTGCAGGCAGATTACTCGCCCTTTGTCCTAGCTGTTTATCAAAAACTCTGCTAGCCTCAGAAAGGATTAAGGTGATATAGAAGAAAAACAGTAGGAGCTGTTGCAGCAAAAGATGTTTTTTTTTTATTTTATTTTTTTATAGTAGATATGCTTGCGTTTGACCGCCATCCCGCCTGATGTTAAGCGAAGATGCGGTCTACGGTGGAGCACGCTCGCCTAGAAGAAACCGATTCACTCGCAACTTGAAGGTACCCAGACTATATTCATTGGGGAACACCCACTCGGGCAGCTGATTCCAATGTCTAGCGGTACGCATGAAAAAGGTGGAATCAAACCGCTTAGTTCGAGCTTTTACGATTTTTTTACTATGGAAACTGATGTTGTTTGGTCTCACTTTTGTTTTACTTTGTTGTAGATATATTTAGCAGAAGATCGTCTAAGTAGATACCACCGCAGTACCAGATATTCTGCCACCAAGCAGTAGTGTGTAAACATTATTGTGTTTTGGTCTGAAGGGTAAGGTTAGCAAAATTACAGGATTAATGAGTCTAACCATCAAAAGTCTCAAATTAATGAGCGCCAAAGCAGCGATGCCCTGGACTTTGTTTTGCTACTTAAAGTTTTATGTATCGCTGCAATGGTCATGGACAGGCGTTATCTCTTACTATCAGGAGACGGGTGTTGTTCGTCTCATTACTTACTTACGCGTGATTAATCACGTTTAATTCGGCCTTCTTCAAGGAAGCGCGCAGCGGTACGTAGTGCGGAGCAAGACGATGCCGCGCGCGAGTTTTACTCTACTTTGACTTCTTGAAGAAGCCCACCAGATGAGGCCGTAATTCTAGTAACCGATAAAATTAAGCGTGAGTAAGTCTAACAGAAATGCAAACTCTACTTACTGGTAAGATATGTGGTATACGACTACGTTTAAAAAACAATTACCAAAGTAACTTGAATATTTTTGTATGAAGATATAGTGTCCAAAGTTGCTAGCTTCACCACAAGGAAATTACCAAGAAAGGATTTTGGTTATCTATCTTGAAGATTTTAATTTGATTTGAAATTTGTATGAAATACAATTGTATATATATATATATTTTAATATATTTTTTTAATTGTAAAAAAGATGTTGTAATTATATTGAATTTCAATTTCAATTTTCAATTTATATAATTCAAAATGACGATGAAATTACATACATCATACAATCTGTCAGACTCAGGATAAGGAATACTGTTTCCCGGAGCCGACCTCATCCTTTAATACACAATATTTTACAAAACAATTCTAAGTGATATGGTATTTTTGTATGAAAAAAATACTGCAAATACGCGGGGTGAAGCTAGTAAAAAAATAAGATTAAAAATTGACGAATATTAAAGAGCAAAATCTTGCTTACTCGTGTTCCATAAATTATTTTAAGCGATTAAAATATTAACATAAAAATATTCGTTTTTGCGAAAGCTCCTACTCATTTTCCTGTTGTCGAAATTAGCAGCGTGTGCCTCAAAGCAATTTTGAAGTTTAACAAACGAATTTGTATGCATGAGCCGTAGAATTTTCATCGAATATGCGTCGACTTATCCTATATTTATTTACGGGAAAATTCATGAGTTTGTCAACGCACGTTGGTATATTATGAGTAATAAAGAGATCTACAGCAAGGCATGTCATACACGATCCCTCTAACCTATTTGAGTGACATGAGGTGTTAAATCCAAGATTGTCGAGTTGTAAAAATTGACGATGTGAATATAGCCGAAAAGTGTATTACGTTCTTTGTGATGAGTAAGTGGATTGATGTCGTTTTGCTTTGCTTTATTTTGTAAAGAAATAAATAAATATCGTAGGATACACACAGCGCCATCTGGCCCCAAACTAAGCAGAGCTTGTGTGATGGAAGTCAGATAACTGATAGAATACATAAATACCTACTTCTTTGTTTTTGTAAATACATACAGAACACCCAGACACAAAACAAACATTTGATTATTCATAAAATGTTTGCCCTGAGTGGGAATTGAACACACGCCCTACAGGTCTCAAGGCAGATATATTACCAATGAGCCAACGAGGCTGTCTTTATATTATGTTATAAAGGCTGTATTTAGTGTCTTTATTTTGTAAGTGCGTAAAACGTTTTACTAGTAGCTATTTTATTCTATTATTATTATTATATTTATTAATTTTAGAGCATGCCCATAGAATTACATTAAAATAAATAAAATTAATTCAAATGTAAATGTCAAAATTAAAAATAATTAAATTAAAATTGAACAAAAAAAAACATTTTAATTTAAACTTAGGCTTGGACGCAGCAAAATTTAGCCTACGTTATTAATGGATATTAATAACAAAAACTAAGAATTATCAAAGGGAGGACAATTGTTTTTTTTATTCTTAATTGTACATTTTCCTTTTTCAACGTTATTTTCCGGTTGCTTTCTACATTTTTCCTGCACTCGTCAGAAACGTTACGTTAAATACATGAGACGAAAACGTGATGAAAAAAAATATCCTTTCATTTTTTTCGTTAGATCTGAGAGTGGTACTAATGGTAAGTTCATATTTTATTCGTCATGCGTGTTACATACTTTACTTATCAAATATACAACGTATATCTACACTAATATTAAAGAGAGGAAAGATTTGTATTTTTGGAATTTTGGATTTTTGTATGTTTGTAACGAATAAACTCAAAAACTACTGGATCGATTTCAAAAACTCTTTCACCGTTAGGAAGGTACTTACATTATCCCTTGGTGACATAAACTACTTTTTATCCCTGTATTCCTACGGGAACGAGAACGACGTGGGTGACACCGCAAGGCATCTGCTAGTTTATTATAATTTACCATCCACTTTACTATAATGACCCTTGAATAAAATTCTACTCTTTGCTTATTTACAACTCAGTTTCCATTGTGTTGTTTATATATCCACAATATACTTCCCGAGTGTTTTCTTTACTTTTTCATTAAAACTGACTACAAATCGAGACGGCTGCGGTGACGAGTATCTGTGTCTACCCTCATATCGCCTCGGTGTCAATAACCCATGTCTCTTATTTATAAACGTCAGTGTCACTCGCAACATCGCAGTCAATGTCAACAGATGCTCGTCACCACAGAGTACAATTTAGATCCGAGATAATGTACAGAACTAGACAAATATACACATATGTACTCGTAGGTATACATAGCATGGGTCGAGTATCTTACACTAGTATTATAAATGTGAAAGTTTGAATGTTCAGATGTTTAGATGTTTGTTACTTAATCACCCAAAAATTACTGAACGGGCTTAAATGAAATTTGGCACAAGTATAGTTTTATAGATCTGAGCAGTAAAATAAGAGCATTGCTATGGTGCTCATCTTTTTGAGACTTTCAACGGATAGTCTCAACAGCACCGTAATTTCAGTAGCTGCACTCTTCAAACCAGAACACAGCAATGTTCACACAGCTACCTACCTAGACGCCCTCCTGCTAAGGAGCAGCAAAATATAATTTCAACTGTTTAGATTTGTTTACTGTTTTATAATCGTTTATATTTTCAAATTTAAAAACCTTAGGAACCCTATGGTTTGAATTCAAAAATAAATATGATAATTATCCGTATTCTAATAAACTTTTAAAGCCAAGTTGGTACATCCGTAGTACCACGCCATACGAGACATCCTTTTCCACGTTTATTAAACGCAACACGGCGCGGTCGCGCTTTGCTCTCTAATTTTATTTTGCATATGAAATTTTATCCTCTACACATCAAAAGATCACTTTGAGATTAACTCAGAATTTGTCTGTGGATTGTGTCTGTCGTATTATTATGCAAGGGATAAAGTCTCTTTTATGGAGTATAGTTTGTATTAACGCTATTTCATTTTCTCGCGTACTTTATAAAGTGAACAGCGATGGAAGATGTGCACGTGCTAAAATAACAATCATGGTATTTATCATATTTTATAAGTTTTGTTGAATTCATTTGAAATTCCCTTCTCTCGATCTCTAGATATGTAAAACTTACAAAAAAGATAATGGTATTCGAATAGCTGCTTTTGGAGCATCGTTGTGTACGAGTCGATTTGATTCTACTTTTAGATAGATAGATAGATGTAACTCTTTATTGTGCACATCATTATACAGTAAATAGTACAGAGAACAAAAAACCTTATTATCTAGTGACACAAGTGGCGGCCTTATCGCTAACAGCGATCTCTTCCAGGCAACCAAGAAAAGAAAAATACGATAGAAAGCTTAAGAAACAGACGGGAGATGTAACACTAATAAGAAATAAAAATAAAATAAAAATTAAACATAATATAGTAAGTAGGTATATAAAAAATAATCATTTGATTAAAACGAAATATCTACATATATAAACATGTATACACTCATAATACATATACAGTAAACAATATATATAGGCTATAATATACACATACATATACATATATACATTAAGTTTACATTACATTTTATTGTGCGAACTGCTATACATTGGAGATTGCTGCCTGAGCGGAGTGTTCTCTGATAGATACAATAATATGACATTTATATGGGAACCAAATAACTGAAAAATATAATAATAATTACACTTTTTTGTTATTTTCTGTAAATGCATACAGAACACCGAGACACACACACAAATGTTTGTCCTGAACGGGTATGGAACCCACGCTCTATACTTCTTGAAGCAGATACACTGCCAAATGAGCTAACAATCTTGAAAGTGAATCGATATCTTCTAAGCAAGCGTGCTTAAAAATAGACCGCATCTTCACTTAACATCGGGTGAGAAGGCGGGGAATCGCAAGTATATCATTAAAAGGATTTGGCAGTCCTGGGGGCTGCCAACAGAAGTCAAGACTTAAAACTTAAAATACGCCACCTTCACAAGTCGCTAACACGAACCCATAAGCGTTGTTACAGTTAAAGCTAAGTAAAAAAATATATTAATAATTTATAAATTATGTTTCAAAACTTTTATGCATACTGTGCATATTGAATGACGTTTTTACCTATAATTGAGGCAGCACTTAATTTTAGCCAACTTCGTATTTAATGATAATTATAAATAAATAAAAGATATTGGAGGATATTTAACACAGCGCCATCTAGCCCCAAACTAAGCAAAGCTTGTACTATGGGAACCAGACAGCTGACAGAATACTTAAATACTTATTTTTTTTGTAAATACATTACTTATAATACATACAGTACACCATATTGTGTATCAACTTTGTTAGTGACAGTTTTGGCAAAATGAAGTCATGACACCAGCTAACGTCCAGAAGTCATGTAACCGACACAAACTCCAATCTGTGTTTTGTAAACAAATCCAAACTCGTGTGGGTGTCACAAAAAAGCTTTGTTACGCAGGCCATGACGTACTATGAGGGGGCAGAAGGTTAAAACTCAGCTAATGTAAGCTTTCTGTTTGAAACTCAATCAAGTAACGTCAGTTGAGTAGATTTAGAAACACGGGTAAACTTAAAATAAATACTTTATAACTAAAAACAGTGACTAAGTCTGCATGACCGAGTTCCACCCTGCCCATTCTACTATCAGACAGCCAGGAGCTCTAAAAAGTGACACCGCTTTATGGTTAATGTTTTAGAAGCTCGAACTAAACGGTTTTTTTTTTATGTAAAAGTAATAAGACGAAATCAGAAATATTTATTATGTAAAACTGTGTAACAATATTAGATTATAATAATCATATGCCAGTTCTTAAAAACAGTTTTGTCCTTGCGGACATACAATACTAATTGTTACTTAAAGAAAACATAGGCAAGTTCAAGTCACCGAAATAACTATGCGCGAACGATGCGCTCTCCTGATGGTAAGAGATAACGCATGCCCATGACCATTGCAGCAATGCACAGAACTTTGAGTACCAAAACAAAGTCCGGAGCATCGCTGCGCGCTCATTACTTTGAGACTTTCGATGGTTAGTTTCAACAGCCCAGTAATTTCGCTAGATGCAGTAACCTTCAAACGGGAACACAGATTCCACCTTCTTCATACGTACCGCTAGACATTGGAATCTGCGGTCCGAGTGGGTGTCCTCCAATAGTTTACTGTTTTATTCAAGCAATTGTGATTTACCGCAAATAAAGACCAAAATAAATGCCAGTAGCTGTGATGTCACTGTAAAATTATGCTCCATTTGTCCATAAATGGCAAAAATGTATTTGTATGGAAATCGAACCACCTTAATTCTAATGTCTCGCTTAATATCAGGCGGGATGGTGGTCAAACGCAAGCCTATCTATTATAAAAAAAAAAGTAAAGGACAGTTCTTAAATATATGGTTACCGCAAGGTAGCTATAAAATCAGTATTAAAACCTATGTTCATTAAAATAGTAATCTTACAAAAAGTCACATGACACTAAACTGTAAAATGTCCTAAAATATTACACAAAATAGATCCACCCGAAATTCTGCAAAATTTGTTAGAATCGAAACTGACCGACCGATTCGATGCAGTTTTCCACTGCGTTAATTTAAACAAAAAAGTCCCCTCGTTTCGCCTGGCGATTCCAACCGATTCAAAACCGCATCGATTTCGCCAGTCATGGAATGATAAACGATAGAATGTTCATACCGTGGAGCACACAGAAAGTATTGAGAAACTAAAAAAAATAAGCTTAAACTTTAAATCTTTAAAAAAAATTCTCCACCATCGTCTGTATAAAGTTTCATGCGTCTAAACCAATTTGCGAAACACCTTTTCGAGTCTGGATTAGTATTAGATTTTACTTTCCTATTTCTAGACATAACTGCGCTTACCATCTTTGGCCACACCGTCATTTAACATCTGGTAAGCTGTGGTCAAGCACCTAGCCTATCAACTATTAGCAAAATGGTCTATATTTTTACTGCAATGCTCATACTTACAAAGATGTTTTAACAAACCGTATGATATGCGTATACAATATACATTCCATCTTGTATTTAATAATATACCTATTGAAATCATAATTATGGTCAAAACATTCCACTATGGTTAGTTTCAACAGTTTCAGGAAATTATTGGAAATAGTTAACAGAAGTTAAAACGGCATATTTGCCACAACCATTCGGTTAAACCGGTTAATGTTACAATGTTTGCAATTAGTGAATACGTAAGTCACTCAACTCAATCGTATTAAGCTCCATCGATATTGAGATCGTGATATCACGACTAGTAAAAAACCATACTTTATTATTAACCAGTCACGTAGAGTGGAGTAGCATGGCATGGCATGGCGTGGTGTTGCGTGGCGTGGTGTTGCGTGGCGTGGGACACGTCGCGTCGCATTCGCCCACGTACCACAACTGGCGTTAATTTTGCGGTATTAGATTTCAAGCTGCCATGCCATGGATAACCTAAGAAATAGAGTGCGCATTTCGCACGATAACGGTATTTTTGCTTTAGTTGACCTGTTTTAATCTATAGTAATGAACAATATTTTTATACTATTTATGTTCTAACCTCTACATAATATAAAACATAATCGCTTCCCGCTGTCTGTACGCTTAGATCTTTTAAATTGCGCAACGGATTTTAATGCGGTTTCCATCAATAGACAGAGTGATTCAAGAGGAAGGTTAAGATGTATAATATAGCTTTGCTTAGTTTGGGGCTAGATGGCATTGTTGATTTAACCAATTACCAACATTATACTATTGGTTAATTTATAAACAAGTTTTGTACAGTTGTATTTGAACCATAGGTCTGTGATGTTATAATTCTACTTATACCCTTAATTATCCTAATTAACCTTAGGTATGTTTCTGTACTCAATAAAATAGAATTCAATTGATAAATAAATAAATATCGAAGAACTATATACACAGCGCCATCTGGGCCCAAACTAAGCAGAGCTTGGAAGTCAGATAACTGATAGAATACTTCTTTTTTTGTAAATCATCATCATCATCATCAGCCCTTCGCTGTTCACAGCTGGACGTAGGCCTCTCCCAATGCATACCACTGAGCTCGGTCGACAGCTTTTTGCGTCCGTTTCTTTTCCGCCGCTTTACGTAGGTCGTCACACCACCTGGCCGCAGGGTGCCCTACACTACGCTTGCCTGTACGCGGTCTCCACTCAAGAACTCGTCTACCCCATCGGTTATCGGTTATCCGTTTTTGTAAATACATACTTATAATACATACAGAACACCCAGACACAGAACAAACATTTGTTTATTCACAAAATGTTTGCCCTGAGTGGGAATCGAACCCACGCCCTACAGCTCTCAAATGCAGATATACTACTAATAAGCCGACGGGGCTATGTTATATTAGTATTTATATATTGACAGTATTTTTTATAATGACATGTTTGTATATTGACATATCTTATTTTGACAAGTAATCAGTGTTTTAAAACTCATTTAATGACATGTTTGCAATTTTGAAGTGACTTGTAACATTGGTGTTATCAATAAAATATTTGTATTTGTAAAATAAAATAAATAGATGGCACAGTGTGAAATGTCTTCCAATATATTTTTTTCTCTTATACGCTTCAAGGGTGGTTGTATATTTTATGAAAGTAAATACAGTAACCTGTCAATTACTTTTCTCCTCTCGCACGTTAGCTACCATGAGTGGACCACATTACACTGTCAGCCACAATGCTCTATATTTATCCGATTCTATTTTACCCCCAACTTGTTTACAGTTCAAATTGGTTCGCACTGTAACTATAAAATTGGTAGCACTGGCATTGTACAATTGGACGTAGTACAAACAATCCTGCTCTACGATAGTTGAGTTTGCGTTCACGTTCACGTTTTGTAGCGATGATAGCTCAGTGGTTAGCGCGGTAGGTTCGCATGCCGAAGGGCGTGGGTTCAAACCCCAAACAATGAGCTTGAGCTGCTGGTGATGGAAAACATCGTGAGGAAACCATAGCATGGTGGTAGGGTACTTTCTAGTACTCGGCTGGCTAGCTACCACCATCAAGTTAAAAATCTGCCGCCAAGCACCTAACGGTGTGTTCTGGCAGCCTTACTTGAGAGCCAGCTCCAGTCCAGGCTAGGTGTGCTTTACCATCTTCGACCACACCTTCACTTAACATCAGGTGAGCTGAGGTCAAACACCTAGCCTGTCATCAATAAAAAAAAAACGTACTGTACAATACACGTGATTAGTGATGTGAAGTTTAATCTAGTTTATTTTTAAAATGAATGGATGGCTTTAAAGCATGTATGTGTGAAGTTTAATTTTTTATGAAATAACAAATTTTATTTTCATTGTGGAATATTAATACTTGTATGTGAATACTAGTTTCGCCCCGCGGTGTTGCGCACTATTATTTTATTTTGTATCACGCTCATTTGTTTCAGCTCCATGTTACTAATAAATTAATTGACTTACCAAGTGAAGGACTTTGTTTTTTACTAGTTGCGCCCCGCGATGTTACCCGCTATATGTTTTCGGGATAAAAAGTAGCGTATGTGTTAATCCAGGGTCTCGGCCACCTTCATATCAAATTTCATCGAAATCCGTTCAGTACTTTTTGCGTGAAAAAGTAACAAACAACAAGAACATATTAACATTTAACAACACAACAACATAACACCATCATCATCATCATCATCATCATTTCATTTTCATCTTTTCTAACATTTGTGTGACTAACATCGATGTATGTTCTGTGTCTGGGTGTACTGTATGTATTTACAAAAAAAAGTATTTAAGTATTCAGTCAGCTGTCTGGTTCCCATAGTACAAGTTTTGCTTAGCTTGGGGCTAGATGGCGCTGTGTTAAATGTCTTCCACTATTTATTTATTTATTTTTTATTAAAAAGATCCATCCAAACTTTCACATTTTTAATATTAGTGGCATTAGTAATTATTAATTGATACTGATATCATAGACATTTGATGTAAATGTACATTTATTCACTTACCTAAAAAAACCATAAGTAATGACAAATTTTCTATAACAACCGTATTAGTACAATAGCTAAAAATATTTTCTGTTATTTTTCCGAGAAATGAAAATTCGGCTTACACAGTCTCAAAGTAGAAAGAACTGTCAGGGAATTGTACATTGCAGCAAAGGTCGTAAAAAGAGCCACTACAGCAGCGTCTGTAGCGAGAGAACCGTTGTTCGTTTAGTGAACGATAACAAACGGGGCGTTCTCCGGAGAGGCTGCCATGCGATTTGCAAGTTCCTCACTTTATGTGGAAAACTGGTAAACATTCCAAAACAATTTTAGTTAGTACGTCAACAAACAATATTAATATTATAATGCAGATACATTGTCCCATATAAAAATGTAGTACCTACGGTTAAATAGGTCAAGAAAAAATCGCGCACAAATTACGTTTTTTAAGATCTAAATATTCGGCAAAAATGCATCAAACCTCTAGATAATTATAACCGTTTATTGTTACTAACCTTTTTTGTCGTACTGGACACTACAGCGACAACTTTCTACTTATTGTTATTGTTATTTTTATAATCTTCTTTTATTTTTTAATCTCTTATGTATTTGTTGTGTCAAAATAAATGTTTTCTTTCTTTCTATAAGGAAATCGTAACATCATAATTTTTTTCACCTGATAAAGTCGAGGTAAATAAGCAATATTAATTTCATAGTATAGTTTGTGTGCGATAAAGTCTTGACTATTTTTAACACGTACAGTTTGCGCTTGACCACCAACACGCGTAATGGTAAACGATGATATAATCGAAGATGAGGCACGCAGACTTAGAAGATCTAGGATTCTAGATTATACATATCATGGGATTTTATGGGTTCAAATGGTGAAAGTTACAAAAATATAATTTTGTTGTGTTACCTAGTCCTACCCTCCAGAGTCTAGATGTAAATTCATCTCTCTCTCTCTCTCGCTCACTCTGTGTGTGCTTGGGTTATTCTGTCTTTAACTCTCGATAGATACCGCTTTTTAGTGAATTTTGGTCGCTTCGTAATGGGATTGATGACGGCGCCTTAAAGCCAAGTTGATAGGAGAAAAAACTACTTGCTTGTACGTTACTATGACCTCACGACTGTCAATGTGCATATTGGTTTAGTTATTTTTTTAGCATTGGTTAATTTTTCTTTATTGACATAAAAGTAATGAGACGAACGAGACACCGATGGTAAGAAATAACGCATGTCCTTGACCATTGCAGCAACATAAAGAACTTCGAGTAACAAAAAAAAATTTAGGGCATCGCTACTTTGGCGTCAGAGACTTTTCATGGTTAGTCTCAACAGCCCTGTAATGTTGCTAGCTGCCTTCACACCTGAACACAGTAATGTTTACACACTACTAGATCAACCTAGAAGACCTTCTGCTAAGGAAATCTACCACCAAGTATACCGTTCTACCTGTTATGACGTATTGTTCAATGTGCTTAGCACAATTCTTAGTTAACACTTTGAATGAAATATATAAACGTGACTGGAAAACCTCACACTAAGCACTAGTGTAAAATTTTGTAGCGGGCAACACCGCATTCACGAGCAGTTGAGTCCCTGGACAATCCCACACTCATCTGAAATTCCGATCGCCCACTCGGGGCATCTCGGACATTTAGCTGCTCTTTTACTTTTGTTTCCAATATGCTGGTTCACCGCTTCATAAATGGGGAAAAGCATTTATAAAAACAAAATAGTTTTTAATATTATTTGACAGGCTAGATGTTTGACTGTAGCTCACCTGATGTTGATTCAAAATTCATTTATTTGTAGCATATTATGGTTCAGTGTACATTTACAGAACAGCAAACCGGTCTTATATGTATGGTATAGTACACAATATATCCTTGCCCGCTAGGGCGTACAAATTTACAAAACTTCAAACTATCAAAATGTCAATATTCAAATAATAATAAATAATTAATAAAATGTCGGAATGAATAAACAAACATTTAATTATATCACAACTAACGGACAACACAAATCATGTAGACGAGTAGAAGACAAGACAAATAAAAGAATTTTTGTTTTTCCGATAATGAGTATTATTAATTAAGTTTAATGTACATGAAGCGTAAAATTAAAAAAGCCTTATTGTTTATTAGTACTTTTATTCAAATTCATTAAATTTTACTCTCGTTAAAAGTTGTTTTTCCGGATTTTCACAAATATTAACTAAAGAATTAAGAACTGCAATCTCATTGAGTGCTTTTGTTATAAAAACCGCTTTTCATGGGCTCTTTCACCCACTGGGATCATTTGTTAGGATTATTATTATCTCTAGTTTAATAACAGAAGCAAATTTGTGCACTTTGTTATTTTTTTGTTAGATAATAATAATAGCTGGAGTCGTGACAGTGCTTTAGCAAAGCGTTATCTTACTGATTATAAGATTATAATGTAAAATAGGTCTAATCGAAGACTTATTACACCATTTTTTTTGATAAACTTGCGTTTGATCGTCATCTCGCATGATGTTAAGCAAAGATGCGGTTTACGATAGAGTATGCTTGTCAAGAAGAAACGGATTCACTCTCGACTCAATCGTACACAGATTTTTTTTTTTTTTTTTTTTAATGATTGACAGGCTAGTTGTTTGACCACAGCTCACCTGATGTTAAGTGAAGGTGTGGTCGAAGATGGTAAAGCACACCTAGCCTGGAATGGAACTGGCTCTCAAGTGAGGCTGCCGGAACACACCGTTAGATGCTTGGCGGCAGATTTTCAACTTGAGGGTGGTAGCTAGCCAGCCGAGTACTAGAAAGTACCCTACCACCATGCTATGGTTTCCTCACGATATTTTCCTTCACCGGCAGCTCAAGCTCATTGTTGGGGTTTGAACCCACGCCCTTCGGCATGCGAACCTACCGCGCTAACCACTGAGCTATCATCGCTAACTAGATGTAAGATGTAATCTATTTTCCATAATATTTTATTTATTTACTAAAATAAACGCCGAATAGAGTACATTAAACACCTAATAGAGTAAATTACAAAACACATACGAACTTAGATCACCTTTTCTTAAGTAAACATAAAATATATACGAGAGCAAATAACCAAGCTGTTTGCTTTGAAGTG
Organism: Biston betularia; assembly: GCA_905404145.2. Taxonomy (NCBI): domain Eukaryota; kingdom Metazoa; phylum Arthropoda; class Insecta; order Lepidoptera; family Geometridae; genus Biston; species Biston betularia. The sequence goes on from FR989868.1 coordinate 1,562,650, forward strand.
AAAGCAAAGCAATTAATAACCAAACTGCACAGTTTGTTAGGTTGTCATTGGAATATCTCTGAAAATATTTCCGGAAAAACAACTTTAATGAAAGGAACGGATAAGTTGGGGAAAACAATAATTTGGAGCATGACCAAAGTGTAACCTGCCGCCATTTTTTTTTTCGATAAATACTCTAAATCATAATTTGTTAGAACATCACTATACACAACCTTCATGCCGAAATGTATATTATTCAAATTCAAAATTCAAATTATTTATTTGGCACAATTTATAGTTACATTAAAATGAACCCATTCGCTCCGAACTAGTAAATACTGTGTTTCGGGAACCAATGGCTTCTCCCGATATTTTTATGCAAAATACCAAATGCAGACTAAAGAAAAACTAAACAATTAAAAATTAAACTAAACAAATGTGTGTGTGTGTGTGTGCGTATGCGGATTGTGTGCGTGTGTGTGTACTTGTGTATTCTACATTATTAATTTTTTTTTTTTTTTTATGGTTGACAGGCTAGTTGTTTGACCACAGCTCACCTGATGTTAAGTGAAGGTGTGGTCGAAGATGGTAAAGCACACCTAGCCTGGAATGGAACTGGCTCTCAAGTGAGGCTGCCGGAACACACCGTTAGATGCTTGGTGGCAGATTTTCAACTTGAGGGTGGTAGCTAGCCAGCCGAGTACTAGAAAGTACCCTACCACCATGCTATGGTTTCCTCACGATGTTTTCCTTCACCGGCAGCTTAAGCTCATTGTTGGGGTTTGAACCCACGCCCTTCGGCATGCGAACCTACCGCGCTAACCACTGAGCTATTATCGCTACAAAAATAATTCAATTGAACTCTATACGTCGAACAATCTTCAGGCATCCGGAGAGTCGGGCACGCGCAATATTGCTTCTAGACAAAGAAGTAGAAAAATACGAATGTAAAGTGTCGTCTGAAAACAAGTGCTTCATAACCGGTGTCACATTTACATTGGAAATGCGGTTATCTATGCGTCCGCCGTATGCACGGGATGCCTGATTTGAATTAAAACTAGGTTGGGCTTTGAAAGTTATGCGGTTTTGATTCAAATAGCGCAACCAAGCGATTCCATTAACTGAATTCGTTTTTGTTTTCACAACTCGGTAAATAAAAAGTTTGAACATGCATATATGTGTAAAATATTTGCACTTAACTCCGTTTTCGTCTAAACAAATTTGATGAAAATTTAATAATGAAGTTAGGTATTAAAAACGACACAAAATTAAAAAAACGGCCTGTATTTTACAGATGGTAACGAATTTTTCGGAAAATAATATTAACATTGGAGGAGAACATTTAACACAGCGCCATCTAGCTCCAAACTAAGCAAAGCTTGTACTATGGGAACCAGATAGCTGACAGAATACTTAAATATTTTTTTTTGTAAATACATACTTATAATACATACAGACAGAACAAACATCGATGTTAGTCACACAAATGTAAGTCCTGAGTGGGTCTCGAACCCTCGCCCTTCAGCTCTCAAAGCAGACATACTACCAATGAACCAATAGGGCTGTCAATGATGACATAATAATGATGATGACATTAATAATAACTTATCAATCCCATTAATAACATAAATATGAAAGTTTGGATGGATGAATGTTTGTTACTCTTTCACGCAAAAACTAATGGACGGATTTGGATGAAATTTGGTACGGAGGTAGCTGAGACCCTGGATTAAAACATAGGTTACTTTTTATCCCGAAACATGTAGCGGGTAACACCGCTGGGCGCAGCTAGTATCTAATATACAAAATTCAAAGAATTTGGATAAAGTTTGAAAGACAAATTAGTATTAAATATAAAACGTATTTAGGTAAACTAGAAATCCTAAACGAGGCTGGCATGAGACAGGTAAAGGTCACATGTTCGTAGAGACGTATCAGAATACAAACTTCTAAGTTTCGTCTACATACATTCTCTTGTAATTAGATTTACGACATCATAAATTAAGAGTATAATATTTTATTATGTATCAGTTTTGAAATCGTAATTGTGTTCACTTCCACCAAAAATGGTGTTCCCGATAATATATACAATTTGGGTATTTCCAAGTCGTGGGTAAATCGGTTTCTTCCAAAAAACTGTCCTCCATCGTAGACCGTATCTTCGCATAACACCAAGTGAAGCAGTGCTCAAACACAAGCCTATATGTAATAAAAAAAAAACCTATTTTATATTGTCTTATTACTATGTATGTGTAAATTGGCAGCGGTGACAAACACAATTTATGCGTTCATTGGTTAAAGTTTTAAAATATCTGGATTAATTTTTGATTAAATTGTAATCAACCTTTCTCGCCCAAGACCCAACGTCCTATCCTATAACCTACCTTTCAAGGGTTACTATAGGCTGTGAATGTTTTTTGTGCCGTTGTTTTGTCCTCAAACAACCTACGGGATATTTGACTTATGAAAACTGTATTTTAGTTTATTTAGGACGCTAGAAGGAAAGGCGATCGTGACAAAAATAAAAAGATGTCGTTTTATAGCGTAGCATAGATCAGAGGGCCCAGATAAAGCAATAATATTCGATTAGCGATAACGCTATTAGACACGTAAAAAATGTACGGGTTTGACATAAGCTGTCGATACGTCACCTAGGCAGCTTATGTCAATTTCATACATTTTGGGACTTTTCTAATAGCGTTATCGAATATATTGAAAGTCACTAGTCTTGGCCCTCAGTGGAATCGCGTTCTTATTATGTAATAGGTAAATTCAAGTCCAAACTTTGAATTTAATCATTGCCCTACCTAATTGAATGCCCTATTAACTTATTTGGTTCTAGTTCTGTTTTGAAAGCTGAAGGGCATGGGTTCAATTCCCACTCAAACTAACATTTGTGTGACGTATGTTACGTTTTTTTATGTTAATACAATAAGATGAACGAGACGCTCTCCTGATGGTTGGAGATAACGCCTGCCCATGACCATTGCAGCCATACACAGAACTTTGAGTAACAAAACAAAGTCCAGGACATCGCTGTTTTGGGGCTAATTACTTTGAGACATTCATTATTATGGTTAGACTAAACAGCCCTGTGATTTTGCAAGTTGCAGAACCCTTCGAGCAGTTATGATTACACACTACTGCTTGGCGGTATAGTATATGGTACTGCGATGGTACGCACCTAGACGACCTTATGCCAAAGAGATCTACCATTAAGGGAATTTAATAAGCGAAGATGGTTTTCAATTAGATTTTCATTTCATTAGGCTTTCATAAAATATTAATCTACTTTGTGTTTTAGAGATTGTAATTAATTTAAAAAAAAGCGCTTCTCGATTTTTGTTCAAAGTTCTGTAAGCTTCAGTTTAATATTCACTCATAAACAGAGTATTTAATTAAGTAGCTAAGTGAACATTGCTTACTTGGTAGCGTCAATATCATACATTTTCCTGGAATCGTTTTAACAAATACATAACTTTATAAAATAATTGCAAAGTATCAAACATAAGCTTAATTTTAGGGACTTGCTAACTTAACTTTAAAAAAAAAAAAAACTTTATTTAATGAATTTTACAAGACATTTCAGTAGGTACAGGGTTATAGCAGATACTAGAAACATAATATACAAATATCTTGCGCAATAATAGATAACTGCCTATTAATAGGTATGATACATATAATATAATAATACCACCACAGTAGGTACCACCGCAGTACCAGCTATTCTGCCGCTAAACAGTAGTGTGTAAGCATTATTGTGTTCCGGTTTGAAGGGTACTGCAGCTAGCAAAATTACTGGGCTGTTGAGACTAACTCTATCATAAGTCTCAAAGTATTGAGCGCCAAAGCAGTGATGCCCTGGACTTTGTTTTGAACTTAAAGTTCTGTGTATTGATGCGATGGTCATTGACAGGTGTTATCTCTAACCATCAAGATAGCGTCTCGTTCGTCTCATTACTTTTGATATAAAAAAAAATAAAAATAATAATTTAAAATACATTTGTAATAGCACAACGCATCAGTTTATATAAACAAGACTAAAAAATACAGTATTTATGCGACGAACATCATGAGTACGACGAACACCTACATCACATGATAATATATCTTAGTGATTTAATTGTTAATATAGATAAATTTCCTAAAGATGGGCAGGTACTGTATTTAGATAATTAAGTAATGGGATGGAGAATTACGACGGACGTTGATCTCCACACTAGGATGCCCTGTGTTGTGACATTGGTGGTTAACCGTTACATAAAGGTACTGTGATCGGAATATGTAATACATACTTATGCAAGTTCTTTTAACAATTGGCGGCCTTATCGCTCATAGCGATCTCTTTCAGGCAACCTTAATATAGAGAAGATTTTACTAAGCTAAGGACGGGGTGAAATAGAAGAGATTGCTTTTAGCGATAAGACCACCACTAGTATCGCTGACTCATATATAAAATTATTTTTATTTACCGTAGATTTTTCTCTATTTATTTATTTATAAAGCCCGCCTACACAGTGTACACCAATACATCAAAAATTAAACTACTAAATGAAAAATGTCAAGATAAGTGTCACAGCAATTATAGGCGAAGACGGCACGCGTTACAATTAAATATTTAGTCAAAAATCAACAATAGTCAAAAAAATTGTTAATCCTAATTAAGTCAAAAGCTACAAATTAAAAACTCTATTTCTGTTGAGCACAATAAAAAGTTTCAATCTATCTAAATACTCATGCTAATTCAAGTAATGGTTACACTTAGTTAACACTACTTACAACTAAAACTTACATGTAGCAAATCTCCTTAGCAGGAGGTCGTCTAGGTAGGTGCCACCGCAGTATCAGATATTCTTCCACCAATCAGTATTGTGCAAACATTACTGTGTTCCAGTTTGAAAGGAAGCAGCTAGTGAAATTACAGGGCTGTTGCAACTAACCATTGAAAGTCCAGTAATGAGCGCTACAGCTACAGCGATGCCTCGAAACATGTTTTGCTACTCAAAGTAATCTACTAACCAGTACAATGGATTTAATTTATTACGACCTTGGTTGTCGCGACCATTTAGCTATAATGATGTTAAATCTAAGTCCCTTGATTTAAAACATACCTTAGTACTAAATTCATGTGGCTATAGCGATTTTGGTTGTAACGCCGAGTTTGGGTGTAGAGACTAGTTTTTAAACAAATTCCTGGAAATACCATGCAGATATTGCGATCGGAGTCGTGCCAAAGACACAAAGAGCTTTCTTATCTTTTTTTTACATCGACACAGCTGGTCAGTTACTGTGGATACCTTTATCTTTTGTTTATAGATATTAGCTAAGGTAGGTAAGCGTGTAAATTTTCGAGTTCAAGTTATGGTTAAGTTACAAAGTGATATTTTCATATCTATCTCTTTACCTTTACCTGTAACGACTTCCGGATATAACGACAAAATTAGAGTGGTCCCTTTATCGTCGTTATACCCGAAATTGACGTATCTATGTAGATCCCTAGCCAGACAGAACCAGGAGAGTAACTTCCCCAATAGCAACAAAATAAAAATACTGAAAACAAACTCGGTGTATTTCCGCCGAAGCCTTTGAAGATTTGTTCAAAGATCTGAACATACATTACAAAAAGAAACTCGAGAAAGGGAAACTTTTGAAACGTTAAATTAACTTCGGACCACTTTTCGTAAAGAATTGGCCATCGATCTTAGGTCGGCATACGGAATGAGCTAAAACCTTTGTAAAGTGCAAAACAAGAGAACTAATTTGCAGCAAATTATTGTCGATAATCTTGATAATCCACTCAAATAAACTTAAAGAGAGAAAAAAAGTCAATAAACAAACAAAGAAAAAAATAAAAAAGATTAATAATGAGTATAATATATGAATGTAATAAACCAGAATTCTAAGTATAATTTTATAATAATAGTTGAGAGAAGAATACAGTTGAGCTGAGTAGCTTTCAGAACGCCGCACAAAATTTTTTCGATACAAAATCTGTAGCGATGATAGTTTAGTGATGAGTGCGGTTAGTTCACATGCCGAAGTATGTGGATTCATACCTCGACAATGAGCTTGAGCTGCCGGTAAATCAAAACATCGTAAGGAAACCATAACGTGGTGGTAGGTTACTTTGTAACACCCTCAAGTTGAAAGCGGACGCTTTCCATTGAGCGAGCTGGTGGTCAAACGTAGATCTGTTTAATACTAGTAGCGCCCCACGGAGTTAACCGCTACATATTTTCGGGATTAAGTAATCCAGGGTGTCAGCTACCTCCATACCAAATTTCATCAAAATCCATTATGTAGTTTTTGCGTGAAAGGGTAACAAACATCCATATATACAATTCAATTTTTTACTGCACGCATTGTCAGCAGATTCTTAGCTCTACTAGAATATAGGAGCATATACTCTTACTTTTAACCTTTTATTATATCTAAGAAAATTCCTTTAAAACATTCCAAACACCTGCCAGCTCTGTGTAACATCTAAGGAAACTTTGCAAAAGCGGATAGAACTAAAAAAACTTTAAGGAGAAAATAATTCCGCTTCGGTACTTTCTATTGCCTTTGAAAAGTTCATTTGGAAGTTTTTTTTTTGCTTTGGCATGTCTAGTTTAACTGATTGATGATTGTTTAATGGTTTATCAATACTTGGAAAAAGTAAACTAATTTGTGAAAAGTTAAATCCAGAAGGTGACTAGTATGGTTGCCATGAAAGTTGAAAGAAAAAAATCGAGCTTAATTTTTTTATTTTATTTAAAATAGGTTCGCGTTTGGCCATACCCTGCCTGATTTGAGAAGTAGTGTGGTCTGAAATGGAGCACGCTTACCTAGAAGAAACCTGTTTACTCTAAGTTTGAAGACACCCATATTATACCTAACAGGGAACACTCAGTCTCCACTCCGGCATAGAGTTAATACAAACGCATTCCGGGAAAATTTGCGTTTTTCCAATTATATTCTAAAGTGATTGATGTCAATTCTGCCATTGACATCTCTAACTTTCTAAACATATTACCAATAAAATTATCTTTGCCTATTTTGTCCTACTTCTTGGTCAAAGGCCTCTCTTTTCTAACTTTCTAAACATATTACCAATAAAATTATCTTTGCCTATTTTGTCCTACTTCTTGGTCAAAGGCCTCTCTTTCTACTTTTCATGCCTCTAAAGTAATAAAATAAAATGAATTATCAAATGGATGAATTATAATTGTAGCAATTCGTCTAAAATCAGTATTAGTCTTCTTGTTCTTGAATCCTCGCTATCCTAAAGTAGCTTGAAAGAGATTGCCAGTTGTTACACTATATTTTTCCGTTACTTTATTTTTGCTGTGGTGTAGGTAACGTATTATATATTTGTTTTACTATTGACAGATTAGGTGATTGACCACAACTCAGCTGCTGATAAGTGACGGTGTGGTCAAAGATGGAAGCACAACCTAGCTTATAACGGAACTGGATATCAAATGAGGCTGCCCCAGAATATCCCTTTAGGTGCTTGACGGCAAATTTAAAATTTTAAGGTAATGTCTAGCCAGCGGGAGTAGTACATATTATGGCTTCTTTACAATGTATCCTTCGAATTTCTTTATTTTTTTGAAAATATATGGATTACAAACATATAGATAAAAGTCATATGGATTATATATGATAACGTTACCATGCTCTAGCACCATGGCAGGACACGTTGCTAGGCGAAGTGATGGCAGGTGTAGTAAGGTTGCAACAGAGTGGTAGCCTAGGCAAGGGAAGCGGACCGTTGTTTTTTAATGACTCTTGCTGTTGGCCGCAGATGGCCTCTACAGCGTCACCGGGCCTAAAGGGCGCTGAGCCTAAAGCCTAAAGCGCGTCGAACCTGTACCAGATTGGCACAGGACCGAGGCAGATGGCATGAAAAGAGAGAAGCCTTTACCCAGCAGGGGGTAAAGAAGGCTGTGTATGATGATGATGATGAGCACCATGGAATGCAAATAATAAACAAGTTTGGTTAATTATTATTTATTTAAATTTAATGTCAATTTAAATTTTATATCCAACATACTAAGGTAAGCGGAATACAAAGTACCGCAAGAGATAAAAATAGTTTATTTAAGTTCTAAAACTTCTAACGCTGCTCTAACTTGCCCCAAACAAACATCCATTAAGTTTATAACTTGAATCTTTCCACCAGATTAACACACGTGAAGTTAGATACAAAATTCACAAAGAAAATTAAGTGTGGAACTTGAACGGGGATCTTAGTATGGGTGTACATGTACAACATAGTAATACAACGACTGGAGTGGGTTTGAGCATTTAGATTGTCTCTAAATATTATTTTGTCGTGTATAATAAATATACCAAGGTAGGAGAGTTCATAAAATAACTCATGCTGATGTAATGGGGATGATTCATCTTATCTTTTGCCTCAGCAAATAAATAACCACAGTAACATCAGATATTCGGCTGCTTATGAAAACTTTGTTATCATTTTTGTATTTCAAATTAATGACGATATAGTGTAGCGATGATAGCCTAATGCTTAGTGCGGTCGGTTCGCATGCCGAAGGGCGTGTGTTTAAACCTCAATAACGACAGCCTTGTTGGTTTATTGGTAGAATGTCTGCTTCCAGAGTTGAAGGGCGTGGGTTCAATTCCCACTCAGTACAAAACTTTGTGGTATAAACAAAATAATGTTTGTTCTGTGTCTGGGTGTTCTGTATTTATTATAAGTGTGTAGTTACAAAAAAAAAGTATTTAAGTATTCTATCAGTTAACTGACTTCCATAGTACAAACTATGCTTAGTTTAGGGTCAGATGGCGCTGTGTGTAATGTCCTACGATATTTATTTTTTAGTGAGCTCGAGCTACCGGTGAAGAAAAACATCGTGAGGAAACCAAAGCATGGTGGTAGAGTATTTTCTAGTACTCGGCTAGATAGCTACCACCCTTTATAGTTAAAAATCTGCCGCCAAGCATCAAACGGTGTGTTCCTGCCTCACTTGAAATCCGGTTCCATTCCAGGTTAAGTGTGCTTTATTATCTTCAACCACATCGTCACTGTGCTCAAAGCTGTGGTTTATTATTATTATTCATCGTTATTATTATTATAAAAAACTTCTTTGAAATTTCAGTGTAATGCAGTGTTAAAATAAAGATTCCATAAGATGTGTCTATTTTTATTCAACTTTTAATAGATTTCTAACAACCAAATATATTTCGGAACATATTTGGTTAAGTTTTCTTATTATATTGTTGCACGCTCGAGGCTTAATATCTTATGATATCCGCAACCACAACTACTTTATGATAACAGTATATTATTACCGATGTGAAGCCGTTACAGACTACTCAGGGGCAAAAGTACCCTTTCTGCTTTCAGGTAACGTGCGTAGCCTGGAGCTGTTCACTAATAGGTAATTATTTGAGACAAGAACTCTACCTTCTGTGTTACCAGATTCTGGATACGAAATAATCTACCAATGAAATGAATAAATGAATTCAATTTCAAATTTTATTGACAACACAAAAAAATTCGACAGATTTACCAAAAAGTCGATTGTATCGCTAAAAAGATCACGGATAGTGTAAAAAATCAGTGAAAAGGTTTTGTTTACATTTGAATTTTTGTTTATGGTTGACAAACTAGGTGTTTGATCACAGCTCACTTGATATTAAGTGACAGTGTGGTCGAAGATGCTTGAGCTGCCAGTGAAGGAAAACATAGTGAGAAATCATACACAGTACAGTAGATTAAATTTTAATACTCTGCAATACGACCAAATTTCATCCAAATCCGTCAGTAGTTTTTGCATGAAAGAGTAACAAACATCCAGCCATACTCACAAATTTTTGCATTTATAATATTAGTAGGATTGCCCAGTCTAATAAATAAATTAAATTTGTCAAACTTAATCATTATGTTCCACAAAATAAATTACTTTCTTTACTTGGTGGTAGATCTCCTTAGCAGGAGGTCATCTAGGTAGGTACCACCGCAGTACCAGATATTCTTCCACTAAGCAATAGTGTGTAAACGTTATTGTGTTCCGGTTTGAAAGGTACTGCAGCTAGCGAAATTACTGGGTTGTTGAGACTGACCATCGAAAGTCTCAAAGTAATGAACGCCAAAGCAGCGATGCTCTGAATTTTGTTTTGTTATATACTTAAAGTTATGTGTATCGCTGCAGTAGTCATGGACAGGCGTTATCACTTACCATCAGGAGAGCGTCTCGTTCGTCTCGTTCGTCTCATCTCACGCTTCAAAAAAAAGACTAAAACTCAATGCAATGTAAATGCAAAACGGTAAAACCAAACAAAGAAAATAAAAAGGGAGAGAAACATATTCTATCTCTCTCGCTGTGCAGATGGCCTGTGCTCCGAATAAAATCTATAGATCTTGTTCTATTATGTTTACAAAAAACAATACTCGTAATGGGTACCAAAGGAATATAATTCTAGTTAGAAATAACTTGTAGCGAAACCTGGCAATACCAACGTAACAAGACTTGCTAAACAAGAAATACAGATAAGGCGCTTTGTTCGTCCCTACGTGAAATGTCTGTAGTTTGCTGCTAAGTACGGACGAGCGAAGGATATTGCTACCTTTTATTTTGAAATAAATAGATGAATGTACTGCAGCACAATTGAAGTAGCCGTAATGAATTCGGTGCAAACGTGACGATGTTTGCTTATTTAGATAAACCAACACTAAAACATTAATCTGGCCTCGACGGAAGACTAGTCTTGTTGCAGTCGGCATTATGCTGAGTTGGGGTCGGTTTGTGACATAACAAGGATATAAATCCTTCTTTCTTTCTTTTTTTTTTCTTTGGTTGGTTTTGGCGTCTGCTTTTGAGCATTTGCCAGTGTCAAGTATTTTATGTTTACAAGTTTATTAAGTTAAATAAGTTGCCTCGTAGCAATAGATATAGTCAAAGTCCAGTCTTGGTCAAGTACAGTCCGTGTCAGTCAAGTCCAGTCATGCTTTAGTAAAGTAGTGGCGACTTTACTATCATATGAAGCTTCGATGGAGTTTTGGAAGCAACACGAAAAGTCATGTCTCACCACATTGTATCATTTTCCCACACTTGCGCTTGTGATGAAGAAAACACCACATTCTATACATAAACACTCGAAAAAACACTAGTTTCGGAAAAAAATATAACGGGGCGACACGACTCTTTCCGCGTTCCCGCCTAAACCTTGCGTATATAATATTGTTTATGTTATTGTTTTTTTTTGTTTAATGTCAGTATAAACTGTTGTCTATTGTCTAAAACAAAAAGTTGTACAAATAAAATGCTAAAGTAATAAAAATGGTGGATGTTCAGTCAGACATTCTGCCATGACGCAGTTGTGTATAAACTGTAACCATTACTGTGTTCTGATTTAAAAGGTACTGCGGTTAACGAAATTACAGGGCTGTTGAGACTAACTATCGAAAGTCTCAAAGCAATTAACACCAAATCAGCGATGCTCTGGATTTCGTTTTGCTACTCAAAGGTCTCAAAGTTCCGCTGCAATCGTCATCTCGTTTGTCTCATTACTTTAACATTAAAAAACAAGACGCCACATAGCCTAGCTTGTATTAAACTATGAAAATAGGGAACCAAACACACAATACACCCCAAGCGGGACGTCAGTGCAGGACCTATCGCCCCCACTTTGAATAAGAAGGGAACCAAATACCTCAAACGTTCATACTTTTATCTAGTGCATACAGAACACACAAACGCAAAACAAATATAAATGTTTGTCCTGGGTTGGCATCGCATCCACACCCCAAAGCTCATGAAGCAGAGCTTTTTTATTACAGAAACTGATTCACTAGTGATTTGAAGGCACCCTTCGAAAACACACTCAGAGAGCATAGAGCATTTGACAGCCCTGTTGGTTCATTGGTAGAATGTCTGTTTCAAAAGCTGAAGAGCGTGGGTTCGATTCCCAGCCAGGACAAACTTTGTGGTATAAACAAATGTTTGTTCTGTGTCTGGGTTTTTATAAGGTTTTTATAAGTATTCTATCAGTTATCTGTCTCCCATAGTACAAGCTTTCTTAGTTTGGGGTCAGATGGCGCAGCGTGTAATGTCCTGCGATATTTATTTATTTTATATTTCATTGTTTAGCATTTAGTACATACAATAAAGGTAGAATCGAACCATTAAGAAACCTTCTACCAAGTTAGCTTTAAGTGCAGTCGGTGTAAACAACTGGTGATAAAGTGTAGCGAAACAAGTCGTTTTGTGTCTTTTACAAGATTCTGTAAAAGCTTCGTCAATAACTCTATCCCTTGTGGTTTTTTCTTCCATTTCGTATTAATTTATTCCAGACAGCGATTGAAATATTTGAGCTGAAACTTAATCTGCCCTCGCTGAGTGATCAATAAATTTAATGAATAATATTTGCAACTCCATTTAAAATTCACGTCTTGCTTCATTTAACAACTTGAACTTGGTGGTAGATCTCCTTAGCGGTCTCCTTAGATCTCTTGGTGCTGGAGGTCGTCCAGGTAGGTAACACCGCAGTACTAGATATTCTGCCACCAAACAGTAGTGTGTAAACAATACTGTGTTCCGCTTTGAAGAGTGCCGAAGGTAGCGAAACTTCATGGATTTTTTATGGTTGACAGGCTAGGTGTTTGACCACAGCTCACCTGATGTTAAGTGAAGGTGTTTTCGTGTTGTTTTGTGACTAACCATGGAAAGTCTCAAAGTAATGAGTGCCAAAGCAGCGATGCCCTGGACTCTGTTTAGCTACTCAAAGTTCTGTGTATCAGAATTAAAAATACGGGCTCACTACAACAGAATACGTACAAAAATACACTGACCTAATAAAACTGATTGCTGACCAAGAAACTGAGAAATAATAGAAACGTTTGTTTTTATACGAGCCTACATCTTGTATAGTGGGGATGGCTAGCAGAAAACGCTTTAGCATTAAGCCCTCCTTTTGTACACATTATTCAATAAGTGTGTGCAATAAAAAATTAATTAAATTAATAAAATTAATCTTAATATCGATAATTAATTAACTCCACAGGCTAAGCTCACTGCCAGCCAGTTTTAATGAAACCATAACTCAGTCAAAACACGGACGCAGTCACTTTGTGATCATAAATTTTAATACAACTAGAAGTACAATCCGTTGACGTTCACTTTCGAAGCCACGGGGGGGTACTACCCCACTCTTACTTACAACACGGCTATCCCCGTTCGAGGCAAAACCCAGACAGGTATGGCTGAATTATTAACATCGAAAAGTAAACAAGTATGTACGTCTAATAGTTTCAATTTCAAGGGTTCCGTACCCAAAGGGTAAAACAGAACCCTATTACTAAGCTATATATAATAGATTTATTGTTTATTATTAATATTGAAAATTATTGAACGGTAACACCTCGTTATCAATTAATATGATTATGATTATAATGTCACTGTGTGAAATGTCCTAAGATATTTTATTTATTTATTGTTGTCCAGTAAGTGATATATTAGAGAGCAAAAAATAAGGCGCCTACCGAGCGAATAAATTGCTCACCACGACACACAGGTGGAAATTTGAGCTACTGTACTTTGATAGTACTTACAGTATGAAATTCAAATGTCATATTCACATTCTGAGGATATACTTGAAAATTCATGAAATAGACAGTGAACTTTGTTTAATGCATAATATTGCATTGAATTTGAATTCATGTGAGTACATTGAAATTCATGACTTACGTGTGCTACTAGCGTAGTGAAACTGATATATAGGTATGTACAATGCAATACGGTAACAAATTTTGTATGGTAAAAAGTAATGGTACGAACGAGACGCTCATTCGCAGCTGTACCCAAAACTTTGAGTTGCAAAACAAACTCCAGAATCGCTGCTTTGGCGCTCAACTCTAAAAAATATTTATAATAAACTAGAGAAATGCATTTTTTTTAATTCAAAATAGGTTCGCGTTTGACCACACTTTGCTTGATGTTAAGCAGTAGTGTGGTCTAAGATGAAGCACGCTTACCTAGAAGAAACCTATTTACTCTAGATTTGAAGACACCCATATCGTACCTAACAGGGAACACAGACTCCGGCAGAGAGTTCCACAACCTCGCTGTGCGAATGAAAAATGTGGAATCAAAACGCTTTGTTGAACATGGGGAACATTCACAATGTACGGTTGACGTTTTGGTTGCGTTTGTCTGGCCGTCCGGTAGAAGAAATGTGTTTACTAGTATCGGATACTTTGACTATAGTATATAAGACAATGCAGTGAGCTCTGTATGCAGGAATATTGCTGACACCATAGAAGAGGACTCCAGAGTGTGGCGGCGCATCCCGGTACACTACCCGCTATCCCACACCCGCCGCGCTCCAACCGCTAACTTCACATGCAAGGCGCACAGCGGTCCATAGTGCGAGCAAAACGAGGCCGCGCGCGCGTTACACTCAGCTTTGTCTCCATGAAGAAGGCCACATTGTGGCTGAAACTAAAGTCGGGGTATCCGACATAATTAAACGAGAGAAATTCCGCACAAGTAAAACAAAAATGTGTAAAAACGTCAGTTTCAATAGTAAAATAGACAAACGTATATTGGAGTTTCATGAGCAAAAAAGTAAAATTTCATTGCTGCCAAAAGTTTCCAAAATCAAGAGTGGTCATCAATTTTATTTTCAAAAAGAAGTAATCTAAGCCATTTTGTCTGTACCCTATTGTGTGAAATTTAGGGAGAGAGGCGAGAGAGGGCTCCACAAAATTATTTAAACCTAAAGAGGCGCAAAAAATAACCCACTTTCCATGGAGTTCCGTCAAGTCCATATTATTTAAGTTACTCTCATCTCGCATTTAATTTGCATAGACTTCTCGCGAAAATGTAACATCCGACAACAAAGGGCAGTCTCACATCCGATGCATACTATAAACGCAGTAAAGAAACTCTTGAAAAATATAATATTAGGCACAAGTTGAATGAAACAACAACAACAATTTCATAACTTAACAAAAATGACTAATTTAAAGCAGTTGATTTTTGGGGTTTAAATTGCTCGCTGGCAAACCCCCCGTATGTGGTCTTCCGATTTTATGTCAAAAACAAAGTCTGTGCACTGTTCGTGAGGATGAGAAGTCTTGGGAGTCAAATTAACAGACCATATTATAAGGAACAATCGATGATGTCAGCCACAAAGCCGGACGACTCTTGTGGGACCGGGTGGGCCACATTGGCGCATATTGAACGACCGCTGGGCAAAGGTTACTGGCAAATGCACACAGTGCGACGCCAAAAACTAGGAAAAAAGACAGTGCAAATAAATGTCAAATGATTTCTGAATCTTTTAATATTTGATCTATTTAATTGCAGGTTGTCACAAACATTTAAAATTGTTACCACAATTAATGATAATTTCAAATCTAGTTCCAAGATTTTTTGCAAAGTTAGGAGTTCTATAATAAAAGTGTGTGAAAAATTGACATTTCTTGAGGCGTTTACTGTGTCAAATTTTACTGCGTAGGGTCCTATTCGTCTCCAGTAGGTAGGCAAACATCTCCCCGCGCACCTGACGAGTAATAACCATAATTTACTTCGCGCTGTGTATAAATTAACACCGGAAGCCATTACCATGCCAGGGGATGACAAGCCGGTAATAAAGTCTAAAATTGTACGAAACTAATTACGGGTAAGCAGCGCCTTGAAGAGGCGGCGCTGAGTTGAGATACTGTTCATAGTGTTGTAGTGTTTAATACGTATAATTATAAATGCATTGAGGTTGCATAAAAAAGTTTTATAATTTTTGATATTTTCTTAAATTTGAATTATTTTGTTAACACAGAATAAAAAATAATCTTCGTGGCAAAGCCAAATTTTGTGGTTCAGTCAAATGAAAGTGAAGTTCGGCAAGAGAGTCGGATTCAGAATTTAAATAAGGGAAAAGAAAACTTATTGCTAAAACCTTTGGCTAGTTTTCCCCATGAGACATTTTCACGGATATAAAAAAGAATTCTTGGATTTAGCAACGTTCCACAACTAGTTCATCTTGATGGGTAGATTCTTAACTGATAAATTTTAACGACCATTTCTTTAAAACAATGAGATTATGAAATTGTTAGCAACATAGCCTTTTTATGCCTTAATAAAAATATTTTTTACAATAATAAATATCTGATAATTTACAAGTTTAAGTTTTCTAAGTGCGTGCAATAATTATGTAGGTAATAAATGAGTTTATTTTATCTTAAATTTTCTATGATTATTTATTGAAGGACCTCTCAACGAGTGAAGGCCTCCTCCATGTTTCTCCACTTGTTTTTGTCTCCTGCCATGCACATCCAGTCTTTTTCTGTAAATTGTAATATTAAGAAATTACTAATTTGATAATTTTTTAGTTGCGTAATTAATTTATTCTTATTCGAAATGCTGTCATTATACGAGTATGAATAAAACTTTGACTTGTAGCTTAGTGTTATAAATAAAATAATGTATTGTTCTATCGTTATCTTTTGGTATTGATAAATTTCAGTGAAATAACCCATATAACTTAGCCTACGGTGTTACCTTTCCCTCTATAATCTATATTACACTTGACGGAAGTGAGACATCAATGCCCGAGTTCGTTAACATTCAGTTAATAGTGCTCTGTGACCAATCATCGTCGCTATGAGTAATCCATGACAGAGTTAGTACGGGCTTTGGATGCGGTAATTAAGCGAGGCGATCATTGCAGAATATTACAAATTATGTACCAAAGATAATACTACCTCAAAGGATAGATCATTCCCAGAGAATTAATTGGTAAACAAGCAAAATGTGCCTTCAATAAGATCTTTTGACAGCAAATATTAGAAAATGATTATTTTAAATTACATTGACTAGGTACTAAAATGATAACATTGTCAAAGAACTTCTGAAACATATTAATAATGTATTTTCTTTAGTCTTATCTTACAAGTCTTGTCGATTGAAAAAATATTAAGCTCATCAATTTACTGAAAATTATATTTGTTTTTCTTGTTCGTACTAAGAAAGGAATTGACCTTTTAAAGGAAAATAATATTCAATATTAAATCCATATCAGAAACATGATAAAACGTTTTGCACAAATCCGGACCGTTTTCAATCAAACAACCTCTGTGATAAAAGATCTCAATTCAATGGAGATAACTGATAAACCGAATTCGAGGAAAAACTGACGCAACTCAATTTTTAGAACTAGCCAATAAAAAGACCAATACTGCTGGCACACGAATATGCAATTAAATAGAATGGGTTAGGGGCTATTTTGGTGTGAAGAAATGTACAATATACATACTCGTATTGTGTTCAAGCGACACGTAGAAGCATCTGAATTATGCAGCATTTAAAAAGTCGTATTGAGTCTGAAACGTTATATTTTTCGACAAATTTATAACATCTTATTTCGAAACTAGATACTTGTAATTTTATCAATGGATCATTAGTTATTCTATTGCTACTAAAAATGCAATATTCACAATATTCATAGTATAATTTAATTACTTCCTTGCTAAATTTCATAATGAATTATTAGTTTAAAAAATGTATTTATAAAATATCACTTATACCGCACTTTGTTAAAAGCGAAACATTCACCTGCAAATTCAGCAAACGATAAAGCAAAATTAAAAAGTAACGGCAGAAATTTCAGTGAATTTGAACTGGCGAAAGCATATGACTCGGTCCGCTTTTCTAAATTAAAAAGCAACAGCGCTCCACATGGCTACCAGTCACTGTTTTGCTTCGAATATTGCTTCAATAGCAATATCTTTTGGTAAACGACCGACATCGTACCTCTCTTTTGGGTTGCACTTAATTTTACGGCGTTTAAACTTCAAACGTTCCGCAGGGTTGCTTTTTTGGGCCGTTTTTCAAAATTCTTTCTAGGCTCGCTTTTCATACGGTATGTAGAAATGCACTACACGTGCATACGTTCGCCTATTGTATTTTTATTCAGCATGGGACGTTGTAAAGCGGTACGTTTGATATTGTGTGCAATGTGATGGGTTTGATTAAAGTGAATTGTGATACTTCGCGTACTAGCTACCTACTTTACTTATAATAAAATTTTTCATATGTTCAAAATGTTTAACTTATTTGTAATTTTTTTGTACAATAGAAAATTTAAAACTTTTAATTTTATTTGTTATTTGTTATTAAAAAAGATATTTTTAAAGTATTGATAGGCGATGACGTAACATCATCAACCTACTTCATGCAAAAACAGCTGAACGGATTTAGATGAAATTTGATAAGAATACTTTTTATTGAAGAATAATTGTAGGTTAAGGTGGTATTATTAAAAAACGAACTTCTAGACGTATTCATTTGAAATTTGCTATATATTTGGTCTTCCGGAACATTATACCAGAATAAAAGGTGTCCTTTAAAATAATCTAGGTAATAAGCGCAAGTTTTGTATTAAATGAAACTATTGCTCTTTTGTTACTTACACAATACATTTTTCATTTCTCTCTGAACTCAATGCGGACGATGTCGCGGACGCAAGCTAGTAAATGTATAAACGTGATATTGCTCTCAATTAAAACTTATAGCCTTTCAATATAAATATTTACCTCCACGAATGCATTAACATTCAGCACTCCAGTGAAAAAGCAGCTTCCCATTGAATATAGAATTGCAAAGGAAATCCTTTTAACTAATTTAATAAGTCCGATGTTTTCTCACTGCTATCGAAATTTAGATCTCGGATCTTTTTCAAGTGGGCGCCCTATACTTGGCAAGCGGCCAATGGTGTAATATCGTGACATTATCTGAATTCGGCCGATCTCTTATAGACTACGTTTGTTTTTTTTTTTGTGATAACTTGCGAAGGTTGCGAAAGAAAAGCAGATAGGCCGCTGTGAGAATTATTCTAAATTGCTAAAGACTATTTCAAAATTCGCTAATGGCATTCAAACATGGTCAAAATTCGAGTACACCTTATAAGTTTGGGTTTAAGTTCGAAATTGAGAATATAGGTAAGTCACACGCCAAATACTATTTTTCTACTTTTATATCGTCTAGGTGTAAAGTGCTTCTCACAATGAATCAATCAAGCCAAAACTCGGTGGGGTTATGTTGTTTTATCACAGAGATGCCGTGACCACCTCCCAGCATCATCATCAGACTAGAGTCATAGATATCATGTAGGTACAAAGTGTTCTTCAAGACAAATCAATCGGATCAAACTAGATGGGTTTATCTTTTAGTTCAGAAGTTCCTATGGCCAACTTCCATTTCCATCATCAGTACAGCTCCATGGTACCATGGTTATTGTGTTGTCACCAAAGATACATAAGTATATCAAATTTGAGTCAAATCGGACATGGGGAAGTAGGTCTTAACGGGGCAAGCGAAACTTAATAAAACTTTGTACAAAGCGCCCTTATTGGTGAGAGATATTTTTAGCAATGATAGCTCAGTGGTTAATGCAGTCGGTACACACGTCAAAGGATGTGGGTTCAAACCTCAACAATGATCTTGAGCTACCGGTGAATGAAAACATCGTGATGAAACCATAGCATAGTGGTAGGGTAGTTTATAATACTCGTTTGTTTCTACTACTAGTACAAGCACCTAACGATGTGTTCCGGTAGCCTCACTTCAGAACCAATTCCATCTCAGGCTAGGTATGTTTACCGTCTACAATCAATCTTAACATCAGTGAGCTGAGGTCAAACACCTAGCCTGTCAACCATAAAAAAAGAGATCCAATCACTTTCCTGGCTGCAGTGAATACTGAAGATTTTGTGGTTGCGATTTTTTTTTTTACTTACTACTTACTTATTCAAAGCAACAAAAGATAAAATATCAACAGAAGTACTGCTACCATTTTCATCGGTCAACAAATAAACAGAATAACCCCATAAATGATAGCTACACTGGATTATGACCGTCAAATGTCGGCTCCACACGTAATAGATACAGGAAGAAGATTTATTGCACGAATAAAGTAATAACAGTACTTTAAGTTTAAATATATTTTTTATCGACAACAAAGAGTGTCGATCGAATATTTTCAACCAATTGATTAATGCTATGGTTTTTCTGGTGCATGGTAAATTTTATATTCTTTCACATTAATCTAAGGGTTAAAGGCACGATCTATACTTTTTTCTATTATTAGCAATATTAAAAACCAAGGCAACTAGCGATCGATGATTGGTTTTGTAGCGATGATAGCTCAGTGGTTAAGGTGGTTGGTTTTCAGCCTCAACAATAAGCTTGCGCTGTCGGTGAAGAAAAACATCTTAAGGAAACTAAAGCTTACTTTCTGGCTGGCCTACTCGGCTGGCTAGCTACCACCCTCAAGTTGAAAATCTACTGCCAATTACAACGGTGTGTTCCGGCAGCTTTACCATCTTCGACCACACCGTCACTTAACATCAGGTGAGCTGTGGTCAAACACCTAGACGGTCATCCATATAAAAACAAATAGATACCTTAGTAAAAATCAATGACGACAGAGACGAAATAAGAACGCCCTATGCATGAGTAATTACGTAGCTGGGTCTAATGGAAGCTACGCATTTCAAGTGAGAGTCAATAAAATCACGTCACGAAGAAAACATACAGTTTCGAAACTTTCCTGGATGACGGCTCTCGCTTCGCTCGTGCCATAAATTCAACCACCGTTAGTAATCAATTACTTTCCCCTACACAAAGTTACGTGGTATTTTACTCGCTAAAATGATATAGACGTATCCATATTCTATCATCGTCACTTTTTCACGCGGGGAAAAAACAATTTCTCCCCAGAGTGTGGTAATCGCGCTGGTATTACGCTGAAAAGCATTCTTCTTCTTTGATTTTGGCGTCGCATTTTGAGCATTTGCCAGTGTCAAGTGTTTCATATTTTCAAGTTTCATAATTATGTTAAATAAGTTGCCTTGCTATAGTTATAGTGGAATTCCAGTCCGTGTCAGTCAAGTCCAGTCACGCTTTAGTAAAGTAGTGGCGTGGTGACTTAACTATATTAAGCTTAAATGGAGTTTTGGAAGCAACACGAAAAATCATGTTTCACTACATTATATAGTTTTCTCACTCTCGCGCTTCTAATTCGGCAATTTATGAATAAAACACAACCATTTTTATGCATAAAAACTTGAAAAAATGCTAGATTTGGAAAAACAATACAACGCGGCGACACGACTCTTTCCGCGTTATTATTATTTACAGAATTCTCGCAAATTACTGTGCTACAGTTACAGGTTGGTGAAATAGAAAACAGTTATAGTTTCGTAACTGTCTTTATCTATAGCGCTTTGCTAATTTGTCCGTACGAATAACGCTGAGCGAAATGTGTCCCCGGACGGATGTGGACAATAAGCCGACAATATTAAAAATGACGCAGGTAACTCGGCAGGAAAACGCGCTGCAAAATAAATAGAGTAAGGTACGTTTTGGTTGGAGTGTAAATAGGTTGTAATTACATACTCTGAACAAGTCTGTTATTTTGATGTGAAACATCGTTTGGCGCGTCTTAGCAGTAAAACTGATTCGTATGCCGTGACAGCAAATGACATGACGCTATGTTATGCTATCATGCCCCCTAACGCCACGCCACTTTTCTGTTTGTGTACTATGAGAGCTGCGCATGTTTCACATCCCGTGACATATTTACATTTTAATTTTTTTTTTAAATTATACGCTCCATAGACACTGGGGTCCGTGACCTTTGTCAACTTAAACTACTTTTTTTTTACAATTTTACAATACAAAAAGAGGAAAGTTACGTTAGTAATCTTAATCTAAGGTTAAAGTAGGTACTAGATTGTGTGTATACCGCGAGCAGACCAGCGACCCGCAAGCAGCACCCGATCACGAGTATGACGCATGTGCCAGCCATCGCCCTCCTCAACCCTATCTGAGGGAAGAGAGCGACCCGACACGCGACGCCGCCGCAAGAAGGAGCCTTCGATGGTGAGCATGAATGCTCGGGGCATACACACAATCCTTATTTCTATTTACATCATAAGTTTATTAACATATTTATTTATGCGTCTTGCTTATACTCCGCTTTCCATAATGAAGGCCACCGATTGTGGCCGAAATTATAGTCGGATTTCCGATAGAATTAAACGTGAGTAATCCCGCATAAGTTTCGTAGCGATGATAGCTCAGTGGTTAGCGCGGTCGGTTCGAATGCCGAAGGGCGTGGGTTCAAACCCCAACAATAAGCTTGAGCTGCCGGTGAAGGAAAACATCGTGAGGAAACCATAGTATGGTAATAGGTTACTTTCTAGTACTAGGCTGGCTAGCTACCACCCTCAAGTTGAAAATCTGCTGCCGAACATCTAACGATGTATTCCGGTAGCCTCACTTGAGAGCCAGTTCCATTTCAGGCTAGATGTGCTTTACTATCTTCGACCACACCTTCACTTAGCATCAGATAAGCTGTCGTCAAACAACTAGCCTGTCAAACATAAAAAAAAAGTTAAACAAAAATGTGTCAATACCACGTCAGTTTCCATAATAGCAATGTAGTAGGTATTCGAGATATAGGTAAAACTATGTCTTTACCAACTGTCTTGCTTTAAGAAGTTAAATTTATTTTAGTACTTAATACTACATTAAGTAAGCCGATTATCTTACATTACCTTTCTGGGATTACGAGAATGATTAATGAGCCGACCTTTGAAGCAAATCTTTATTTTTACATTGGTTTAAATTTTTAGAATATTTTTTACGTTGAAGTTTCTGCAGCTAATCTGGAAAATAATATATATATTTTTTAAAAAGCTGAAACATATATAGATAAAGAGATAACGCTTGTCGGTCGTTAAAAGTATTTTATAATATACTAGCGGATGCCTCGCGGTTTCACCCGCGTAGTTCCCGTTCCCGTAAGAATATAGGGATAAAAAGTAACCTATGTCACCCGGGGATAGAAAAGCTTCCCAAAGGCGAAAGAACTTTTGAAATTGGTCTAGTAGTTTCGGAGCCTATTCAAAACAAACAATCAAATCTTTCCTCTTAATAAAAGTATAGATAGACAATATATAGTATAGACAGATATAGACACTCCAAAAAAAAATGACTCCCAAATTCAACAATTTTATTTATTATGTTAAATTATAATTATTTGTAATTACAATAATTTAAAAGTTTCTCGCTATGTTTTAAATTTATTGTTATGTCAAACGACATCATAACATTTAGTATGTACATAATTATAATGTTATATCTTGTTACTGATGTAAGGATTCAGTTAGCTCAGGTGCAGGGCAGTCCGCGGGGAAATTAAAAAATGATTTCTCCGTAGCTCCTTTATTTTGTATGCATAATTTCATGGCGCTCCTCTATCATCATTAGGGTAATTGATGGACTTCCCCGTAACGGGAAATTTCAACTGAGCACGAATATTTTATGGAATTACATTTCAAACTGCACAAGCAATGCGTGCTATCATTGCCATTTTGAAATGATTTCCAGGGTATAGATGGCTGACATGAGCTCTTTTGATATATTACTAGCAGACGCCTCGCGGTTTCACCCGCGTAGTTCCCATTCCCGTGGGAATACAAGGATAAAAAGTAGCCTATGTCACCCGGGGATAGTGTAGCTTCCCAACGGTGAAAATTTTTTTGAAATCGGTCCAGTAGTTTTAGAGCCTATTCAATACAAGCCAACAAATAATAATAGTATAGGCTTGCAGACGTCTTGCGGTTTTACCCGCGTAGTTCCTGTTCCCGTGGGAGTACAGGGATAAAAAGTAGCCTGTGTCTTGTGGAGATGTAACTTCCCAACGGTGAAATAATTTTTGAAATCGGTTCAGTAGTTTTTGAGTTTATTCGTTACAAACATACAAAAATCCAAATCTTTTCTCTTTATAATAATAGTGTAGATTACGTAATGATAATGCGACAAATGAGATGCTCTCCTGATGATAAGAGATAACGCCTGTCCATGACCATTACAGCGATACACAGAACTTTGGCTAGCAAAACAAACTTAAGAGCATCGCTGTTTTGTTACACACTACTGCTTGGCGGCAGAATATTTGGTACTACGATCGTGGCCTAAGCAACCTCCAAAAAAATATTGGTAATTAACTTACCAGAGAAAAATAGATTTGTTCTCTAGAGACTAAACAAACAGTATGTACTCTGATGGGAATAATATGTAACATAGTGATACAAAACACTCTTTGTATTGCTATCCGTTTAAGGGTATTGAAATGTTTCTTAGTATAATCTTTTCCGTGTAATTGTTCCTTTGAAGTGTTTTATCAACAGCATTGTTAGTGTGAAATGTGAATGCGTTAAACTTTTCGTGGAATTAAATACCGGATGTATTTTATATATGCTACTGTCTTGGAAGTCTGATACTGTTGCGGTTTTTTTTTCAATGCAAAAATATGTATGTGTTTTTCATTACTACGTATGTTCCTGTTTTAAGGGCTGCAGCTACCGAAACTACAGGACTGTCGCGATTTAAAAATAAGCGCCAAAACAGCGATGCCCTCGACTTTGTTTTGACACTCAAACTTCTGTATATCGCTGCGATTATTATACGTTATCTCTTACCATCACGAGAGCGTATCGTTCAACTCATTACTTTTATTTAAATTTACTTTTTCCATCAGGTAAGCTAGGAGCAAACGTTGATCAATTTCATAAAAAAATGTGTGTTTCAGTCACAAACAGTAATGCTACTTTATATTAATTACAAATTATAATTGATGTTTAAATTATTTGTATGCTAATATCATTTTATCGGCAAGTTTTATATACGCGCTGACATAGATCTGTTAAAATCTGATATTTCAGTAACATATTTCCTACAAGTTATTACCTAAACTGTCAATCAAACATTCCTTCAATATCCTAAACTGGGTCACGTCTGTGTCACTAATAAAATATGCGAAGATATCAAAAGAAATATCCCAAATTTTCGGTGAATTCTTGTAAAATTAGACCGTCGTGTCACGGCCCAATATCTAAAATGGGCCTCTCGTAGGGCTCTCGTCACTCGAGGGCGTTCGAAACGTACTGACGTGAAATTTTGAAGGGTCTGACGAGACTCCCCGGTCGGTCGCTGACGTCAAGCCGCTGAGAGAATAGGGCGTGTGCTCAAAGGCGATATTTTTTGGAGAAAAATTGTGACTTTTTTTCCTCGTTTTCGGCCATGGGAGAATCGTGGAATGGAATGAAATGAAATCAAAATTGATTGAATTAAATTCCTGCTCGAGTGGGTGTTCCCTGATAGATACAATCTGGGTGCATTCAAGTCGCAAGTAAATCAATTTTTTCTAGGCGAGCGTGCTCTACTGCTCCGTAGACCGCATTTTCGCTTAACATTAGGCCAGTTGGCGGTCAAACACAAGCCTAAAAGAAATAAAAAAAAATCGTGCATTGTGCCAGCTCTCAAGTTTCCACATTTTATGGTAAAGTATATAGAAATTCTTATTAAGTCTTAGTAAGTTTTTAAAATCTTATATTAAATATAAAAAGTACAAGGGTCGGTACCCTGTGCGTATTAGGTATACTTTTTAGGCACAGGTACAAGGCAAGTACGAATCACGTAAGTCCAGAGTTGTCGTTCTATTCTTTTCTAATCTAAACACTATGAGTGGTCAAGAGGAAGTGGAAACGGGTCCAAAGCTAAATATCCGAGGCCGTTAAAAGGATAATAAATTGGCTCCAATCCAAAACCGACCATTGCCCAGGATCTGGACGGAAACGGTTGAAGTAATACGATATGTTGAATGGAGATGTATCATTTGTGTGTGACCATAAATTATAAATTTTAAGTAAAAAAAAAACGAAAATCTTTAGGTTTACTAGCAATCCTTTTGTACCTGACTACAGTAACAATCCGCAGATTTTTTTAAGTTACGATAAAGCCATAACGAAGGACAATAATATGTTTGGTTTTTATTTAAAACTGACGTGGTTTTAGCACTTTTTTGTTTTACCTGTGCG
Source organism: Biston betularia (assembly GCA_905404145.2). Taxonomy (NCBI): domain Eukaryota; kingdom Metazoa; phylum Arthropoda; class Insecta; order Lepidoptera; family Geometridae; genus Biston; species Biston betularia. The sequence goes on from FR989868.1 coordinate 1,588,529, forward strand.
GGATTACTCATGATTAATGAATATTGGGTACTCTGACTATAGTCACGGCAATATTTGCTGTCTTTCAATATTTTTTTCTAAGTGATACTCATAAAAAATATCATGTAAGCGCGACTTTATTTTCGCCCAGCACTCTCAAGCTTTGTTGAGTGTCAATTCTCTGTAGATAGAGATAGGTTAATCTTACCTCTTAGATATTTTATTAAGCTCCTTCCTAAATAGAGTTTATTGAAAAATATAATATTAATAACTTTGACAATTTTTTAATTTATAAATTTTATGAATGGGACCTGATGTAATAAGAAAAATGTATCCAACTTTATTAAAATTTTTCTTTGTAACATGTTTTCAAGTTACTGTTTGAATTATTTCTTAGAATAACCAAAGATTAGATAAGTATATCAGAGTCAAGTTGAGAATTTGTATAAAAACTCATATAGAAAGGGCTATGCTCGGGGTTCAAACATTTCTTTTGAAATCAGTCCATGAATAATTCGGAAAACTCATTTTTGTATAACATGATTAGAGAGTTTTATCTTTTTTTTTTGTGTAAACAGTAATGAGACGAACGAGAAGCTCTCTTGATGGTAAGAGATAACGCCTGTCCATGCCCATTGCAGCGATACACAGAACATTGAGTATCAAAACAAAGTCCAGGGCATCGCTGCTTTGGCGCTCATTACTTTGATCTATCTATCTAACTATATTTATTGAAATCTAAGTGTTTGTCAACTGAGAATACACACACATATTTACATATCTATACGATGTCAAATTAATTTTCGATATCACATCTACATAAATCGTTTGAAATTGTATGGACAGCCGCAGATGTGTAATGATATCGCACGATGTTCAAAACAGATCTGCTCGGTATCGCTCCCATATCGCCACGCTACGTAAACTACCTAAAAGATATCGTCTATTATAAATTCAAGGCATGAAATTTAAGTTCCGTTTTACATGATTCAGTTTTATGGAGTTACACGTTGCACGTAAATTTTCATCGGAATCGGAAAACACTCAAAACGGTTCATAAAAGCGAACGTAAAATCTTCGCCTTCATCGAGACCTATTGAGTTAGACTTACCAAACGCCGTGGCTTAGTTTATATCTTACCTGAAATGGGAGAAAACTTTATTAATAAAAGCCAGCAGTATCGTTTATCAAAATAAGTTATGTGATTCGGCTTTACAGTGAACAAAGAAACTGATATAAATTGCTGAACTTTGACGGAGGTGTTTAGAAAATAGGATTAGGTAAGGGTGGAGTTGAATAGAGGGTAGCTACAACGCAAGACTACACAAAAATATAATGAATGGCCAGTCTACAGCTAGCAACAATAGTAGGAATCTTCAAGTGGGATTTTTTTAAATATCGGCAAACGATAGCGATGATAGCTCAGCGGTTAGCGCGGTCGGTTCACACGGTGAAGGGCATGGGTTTAAAACTTAACAATAACTTTGCGCGAAACAAAACTTCCGGATTGCGGAAAACATTTTGAGGAAACCATAGCTTGGTGGTACTCTTTAGTTACTCTCAAGTTGAAAAGCTATCGCCAGTCTGGAATTGAACTGGAACTGGCTGTCAAGTGAGGTTGTCGAACGACACCGTTAGATGCTTGTCGAAAGTTTTTCAAGTTGAGGGTGCTAGCTAGATAGCCAAGTACTAGAAATTACCCTACTACCATGCTATGGTTTTCCTTTACCGATCAATGTTTAGGTAACAAAAAAACAATTTAAATCTTCGATTCGAAAACCGATACAGATAAACATAATACAGCTTATTTATCGGACTACATCTTCGGGTTCCTCGCTCAAGCAAAAAAATATCCGATCCCCATCGAAAATAAATCGCACCCATAACACCCTATAAGAGGAATCGAATAAAAAACCCTAACCCATCGAGTTCCGAACCTCCGGTCAATCTGCCATATATCATTCTGTCGAACAATATAGACCGCTACAAATCGGAACAAAAAACGAGAGCAAGCCACTCGTGTCGGCCGAGACCGGCGGCACGTTTCGGAACAGTTGACGCGAATCAAGTGCCCGACTCTGAAAAGTGAAGGGCGGCAAGAGAAGTATTCTAACAAACGCTGACGCAATGACGCCGGACACTTAAAAGACCCGCAAGTTTGACGTCAGTAACTAGAGCGCTCTCCAAACCCCGGAACGTGTCTTCGAACCACTTTTTCAAGGATCTCAAGCGGCTCCAGTCGCCCTTCACAGGTTATTGATCAAAGACGGGCACGTCTACATATATCTAGACGTAAAATTACGTCGGAATAAACAGGGGGAACAATGATTGACGTAAATATTCTTCGAGATCTTCCCGCGAATCTAATTTACGGTTTTCATTGCGAGTGCTAAGTGGAAAGTTTCTTTGTTCGTTTAATGATGTTTCTGGAATTAGAATTGGAAATTCGCGGGAATTCGTTTGGTTTAGTTGGCGCTTTATTTATTAAAATATGACGTTATTTGTCTTCATTTCGTGTTTTATGAAGACAAGAACTGTTTCGATTAAACTTGGCCTGAGTATTAATTGAAATGAATTTGGTGTCTTGTTCTGCTGTGGTTTAAAGATGGATGTGATGTTTGTTTGTAGGTAAAGGTGAATGATAAAATTGGTTGTAATGTGTTTGCCATCGGATGTATGTAATCCTTTTATAAATTTAATGAGTTTTACAAATTTGACATTTAAATTATCATAATTTTAAATTGACATACTTGTTTTTTTATTGTTATTAATTTGTGACTATTATTTTCGTAAAATAATTACTATGTATGTTACTGTACGTGTATATACAGTAACATACTTAGTATAGTATACATACATATCGACCTGAAAATTGAATTTACCTATAAATATCAATATGATAATAAATGCACGAAGCTAAATATTATTTTATAAATTTCAACTGTTATAAAATTTTACAAAATTTATCATGCCATATTTTTTAATTTATGTAAAAGGTGTTTTTATCTTCTTACATTATCTGCTCATTGTTAAAACAACAATACATAAGACGTCTCTGTCTCTCTCTCTCTCTCTCTCTCTATCTCTGTGTATAAAAATGTCAAAAACTTGACAACTTAAAATAAGTAAGAAATTATTTATTAATTCAGACGTTACTTTGCGAAAATTCATTTTAAGATATTTTGGAGGATTTTTAGTATATTTCCGCTTAAAATTTACTAAGGTTGCAAGTGCTTGGCCAGAATCAAGCACTCGAAGTGTCAACACGTCCTGAAGATGTCTCGTGGAGAGGTGACACACGTACCCACAACTGGTCACTGCAGCGTAGAATGACAGCCCACTACTATCCCTCATATATAGTGGTGTCTAGGATTTCGTTTTGACTGTCCATTTCTCATCCGTTGAATCTCTTCCTTGGTAATCTGGATCTTTTCAAGGTCAGAGTGAATAGATATCTTCTAAGACTGTGTTTTATCTTCCAACCGATTGATCTTCTTGGTAGTCAAACGCGGGCTTATCTCCGTATTGAAAAAAAACACCGATTAAAACTAAACAAAACTTAAACGAAACTACAAACCAACATCTAAATAAAACTTTTAGCGAACCGAATGCCTTCTGCGTCCATCTTAGTTAAACTTATTGCAAAACAGAGGGACGTTGAGTGACGGATTTGCAAACAAATTGAATTCCAAAATCAGAGAACTCTAATTCGTTCAAGACAAGGTTTTCTCTCGAATGGCAGCGTTGGAATCTTGTAGCCAACTTTACAAAGTGAAAACTACGTCAAAGGAGGGGCATAAAGGAGACAGGGTTACATCAAAGGCGGCATGTGAGATTATGATACATGAGAGGTAAAATGCTTAAAATAATGATTCTCTATTTTTTTATTCACCAATGGTAGAGCTGAACTCGGACACACGTCTACTATAAAAATTCATCTTTAGCTTAGTTTTGCTTTTCTTTATTGTACTCAATAACACTAGTGGAACGATAAAAAATCGGCTATATCTATGTAGTGAACAAGTAAGTTTATGGTTGACATGATAGGTTTTTAACCCCAGCTCACCTGACATTATATCATATTTTATATTGCCGGTATTTTTATATTGACAACAATTTTTATTTTTAGCTCGGAGTTTCCCTACGAGATCGAATCAGAAATGAGGAGATCCGTAGACGAACTATAGTAACCGACATAGCCCAGAGAATCAGCAAGTTGAAGTGGCAATGGGCAGGGCACATAGCACGCAGAACTGATGGCCGATGGGGCTGCAAAGTTCTGGAGTGGAGACCACGGACCGGCAAGCGCAGCGTAGGACGTCCACCCACAAGGTGGACAGACGACCTAATAAAGACCGCAGGAACGCGCTGAATGCGACCCGCTTGCAAGCGGTCTTTGTGGAAGTCAATGGGGAGGCCTATGTCCAGCAATGGCTGAAATGATGATGATGATCATGAACAATTTTTATATATTGACATGTTTGTATATTGGCATACCTTATTTTGTCATTTTTTTTAATTATTTTTTATTCATTCACATGTAATTAGTGTTTGAAATATTTATTTGAACAAAATAAAGTATCTTATATTAATACTATTTCCAAATTTTTTCAAAAAACCTAATCTAAAAGTCAGATGGCCAGAATTCTGGCAGCATTGCCACGCTAGATGGCAATGCTAAGCTTTTGACCTAAGTAGATGCCAGTATTCTGGTTTGTCTAATCAGTGTTTTAAAACTCACATAATGACATACATAATTATTTGAAATTATGAATTGACTTGTAACATTGGTGTTATCAATAAAATATTTGTTATGTATTTTTATTATACCTATGACGTTGTGGTCGAAGATGGTATATACACCTAGCCTGGAACACGGCTGACTCTCAAGTTACGCTGCCGGAGCACACCGTTAAGTTTTCCAACTTTAGTAGCTAGCCAGCCGAGTACTATAAAGTACCACCAGGCTATGGTTTTCTCTCGATGTTTTTCTTTAGGTACTGGCAACTCAAGCTCATCATTGGGATTTGACCTCACGCCCTTCGGCGTGTGAAACGACCACACTAACCACTGAGCTCTCAGCGCTATACAACTGACAAAAAGTTATGTCATGAATTTAAAAATGATATTTTCACGCCTCCTGTGAGGTTGAATTGAATTTAATAAAACTTTATAATTCATTTTTAAGATTTTTGGTACCAATATTCGAGCAAATGAATATTTGAATTAAATTTAAATGTACATAATTATAGAAAATATACGAAAAATTACTATAAAGTATAGACCGATGCTGTTGAAAATAAAATAAGCAGTTTTTGGCAACATCCTATTTAAACAGTCCATTTTGGCATTTATTTTAAGTCCGTGACATAAATAAAGTTCTGTACACGTCAATGGCCATAAATCCTCATATTTATATGCCTGGGCTTACGAGAATAGATGGGTCTAGAGTTCTTATTGAAACTACCGTTTAGATTTTTTTCAAATGAAAAATATTTCAATAAAACGCAGATTATAATGTGGTATATTTTAATGAAGTAAATAAGTGCTACTATATTGATACGTAATAAATTCAAAGCAACTTTATGTTAATCCTACTTATAGATAGATAATTATAACACTTTATTGTGTACACTATAAATAGAAAAAAGTACAGAGAACAAAGAACCTTATGAACTAGTGCCACAAGTGGCGGCCTTATCGCTAACAGCGATCTCTTCCAGGCAACCAAGGAAAGAAAAATACGATAGAAAACATAAGAAACAGACAGAACACAACACGGAATACAATACTAATATTATAAAGGCGAAAGTTTGTATGTTACTCTTTCACGCAAAAAATACTGAATGGATTTTGATGAAATTAAGTATGGATGTAACTGACACCCTGGATTAATCCATAGGCTACTTTTTATTCAGGCAAAATGTAGCGGGTAAAAAAGTGGGACGCAGTTTATAAAAAATAAAATGAATTACAAAAATTTTAGATAACGCAAAAAGTGACAGAAACTTGGAGTTAAGAGTTCAATACAATTCTTCCATATTATTTTCAATAAAACTAAAACACTGACTTTGTGGTACCATGACAGTAATAAACAAATACATTGTGTACCCGCAAAACATTAAGACCCAACTTAGAAGTCATTAACACTGAAAAAGCTTAAAGCTTAACACTTTAACAGCCCATGCTCAAACGTTTAAAACTGCAAAATTTTCTAAATAGGTACTTTTTGCGACGCTGTTAAAACTTGGCATTAAAATGTTGGCAAAGGACAAGGAGAGCGCTGCAATTTACTTTTTATACTACGTTCGTTTTTTCATTACTTACAGAATTGATTTGTAAAAATATCACTTTTACATTGCATGAAACGGCTTCCTCACAAACCACATCTAAATCACCGCAACAGGCAGACTGCTTTTCGCTATCATGCTTAACTCCATCTCATCCACTGGAGCTACATTGCCAGCGACCCAGAGCCTCGCTCCGATACTTTAAGGAGCTGGGTGGGCTGGGGAAGAGAAAAAAAAAAGTGTAGATGCTGGCAGGGGAAACGCACAATACACCCCAAGCGGGACCTCAGTGCAGGACTCATCGCCGCCATTCCGAATAAGAATCACTTTTACAAAAATGCGAGTTTTTTTAAAAGTGCATTTAAAATTACCCATTATACCAACAGCCAGCCTTAAGCTCTAAAAGTTGACTTTGCTTCATGGTTGATATTCCAGAAACGAGAACCGAACTGTTCGATTCCACTTTCAATTCCCTGCCCGAGTGGGTGTCCCCCAATAGATATAATCTGGGCGCCTGGTCTGCAAAACTGTTTAATTTAGTATTAAATTAATTGATTTATTATTTGATTTTCTACTTTATATAATTTGACTTAATTTGTGTTTGATTGTAATTTAATTTATGTTTAATTTTTATATCGAATTGACATATTTTGTAATTTAATCTATTCATTTTAATTTAATTTAATTTTGTTATCATTTAATTGACTTGTAACTTAAATTATGTTGTCAGTAAACTACTATTAGTCAATTAACTATGCCTTTAAGTCGCGAGTGAATCGATACCTTCTAGACAAACGAGCTCTATCGTAGACTGCATCTCCTCTTCACTTAACATCAGGTGGTTATCAAACAAGCCTATTTATGTAAAAAAAAAATGGTTTAGATTAAAAGTTTAATATTTCTATCTCGCTTAATCTCTCTAATTTACACCAATAAAAGAGACGACATCATTCACAACAGAGCTATTGTCCAACAAGAGCGGTTTTCATAGTATTATCATGTCCCTTATACAGCATGAGTGGTGAGACACTTGCTTAAGGAGAGTACTCGGTACTTGATTCTTGTTTATGATTATGTAATAAAATTAGGTACTCAATTTTTGCCTAAATTTCCCTATAAATAAATGAAGCGTGGATATACTCCCGACGCTGATAACGATGTTTTGATCATACGACAAGAACGTGCTTGTCCCGCCCGCCCGTCTTCGGTGCGAGCGTCCTCACAACATCCAGCTCGTGCGTCCGCGTGGTGTCCATGCATTGCGTAATTAATTCTATAACTTTCGGTTAGGTTTACCTAGTTTCATTTTCATTTACATTTTTTTTCTTCGTATATGATCGCCAAGAATCACGTCCCCGAGTATCGTAGGTGTGTCTCACCAGTCATGCAGTATATAGCCATATTTTCTGGAATAAAACAAAAATAAGACGAAAACTAAATTAGAATGAATTCAATATGATTATTGATAAAATTAATTATATTTCAACGATTAATGAAATCACTATTAACATATTGTACATTGGTTGTTTTAACTGTAATTGAAATAATTTGGTTTCATAAAAATTATAGCATATCTATTGTTTTTATTATGTTCTGCACTGTCGTTACATGCCCATTTAAAATAGTAACGAAGCACAATGTTTTTCCGTTTTAAATAGTTTTCAGCACTGAGCGCTCCTGTTGTAAACTAAACCGGGGCGTATTAAAAGCGTTTCGAGACTTATTCCGCGGCTAATACAGGTCAATTTCCTTTGTTCTGTAACAGACGCAGTTTTTCACAAAAGGGAATGCAATTTTCGCAGACAATAGTCGGAATTAACTGTGTGGCTAACCTGACTATTCGAATTTTAGTAATTTGGTCAGGTATTTTATTATTACGAATTCGGGCGAAAAGGCTTTTGACTACTGACTAATAAGGTGTCGGTCTGTAGTTGAGTTTGCATGTTTTCGTGGGATTTATAATTCAGATAGTCTTTCGTGTATACTAATAAGTCATTTCAATGGATAAGATATATATTTAGTTTATTTTCGCCAATCGTTTCAGTTTTTTTTATCGCTGACAGACTAGGTGTTTGACCACAGCTCACTCGATGTTAAGTGACAGTGTGGTCGGAGATGGTAGAGCACACCAAGCCTGGAATGGAACTGGCTTTCAAGTGAGGCTGCCAAAACACACCGTTAGATGCTTGGCGGCAGATTTTTAACTTGAGGGTGGGTGGTACTGAAACGAGAAGAGGATATTAAGACTTGCGGTTATTTAAATTAGTTTTTTGTTTTAAATTGTTTCAGATTGCACACACAGAGTAGTGTTTCGACAAAGAGCCTGTGGCTATTCCAGCTAACCTGCTTACTAATTTTAAACACACCGCCATTTAACATCTGGGGATTTGTGGTCTAAAACCTAGCCAACCAAATAGCCTAGCCCTATACAAAAATATTAAAAAAAGAATTTGGGAAAAGAATTATGTCCAATCCTGTATGTAGTGCTACCAAAGCTAGGTATATATTATATCTGTTTACAAAATGTATGCACGTTTAACACAAAATCCTCTTTAAAACGATTTTCAGTGGAATAAAAATGAAAACACACTGACTTCGCTTTGTAAAAACTTATTCGAGTAGTGAGTAGGTACTAAAAGTTTGTTTCTCTTTAAATGAAGTCCCTAGGATTAAGCTACAACTTTTTACATTTTAAATCAAGCAGTGAAGATTGAGCTAAAACTTTTTACATTGTGAAAAATCATGTCCTGAAGACCGATCTAAAACTTTTTGAACCAAATCGTGAAAATTAAGCTACAACTGTTTAAATTTTAAATCAAGCCGTTAAGATCGAGCTAAAACTTTTTACATTTTAAATCAAGTCCCGAAGATTTATCTAATTTTTTTAACTATTTTATTTAGCTTGTCCTGTTTGTTGTTGTTGATGATTTTGGGTCAAATTTAGTAATAAAAATTAAACCCCCTTTGTGTTGACAGATTTATCTAATATTTGGTACACAACTTACTTACTTTTTTTACTTGTTATTTAAATTTAAAGCAAGCAGTGATGATCGAGCTATAACGTTTTACATCTTTAATCAAGTCCAAAAGATTAAGTTAATACTTTTTACATCTTAAATCAAGTCTAAAAGATTAAGCTAAAACTTTTTACTTCTGAAATCAAGTCCCAAAGATTGAGCTAAAACTTTTTACATCTTAAATCAAGACCTGAAGGGTGGAATTGCGTAGAGTGAGAGAAAGAGTGGAAACACATCACCGATGTTATCTACGGAACGCGTCTTCATTTATCACTCGCTGAGGTATGGCGTATTATTCGTAGACAATATCAAAAACGAAGCGGCACAAGATACAAGTGACAGCTATATTTATTAAAAGCAGATGAGAGTTACAACAAACTGACAAAAGAATCAAGAATAAATGAAGGAATCCATCTTAGAACGCATGATAATTTAACATCAGGTGAGATGGTGGTCAAATGTAAAACTATTAATGATAATAAAAAAATGAAAACTGCCTCGTGTTTGTTATCATTGTATTCACTTTGTAAATACATTTTTAACCATTCATCATCACATTTTGTCTTTTTTGGAATCTCTGCTGTAAGATTTTAACAAAACAGAGTTACAACACAAAAAGTATTCTAATTTTTTAATAACTCTGTATACCTATAATTATTTCCCAGATAGTGTTCTTCTTCTTTTTTGATTTCGGCGTCGTATTTTGTGCATTTGCCAGTATCAGGTGTTTTGATAATATCAAGTTAAAAAGTAGTCAAAGGCCAGTCCATGTCAGCCCAATACAGTCATGTTTTAGTAAAAGTGACTTTACTGTAAGCTTCGATGTAGTAGCTGTGATTAATTATTATTTGTGACACGCATTTCGTATTAATAATGACGTCACAGTACCTATATCAACCCACTTTTTAGGGTTCGCATAAAAATAATTTATTTATTTTAATTTATTTTGTTTTACTCATGCGGTGTAACTCGCATTTATATCGGAAACTTCGACTATAGTTTTGGGCGCATGCGGTGGCCTTCACCATGGATATAAAGTTGAGTACAAGCCAGAGGAGGCCGCGCGCGCATTGTGCTTTGTCTCCATGATAAAAGCCACCGGATGGCTGAAACTGCAGTTAGAAATTCAGATATAATAATCAAAATATACCAGCCTTGTTACTATCCCACGGCCAGCGTCCTTGCCTTGGACCGCGAAGCTTCTTGAGTCTTGGTGGTAGAATGCGTAAGTAATGTTACCTACCTATACATACCTACAGTAATATTGAACGTAATATATCAACTGTTGAGTGAATGTCGCACGTTCTCACTCGTTATGTTAGCTAGAGATGTTTGCTTTGTTTTACAAGAAAAGGAAATAGTTATACTTACTTGTCACTTTGCATTTTGAACTACATAAGTAATAAAACTCACCGAAGAGAGAAAGGAAAGTACGAATTTTGCTATTCCGTGAGAAAACTTGTTGAAAATTGTCTTTCAAAAAACTAAAAGGACATTAAACTTTATAACAAGACGAGAACTATAATATTAAGGTGATTTAAAAATGCCTTGATTAAATATTTGTATCTCAAATGTATGTCTTTTCAATTCAACTTTTTTTTTTTAAGGTTGGTACGTTAGGTGTTTCACAGTTCATCTGATGTTAAGTGACAGTGTGATCGAATATAGTAAAATGCATCTAGCCTGGAATGGAACTGGCTCTTAAGTTAAGCTACTAGAACATACCGTTAGGTGCTTGGTGACAGATTTTAAACTTGAAGCCAGACGATTAATAGTAAATACCCTATCAATATGCTATGGTTTCCTCACGATGTTTTGCTGTACCAGCAGCTCAAGCTGTGTACACTGCTGCTGGGGTATGAACTGAGCTATAATTTCTGCCAAAATATAAATATTATGGTCATAAAAATTATTAGCTTATCAAGGTTCACTGCTGGACATAGACCTCAACCACGATACCGAAAATCCCTCAAAAGACAGATATGTCTAGATCATTGCCACTTTAGCTATTTTGTAATGACACTCATTTTTTAATCACAAATTTTAGTTTATGAAGAAAAAGATGAAAATTTGTTTTCTAGTTTGAATATAATAGAGTATTCTGCCTCGAAAATAACTTACTGTTTTATAATTCAAGCCCGTAGTATAAATAATCTCTGTGAAGATGAATGCCTCCTAAATTATTTTACGTTCTCCAAAATTGTTAGGCAGAAAATGCCTGGAGTTTTTTTTATATATATTTTGGTATACTACATTGTATTTAGAGTTGATGTAGATTGGGATTGCGAATCTCAGCGCGAACATAAAACTTTCCTTGTAGGCGTGAAATAAACAAGGGAAAGACATGTCTTCACAACAAAATAAGGGTACGTGCAAGCTATAAGCGTTTAGTTAGCCACAGAATAGCGGAATAGTAACGTAGAGCAAAATGTGTAAATAGTATTACTTTTTTGTATTTGACAATAACTCACTTGATGTTAAATGACGGTGTGATCGATGATGATAAACACATCTAGCGTGGAACGGAACTGCCTCTCAAGTGAGGCTGCCAGAACACACCGTTAGGTGCTTGGCGACAGATTTTCAACTTGAGGGTGGTAGCTAGCCAGCCGAGTACTAGAAAGTACCGAATACATAAATACTTTTTATAAATACATACTTATAATACATACAGAACACCTAGATACAGAACAAACATTTGTTTATTCACAAAATGTGTGCCCTGAGTGGGAATCGAAACCCACGCCCTACAGCTCTCAAGGCAGGCTTACTACCAATGAGTCCACGGGGCTGTCAATTTTCAATAATTCGTGATGTGATCTTGATTACACTGCGTTACGCTGTCGCTGCGCTTGTAGTATGACCTCACCCTTAGACCTTTTTTCGCCAACGCTCGGAGGCGCGCAATCAAGAGAAATCGCAGAACGTCAACCTAGAACCAAGGTAATAAAATAAAGAAATTAATTTGGTCCTAAGTAAAGTTTACCGAGATAACTAAAGCAATGTCTGTAGGTCAGGTTTTAGTATTCTTACGTTTATAACAAAAGTGTGGAATATAAGAAATAACTTTGTTTTTTAAGATTAAGGATAAATTTGTATGAAATTCTGCATTGTCTTGTTTTTGTTTTACTTATGCGGATAACTCACGCTTCAATATATCGGATACTCCGACTATAGTATCGGCCACATCAGGTGGCCTACATCATGGAGTACAAGTCACGCGCGGTGTGTTTCAACAGCCTCACTTAAGAGCCAGTTCCATTCCAGGCTAGGCACGTTTACCATTTTAGACCGTCACTTAACATCAAGTGAGCTGTAGTCAAACAACTGGCCTGTCAAAAATAAAATAAGAGTGGGAAAATTATTAGAAAAAATGGTCTCTTTTCTCCTTTGCTTATTCATATTAGGCTCATAAGTGCTCGAGTACTAAAGAATAAGTACACAAAGATAAAGCGATTCCAATCCAATTTCCTTCACAATTTGCTTCTCTGAAAAAGTACAAAGTGTTTTAGTGTAATGGGCGGCTGTCGCACTCTATTGCTATTGTATTCAAATGTAAACATTACAATAAGATTGAAGAAGCAATAATAACGCTCTGCTCTACTACGCGGAGACCGAACATGCTAGATTTATTTTCATAATCAGATTAACGTTTTAAGGAAACGTAAACATATTTTATTTGTTGTAGAATTGATGCGTAAATTACGTTTATGTTGATGTATTTTTACTATGTGTTAGTGCATTATTTTAATGGTCTCTAAATTAAATATTATGATGTCATTGTTTCTTTTTTAGAATCGAACCTGGACCAGATTGGCACAGGACCGAGGCAGATGGCATAAGAGATACCTATATTGAGCAGTGGAATAAAGGATGAAAGAAATGGGCTATAGATGATGTTGATGAATACGTTATACTTATCGCACGCATAATCAAATACTGGCTTAACTCAAAAAAGTCAGTTTTTGGGAAATCACGAAAAACCTACGTGCAATCACGACCTCGTCGGCTTTTTTTAAAATAGAATAAACATTAATTTGGTAAATAAACATATTAATTTTTTTTCGTGTAGTCTAGAAACTTATCAATAGTTATGTGTTATTTACTTTGTTCAAATTAAATAATAATAAATATTTTTTTATGTTTTAAAATTAACTACTTGAGTTAAGTCTGTCTACTTTTAAAACTAAAGCAAATAAACTTTATTATTGGTGGCATATTCAACTATAAGTCTGTCTTGTTTAAACTAATTTCTTTATTTCAAGGACTCAATATGTTTTTAGTCTGTTTATTAGTAAATCAACTTATAAAACTTGCTATTTATTTTTGTAGAAAATACACTCAACTCGGATTCGGTCTAGGTTCAATTAAACAACAGCAACTTCACATTAACAGCGTCCGACACAAACTGACATCAGTCGGTATTTGAACAAAGACTGTGTGAGAAACACATAAAAATGAAAAAGACCGATATTGTGTAAAGGTGGTCTATTGACGCAATTTTGATGTTTTTCCAAATTCATATTATAGATGGCATTGAAAGAAGCCTACATCTATACGTAACTCATTTTTGACCTAACTCCTAATCGGACAGTATTTGATTATGCGTGCGTTATGTATGTTGTTAACTTGATTTTAGCTTTTTTTGCATCCTTTTAGCACCCACTATCTTTAAAAGCAGGAAATAATATTTTCATTTTGCTTATAGAAAACCAAAGTATCTATGTTTTAGTTAATTACGAAGTAATATTTAATTATGATTAAAATTATTTATTTAGAATAAATGTTTAATAAACATAAGGCAAAATACACATTTTAATAGAAATTTAAAATTTTCGTGTTTCATTATTCATAAGATTATCTATGTCAAACATTTTATTTCATTATAATTACAAGTCATCTCAATATAAACATTTTACCAACCTGATTTTTGATTGATGATGATGATGATGTGATTTTTCGGTGCCTCGGTCCTTGTTACCGAGCAGTGTAATAATGATGGACGTAGACAGTATTAGCGTGAATATACCGCTTTTGTTCGTGGGCCGCTCTGCGTGGAATGGAATGCGCATTATATGCGAAAGACACACAGTTGAATAGAGTGTACAAGCAAGATACATATATTTTTAAAAATATTTTTACATTTTTAGTTGTATTGACTTCCCGGGTTTTTTTTGACCTAGGGGAAACAGTAGGAAAAAATTTGGTAGCCCAAAAAAAACCGTAGGTTACAAAGCTACAAGAATTAGCGATTCGAGCTAGAAAATAACGAGGTTTTGAAATATTTTTGAAAAAAAAATAAGGCGACCGGTTGTGGCCAAAGTATCCGATATAGTTAAACGTGAAAAATCACACATAAGTAAAACAAAACTAGAACGCCTATGTAACAATGGCTTTATTTAATAGTCTGCTGATCCAAACCTGGTTTCACCTTCTTTTAAATTTTGGTTATGGTAGACAGGCTACGTCCTTAGACACAGCTCATCTGCCCCAACCAAATACTTTACTATTAATTTTTGATTGTGTATTAAATTACAACAAGTAACTTTGGTTTTATGTAACTTTTAGGTTAGATTTTTAAGCCAATTACATTTTCAAATTATGGCATTTGGCTTTTTTTTTCAACAGAAACACTAATGGAAAATGACGATGTAAAATAAGATGGAACTTGGTTGCATAGGAAGTGCCCATTTACGTTTTTCTCGAAAAACCTCAGGGTGTACTTGGTTGGAGTCTAAAAACGTTTAATATTACAATTAAGGTATCTTCAAATCCAGAGTAAGCCGTTTTCTTCTTTACCTTAGACCGCATCACTGCTTAATATCAGGCGGACAGGCAGGGTATAGTGAAACGTATAACTATTTTATTTAGAAAAAACGTTTAGTGTATGTCGGAGGATCTTTTTTTAGAAATAAATTGTCATTCTGTTATTCTTTGTTTATATGTCATTGTTTTGGCGCATTGTCGTGTAATTTTATATTTCTTAAATAAAAATATTTACTAACCATTTTTTTGGTCCGTGTGTCACGAATAATAATGGAACGCGCATAATAAATGGCGACACGTAGGTAAGGTAACATCGTTCTTTCATTTTTCGCACGGTCGATTAATCTTCCTCTTTCTCCACTCGAGTAGACCTTTTGAGTATTCAGGGCAGTGTGTATCGACAAATGGCGGTAGAATTTATTGTTTTTATTCTAGACGTTTCCCTAGGTTATGATTATATTGCTTGTTATAAACAAGATACGTTTGATGAGTCGTAGAAAATATTAACTACAAGTAATGTGTGACACAACAATTTAAATAGATTCGGATATGAAAGTTAAGCACTTTTCTGTAGTTTTTAAGTTAAAACTTTAATGTAGATTAGCCAGACGAAACCTTAATATTTACATCCCATGTTATTCACCATGCGCATCATTATTTTGTCCATAACTCCCGAAATTCATTGGCTGAAAATCTTTCTTCCCCATTCGTTACAATATTCAAATGTGTCTCAGTAAATCGTTGAATATTGTTCATGTGTATTAACATATATTTTGTTTTGGGTTCACCCTGCCTAATCCGCCCTTGGTAGATGGAATCCTACTTTGGGACAAGGATATTTTGGTAGATTATAATTTAGTAGGGATTTCTTGCTAATAGAGTTAGTCTAATGTAGAAACATAGCTAATTTTTTATTTTCTAATTTCTTTTGTATTTTAAAAGCGAAATGTTTTCACGTCTTTGATGATTGTTTTACTTTAAAGAGCACACTAACACTAACACTGCATATTCCGTTACTGGGGAAAGCATAGCACTTTAGAAAACCTTTTTCGGTGGATTCTTCGTCATCTTTACGCGGCCTTTAGTCCGCAGCAAGACAAGGGCGCGCATTGTATTAAGCGTCATCTCCTTGAAAAAGGCCACCGGATGTTGCCAAAGCGCGTGAGTATCTGACTTAATTAAACGTTAACGTTTAGTTTGGATAGATGGAGGAATGTTTGTTTCTCTTTCACGCAAAAACTGTAGAACGGATTTGAATGAAATTTGGTATGGAGGTAGTTGAGATCCTGGATTAACACATATGCTACTTTTTATCCGGAAAACATGTAGCGGGTAGCACTGCGGGGCGCAGCTAGTCCCACATAACTAAAACAAAACTGTGTCAAAACCACGTTTGTTTCCATATTCCGAAATAAACTTTAATACTGCTAGATTTAATTGAATAAGATCGGTCACATATAGAAGCTACAGTTTCTTGGCAAACAGCAAGAGAACTAGGAACATATATTTGAACTCAGTATTTGAATAGGCACCGGGGAACGGTTGACAAGTTGTCCGAGGTAAAGTTAGAAGCCCGCGGGACATCGCCTTTGTTATTGCATAATCTCGTATATGATATAGATCTTGTATTTGTGGGTAAGTAATTAAAGTTTCCGTACAATGCGTTCTCTACAAAATATCTTATTCTCAATTACAAGTACGTACTAGAATGGTATCTAAACGTATGCAAACACGTTTAGTAGAATTTTATTTTTTTATGACTTACAGGCTTGATGTTCGACTACAGCTCATTTGATGTTAAGTGCTTGTAAACATGCAATATAATATAAATCATTATAATTCATATATAGCTTAGCGCTTAGCTTTACTGTTGGATAAGTTTAGCGCCATTTTGCGTAATTTTGGTGGACTAGAGGTGGAATGGCGCCACCTCTGACGTAACACTGGTTCCGTGCACTGCTTGTCGTTAGTCCTGTGATGTATTTTAACTTCAACCAATGAGAGGAGGTAGAACTTGCGGATGTCAGCCGGTAGAGTCGCTGTTGGAAGCGAGCCGGCCGTGCGTTGAATGTTAAGGTGGAGAGATCATTGATTCTTGGAGAAGAGATTGAGTTGGACGGTTGTAGAGTGCGAAGCTAAGCGGAACGTCTCGTCCCCAAGCTATGTAACAGTGACTATACTGTTCTAATCATTCTTAAACTAAAATCGTTGTAAAGTGCTGACTAAACTTTGTATAAGGGAACTGAATTGAATGGTTTGTCTCCTCGCCCAGTAACCAAGTATGATACGAATATCGGCCATACCACCTACCCCACCCTGCCTCTAACGACGATTCTCCAACATATATAATAAATAATAATAAATAATAAATTTTGTTTATTACCATAACTCGAGTTACATTAGTATAAATTAATTAAACCTTATAATAATAACTAACAAACTAGATTTTGTAGCATTACTTGTGGACCCTGCACTAAGTAAGAGCTTGTGTCGCAGGGGCCACCAGAATTTATAAAAAAAGAAAAACTTATCTAGGTATGAATGGGTTCGGAATAAAATCACAGAAAAGAGGTAATAAGACAAATTATACATTTTATATAAAATTAAACGTGTGTGTGAATATAGTGTGTGTGTGTGTGTGTGTGCGAGTGTGTGTATGTGTGTAAGAGTTTGTTGTCTGTGTTTCTATAGCATGAAAAGCAGTTTTATGTAGTTTAGTGCGGTGTTGTATGAAATCGGGAGCTATCTGTAAAGCGGAGACTAAACGACTGTTTTTAGTAGCTCTTCTGTCTGATCATAGGTGAGAGAATGTAAGTATTTGAAAATTGTGCTTTTGCATTCTCTTAAAGTTTTATTGCGAATGTCGCATTGTTTGCTGATATGATAATATAGATTACATTAACAGTTGCGTTATTACTATAAATCCATAGTAATAATTAACCGTAAATCAAATACAACATAATTAATAATAACACCAATTATACCTACATGAACCCACGTATTAGGTCCTAAGGGATCCTACATAGCATTATGCTAGACCCTTAAGGCAGAATAAGTAATAGTTACTACTGAATATTTGATTGAGTGAAAGGCACTAACCTGCCTGTACATTGGGCGGGCCTTAGTTATTCATAATCAGATGATAGAGGTGATTGTTTAGGTTATCTATTTATACTGGTACTGGTGGTTGGTAAACATAATGTTTAGTAACGTATCTTTTTTTTTTTAATGTAAAACGTAAATGAGACGAACGGGACGCTCTCCTGACGGTAAGAGATAACGCCTCTCCATGACCATCGCAGCGATACACAGAACTTTAAGAAACAAAACAAAGTCCAGGGCATCACTGATTTGGCGCTCATTACTTTGAGACTTGATAGTTAGTCTTAACAGCCCAGTAATTTCACTAGCTGCAGTACCCTTCAAACCGGAACACAGTAATATTTACACACTACTGCTTAGCGGCAGAATAACTGGTACTGCGGTGGTACCTACCTAGACGACCTCCTGCTAAGGAGATCTACCACCAAGAGAAATCTTTTACGTATATACATAAACAGCACTCAATCTAGTTAGTTCATGGTCGACGGTCCAAAAACACGTTCATTGTGCGGACTGCTAGACAGTGAAATACGCTGGCTGAGTGGGTATTCTTTATTGAATATAATCTTGGTGTCTTCAAGTCGAGAGGCAATCGTTATCTTCTTGACAAGAAGGCTCCATTTTAGACCGAATTATATAGATAGATATAACTCTTTATTGTGCACATCATAAATAGAAAAAAGTACAGAGAACAAAAAACCTTGTTAACTAGTGCCACAAGTGGCGGCCTTATCACTAACAGCGATCTCTTCCAGGCAACCAAGAAAAGAAAAATACGACAGAAAATTTCACATTATCACTTAGCATCAGATGAAATGGCGGTTAAACATAAGCCTATTTCTTATTTAAAAAAAAAATGTTAATACTAATAAATTGTTTCTACGAAAAGCCTTAGTTGTATTCTAGTAGTAGTCACCAAGCACCTAAGTGTTTCGGCAGCCTCTTTTGAGAGCCAGTGGGATTAAAGTGCCCAAAAAAGGTGTATTTATCATCTTTGACCACAGCATCAACTAACAATTCATCAGATAACATATTCCTAGCATGTTAACGATAAAATATCCAGATACAATCATTTCTATCCATAAAACGCTCTTTTAATTTACAAGTTGCAAGTAATTCAGTAGCGTTGATAGCTAAATGGTTAGCACAGTCATATCACAAACCGAAGGGTGTGGATTTAAGCCCCAACAATACGCTTGGACTGCTGGCGAATGAACACATCCTGACGAAACCATAGCATAGTAGTAGGGTTCTTCCTAGTACTTGGCTACAATCTTCAAGTTGAACATCTGTCTTCAAGCATCAAACACTCCGACTGCCTCACTTGAAAGCCAATTCTATTCCAGACTAAGTGCGTTTATCATCTTGGACTAAACCTTCACTGAACACAATAAAAAATAAAATAAATATCATACGACATTACACACACCCCAAACTAAGCAAAGCTTGTACTCTGGAAGTCAGATTACTGATAGAATACTTAAGTATTTTTTTTTTTAAATACATACTTATAATAAATACATAACACCCAGCAGGTAAACTGTTAAGTGAAAAAACCTAGCGCGTCAACAAAAAAAAACGTGGAAGATTGTTTACTGTTCTCTTAATTTAAAAAAACGAATTTTTTTACTTTGGAATTTTTCGTTCATTATTCTATTTCATTAAAATATGTTTGAACGATTTCGTGCTAGAGACTCGATTAGCTTGCTCGTCGACAGGTAGGTAAGCTGGCCGTAGTTTCCTTCATCAAGTTTATCCGACCACGTTAGGCCTTGAAACTCCACAAGCGAAGGTCTGATGGAACTAATTCAGAATTTAATCATTATAATTGGCGTTACTTTACCCGCATCTCAGTGGGTAGCCTATGTCTGTCACGGTGATAATGAGAACTAAACCTGTACTAAGATGATTCGACAGACGTAACTGTCGCTATTTGAATACATAATTTCGCTCTAGTGTCTAGAGTCTAGGCGATAAGGCTGCCGATGTACTAGTATGTACTAATCAATGTACTAATCAATCTTGATATTATTTGTTTTGTTATTTTTTTAACTTTCTCTCTGTTATAACAAACTAGTTTACGCCCGCAACTTTATCTGCGTTAACTTTAGAATTATGTTCAGAGTGAAATGAAACATGTGTAGGTAACAAATAAGCAATAGTCAAGCAACTTGCGCAATTTAAAATATTCAAGGTATATATTTAGTTTGTTTCCGCTTAACAGACGTTTCAGTTACAACAGTGATGAGGACTTAAATTTGAAAGCAATGTATTAATTAAAAACTGAATCCTAATTTTACTTAATATCTACAGCTAATTTTGACATAAAGTTAAAAACTAATTAAACAAATTCTAGTTAAAATAACCACAAGTCTTAATATCCTTCTTTCGCTGCAGTAACCACGTGCCGACACGTGTTTCGCCTCTACATCCTCAGGAGGTGTTGACTCTTCGAGCGCTTGGTCGAGACTCCACCGGGAAACTAAATATATACCTTGAATATTCAAAATCAACTTCCGCAAATTAACGCCTGAATAAATCAATTGCGCTATTTTATTATTAGATTAAGACCCTTTTGCCTGAATAATATTTCATAAGACGCATCTACACAAAATTTCAAGTGAATATGTTCAGAAGTTCGTTTTTTAAATAATCTCACTTGAACTTAACATTTTTCTGATATAAAAAGTATATAACTTATATATTATGTTTTTTTATGTAAAAAGTAATGAGACGAACGAGACGTTTTCCTGGTGGTAAGAGATAACGCCTGCCCATGACCATTGCAGCGTTACACAGAACTTTGAGTAACAAAACAAAGTCCAGGGCATCACTGCTTTGGCGCTCATTACTTTGAGACTTTTGATGGTTAGTCTCAACAGAACCAGTAACAACCAACCCAACTGCAACACAGTAATGTTTACACACTACTGCTTAGTGGCAGAATAACTGGTACTGCGGTGGTATCTACCTAGACGACCGACTGCTAAGGAGATCTACCACCAATTAATGTTAAACTGAGCAATGTGGGTATCCGACACTTCGTTTATTCGTTCGTGACCACCAACCCGTCAATATTTTAGTCTACGTCCCACCACTCTGACTGGTAACATGTCCTTCCCAACTCTATTTCAGATACAATACAAGATACTGCGATAATGATGCCCGAAACTTGGCGCCCAATACCGAGACCAAAGCTTCTTAATCCTAATACCTTCATCATAACTTGATATCGATTTTCGCACTTGATATTGATAGCTATTTAAAGTTTCGCTGACCTACTAAAGTTTTCGCCTGAGGCTCGAAGATCCAAAGTTATGGCACAGATTAGGAATACAAGAGTTCAATTAATAAGAGTTCAATAGACAAGTTTAATTGCGATAAACATCAGTACAGAATCTGCTATTCATGTAAAATAAATGTTTTATGAATTAGTTTTTTACGAATTTAAAACGAACAATATGCTATATATATAAAAATATGTCAATACCAAAAATTTTGCAGTGATACACAGAACTTTAAGTAGCAAAACAAAGTCCAGGGCATCGCTGCTTTGGCGCTCATTACTTTGAGACTTTCGATGGTTAGTCTCTACAGACCTGTAATTTCGCTAGCTGCAGTACTCTTCAAACTAGAACACAGTAACGTTTACACACTACTGCTTGGTGGCAGAATATCTGGTACTGCGGTGGTACCTACCTAGACAACATCCAACTAAGAAAAACTACCACAAAATGCTTTGCATTGCATTGGTGACAGGATAGTGCTTGACCAAGTTCTTACCTGATATTAAGTGACTAAACAGTCATCTTAAGATCCAAATATACACATTTATAATATTAGTGGGATCATCATCAACATCATCATTTCAGTCGTAAGATGTCCACGGACATAGTAGGATAAACATTTGAAAAAAAAACAAAAGTTGTTGACAATATTTTTTTAATTTTAATCTTTTCCGTATTCCCGTAAAACTCTGTTCTTTCCTATTCCCTGACCCTAGCAGCTCATGTATTGGTTCGGTCATGTCATGCCCTGGTTCATGTCATGTACGTACTGACATGTTGGTTGGCTTAATTTGATAAGGGGAAGACAGGTTTTCATATTATGCTCTTTGGGGATTATTTCGGTAGTCAAACTATTTTGTTATTCACTGCTTAGATATTAGAACATGACCGGTCGAGAAGAGGGCAAGCATGATTTAAATATTTAGCTAGAAATTCAATAAGTTTTTTTTAATAGTTGAATTGGCTTAAGGTTTGTTCAGTTGAAGTTTTGGTAGCCTTGGATGGATGGATGGATGGATGGATGGATGGATAAATGGATGGATGGATGGTTGGATGGATGGGCGGACGGACGGACGGACGGACGGACAGATGGTTGGATGGATGGATGTTTGTTACTCTTCTTGTTGTCAAAGAAAAAACTAAAAGTAGAAAAACAGATTTGGATTAAATTTGGTATGGAGGTAGCTGAGACCCTGGATTAACACACTGCTGGTGAAGGAAAACATTGTGAAGGAACCATAGCATGGTGGTTGGGCATTTTCTAATACTCGGCTGGCTAGCTACCACCCTCAAGTTGAAAATCTGCTGCCAAACACTTAAGGGTCTGTTCTGGCTGCCTAATGTGAGAGCCAGTTTCATTCCAGGCTAGGTATGATTTGTTACCATCTTTAACCTCACAGTCACTTAACATCAGGTGAGCTGTGGTCAAACACAAGCTAGCCTGTCAACCATTAAAAAAACAGTCTATTGAAAATTTAATATAATTTCATTTTTTGTTGTGTGTTAATATATTTTGATTTGGCTATTATTAATGACACTTGCCTTAATAAGAAAATGATAAATCATAAATTTTTCGCTGCAATACGAATGCAGCTAAAAATCTTCAAAGTAAATGTTTTACTTAAACATCACTTAGATTAGCATCACTTAATTTGTCTGTATTCTGCGACTTAGCTTAAAATAGCCCTAGCAAAGCTGTTACCGAGTCGTTGTCTATAGTCCTATAAAACGGAAGACAAAACAAGTAAACTACAAATTTAGAAACCCTATCATAAACTTAGGTTACTGACCCCATAAAACTGCACCAAGGGATACTCATTGCGTTACTCTATAACCACAGAACAAAATTCAAGCAGATAACCAACTTCTAAAGCAGTAAGACTACTAAACTAAAGAATTATAAATTAGTAAGACAGCACGACCAGATGCTCGACCAAAAGACACCTCTTACAGTGAACCCTTCAAACGCACAAAACGTTTCCAGACCAAGTTTCTTGTAAGAACTGGTGATATGTGAGGATCTTGTTGCCAGCGTCTGTGTTTCCAACTAAGTATAATTCGGGGATGTTCAAGAAAAATGTGAGTAGGTTACCTAGGCAAGCGTGCTATATCTTCGGCCATATCGTTGCTTTACATCAGGTGAGATCATGGCAAAACTCATGCCTGGACTAGGCATGAGTTTTGCCATGATCGTAATGAACGTAAATAAATAAAAAAGTATTAAGTGCATAATATGCATACTACTACTATTACTACTATTAATACTAGTAGAATATAAATGATTTTTGCCCAGACTTTTGGTTTTTTTTTTTTTTTTAATTGTTGACAGGCTAGGTGTTTGACCACAGCTCACCTGATGTCAAGTGAAGGTGTGGCCGAAGATGGTAAAGCACACCTAGCCTGGAATGCAACTGGCTCTCAAGTGGTTGATTCTACTAGCTGCGCCTCGAGGTATTACCCGCTACATGTTTTCGGGATAAAAAGTTTATGTGTTAATCTAGAGTATCAGCTACCTTCATACCAAATTTCATCTAAATCCGTTCAATAGTTTTTGCGTTAAAGAGTAACAAACTTCCATCCATCCATGCAAACTTTCACATTTAGTGGAATAGAAATGTGTCAATATAAAAATTATTACCAATTTAATAATGACTAGTAATTTAATAATCTTATAGGTATAGTAAATATATAAATGAATATTATAAGTATGCATTAACGAAAAAAAGTAAATAAGTATCCTATTAGTTATCTGGTTCCCATAGTGCACACTTTGCTTAGTTTGGGGCTAGATGGCTCTGTGTGAATTTAATATTCTACAATGTTTATTTACCATCCATCCAAACTTTCACATTTATAATATTAGTGGGATTCTAATGAAAATATCCTGTCTGCCACTTCTACGAGGCTCATCTCTGTAGGAACTATTTTAACTCCCCCCCGGGTACAGTTTCAGTCCGACCACTGTAGCTCTAATTGACGCCTTAAATCTGTCCGCGTTCCCCGCCACTCTCTGAACTTTATAATTTCGTCAGAATTTATGGAATATTTACTTATTTATATTGACTTTGTAGAAAAGGGCATAGCCCGTTTTGAATACGTTTAACTTTGATATTTGAATTAAGAATGGGCCGGCAAAAGTAAGTATTGTTCATGTACTAAATAAATATGTATATATCGCGTAACGCATAAATTGTACCAAAACACTCGTAACTATACAGGGTTACAAGCCGGGGTGTCACTGTACTCATCGTTACAAACAACTTTTCAAATTCAAATGTTTTATTTGCATAAATAAAAAAAGGTAAGACAAAGAGAACAGTGAAATAAAAAGGCATTTATTAAACAAAATAAAAAAAAAACCTTAAATTAATACTATTTACAAAATGTATACAAAAAACTTAGTCTAAAAGTCCGTCAGAGGAGGGATATGTGGCCAGAATGCTGGCAGCATTGCCACGCTGGACGGCAATGCTCAGCTTTTGACCAAAGTAGATACCAGCATTCTGGTCACCTGAAGCCTCCTCTAAACGTCCTAAAGTTTTAACCCCAAACGGCACAAAAAGATACATTCTATCCAAATAACTATATTTGTGAAATTAATACATACATATGGAAGTGTTGGGCGTTACAATTTGTAATTCAGTGTAATAGACTGGTTATCATTGGACCCCAAACTAAGCACAATCTTAGGGACAAAAAAAAGCATCTCTATATTCAGCCTTCACAAGGCGTGCAAAATACAAAAAAAGGTTAAAATTACGTCACACAAATACAAAAGGTTGAAATTACGTCAGATAAAGACAAATATACATTCATCTAAATCAAATTGGTCCCATAAAATAAAATAAATATTTTTTTTACAATTTACTAGCTTAAATTTCAAGGTATAAATAAGACAAATGTAACATTAAAAATAATAACTAATCTAAAAGGCCGCTTGCAATGGGAATAGTTCCCAAAACGCTGGCCCCATTGCCGCGTTGTATGGCAATACTCAAACGCTGAGCAAAATAAAGACCAGCGTTGTTCACGTGTGACGTCGACCAGACGAGATGACAAGTCTTTAAAATTTTTTTTGCTCCCGGTCCCCACGGTCCCAAAGTTTCAACCCCAAAAGCCTCAAATATGTACCCACTGTCCAGGGTACTATACTTGCACCTTTTGAGGTCTTCTGCAAATTCCACCGCTGCGCCAGCCCTAATCTGATTACTAAATAATTAATAATTCAAATTACTAATTATTTATGTACCTATTACTTACATTCATGGTAATATCTGCAGTGGTACACCTATTTTTTCCAAGACCAAACTAATTCTAATCGAGAGTTTTGGCGGGAACGCGGGAAGAGTCGTGTTGCCTCGTTGTATTTTTCCAAAACTAGTATTTTGTCATATGTGTATGCATAAAAATGGTGGTGTTTTATTCATAAAGTGTGGAATCACAAGCACGAGTTTAGGAAAATCATAAAATATGGTGAAACATGACTTTTCGTGATACTTCCAAAACTCCATCGAAAGTTTTTAGTAAAGTCACCATAACTTTACTAAATCATGACTGGACTTGACTGACACGGACTGTACTTGACCAAGACTGGACTTTGACTATAACTATAGCTTCGATGACACTTATTTAACTCTTTCAACATGAAAATATAAAATACTTGACACTGGCAAATGCTCAAAACGCGACGCCAAAACCAAAGAAAAAAATATTCTAATAGATCTCTATATAGATCTTATATCTCTATATAGATCTTATACATTTACTTTTTGCCACCTTTGTGGCGCTTGTTAAAACAAAAACTTGCGAATAAATTTCCAATTTCAATCAAATAGTCCTAGAGACTAGATTGTATTCTAGTGTCATTGAGACAAGTGGCAGTTGTGGCACAAAGGAGTAATCAGAGTTAGACTGAATATTACTGGGTTTAGTTCTAAATGGGTACATCTACTTCGAGCGCTTTGAGCGCTTTTGCGTGAAGTGCATCTGTCTCAGTCTGTTAGACGTGGAAGAAAATCTAATGAAGACACGAGATTCAATATGTGCCATCCTGCACAATATTGTATTGCTTTAAGCGATTAAAGCAATAACGTAAGTCGACAAAAAAAATAGTCTAATATTTAATTATTGTATACGTAGCTTCATGCTTCAGATATAAACAACAGTTAGTACTTTTATCCTACAGGCAACACTGCACGCATGAAGCTTACTCAATACTCATATAATATTGATAGAATTTCACTTTGCAAGTTCGTTTAATCACATAATATTAACTATATATACGTAATGTTTTGTATAAATACCGCGAATTGGCAAACAAAATGTTTGTTCTGTGTCTGGGTGTTCTGTATTTATTATAAGTATGTA
The DNA here is from genome assembly GCA_905404145.2 of Biston betularia. NCBI lineage: Eukaryota > Metazoa > Arthropoda > Insecta > Lepidoptera > Geometridae > Biston > Biston betularia. Next base: position 1,615,337 of record FR989868.1, read on the forward strand.
TTTACAAAAAAAAAAGTATTCAAGTATTCTATCAGTTATCTGTCTTCCGTAGCACAAGCTTTCCTTAGTTTGGGGTCAGATTGCGCTGTGTGTAATGTCCTATGATATTTATTTATTTTATTTAATAATTATGTAGTGTAGGACGCCCTGAGACGCGATGGAGTGACGATTTACGTAGAACGTTTATTTATTTACTCAATTCGATATGCTGATGATAATGATGATGAATACATACAGAACACGCAGACACAGAAACAAAAACATTCATTGCCATAAATGCAATTCAATTCATTTTTTTTTTTGTTGCATAATTTGATTATATTACAAATAAGTACTTACCAAATTAGTTTTTAATTTATTTACATCAATATACACAGCTAGCAATAAAATTTTAAGCATTAAGAAATAATTATTATAAGAAATTATCAATAACCAATCAATAATGTCAATTAACAATCAATATTAAGAATTAAATGTGTGTTCTGGTGGGAATTGAACTCACGCCCAAAAGCTCTTAAGCTTTTGATAGGTTTTCTGTTTTCACTGGATCTTTGGATGTAATAAAGCATCAATTGTAGCAGTAAATCATATATGTATAGGAACACAGTACATAACACCCCATTGACACAAATAACTTTTATACACACGTCAGTACCCTACCCATCTACGTTCATATTTACTACCCACGTAAGTACAGTGCATGTCAAAGTGAATGCTTGCCGCGCCTAGTCCGCCAATCTGCCATTCAAAAGCTTACTGAAGCGAGAAGTTTCAGATTATAGCTGTCGCGCTGTAAATATGCTATTAATAAACATACGGGTAAAGTTATTAATGGATATGAGATGTCGTTGACTTCGATTACAAATTTCTTCAGATTCATCACACAAGTCAATTCGAGTTCTGAGTCCTCGCATGTCTGATTTTGGTTTCTAATGTGTGAAAAAATAGTTTTTATTTTGTACTACGTTTTTTTTAAAAATATCGTAGGACTATACACACAGCGCCATCTGACCCCATACTAAGCAGAGCTTGTGTGATGGAAGTCAGATAACTGATATAACACATAAGTACTTTTTTTTTGTAAATACATACTTATAATACATACAGAACACCACAGACACAGAACAAACATTTGTTTATTCACAAAATGTTTGCCCTAAGTGGGAATCAAACCCACGCCTTACAGCTCTCAAGGCAGATAATTATACTACCAATGAGCCAACGGGGCTGTCGAACTAGGTACCTACCTAGCTTATGCCAGTGATTTCGTCTACTTTTTTGTAAGTAACTAATAAACTTGAGAGCCAGTGCCATTCCAGGCTAGGTGTGCTTTACCATCTTCGACCATACCGTCACTTAACTAAAGGTGAGCTGTGGTCAAACATCTCACCGTAAAAAAAAAGTAAAAAAAATAAGCAATAGTCATGAAACTTGCGATTAGACTAGCGGCCGCTTCGCAATTTCACCCGCGTAGTTCTTGTTCCCGTGGGAATACAAGGATATAAAGTAACCTATGTCACCCGAGGATAGCGTAGCTTCCCAATGGTGAAAGAATTTTTGAAATCGCTTCAGTAGTTTCGAAGCCTATTCATTACAAACAAACAAACAATCAAATCTTTCCTCTTTGTAATAGTATAGATTAAGATAATGGATACCTTTTATCCCTCATACTACAACTATAATTTCTGTCACATCCCGTGATCCTTTTCAAGGAGTCCAAGCATAGCATGTCATTCGATAATTTTCATAGTGATTTCTTTAATACAGCATTCTTTATGTATGAAGGTAAATACCGCGAGGAAACCTACACGTTCAAGAGTTCTTAAAAAAACCAAAGATCTGTGAAGTCTGCCAGCGTGATGGACTATCGTTTTATCCTTCTCATAATATGGAGAGAGCTGGTCCCAGTAGTGGGACAGTTCATAGAAACAGGGATGATACGATCCGATCCGATAAAGCGTATAAACAAACACAAGTACATTTTACAAAAATAACGAATTAATTCCACGAAGCCCAAAGACGGCTAGGTCACATCGTTTTATTACGGAATTCCGGTGCCCACCTTCTGGTTTTATCATAATCTGACGATGAAAGTAGTTTATTAAAACTATTCACATTATTATTATCTATTATATCGGATACTCCGACTATATTTTCGGCCACATCCGGTGCCCTCCTTCATGGAGACAACAACGCGCGCGTGGTCTCGTTTTGCTTCGCAATAGTTAATGCACGTTGAATTTTATCAGAGTTTACGATAAATTTAACGTGAGAAATCCCACATAAGTAAACAAAAAAAATAATTCAAAAGCGTTTCAATTTTCATAGTTTTGATTCAGACTCAGACTGATTTAATCTGAGCCTAGCCTAATGTTATTCAGGTTATTTGAAAGCCGGTCGCTACCTAACGATCATTATTGGAATAACAAATCGAAAAATAACACAACAAATATATATATATATATATTAAAATAGAAAACATATTAGACCTTTTCTTTGCAAAGGAAAACATAAAAAATGTTATAATAACGTTTTTTCTGGGACATCATCTACGGACCGTGAAGATGTTTTGGAGAAAACATTTCTCTAACACAAGAGATATTACAATAATCAAGGTCAGAGTTGGTCCATTTTGTGTCCTTTGACAGATATTTGCGAAATATTCCTTGCTATGTTGAAATATGTGTTCACTCTGGGGACTTCGGAGGCTGTGTAAGAACAATCAGTACATAAGGTTTCTCGAGAGCTTATCTAAATATACGTATAATAATTAAGTTAAATATATGAGTATAAAATTGCAAATTAAATACATAATTACGTTAATCGTGCACAAAATACTATGAAATTGGTTTTGTTTATTTATATCGACGTTTTGGCCAAGTTGCAATAGCCCTGATCTAGTTGACGCAAACGTACGACGTACGACCGCACCGATAACGGGCCATACCCCACACCTAAGAAACATCGAAATCGGACTAGAAGTTTAGGAGAAAAATGGCAACATGGATTTGCACAAAACATTTTTGTTGCAGCGCCCCCTGGCAAGTAGTCATATTAACACTTATTTAAGATAATACACCAATCAAACCGGAACCCATAACGGAAAACTTCGTCAAAATCGGACTTGTAGTTTTGTAGAAACATGGCAACATGGATTTGTACAAAGAATGTTTACTACAGCGCCCCCTGGTGAGTTGTCACCATAAAACCTACCTAAGAACATGCACCAATCAAACCCAAGCCCATATCTGAAAATTGCATCAAAATCGGGCAAGCAGTTTTGGAGAAAAATGGCAACAAGTATTTGCACAAACAAACGTCCTCTCACCCCAAATGCATATACCGTCTTCGTTCCGTCGTGGGTAAAAATGGTTTTATGTCACTTCTATTACAAAAGTAATGAGTAACCGAAATTCATCTCAGCTAGTATACTGACACAGTATCTACGAAAATTGTCAGTGAGAGTCGAACAAAAACTGTTTGATTTATCACAGCAAAGCCGTGTTTGATAGCACGCAATTTCTTTTCGCTTTCTTGAAGGCATAACTCCAGTTATTGTTAGTTTGTGCGAGGAATCCGAATGGACTAACTTAGGGTCTGTATTCACTAGCAAACTATGAGATGTCACGGCCTAGTAAAAGTACATTTTTATGTTGATAAATAAATACTCTGGTCTGGCTGTTCTACATGTATTATAAGTATATATTTATAGGTTTATTGACAGCCCTGTTGGTTCATTGGTAGTATGTCTGCTCCAAGAGCCGAACGGCGTGGGTTCGATTCCCACCCAGCACAAGCATTTTGTGATATTTAAACAAATGTTTGTTCTGTGTCTGGGTGTACTATATGCATTATAAGTATGTATTTACGAATTCTATGATCCGTAGCACAAGCTTTGCTTAGTTTGGGTTCAGATGGCGCTGTGTGTAATGTCCTATGATATATGATGGTATTTATAAAAAAATTTAACTGTTCTATCAGTTATCTGACTCCCATAATACACGCTTTAACTGCATTTTTTTTAATTTTCTATCCATAATCTTTTTATTTCTGTCGGCTATCGAACCCATACCCAACAGTTTTTGAGGCAGATATACTACAAATGAGCTAACAGAGCTGTCAATATGTCACCAAGATAAATTCAGCTTTTCGGCGCGCAAAGTCGGGGCAAGTCGTTAGTCAAATAATAAAATATTGCAGTTTAATCAAATTTATTTCTGTATACTAAGAATTTTCAATAACAACCAAGTTTGCCGATTATAATTCCGATTCAAAAGTCCTTGAACTCAGCATTTCTATGGCAAAGAAAAGTTGAATTCTCAGCTCGCAACCAAACAAACAAAATACAAGCCAGCTGTGAAATTTGTTCTTCCCACCCCTCAAGGCAAATTTAAGCCTAGCTCACACTGGGAATAAAAGAGTATGAGGCAAACGAGACGCTCTCCTGATGGCAAAAGATGTACATGAACATTGCAGCGATACACAGAACTTTGAGTAACAATTGGTACAAAGTAGGTACATCGTTGCTTTGGCGCTTATTATTTTAAGAGTTCCGACGTTTAGTCTCGACAGCCCTGTAATTTTTCGAAATGCAGTGCCCTTCAAACCGGAACACAATAATATTTACACACTACTGCTTGGCGACAGAATATTTGGTACTGCGGTGGTACCTACTAAGACGACTTTCTGCTTAAGTGATTACTCTAATATAAGTGAATGATGAAAAAAGTTCTTATGCGCAATAAATTGCTTGAACAATAAAATGAAGAATTTCTTGCCAGTCGAAACTCCCCTTACTTCTCCCCCGAGGCGGATATTAACAAGGCCAAAATTACACCCTTTGATCGGAACAAAATTCCATCGATACAATCAAAAGCGAAACTTAATTAACACTTCTACCCCACGCGGTACAATCGAGGCCAAAAGTTGCTTGCTATCGATTAGGCGTCGCATCTTTAATACTAGAAGAGCAATCAGTACGTTAAATTTATCATACAAATCCACACTAATATTATTACGATGAAAGATTTGTATTTTTGGATTTATGTATGTTTGTAACGAATAAACTCAAATCTACTGAACCGATTTCAAAAATTCTTTCACCGTTGCTAAGATACACTATCCCCGGGTGACATAGGCTACATTTTATCCCTGTATTCCCATGGGAACGAAATGGGATTCTGTAGCGATGATAGCTCAGTGGTTAGCGCGGTAGGTTCGCATGCCGAAGGGCGTGGGTTCAAACCCCAACAATGAGTTTGAGCTGCCGGTGAAGGAAAACATCGTGAGGAAACCATAGCATGGTGGTAGGGTACTTTCTAGTACTCGGCTGGCTAGCTACCACCCTCAAGTTGAAAATCTGCCGCCAAGCATCTAACGGTGTGTTCCGGCAGCCTCACTTGAGAGCCAGTTCCATTCCAGGCTAGGTGTGCTTTACCATCTTCGACCACACCTTCACTTAACATCAGGTGAGCTGTGGTCTAAACAACTAGCCTGTCAACCATAAAAAAAAAAGAACGGAAACTACGTGGGTGAAACCGCGAGGCGTCTGCTAGTAATAAATATTGTAGGAAATTTCACACAGCGCATTCTAGCCCAAAACTAAGCAAAGTTAAAACCAGAAATCTGATAGAATACTAATATACTTTTTTTTTGTAAATACATATGTATGTGCTTATTATACATAGGAACACCCAGACAAGTTCTGTATATCGCTGCAATGGTGATGGACATGCGATACCTATCTCTTTCAATCAAGAGAGCGTCTCGTTCGTCTCATTTTATTACATATTTTATTTAAAAAAGTTTGGTTGGCGCTAGATGATATTATGTGAAATGTTTTTCAATAAAATTATTTGTATTTACTAACCGACTCAAACGAAGGTTCTCAATTCAACTGTATGTTTCGCGATTATTCCGCCAATTATGAATCGATTTAAAAGTATTTATTGATGATATTTTTGTTTGCTCCTAAACCTCACTGTTTAATTGAAGCAGTGCGTTTAGTTGGCCTGAGGGTCATGGAGTCAATTTTTTTTTAATTGTCATCATCATCATCATCATCAGCCTATATTAGTCCACTGCTGGACATAGGCCTCTCCCAAGACACGCCACTCAACCCTTTCTTCGGCTTTTCGCTTCTTTTTAATTGTGTCTAGGTAAAATTAGTCACAGCAGGAGTAGTGCACAAGTTCACTCAAGGTCACTCAGCAATCTTTGAACGTAAATATGCTTTTGGGATTTAATTAGGTCATGATTTAGTACGCATGACCTACTGCGCTGAAACGTTGGCGGAAACTCACAGTTGGATCAGTTCACAGGTTCAAAGTCGAACAACGAGTGATGGAGAGAGATATGCTTACCATTTATTTAAAGGATCACATCCTTCACTGGTTCTCATGTAATTCGCATGAGAACCAGTCAGCGATATAGTGTATAAGTGAACTGAAGTGGCCGTGGGCTGGCCAAGTGGCCATGTGTCGCAGAACCGATAACCATTATGACGATTTCTGGAATGGAGATCATGAATCGACAAACGTGGGACGCCCTGTCACTCAATGTGTACGAAGAGTGATGATATATGGAAGATGTCCTATATGCAACACAACATATGCGACACAAGTTCTTACTTAGTGCAGGGTACACAAGTAATGCTACAGAATCTAGTATGCTAATTATAAGGTTTAATTAATTTATGTCAATTTTATGAGTGATTGTGGGATATGAAATGCTGATTGTGTTAATGATAATTTTCATAGTCTCGAGTACTAAAAGAGTAATTTTTCTCTATTTGAAAACGAGATGATACGACATACGTTGATAGGGAAGATTTAGCCGTAAAACCCACAACAGTTAACAAATTCTAAGGTTCTAATTCTCTGTATACCTCTGTATAGAACTTGCTAAAGACACTTATTTCTGTATACCTAAATGATTCCTTTCCGCGTGTTTTATGTTTATGTCGCACATCGAGTTCGACGAGTGTTATAAAATCCGTGAAAACATTACCAACTGTATCCTCGTACAGTCTTTCCGTACCCCAGCGCCCAATAAATATGTAAATGTACCCCAGATTAACCCCTAGCGGAGACTTGCCCTCGCCTGTGAGTGGAAAATTGTCACGCTGGATAATCATTTTTTTATCTTTATTAAAATACGAATCGCCGGTTTAAAGTTCCAAGATTGTTTTTATTTACACAATTTGTAAACTTTCTAGACGAGCCATGTTACTGAGAACCAGTTTTGAGTTGAACTCGCGTTTCAAGAGTTGTGTATTTATCTACTACCTCAAAATCATAAACTTCTAAACAAATTAAAGGCGTCGCGGATCGGTACTACCAAGTTGAAAGGAGGTCGTAATCAAATCAGCTTTTTTATTATGGAACCTAGTTTTGACATATTTTTTTTAGTTAAACGTGAATGACTCCACTAATATTACAAATGTGAAAGTTTGGATGGATGGATGTTTGTTACTCTTTCACGCAAACATTACAGAGCAGACTTGGATGAAATTTGGTATGGAGGTAGCTTAGACCCTGGGTTAGAACATAGACTACTTTTTATCCCGAAAATATGTAGCGGGTAAAACTGCAGGGCGCAACTAGTTCCGCATTAGTAAAACGAAAATCAGCTTATCCATACATTGAGTGTGATTTTTTTTTTATAAAACAGTTGTTTTATTTTTTCTTTCGAGACTTGAACTCGTAATTATTACCAGCGGGTCAAATTATCGCGCACAAAATACTGTTAAATTAGTTTTTAACTTGTAGGAGTCAACTTGTGACCACGGCTATTGCAACACGACCGAAACGTTGAAAAACAAAACTATGTTCATAGTTATATTATAGATAGGAATTCTTCATTGTGAACACAAGAACTCTCAAAATCTTTCTCAAAAAATTTGCGTGCCATTAAAGCCAAGTGAAACATAAACATAATTTAACGCAACAAAACATAATTTATATTGATAAACATAATTATTTTTTCTTAACTTTTAAAGTATTCTTTTTATTAATGATGAGTAAAATGGCCTCCTGTCGGGTAAGTAGGTACTATCGACACGCATGGCCTCGTATAACTTTATTTTATTCAGTAAACAGATACAAATTTAAAAGATTCAATTAGCAAAAAAGATTATTAAAAGTTTCGGCAGCCTTGTTGCGAGACCGTCTGGCTTCCAGTCTGGAGGTATTGGGTTCGAATTTCACGGTACGCACCTCTGTTTTTTCTAAGCTACTTACGATTTCTAACGGCGAAAGTAAAAATCACGCGGAAACCTTCATGTTAGAGAGTTCTTAAAAAAGATGTGTAAGTCTGCCAACCTTGGCCAGCGTGATGGACTATGACTTTACTCTTCTTACAACGAGGAGATGCTTTTTATAAAAATAAGGCTCATTTGGTATTCTGAAAAAAAAAACTTTTTATAGTCCCTTACCCAAATTTGATAAAGCTTGAAACTGCAGTGTGCCTTTGTAATAAATTGTGATAAAAACTAAAGTCAATCTCCACAACCCCATCACTAGTGCCAACGTAAATTCCTGTCAAAATTATGCTTTTAATTCGAAAATGGCGGCGAAAGAATTTCGCGGTTCCACAATTTATGAGCACAAAACGATTTATACGCGGCTATATCGCGGTCGCAGAACCTTCATGTCAAGGGTTATTCTGCACCATAATTCAGCACGGAATGTGCAAATGCAAACCAATCACATTTTTTTTTTAAATCGGCGCTTAAATTATTATTTTTAAAACATTGTTTCTTGAAATAATCTATTCTTTTAAAAATTATGGATACTTAATGTACATAAACACTTAATAGTCTAATAACAACATCTCATAACAACATTTCCCGTCTGATTTTAATCTGTACCTTGTTTTCCATTCTTGGTTGCCTGGAAGAGAACGCTCTTAGTGATAAGGCTGCCACTTGTGGCACAAGCTCATAAGATTCCTTTGTTTTCTGTACTCTATTTTCTATTTTTGGTGTGCACAATAAAGATATATATCTATCAATCGATCTATCTATAAACATAGCCAAAAGAGGCCCAAAAATATAAAATTATATTTTAAGATTGAACTCATAGTGATTGTTGTGTATAATGACTTATAACTCTGTATTCGGAACTTGAGAAACAATATTATGCATCAAAATCAGCCAAGCCATTCGGATACAATCTAACAAGATTGTAGTTTTAATCAATGACTGTATTTTTTTAAAAAGGTTGTATTTTCCCTATTTCCTTTTCCTTGTAAATATTCACAACCATCAGGCAAACCGCCTGCTGTTGTACCAGCTGTGACACATTTTACCTCTTATCGTTACAGAAACTTCTCATCGTAGGTATATTCATTAAATTTTTGTCATCCTTTTCGTTGTCTAGCCATTTGGTTTTAGTATCAATATCATTCTTTAGCAGCCCATGCAGGTGATTTGCTATATTAATACTACCAAATGAGCATATAGGGTAGTCAATATAATATACATAATTATTATCATCGTTGTCTACACATCACAGTAGTTTTTAGTGCCTTTTGATACTTAGCACCTATTAAAGTGGAAAGAAAAAAGATTATACCTGATGTTGAGGTCGATCGTTTTAAATAAAATAAATAAATAAATATCGTGGGACTATATACACAGCGCCATCTGACCTCAAACTAAGCAAAGCTTGTGTGATGGAAGTCAGATAACTGATACATAAATACTTTTTTGTTGTTGTAAATACATACTTATAATACAGAACACCCAGACACAGAACAAACATGATTGTGTTTATTCACAAAATGTTTGCCCTGAGTGGGAATCGAACCCACGCCCTACAGCTCTTAAGGCAGATGTACTACCAATGAGCCAACGGGGCTGTCAATATATGGTATATGGCAACATTTTATTGTCTGTCCCATTCCGTGGTAATAATGTCTTTTTTTTAGCCTACTTGGTCCCACTGCTGGGCAAAGGCCTCTCTACCTCCCTTCCTTGCCTCTCTGTTTGGTGTTAATGTGGTCCACACCTTGTTGTGGGCATCGAGCTCATCTTCCCACCGTCTTCTAGGCCGGCCTGGTGGTCGATTAACCTCCTGGAACCAGTCGGTGGTAGTTTTCGCAAATAGCTCCGCTGGCATTCGGCAGATGTGTCCAGCTCAGTCCCAGTTTAGCATGGCAGCTTTTTGAGTCACGTCAATGATCTGTGTTTTGAAGCGCAGTAATATCTTTAATTTATTATTTTAACTTACCTGCCAGTTTTAGACCTATACGTTTTCCTGGTGGCTTGAAAAGTTCTATGTGTGTGCGACGAAGCCCCCTTTCGGTGCACAGTCCAGAGTCGGTAGACAGGGAAGTCTGCGATTTGAACACTGCAACAATCGAAGATTACTATTAGCGTGTTTTATTAGTCTGTGATATTTTTAAATTAACTAAGATTGAGTTTTTGGCGGGAACGCGGAAAGAGTCGTGTCGCCCCGTTGTATTTTTTTCCAAAACTAGTGTTTTGTCGAGTGTTTATGCATACAAATGTTGGTGTTTTATTCATAATGTGTCGAACCACAAGCGCGAATGTGGGAAAATGATATAATGCGGTGAAACATGACTTTTCGTGTTGTTTCCAAAACTCCATCGAAGCTTTATAGTAAAGTCACCACTACTTTACTAAAGCATGACTGGACTTGACTGACACGGACTGGACTTTAACAATAACTATAGCTACGAGGCAACTTATTTAATTTTTGAAACTTGAAAACGTAAACCACCTGATACTGGCAAATGCTCAAAATGCGACGCCAAAACCAAAGAAAAAAAAACAAATTTAATCAGAATAGTTATTGCATGTCCCTTCTGTATTAAACAAAAGTGAGAGAGAGGTAAACGGCACGACATTTAGCTCAGTCCCAAGCAGCCCCCATCTTTATCGATACTGGCTCTCTGCGACCGTTACAGAAACGGTAACAGCAGCTAAGTTTGCGCTGCTATCTAAAAGTTATGTAATGCAGTACAAAGAAGTTTTTGTACCGATGATAGCTCAGTGGTTAGCGCGGTCGGTTCACATGCTCGAAAGGTTCAAACCTAAATAATGAGCTTGAGTTGCCGGTGAGGGAAAACATCGCGAAGAAACCATAGGTAGTACTTTCTAGTACTCGGCTGATTAGCTACCTTAAGTTGAAAATCTGTCGGCAAGCATCTAACGGTGTGATCCGGCAGCCTCACTTGATAGCAGTGCCATTCCAGGCTAGGTGTGTCTTACCATCTTCGACCGCACCGTCACTTAACATCAGGTGAGATGTGGTCTAAAGCTCAAACGAAAAAAGGTTTAGATTTAAATAAAATAAATAATTATCATAGGGCATTATACAGAGCGCCGTCTGACCCCAAACTAAGCAAAGCTTGTGCTATGGAAGACAGATAACTGATAGAAAACTTAAATAGTATTTTTTTTGTAAATACATACATATAATTAATACAAATTAAAATTAAAATAAAATTATAATTTTTATAAGAATATTTTATTTTTATTTCAATTAATATTTTTAATAATTTAGTATATAGTTATATATAATATACATTGTATTTATCAGCGTGCTAATTTATATTTAGTATTTTATATGTATATAGGTACATATTTATATGGATATAATAATTATGTTTACCGTATTTTTTTCTCATTTCAGCATCTCTATTGAGCGTAAATGGATCTTAGTTTCTTCCTAAATCTTGCTATCGAATATATAATGATAGCCTTTAGACACATTTCTATACCACAGCCGTTAAATTAGCATATTGGTGATGAAAACCCGTTTTGCCCCTATCAAAAAATAGTTTGGCGCAATTAAAGAAGTTTTCACTTCAAAAATAGGCAGTCATGAGGAATACCAATAGAAATGAAAACTTAACTCACGTAACACTGGCATGTCGGTGACGCGAACCCATAAGTTTTGCACTTAGCAAAAAATTGTTTGGTAAGGGAAAAACTAAAAGCAAGTTTTCACTTCAATAACTATAATAATTTACAAAATCGGGACCAATATAATGTATGGCCACAAAAAACACAGCATCATAATGATTCATTCTTCAAGATTCAAAATCATCATTCAGAAGTTTCCATACTGTTTTCCACCCCACCACTAGTCCGGTATTATTTTAGGAGAAACTACCAACAGTTTACAACTGCAGTAACAGTAAAAGTTGTTCGCTAACGAGCGAAACTGAGAGATTTGTAGGTTCGAAGCTTGTTAAATGCTCCCCAGTGTTGTGGCTGGCGATAAAAAACAATGGAGACAAGGGTTTACATCCTGTAAGCGCACATACAGCTTCAGATGGACGCATGAAAGCCGTTTCTTGAACTGGGCATGGTTTATGGTATGTTTTCTCTTAACCAGTAAACTGCCAGCTTGTCTGTTATCACGTAGGGGCACAACTAGAAATCGTAATAAAACAATAATGGTTTTAGATAATCGACTTTTTTTTTATTATTAAATAAATATCGTAGGACTATTACACACAGCGCCATCTGGCCCCAAACTAAGCAGAGCTTGTGTGATGGAAGTCAGATAACTGGTAGAATACATAAATACTTTTTTTTTTGTAAATTCATACAGAACACCCAGACACTGAACAGACATTTGTTTATTCACAAAATGTTTGCCCTGAGTGGAAATCGAACCCACGCCCTACAGCTCTCAAGGCAGATATACTACCAATGAGCCATCGGGGCTGTCAACGGGATTGATTCAGGCGTTACTTTGCGGAAGCTTTGTTTTAAATATTTAAGATATATTTAGTTTATTTCCGGTGTCTGTTAAGCGGAAATAAATTAAATAATTATATACCTTGAATATTCAAAAATGGTTCATTAAAATAAACAAAGAAGTTTAATTAAGCGAACTGATAAGTAATTAGTAATTGACAGCTCTGTTGGTTCATTGGTAATGTCTGCTTCGAGAGCTGAAGGGCGTGGGTGCGATTCCCACTCAGGACTGACATTTGTGTGACTAACATCGATGTTTGTTCTGTCTTGGTGTACTGTATGTATTTACAAAAAAAATGTCTGTCAGCTATCTGGTTCCCATAGTACAAGCTTTGCTTAGTTTGTGACTAAAAATACAAATCTTACTAGTAATTCAATAATGTCTTATTTTTAAACAGTTATTTGACTTCCATAGTACAGGCTTTGCTTAGTTTGAAGTCAGACGGCGCTGTGTGTAATGTCTTACGATATTTATTTATTTTGAAAGAAAGAAAGAAAATGATTTATTACTTTGTTACACCATAGAACACACAAAAATAACAAACAGAGACGAACAGTTACAAAATAGGGGATCACCACAGCATAAAACTGGTCAAACTAAGTGGTATGCCCAGCGCTGGTCTTCCGGTGAGCCCTTGTTGGTCAAACAAAACGAAATTTAAAATGCAAACAAACAAACAACTATGTAAATAACTTCGATCACACAACATCAACCTACAAATGACAAATTAAAAACAATAGGCTCACGTTTGACCACCATCGCGCCTGTTACCAAAAGTGAAGATAATTATGATCTAGGATATAACACGCTTGTCTTGGGGAAGTCGATTCATGAAACTATTTATTTACGTTTAAACTATTTCTATTTTTAGGCACTGGCCACATACCTAGTCAAGATTGGGAGCCGCGGGATTATATTTTCAAAAAGACAAAATTAATTGATTAATGATTTAATTGTCCGATACAAATGGGAGTTGAATTATAACTAACTTAAAACCTAGATCAAAATGTCGCAAGAGGTCTCCTTATCAGTTATGCTTTCCGGGCGGTCGCCGTGCGGAGCAGACGTAATTCAGCAGTTTTGCCTACGTACATATTTGAATGGTCTCGGACCGAATACCGGGATGCATATCGGACCGAATACCGGGATGCATAACTCCTCCCTCTTTAAGTTCGAAATTATCGGAGGGGTTTACCTTATTCCGATAATTTCGATAAACACATTTTAACATTGAATACACAAAGACTAAAGCTAACATTATATATAAAACCAATGTTCCGATGCTTATGGTTTTTACATCTAGCGCACTTTCGTTTTCACTATATTGGCCCATAACACTTTCACTTTTCACTAATGCGGTAGACAGGTGTTGGAGATCTGTCAGATCTATCCCTTTCAGGTTCACAGGTTCTGGAGAGGGTGACACCAACGGTGGAGTTACAGACGGAAGGTTTATTATTGGCATTGCGGATAAGTTAATGTTTCCCATATTTTTTTGATGGTTTTTTTTATAATCATTCCATTGATTTCGGCTTCACAATCATCATCAGTTGTTACAAAGTACGTTCCTTGGACGTTGTGGTAAGTGATGTCATCTTTGCAGCTTTGAGTGAGTACATGGATGGGTTTGGTGAAAAGCATCCATCTGTTGCGCTGTATCTTTTCTATTTTTACATCTTCGAACTCTACTGAGATGGGGTGGCACTGTGTTGTATCTGCAGCAAAGCTGATCAGGTTGGCAACGCAGGTGTCTTTAACCAGCGCGGGTGAGTAATCTTCTTCACAAAAGAATAAGGATTCTTCAATTTCCTTGCAGGGGCGTGACAACTATACCGTTTTCAACCTTTTCACTAACAGGTAGGGAAATTTAGGTAAAATTATGTGAGTTTGGTTAAGGGTATTCATCATAGGCAAGGGAAGGATTCTGTAATATGTATATACATCATCATCGACAAGAGGTACATCCATAATAAAAGTTATTTGATTTTCCTTTGCGTAAGCTTTTAAGTTTATACACTGCTCTAGCCTTAGTAAATTTTCTGCATTTACCGGAAAAATAGTTTATTTTGTTGCTCAATTTCCTTAAGTATTAGTAACAATTCGTTGGAGTCCACAATCGCTTGGTGTAACATTCCCAGCTTGCTAAACGCTACTACTGTTTCAATTTCGTCCAATATAAAATAAAGAGTTTGAAAATTATGTAGAAATAAATGGTAAGCATTAGTAATCTTAAAAGTATCTTGAGCGCTATTTGTGTCATTTAATTATATTCTGATTTCCCAAATCGCTTCATCTAATTGGATGAAATTGTGTTTTACATCATTTGTAATATTAATTAATGATTTCATCATTTCGGTGACCACTGTTATTTTTTTATTTATTTACCTTGTTCTGAATAGACTTTGCATCATGTATTAACGCATCATACCTAATTGCGTCGTCGTTATCTAAATTTCCTGAAATTAACTTGATAAGAGAACCTAGAGGGTTTAAGATGCCTCTTTTATTTCTTTTTGCTGGCAATAGTTGCTGTAACTTTTGTACTGTTATATTTTTAATGAAATCTGTCTGAGTCTTTATATCATTGATGGCTGGGCTAATTGATTTCTGACCATTATTTGTTAAATGCTTATTTAAACTTATGTATCTATTCAAATTATAATCTAAGTCATCCCTAATTAAACTTAAATCTAGGACTTAAATATTCGTAAAGAAATTTTATCCGTTTTTTATGATCTTGAACTAGTTTTTGAGTATATTCTTTGTTAAATTCTACGTTGAAGGTGCTTGATGAGTCTGTGTGCCCAAACACAATCTCAAAAGGTGTTAAACCAGTGGTTGAATGTATCGTTTGGTTATAACACATGAGTGAGTAAGTCATTACCGATGCCACGTCTGTGAATTTATGTTCATATTGAGCCAGTCTGTATATTTCGATGATGGTAGAGTGGAACCGCTCAACGAGTCCCATAGAGTTTGGGTTATGTGGGGTTCCTATGTGAAGGTCTACCTTGTAGAAATTTAAGGTTTCTTTCAAGAGTACGTTGTTAAACTCAGAGCCGGAATCAGTGTTAACTTTATTTGGGATTCCATACATAGAAAAGTACTTGACAAGAGCTCTAATTATTTCAGGTGTGGTTTTATTATTTATTTCTATAGCTTGACCAAGTTTGCTAAACGCGTCCACTATTGTGAGATATGACTTTCCTTCCATACTAAACACATCAATAAAGATCTCCTGAAAAGGTTTTGTTTGAGTTTGCGTTAATTGTAGTTCGGGTTTCAGTGGTTTTCTGTCGTATTTCATAGTTTTACAACCGTCACAAGAGTTTATAGTAGTTGCTACCGTTAAGTCCATATTATTCCAGTAATAAGTTCGTTTCAGGTGCATTAATGTTTCTTTTATTCCCCGGTGGCAAGTTTTTCCAATGTGGTACTTCATTACTATCTCTCTCTGTTCATTTTCATCTTCAATAACTACTACTCTTTTCGTACATTCTAAAACTTTCACAGTATCTTTCTTAAAAAGTGCAATTGTTGCTGCCGCGAACTGCTTTCTGTGTGTTTCATGTTCGAAGTAGATAAAATGTTTTACATTTGGGCTGAGGAACACTTTTAAAAATTGTTTTACTAAATCTGGTCTATTAAGTGGTAAATGGACTTCCAAAATCTTTTGTTTGGGTCTTGATAAATCCTTCACTGATAATTCTTCTTTAAACCATGTGTGTATTAGTATCTGGTTGGGTTTAGTGTCAATGGCTTCGTTTAAAATTGGGATTCCAGATGAGTCTGTTTCGTAAACTGAGTGCTCCGTGTCGGACATTTCAGATGCCGTGATAGTTCCGCTTGTTAGAGACGGAATGGAGTAGGGTGACCTAGGACCATGCGATTTAATGGACAGCGTTCTTTCTGAATCGGACGATAGTCTTATTGTATCGTCGTTTTGTACATGTTGTAACTTTTCAACATCTCTACTTACTTCTTCTATGTGCCTTTCTAATTTATCCTTTTTGTCTACGTTAACTTTCATTGATACATCATCCTTATCTACTGCATTGACCTTAATTCGAGACAAGGCATCTGCTACACAATTTTGTTTTCCATTTTCATATGTAATGTCATAGTCAAATTCAGCAAGGCGCCTATAGTCTATTACCATACTGTATTTCTTTTCGCCCGAGGCATCGGCCTTCTTAGGTACAAGATGTACCGGCGCACTCCATGGTGAGTGCGATTCCCTTATAACGTTATTTTCGAGAAGTGTAGTGACTTGCTCTTGGATTTCTTCGTTGTAAACCGGCGGTTGTCTGTATGGTCGAATAAATATAGGATCTTCATTGTTTGTCCTAATTTCTTGTTTCACACTGTTTGAGAAGGATAGTGGAATGTCGTCGCAATGAAAAATGTCTCGATTTTCGTAGCACAATTTTTCTATACACTCGCGTTCCTCCTTATACAAAATCGGTATATCTGTGTAAGGCGTCTGTAAAATCTGATTTTTCATATCGATTTTAGCTTCCAGTTGTGTTAAGAGGTCGCTACCTATCAGGCCATCGTAACGACTATCAACGTCGTACACATAAAACGTAGTTTTCCCTGGACAGTTAAAAGTTTTTAACAGTGGTATGCAGATGGCTTCACTGTGTCGACTACGAGCATGGGTACTAATTACCTCAAAAGGTTCATGATATTTGAAAGCAGAGAAGTATTCGTTTGCCTTTGCCGGGCTTATAAATGATCGCGTACTTCCGGTGTCGATCATGAATTTTGATTTAATTTCGGGAATCTTAATGTGCGGAAGTTTTAACAGAGAGTCACAATTCAGTTCTATTATATCGGTTGGATACTCGAGGCTTCGTAACTGAAAATTTTCGATGCCATTTGGCTCTTGGTAATTACAAGTTTCCATCGCCGCGTCATTAATTTGGGATTCAGGCATTCCCAGATTGTATGTGTAATGCTTGTCGTAATACGCAGCATTTTCATCGTAGCATTGTTCAGGTGATGTCTCTACAAGCTCGTTGGTATAGAATAAGTTTTCGTTGTCAGCATTTAACGTATTCTGTCGGAACGGGCGCGCGGTGCGCATGGAGATATCCCCGGAGTCAACTGGTTTTGGACGTTGCGAATTAATATTTTGATTTGGAATGCCGAATTTGAAGTTATTTTGGGGTTGTCCAAATTGCTGTTGCGTCCTATTAAAATTAGGATTAGTCGGCGGCCTATAGCCTTGACCTTGGGGGATCCCAAAATTGAATCCCGGTCGCGGTATTCCGAATTTAAAGTGTTGAGGCCCAGGTTGATTAAATCTAGATCCTGGGTTCTGAGGCTGTGCACCGAACGGCTGTGCACCGAACCTATAACCTTGTGGTTGTTGCGCTTGTGGTTGTGGTATACCAAATCTAAAGTTTTGGTTTGGCATTACCAATTTATTTTGGGGATTAGCAGGAGGAATTCCAAACTTAAAATTACTAGGAGGTGCATTAGGCATCAGCGGTGACTTTACAGGTGCCGAAACCTGACGTTGCTTTTGTTTTGCATTAAATTGTGTCATGAAATTTACCTCTTCGGTTACTATACTTAGCGCAATTTCCAAATTGGTACAGCCTTTAAGACGCACGATACGAATCAAGTCCTCAGTCAGATTATATAAAAATACATTTAGTGCCATGTTGTTATATACAATCATTTTTGCGGCTTTTACTCCCTCGTCGGTGAGCAAGTTAACTTTTGCAAATAAAGTACTACGCATGTGTTTAATGCGATGGCAAAAATCGATGTACGATTCGCTTGAGTTAATTTTCATTTGTTCAAGCTCTATTGCTATGCAGTCCTCGGATCGTGGGTCGCCGAAATGTTGAACTAGGACATCTCTAAGAGCTGCCCATGAATTAATATCGTCCCTTTCGCTCAAGAGAGCTGCGGCTCTACCGTAAAGCCTGCTGGTTATAGCATGGAAAACATATGCATGTTGTGCCGCATTATTAGGAGTTGCATATCCGCCATATATGTACTGAGCTTTTTTAATAAATAAGTTCAATAAGTTTTCTTCCCCTTCGAACTTAGGTATGAGGCACAAGAGGTCTTTAGGTACTATTCTTATGCTTTGTTCCATTTTAGGCAAATTTAAAATTACGTTTTATTTTAAAATAATATCGATACACTTAATTAACAATAAAATTAATAATGACAATATTGGTACGTTAAAGAGAATCAATTAACGATTATTTGTACTACCCAACAAAAATAGATGGGAACGGGAATGGAAATGCGAAAAAGTTTACTCACAATACGCTCGTCCGCATCCTTCTGCTGTAGGTTTTATCTGGTTTTATCTTCGTGACACTTTCCACGCGCAATAGTGACTTATTTCTTTGTTCGTATGGATTGCCGCGAGACACAGTCCCTGAAGTTGAGAAACACTGTGGCTACTTTGTTACGCACGAATCGCACTTTTTACTCCGAAAATGGCTTTCGTGAACGTAACTCAGCAATCCTACCGGCTGCGCCAGTCAAGATTGGGAGCCGCGGGATTATATTTTCAAAAAGACAAAATTAATTGATTAATGATTTAATTGTCCGATACAAATGGGAGTTGAATTATAACTAACTTAAAACCTAGATCAAAATGTCGCAAGAGGTCTCCTTATCAGTTATGCTTTCCGGGCGGTCGCCGTGCGGAGCAGACGTAATTCAGCAGTTTTGCCTACGTACATATTTGAATGGTCTCGGACCGAATACCGGGATGCATATCGGACCGAATACCGGGATGCATAACTACCTGTTCTGGTCGCGTTGCGAATATCTATCGATCATCCTAACACCCTCGCGCAGATTGCTAAGTAGTATCGAGTATAGTCTCATTTCACTCCACACGCGGCAAAAAGGTAAATAAAATTACCAGAGCCAGAGTCACGCGCTTGCGGTAATGGATTACGTGATGCGCCAGCCACAGCGGCATCGGGTATTCGATACCTAGTGAGGAAATGTATCTAGAAAGACTTCTGGTACCTATCATGGAACATAATTATCAAAGCGCAGATTGCTAACTTCATACTTAAGGTGGTTCAATTTCCAAACAAATAAATGTTTGCCATTTATGGACAAATGGAGCATAATTTTACAGTGAAATCATAGCTACTGGCATTTATTTTGGTCTTTATTTGCGGTAAATCACAATTGCTTCAATTGCAATTTTGCTCCATTTGTCCATACATGACAAAAAACTATTTATATGGAAATCGAACCACTTTAAGGCACAACTTTTTCAGTATAAATAAAAACAAAGCTTTCCTTTTTTTTGAGAAACCTTTGTTTGGGGGAACTATTTCTTCCTTTTGTTTTTTATGTTTAATTTAAAAAAAAAAAACATTTTTGTACACATTGGTAATTGTATTGTTTTATATCTATCTATACTATTTTAAAGAGGAAAGATTTGATTGTTTGTATTGAATAGGCTCCGAAACCACTGGGCCGATTTCAAAAATTCTTTCACTGTTGGGAAGCTGCACTATCCCCAGGAGACATAGACTACTTTTTATCCCTGTATTCTCGTGGGAACGGGAACTACTTTCGTGAAACCGCGAGGCGTCCGCTTGTATGTTATAAATAAATTATTGTCTATTGCCTATGGCAGTCGACAGGCGCAAACAAAACAGCCCGCAAACTGCCCCAAACCCCCAACCAAAGTTACAATCGCATATTTATGCAGACAACTCCTTAATAAATTACTTGAAATTTCAACTACTCCCAAGAAATATTCCCAAAATGCTAATTAATGGGCTCAAGTACTGAGTTAAGAGCAAACGTGAATTTTAAGCAAGAGACATGCCGAACTTGGCAACAAGTCAAGTTTTCCGAGTTCGGTACACACACCCACGTTCCTACATTTTGAGGCTCGTTAATTATAATAGACTTTATTGTTTATACCAATGAATTAACTAAACAAATAAATATCACAGGACATTACACACAGCGCCATTTGAACCCAAACTAAGCAAAGCTCGTACTATGGAAGTCAGATAACTGATAGAACTGATAGGCAGCTCAAGTTCCTTGTCGGTGTTTGAACCCACGCCTTCGTGTGAATCAACCGCGCTACTGAGCTATTATAGCTACAAACTATTTCATTTACCTACTAAATTTAAATACATAAAAATTACACATTTACAAAGAATAAATCGAAACTAAAAATAAATATTTAGTTGTAAATGTTTACTGTATTTACCAAAGCTGTTTGCTTAAAATTATCCAGCCGTATAACATTTTCAGGAAATAATAGACATTCTGTCTCTATTTTAATAACATTTCCATTTAACATGTAAATATCACCAACTTGCTCTGGCTCCTGCCGATTGATAGTGTGTGAGTGAACATTCCTTGTATAATCTGTCTTTCATTTAGGGTTATAAGCTTGGGCTATACTTAATCAAATGGGGTCATTGGGGGCAATTTTGAAATCCTAAAAAAACAATACGCTGCTCAATACATATTGATCTGTTAACGAATTTTTTCTATGGAATAGCAATTTTTGCTACGATTTGAGAATTATGACCATCATAAAGGTTGTTCGTGATGATTATACAATAACTCCTTTGAGCGTACAAATACACCATATTTAGTTTATTTCTGCTTAACAGTCGTTTCAGTTACAACAGTGATCTACTTGGTGGTAGATCTCTTTAGCAGGAGGTCGTCTAGGTAGGTACCATCGCAGTACCAGTTATTCTGCCGCTAAGCAGTAGTGTGTAAACATTACTGTGTTCTGGTTCGAACGGTACTGCAGCTAGTGAAATTACAGGGCTGTTGAGACTAACCATCGAAAGTCCCAAAGTAATGAGCGCCAAAGCAGTGATGCCCTGGACTTTGTTTTGTTACTCAAAGTTCTGTGTATCGCTGCAATGGTCGTGGACAGGCGTTATATCGTACCATCAGGAGAGCGTCTCGTTCGTCTCATTACTTTTTACATAAAAAAATAAATATTTAAGAGCTAAATTTAGAGTATTATTTGGCGTCAGAATATCTGCTTAGGTACCTCGACGACCTCCTGGAGGTGTTCCTAGTGAAGTCCTCCGCTCCGTGCTCCGGCTTGCACCGTGTAGAATCATCCTTATTGCAAATTAAACGAGAGATCGCAATTCACTAATGTTTGCTCTTATTTCGCTCTCTGATAAATGACGCCTTTGGAATGTTTGCTAATTCCGAGGTCGGTTTTTAACGTTCTCCTTTCTTTGAGCAGACAATGGATAATTTCTGGCGCCGTTTTTAATTACAGCTTCTTGGCTTGCTCTTCAGAGGCGTTTTATTGTTTTATTTGTATTTGTTATTTGGCTGCGTTTGCCTCGGTGATTTTTCATATTTTCTACATTCGTTCATTTTTTAGATGTATTTTTTTTTCTGTTGGACTCAGGTTGCAAAAGATAGATCAAGATGTAATAATACTAGTAATCGTTTTTTTTCATGGTTAATAGGCTAGGTGTTTGACCACAACTTACATGACAGTTGTGATGTTAAGTGACAGTGTGGTCGAAGATGGTAAATACATCTAGCCTGGAATAAGACTGGTTCTCAAGTAGCTGCTGGAACACACCGTTAAATCCTTTTCAACTTGAGGATGGTAGCTAGCCAGTCGAGTACTAGAAAATACCCTACTACCATGTTATGACTTTCTCATGATGTTTTTGTTCACCGGCAGCTCAAGCTCATTGTTGCAGATATGTTTAAGAGCAGGCTCTCAAAACACCTACGTTCAATCATTCCATACACCACACAGTACCGATTCTTTCTCTCTCTCTGCCCGTACGTTATTCGCAAATCGTAAAAAAAAGTAAGCAGTTATGGGAGCTGGTGGACCTACCAACTTTTGACCTCTGATAGAAGTTAAATGAAAATTTCCAGAAATGTAAACGTCAAGAACCCAACAATGCGCACAGACTAACAATTACAACAACAAATAAAATAATTCTTTTAAATTAATTCCACATTTGCATAATTCGCAATATCATTGCCATAATTAATTTAAATAGCCTCGGGCATAATTAAATATTTATACACATAAAGTTAATTGGAATGAACAAAATTTCAGTTATGATCAGACATGCCATAGTCATGTTTTACGTATTCAAATTACATGATCAAATAAAACTTTTTTACACGATCTGACTAACATTTAACAAACATCATGCACACTAATTACAATGAGGCAAGATTTGATTTTTTGTTTGTTTGTTTGTATTGAATAGGCTCCGAAACTACTGGACCGATCTGAATAATTCTTTCACCATTAGAATGCTACATTATCACTGAGTGATATAGGCTATATTTATATATTTTTTTTAATTCAATATAGCGGTGACATGGGGTTAGTTTACATTTTTTGAAAATTAAATAATAAAATAAATAAATATTGGAGGACATTTAACACAGCGTACTCTAGCTATCTATCATGCTTCAGAAGCAAACTATGATCTTGGCTTCAAGAGACTTTGTTTTATGACTTTGACGTTGATAGATTACTTAAATCCTTTTTTTGTAAAACCCAGACACAGAACAAACGTGTTTTATACCAGAAAATGTTTATCCTGGGTGGGAATCTAACCCACGCCCTTCAGCTTCTATTCTACCAATGAACCAACAAGACTGTCAATCATAAATACCTAAATCAAAGCATTTTGATTTGATTGATTATATTATCAGAATTGATGGACGTTGTGGTCGAAGATGGTTAAGCATACTTAGCCTAAAATGGAACTGGCTCTCAAGTGAGGCTGTCGGAAAATACCGTTAAGTGCTTAGTGACAGATTGTAGCTAGTCAGCCGAGTACTATAAAGTGCCCTACTACCATGCTATGGTTTCCTCACGATGTTTTCCTTCACCGGAAATTCAAGCTCTTTGTTGGGGTTTGAAGCGAAACCCTTCGGCGTGTGAACCAACCGCGTTAACTACTGAGCTGTCATCGCTACAAGCCAAGGTAGCTAGCCAAGTGAGTGTTAGGAAGCCCTTTGCCACCGCACTATGGTTTCTTCGCGATGGTTTTCTTCATCGGCGGCTCAAACTTAAAATTTGTGCCAAACCAAACCAACCAATCAAACCCACGTGCTCCGGTGCGTGATCTGACCGCAACAACCACTGAGCTATCATTACTACAACTGAAATTACATGGAATATTTTTTATGTAAATGAACTGCTCCACTGATGGCAACAGTTATCTCTTACCATCAAGAGAGCACCCGTATTTGACCATTCCATTTTTTTGTTAAATTAATGAGTTGAACGAGACGCTCCCCTGATGGTAAGAGATAACATATGTTAATGATCATTGCGATACATAGAACTTTGAGTATCAAAAGAATGCCCAGGGTATCGCTTCGTTGCCGCTCATTACTTTGATACTTTCGAATTTTAATATTCGTATTATCATAGAATGAAAAGACATAACGCACGCATAATCAAATACTGACCGATTAGGAGTTAGGCCAAAAATGAGTTACATATAGACGCAAGCTTCTTTCAATGCCATCTATGATATGAATTTGGAAAAACATCAAAATTGCGTCAATAAGACCACCTTTACACAATATCGGTCATTTTTATGTGTTTCTCACACAGTCTTTGTTCAAACACCGACTGATGTCAGTTTGTGTCGGACGCTGTTAATGTGAAGTTGCTGTTGTTTAATTGAACCTAGACCGAATCCGAGTTGAGTGTATTTTCCACAAAAATAAATAGTAAATTTTATACGTTGATTGCTAATAAACAGACTAAAAGCATATTGAGTCCTTGAAATAAAGAAATTAGTTTAAACAAGACAGACTTATAGTTGAATATGCCACCAATAATAAAGTTTATTTGCTTTAGTATTAAAAGTAGACAGACTTAACTCAATAAGTTAATTTTAAAACATAAAAAAATATTTATTATTATTTAATTTGAACAAAGTAAATAACACATAACTATTGACAAGTTTATAGACTACACGAAGTAAAATTAATATATTTATTTACCTAATTAGTTTTTATTCTATTTAAAAAAAAGCCGACGAGGTCGTGATTGCGCGGAGGTTTTTCGTGATTTCCCAAAAACTGACTTTTTTGAATTAAGCCAGTATTTGATTATGCGTGCGATAAGTTTAGTGAGAGGTAGTTATGTGGAAGGAAAACTTATATACAGGTTGAAAAAGTTTGTTAATGGTATAAAATTATGCAAAAACATTGAAATTAAAATTTCAACGTTCTTTCAAAACAAGATAAAAATAACGTCCTAACAAAATATCATTACAAGGTTCTAATTTTCGTTTTATATGAATGTTTAACGGTTCGTTTAAGCGGGACTTAATTGAATGAAAAGACGTGAGCTTCTAAAGATAATTATGTACATAAAAATTGGGACGCTATTTGAATAAAGTATTAATTTTTAATGGTTTTTGTTGAGTTGAAAAATCATAACGCTTCACCGTAAAGCTGAATTTACAAAAACACCCATTAGAATTTGTAATTGAAACTTATAATATAATTTGATAAAGAGCTCTCAAGTTGAAGTGGCAGTGGGCAGGGCACAGCACGCAGAACTGATGGCCGATGGGGCTGCAAAGTTCTGGAGTGGAGACCACGGACCGGCAAGCGCAGCGTAGGACGTCCACCCACAAGGTGGATAGACGACCTAGTAAAGACCGCAGGAACGCGCTGGATGCGAGCTGCTTCCAACCGGTCTTTATGGAAGTCAATGGGGGAGGCCTATGTCCAGCAGTGGACGTCCTACGGCTGAAATGATGATGATGATGATGAAGGAGCTCTCTGCCAGGTAAAAAGTCTACGTATAAGTATTTTTTATGTGTACAATTTTATTGTACAAGTCCGCGTTTCACCACCAACTTGGATCACCAAGATACAGGCTAAGCCTAGTTTGGGGCGCGATGTATAATGCCATATCATTTACTCTAAATAAATAATTATGTTAAAATATTAATCTGTAAATGTATTGTTTGTAATGAAATTAATGTTGTTGTTGTTGTTGTTTTTTGTTGTTAAATAAAGATTTATTATTATTATACTCATCGTTATTTATTTTTCATCTTAGTTTTTAATTTTTTTAAATTCAATATTTACAAAACATATATAATATAAAAAACTTAAAAAAGTGTGCCGCCGGCAGCGGGGCAGGGCTCAAGCCGCCGGTGGTTAGGGCTGCAGAGTGAGAAACCTCCTCACAATGCGCGCCGTGTCAAGGATCACTGCCTTTTGAAGCTGACCCTTGACCCAACCGTCTAGCGAGAGTCTCTTAAGATGTTGGTCGAGACTTTTCGCTATAAGACCGTTTACCGTGACAACTATCGTCGAATCAACTAATTATTAAATAATAATAATTATTATTATTATTTAACTCGACTGACGGTAAGCGATTATATGGTCGAAAATGACGCATTCAGACTACGAAGTTATCGATTTACTCTGATCTTGAAAAGGTCCAGATTATATCCCTTAGGATACAAGAAAGCTGGCAGCTGGTTTGAAACCTTGGCCGTACGGATGAGAAACGTAGTGTTAAAACGTTTACTACGTACCCAAGGAAATTCCACTGTGTATAGGAGTGGACCGTCGTTCTACTTCTCCTGTAGTAAAAAGGGGATGGAGGCACAAGTTCGTACAGCTCAGTAAACATGCTCTAAAATGAATCCTGTGAAATAGTTTTGTGTAAAATATAATAAAGTTTGCTATTACAATTATAATCATATAGATACTAAATTTGTAGCGATGATAGCTGAGTGGTTAGCGCGGTCAGTTCGCATGCCGAAGGGCGTGGGTTCAAACCCCAACAATGAGCTTGAGCTGCCAGTGAAGGAAAATATCGTGGGGAAACCATAGCATGGTGGTAGGGTACTTTCTAGTACTCAGCTGGCTAGCTACCACCCTCAAGCTGAAAATCTGCCGCCAAGCATCTAACGATGTGTTCCGGCAGCTTCACTTGAGAGCCAGTTTAATTCTAGGCTAGGTGCGTTTACCATCTTCGACCACACCTTTATTTAACATCAGGCGAGCTGCGGTCAAAAACCACTAGCCTGTAAACCATAAAAAAAATTGTAATATATTAACCTAATTTGACCCTTAGAAGTTATAAAAAAAAACGCTTGAAATCATTACTACAGCGTCGCTACCATAAATCATATCTCGTACATATTTTAGGCATTATAAAACAACGTTTCTGCCAGCCCGTTTTATAATAAAAGCCCTGGCTTTTAGTAAAAATATTTTCATTTTTCAGAATAGGTATTACTTAACTTATAAAGTTATGCTTAAACCCGAGCATAAACATTCAGTATAAAAATGTGTTTTTTGGGTCTAGCTTTAGCATTGTTTTAACTAACCAGTACTTTCTATACAAGTGAAAATAAGGTTACTTAAACAATATTTTTTATTTTTCATTTTAGAAGTATTTATCTATTATTTTATTACAATAGTAATATTGACAGCCCTGCTGGCTCATTGGTAGTATGTCTACTTGTATTTTAAATACATAATAATTATGTATTTACAAAAAAAAACAAAATTATTGAAGTATTCTATCAGTTCTAGTTTCAATAGTACAAGGTTTGCTTACTTTGGGTTTGTTTTGTGACTTATAGTCCTGTGTATCGCTGCAATAGTCATGGACCTGTTCATGACCATAACAGTATTATCTCTGAACAACAGGGGGGCGTCTCGATCGTCTCGTTACTTTTTACAAAAAAAAAGATGACTATGTGTGTAATGTCCTGCGATATTATATTGTTATGCGTCCCGCGGTGTTACCCGCTACACGTTTTCGGGATAAAAAGTAGCCTATGTGCTAATCCAGGGTCTCAGCTACATCCATGCCAAATTTCATCCAAATCCGTTTTGTCGGTTTTGCGTGAAAGAGTAACAAACATCCATCCCTCCATCCAAAATTTCACATTCATAATATTAGTGGGATTACAGCTGATAATGATTCCAACCACATCCGGCGGTCTTCCAGTGCAAAGTAAGATAAGGCCGCACGCTTTGTACGAAGATCAAATATTTTCTAAATACATCGGGTATGTTGCTTGGTCTCGGTTCGGGAACATCTAGTTATATACTTTTTTCATATGTTTCGACACAGTATTAAAAAATTAAAAAACTTTAAAAAAATTGAGGAGTCTAGGAATGCTTAAATTTAGCCAAAAACTTATTTTGAGATGCTAGTTTTTCGAAAAGACTACGAAAAATTTGTGAAAAAAATCCACAGAAGAAGTTCTTTTCAAACACGTTTACCACCTACAAGACTGTCATAAATTGTTAACCTGTCTATTGATAAATACCAAACGAAAAAACATTTTTCAATTTCAGTTGAATAATGGTCCTTCAGAATAATTGGTCAACTCCATCAGGCTATTCGGATCGTTTTCGTGCCCACTGAACAAGACTAAAAGATGTAATAAAAATATTATCTGAAATGAGATTTAGTACAAAATTTCATGTTCATTTCCTTTTTATCTCGCTCCGTCTCAAAAGGTACTTCGTGATGAGGTAATTTGAAAACGCGAGATATATTTTCATTTTTCATCGTTACCTATTACAGTACTTGAAGACTTGGTCTTGAAATAAGCTCTTTGTTTTATATATACATTGTAAAATAAACAATAAATTATTTATTAATAATCCCTATTCCAAAAAGCCCGTTTAGAAAGTAGAATATTTCTTGGTAAAGATGGAAAATGGTATAACTGGTGTGTGTTTTTTTAATAAAATATTGGAATTAATTCGCAACATAGCGTTGTATGCTCTCATAAACTTCAAACGAAACCACACTACTTTAGGATTCTGCTTGTTTTTGTATAACATTTTAGTACCCAGCA
Organism: Biston betularia; assembly: GCA_905404145.2. NCBI lineage: Eukaryota > Metazoa > Arthropoda > Insecta > Lepidoptera > Geometridae > Biston > Biston betularia. The sequence goes on from FR989868.1 coordinate 1,643,925, forward strand.
TGTTTGTAAAAATACGAACGCTAAATATTTTGTAGTGGTCTGAATACAGACGGTTTTTTTATAACATATTATGTAGATACCACAGATAATGTTTTATAGAGATACACACAGACTCGGCGCTTAAATGAAATGTATACATATTTGTTTATGCATGTTAAGAAGAGGTTGCACAATTAATCATGATGTTTATCTATCTATGCTATTATAAAGAGGAAAGATTTGTAATGAATAGGTACGCTCTGAAACTTCTAGACTGATTTTAAAAATTCTTTCACCGTTGAGAAGCTACATTATCTCCGTGTGACATAGGCTTTTATCCCTGTATTTCCACAGGAATGGGAACTACGCAGTTGTAGCGATGATAGCTCAGTGGTTAGCGCGGTCGGTTCGCATGCCGAAGGGCGTGGGTTCAACCCCCAACAATGAGCTTGAGCTGCCGGTGAAGGAAAACATCGAGAGGAAACCATAGCATGGTGGTAGGGTACTTTCTAGTACTTGGCTGGCTAGCTGCCACCCTCAAGTTGAAAATCTGTCGCCAAGCATCTAACGGTGTGTTCCGGTAGCCTCACTTGAGAGCCAGTTCCATTCCAGGCTAGGTGTGCTTTACCATCTTCGACCACACTGTCACTTAACATCAGGTGAGCTGTGGTCAAACACCTAGGCTGTCAGCTATAAAAAAAAAACCGCGATGCGTCCGCTAGTGTTATTATAAAAAGGAAAGATTTGATTGTTTGTTTGTATTGAATAGGCCCCGAAACAACAGGACCGATTTCAAAAACTCTTTCACTATTGAGAAGCTACATTATCTCCGGGTGACATAGGCTATTTAATATCCCTGTATTCTTACGGGAACGGGAACTACGCGAGTGAAACCGCGAGGCGTCCGCTAGTGATATATAGTACACAAAGTAAACGTACATAAATATTAACATTATTATAACGTCGCAGGTGAAAATGGGAAGTATACTTTAGTGTAATAAATGTTATAACTTTTAGAAGTAATGCTCCTTTATTGAGTAGTATTGTATTTTTAAGAATATAAAATACACGATAGGCGCTATTTTAGGGTTCGCTAAGCAATAACATGGTAATGAGGGGTGGATTCAGATCGTTTCAAACTTTTGCATGTTTTAATGAAACATTGACCGGGGTGACGAAAATTAACTCCCTGCTAGGGTTCCGTAGGGGACCACGAGAGAAGCACGAACGTTTTGTTTTTAAAGGTTGAAAGGATTTGATGAAAATGCTTAATGAAAACGTTTTATGAGCTGACAGCTTTGAAAGATATTGAATTTTGCACAAAGAGATTCTGAATTGTTTGATCGTTGCTTCACTATAGAAATGCTAATTACACTAAACTATTTTTTTTAAATTTTTTCTTGAATTGCTTAAACTTTAATCTTAAATTATTTTATTTTATTTTATAAATTAACCACCTGTGTTCGAATTTGCAGATCCGTTAGGCTGAAGTGTGAAGAAATGACAAACACACATACACACAAACAAACTTAAAAAAAAATATCTTATCCAAATATAATAACTAATTTGAATTATTCAAAGAAAGAAAGTCTTAACTAAACTCCTTGATGCAAAGCATTTTCACCTAGAAACAGTTACCAACTTGGTATATTCAAGGTATATATTTAGTTTCCGCTTAACAATGCAATATATTATGCCGTTAAGAGATAACTTAATAATATATCTCACACGTAACTTACGAAAGCGTTAAAGAATCTCTGCAAAAGTAATTCAATTTAAAACTACTCAAAGTACAAAGTCTCCTAAAAAGTTTTGCTTCTTAAAACACTTGTTTCAATCTTTCCATTACGCCCAAACTGTTTCATTGTACGGACACGCTAACTTTTTGCATCGAGTTAAGTTGTCTGCATAAAAAATGAAACAAGAATCCTACATCAAGTCGATACACTATACAGAAACACAGTATACAGCATGGAAACATATTTTTTTTTAATATTCAAAGCTGATCGAAGGCCAATGATTGATATTTAAATGCATTTCATATAGAGTCATGTAGCAAACTTTGCTCAAGCTTATCTTTGAATGAAGCAAAATACAATGGAGCAACATGGGATCCCTGTTGAATGCTAAAATAATTCCTACTTACTATGATTATACGAGTAAGGCTAACAGTAAAGTGTTAACATCAAACTTGGTATATTCAAGGTATGTATTTAGTTTATTTCCGCTTAACAGTCGTTTCAGTTACAACACTGATGAGGACTTCAATTTAACAACTAATAATTAAAAACTTTATCGTAATTTTACTTAATATCTAGAACTAATTTTGACATTTTGTATGTGTCATATTTCTTCATTAAAAAAATAATCAATTTTGACATAAACTTAAAAACTAATTAATCAAAATAACCACAAGTATAATATCCTCTTCCCGCTGCAGTAACCAGTTGCCGACACGTGTGTCGCCTCTACACGAGGCATTCTCAGGACGTGTTGACTCTTCGAGCGCTTGGTCGAGACTGAGTACTGCTACTGACTGAGTCTCGAAACTATCGTTAAGTGAAAATAAACTAAATATATCTATACCTTGAATATTCAAAATGAAATTATTTTTTTACTTTTAGTGAATCGCAAGGTTGTGTTACTTTCTGCCGGAGTCTGTGTTCCCTGTTAGGTACAATATGGGTGTCTTCAAATCTAGAGTAAATAGGTTTCTTCTAGGTAAGCGTGCTCCATCTTAGTCCACACTACTGCTTAGCATCAGGCTGAGTGTGGTCAAACGCGAACTCGCTTTGAATATTATATTGCTATCCTTTCTAAGACAAAAAAATAAAAGCTAAAATGAAATGCTTATAGTTTAGTCTCTCTTCTATTCGTATAGATTGCTAGTACTACATCACGTAGAGTTTAGAAAGTTGGCGACAAACAAAACAAGTTTTCTTTGTGTAGAGTTGGCGTAAAATAGAAGTTTTTTGCGATAGACGCAGAGGACTTCATAGTTTTAAATAAGGTTAGTGGAAAACATACAACAATTTTTTCTGTAGCGATGATAGCTCAGTGATTAGCGCAGACGGTTCACACGCTGAAAAGAATAATGAGCTTGAGCTGCCGGTGAATAAAAACATGATGAGGAAACCAGAACATGTTGATAGGGCACTTTCTAGTACTCAGCTGGCTAGCTACCATCTTAGTTACTAATTTTATTAAGTTATGTGTGTATTCTCGCTGACTTCAAACGGAAAAGGATAACATTGTGAGGAAACTTATTTGTGAGAGGACATTAAAAAAAAGTTCTCGATGATGTATTGTGTGGAAGTCTACCAACCCGCACTTGGCCAGAGTGGTGAACTATAACATATGTAACCTTACCCTTCTATGAGAACCCACGCCCAGCAGTGGGAAAGTTTATAAAAGATAAGAGCAGATTCGTATTCAGATACAGATGCTGACTAACTAATATAAGACGTTAACTTAAAAAATAAGTTTAAAATTAAATTTGCTGTGAGAGTATTATCTCTCACAGCAAATGTAAACTACTAACAAAATTAAAATCATGGCTTTGTTCTATTACGGCGCTAAAGTAAGAGCAGACTGACTCGTGTATCTCAGACACAGTACGGTCTGACTGCTTTTAATTATCATAGTCTCTTAATGCGATTGAAACTGTGTGTCTGGGAGACAGCGGACGCACTTCGGAAAATACGATATTTTTTCTGAACACAATCTTCACCGACAATTTTTTTAATGAAATAGGTATGACACTATACAATATTATAAATTTTTGCATTATTTTTTTTATCATACTATGTATATAATTCCATAAACCTATAGCTTAAGTAGGCAAATTATTTTACGGGATATTTATACTAGGTGCTATAATAATAGGTGTAAATGTTTTGGTATCTCTCGTCATATTTATTTTTTGTTGTTTCATTTCGTTCTATGGTTGCCTGGAAGAGATCGCTTTAAATAAGAGGATTCAAGAATAAATAGAAAACAGGGTGTGCCGATAATAATAAGGAGTATTGTTACATAAAATGTAACATAGACATGCATTTCAGTGGAGATACAACCACTGAAATATAATACTTAAATTAGAGATAGTTAAAATAATGCACTAATACATACCAAAAATACATATGGCAATAACACCAAATAAAAAATTAAAATACAACAACATCAATGTAATCATTAAAATAAACATCCTACGACTTTTTTACAAAGCGCCATCTATTCCCAAACTAAGCAAAGCTTGTTCTATGAGATACTAATGGCTTCAACAGATAACTGATAAAATACTAACATACTTTTTTTGTTGTAAACATGTACATAAAAAAACACCCAGACACATGTATGTTCCGGTAGCCTCACTCGAGAGCCAGCTCCATTCCAGGCTAGGTATGCTTTACCATCTTCGATCACACCTTCACTTAACATCAGGTGAGCTGTGGTCAAACACCTAGCCTATCAACCATAAAAAAAAACAAGACAAACATTTATACTCGTCGCTTAAATGCATAAAATATGTTTAGTATATTTTTATGGTAGGTACTACTCTACTATATCATTATACTACAAAAATCTTGAAACTAGGACTTGAGTCTCAGGTGTGGGTTTAAGAGGCCTCTAAAAATACGTACTAACGCTCATTCACTGCCCGGGTTCCGTATGACATGAGTTCGTATTTAATAAGCAAAACTTCCAGGAATTTTGCTCAGAACTAAAAACGGCTGTGAACTTTTCTCATTCCACCGGCATATGGTCATTATGCTAATTATAAATGAATTAGACAACCGGTTGGTTCCGACAGAAGGGTTGCAGTGTCAAATAAACGCCGGCTTGCTTTCACATGAAGATGAAGAAAACAAAGATTTTAAACGAGAAATCCTAAAACTTCTTCATAAAAGAGGGCCTAACCTAGACCTTGCTACTTCTATCATTAAGAACAGAACGATAACGAAATGCACATGGAGAGGCTCAAAAACTTAGCGTTTCGATTGATTGTGTGCGGTTTACGTGCCGAAAGGCATGGGTTCAAATCTCAACAAGCCACATCCCAAGCTGCCGGTAAAGGAAAACATCGTGTGAAAACCATAACATGGTGGTATATAGTAATCGGCTGGCTAGCTACCACACTCAAGATTGACGAGAACACATTGTAGCGATGATAGCTCAGTGGTTAGCGCGGCAGGTTCGTATGCCAAAGGGCATGGGTTCAAACCCTAACAATGAGCTTGAGCAGCCGGTGAAGGAAAATACCGTGAGGAAACCATAGCATGGTGGTAGGGTACTGTCTAGTACTCGGCTGGCTAGCTAACTAACCTTCAAGTTGAAAACCTGCCGCCAAGCATCTAACATTGTGTTCCGGCAGCCTCAATTGAGAGTCAGTTCCATTCTAGGTTAGGTGTGTTTACACCATCTTCGACCAAGTTAAACACCTAGCCATATAAAAGTTATAGTTATCTTTCAATATCATAGTGTATAAATACTTTTTTTATGGTTGACAGGCTAGGTGTTTGTCCACAGCTAACCTGATTTTAAGTGATGATTGATCATATTTAATGATTTTATTTATAATATTTTACTTGCTAATTAATGATCAACAATAAGAACAGGTGTGGGTTGCAAACAAAGCAAATAGTTTTTTTAATAAAAACAATAAAAAACGGATTGTAATATTAAATAGATAGAGCGAGTATTCTTTTCAAGAAATTGACTACGAAATATAACTCACAGATTTCATCGCGACCCCGACTCCTCTAAATCACTTGTCGCGACAATGCCGTTTCCTTTTTTAGGAATCCCTCGTAAACTACCATTAACTTATAATTAGTTATGGCAGCGTCGGCGACGCTTTTGTAATTAGTCACCGAAGCTCCTGAATCATGCAAACATCCTGTCGAGGTTAAAATGAACGTGTAGTTTTGAGAGACTGTAGAGAAGTCTCGTTTCTATCCGACCGCCTACAAAATACGGTATATTCATGACAGTGTTTTCAATTCGAACGACAGCCTTGTTGGTTCATTGGTAGTATGTCTGCTCCAAGAGCTGAAGGGCGTGGGTTCGATTCCCACCTAGGACAAACATTTTGTGATAAATAAACAAATGTTTGTTCTGTATGTACTGTAAGAATGTATTTACAAAAAAAAAACTATTTAAGTATTCTATCAGTTATCTGTCTTCTATAGCACAAGCTTTGCTTAGTTTGGGGGCAGATGGCGCTGTGTGTAATGTCCTATTATATATTAATTGTTTGGATACTTTTTATGCTGGAAACATTTTAGGCTCCTGTGGGATTATCAGAAAACGAACTACAAGACGTATACTAGATATATTTTTTGTATTGACATATTTTATAATTGGCAATATTTTTATAATGACTTGTTTTAAGAACGACACATTATTTACTTTATTTGACATATTGTTTTTATTAATTGACATGTAATCTGTGTTTTATAACCTTTTCTAATGATACACAGAATTATACTTGAAACTTGGTACAGATATGTATCATGGAACATTATCCAGTTATGGAAGCTATCCTTTATGATCTAATAATTAATAGAATAGCGCAAATTTCATGACTATTGCTTATTTGTTACTTACGTACAAATGTTTAATTTCTCTCTGAACCTAATTCTAAAGCTAACGCGGACAAAATCGCGGACGTAAGTATTATAATGAAACTCAAGACTCCTGGATAATTCATACCTCCTTGTATTTCAACATCTTCTCGGTATTACACATGACAGCATTTATACATTAAGTACCCATTATATATCTTTATCAAACGTCGTGACTTGTGTCGCTCGTCCACACTGCTCGTCGTTCCCGGGCGCCCACCACGGCCTCTCTTCTTTCGTGTCAGTGGTGGGGCCTGAACCGCCAATCAGAGCAGTTTCCTTGCAACTCCTCACGCTCAGTGTACAAAAACCGTACTTATTAAGTTTAAAACTGTAATACTCAAATATTTATGCGACTTCATATTAAACATATACATTTTACATATTTATCGATTACTAAAATCACGAATATTGCAAAGTAGGCGCTAAGATTTCAATGACATATCGTTATGTAGTCTAACATAAGCTAGTTTAGATAATATAAATTTATATTCGAAATGATTATAATGTAAAGTAAAGTTTTTGTTTCTATACGAGCAGCTGTTACTAATGCCGCAAAATATACACAAAACATTATTTTAAATTCATGAAACGAAATCAATTTAGTATGTTATTGCAGATGCTGAAAATAATATTGAGATTTCGCGGAAAATACGGTGGCCCAAGAAAATTTAACACCATCAAAACAGCCCTAAAGGTTGGATTAGAATTGTAATTTGGCTCGATTCGGGTAGCTTCCCTTTGTTAAAACAAATTTGGAAGTTAATAATTTATCATCAGCATTCTATTCAATCGGTCAATCCGAATTAACGAAGACGCGAATGAGGTCCGGAGATTGAAAATTCGGATTAACGTTTTGAGAATAAATCGGTAATGAGGTGATCTTATTTCCACCGCGATCTTATGAAACTGAAATATGAGTAGGTATGTAGGAAATGTTTTCGAGGTAAAATAACGAATATTAGGAATATAACCTTGGAGCTGTAGGCATTCGCTTCCACGAATCTTTTGATATCAAGCAAAGTTAATAAAAAACTTAACAACATTTGTAAAAAGAAGGTAGTACGGCTTAAGGTGGTTCGATTTCCATGCAAATATTTTTTTGCCATTTATGGACAAATTGAGCTTAATTTTACAGCGAAATCACAGCTACACAATTAAAAATAACTAAATCAATCTAATTTATGAATTTATGATTTTTGAATAAAACAGTAGATTATGCTAATGAGTTAATCGGCTGTTTTATTCAAGCAATTGCCATTTACCGCAAATAAAGACGAAAATAAATGCCAGTATCTGTGATTTCACTGTAAAGTTATGGTCTATTTGTCAAAAACAAAAACGATTTTGCCAAAACTTGCTACCAGAAAATTTGGCATTTTATTATTATTTTTTGATATGTGGTTTAGGATCTTTGTATCGTTACTTAGAAAGGCTACATTGCACTCACTATAAATGAGTGAATAAGAAAGACGCCCAAACGTGTAGAATGACAACGGACAACTCTGCCAAAGTGAAAATTAAGAAGAAAAAACTGACTACATTTTTTATTGATTACTTAATAATAATCAAACATTAAACTACAACTCCTACATTTGTATATAAAGTCTGATAAATTGGACCGTTCAATACAAAAGCAAAGAGCAAAAGCAATATCGAACATTGTTTTTATTTATTTTGTTTCGAATGTAAGTATACAGAAACTGACTCGACAGCTGCGAATTTATTGGTGAACGATATAAAATGAGAAAGCACCTGTTTGCTTAAATGGCGGAGGCTGTTAAATTTGTAGATATGGGGCGTGATCCGGCAAGTTCTTTACTGCACGACGAAATTGCAGAACAGAAACTAACCGGCTGGGATGTGCCACAACCACACGAGAATTCTACAAAGGACTCCGTACTGCTACGTGTCACAACTCTTCTTTATTTATGGCGTCGTACTTTGTAACTTGTCAGTATTTCCTAAGCGTTGGATTATAATATAAAAATAAATTGCTAGCCCCGTTGGCGCATTGGTAGTATATCTGCCTTAAGAGCTGTAGGGCGTGGGTTCGATTCCCACTCAGGGCAAACATTTTGTGAATAAACAAATATTTGTTCTGTGTTCTGTATGTATTATAAGTATGTATGTATTTACGAAAAAAAAAGTATTTATGTATTCTATCAATTATCTGACTTCCATCACACAAGCTCTGCTTAGTTTGGGGCCAGATGGCGCTGTGTGTATAGTCTTATTTTTTATTTATTAAAATAAAATATACTACAAAAATAAAAAGCATCGAATGTTGTTTTGTTTTACTTATGCAGATTTACTCATGTTTAATTACGTCGGACTCCGACTATAGATTCGACTACATCTGGTGGCCTTCCGCACACCAACTTGATGTTAGTAACCAGCCAGATGAAGTCTAGAAAGTACCCTACCACCATAATGTGGTCACCATCAGCTCAGTGGGATTGGATCGCACTAATTACTGAAATATCATCGCTACAAAATAATCCGGCCAAAATAGCTATAGCAACTCTACTTTAATGTTACATTCAGGTAGCGCAATATACAGCAGTGATTTTAATAATTGCTACATCGCTGCTCTCTTTTGAATTTATTTTTTATTTATGTCTTAATATTTTGAGGTTGAATGCTCGCGACCTTCTGCCTGTGGCAATGAAAAGCTTTATTTATACGTATGGGGTATAGGTGCTGATATTTATTACAATGTTTGTGGGAATTCTGTTTATTTTTTGTTTTTACTGTTTTTGGGGGCAAGACACAATTTTTTTTACGCTATGTTAAAGTGACGGTGTGGTCGAAGACGTTAAACACACCAAACCTGGAATGGAACTGGCTTTTAAGTGAGACCCGAACCCACGCACTTCAACTTTTGAAACACACACTATTGCATTTTTAGGTTGTCCGGTGGTCCTTTAATTATGATACTAAGGCTGGCCAGTTAGCCATTGAAGGTGTAGTTACTTTTTACTTTATTCTCCAGGTGTTATATGATTTCCTACAGTAAAAGCAACTGTGGTGCGAAAGTATAATGAAACATTTTTAAAACAATCTCGGTGCTCTCAAATTCTATTCCTCGCTCATTTCGTACGAAACAGTTGCGAACTACACCGAACAAATTAAACTTTAGCAAAGTGTCTCGGAATCTCATTTTGATCGTATCACGGCACCCCGTTTTGAACTGTACACCAGTTTTAATTTACCAGTTAATATACCCAAAAAAAAGTTTTCTTTAACTTTTCAGCAGACAACTTCACTCGCAGGGGCACATCTTGAGATAATTTTCCGGTAAGGAACTTTTAATGTGCTCCTTACTTACATTTTCTGGGGCCAGGAGCAAAAATATTTGACAAAATAAGCTGGTTTCTACGTAAATTATTTTCTGGAATGATACGAATGATGAACTTTGTAAAGTATTTCGTGTCAGAAAATGAGAGGCATTTAATAATGTCATTGCGTGGGTGTATATATTTTTATGTGACAGGCTAGATATTTGACCACAGCTCACCTGATGTTAAATGACGGTGAGATCGAAGACGGTAAAGCGGACCTAGACTGAAATAGAACTGGCTTTTAAGTGAGGCCTCCGGAACAGACCGCTAGGTGCTTGGCAGATTCTCAACTTCATAGCAAGCCAGCAGAGTACTAGAAAATACCACCATGCTATAGTTTCTTCACGATGTTTTCTTTCACCGACAGATTAACTTCATTGTTGGGGTTTGAACCCTCACCCTTCGGCGTGTGAACCAACAGCGCTAACCACTGAGCTATCATCACTAAAAGCATACTAGTAATACCATCTTGCGGTTGCCGTTTGTGAGCACACTGTTTTACCCCGATGTTAGAACTGGTTCCACGACTGTTGTGGTCAGCAAGAAAACCGAAACGGATACAGAGTGAAAATACTTTTATGTGACTTCACTTTGGATTTGATAAAGAATGTTATAAGTAGGTATCTAGTATTAAAATTTAACCGTTCGAACGGTTACGGTGAGGTACGGTTGAGGTTACGGTGATGTTTTTCGGTACTCAAATATTGTAAACTATTTTTGTTTTACCTAAGCGGAATTACTCACAATTAAATTTATAACGTTTGTCTTGTTTTTTAATGTGTCAAAACCATTTCAGTTTTCATAATAAAAATGTAAACTGTTTTTTAAAATGTTGTACATAAATATAATAAAAACCTCTGCCGTGAACTGTGACTTAATAAGCTTAGAGAATTAACACACGTTCAAACAATAATTATTTATTGAATTAAACTAAAAGCACGAATGCATTAAAACAACTACAGCACCGCCATATCACTTAAGATGATGTCAGGATAATTACGATACTTTCATAAAAACAATTGCTCCGTGAATGCAGCAACTTCATTTTTTTTTATGTGAAAAATAATGAGACAAACGTGATGCTCTCCTAATGGTAAGAGATAAGGCCTGTCCATGACCGTTGCAGCGATACATAGAACATTGAGTAACAAAACGAAGTCCAGGGCATCGCTGCTATGGTGCTCATTACTTTGAGACTTTCGATGGTTAGTCTCAACAGCCCAGTAATTTCGCTAGCTGCAGTACCCGTCGTAGTATTGTAGTGTGTGTAAGACAGTTTGCGATGATGCATTGTTGTTAGAATTATTTTTACACAGTTTCACTACGCAAACTGGCATTTTACTTAATATTATGATGAAAATTAATCAAAATACTCGGCATACACATTGCTTGCAACGGCTGGCTCGGGTACGCCGACTTCGGCGTAGTATTTGTTGCCGCATTTTACAAGTACGCCCGCGGTATCTAGTCTAAACGCGCGCATAGACCAATCAATATTCAAAAGATACTTCATACATCCATATCTGTTCAGACATTTAAAAGTTATGGTGGGATAAAGAAGCTCACATCCAAGTTCGAGTTTTTGGAACGTCAACTATGAAACGATATCACTTTTTTGGGCTTCTGGCTGTCCTATAGAAGAATGGGGAGTTACTATGTATACCATGTAGTTCAGAAGCACACTCACCGAAATGGAAAATTAAACATTAAACACGCTATATATACATCAGTTTAAAGACATTTATTTTCTCAAAAGAATTACGATTTAATTCGCTTATTTGAGAATTAAGTACGTAGTATTTTGTTGCTTTGACATTAATAAATAAGTACATCATTTATAATTGTTGAATTATAAATGATGCACTTAATCATATTACACATGTAATTATCTAACTATAGACTAACTAATTACTATTAGCATTAATTTAGCATTTAAGAATAGAATAGAATATAACTAAGACGACCAATAACATCACATGAACACATAACAACTGACGGAGCCATACATCGCACCGTTAGCCGTCTCGTCCCCGGTGCTACTGCCGTTCTTAATGTTTTCGAAGTTGAGTAGAAAAGCATTAAAACAAGCCATTATTATTTATTTATTTTTTTGCGAAAGAAATATCCGTCCGTCATAATTTACATTTTTATCGACAAAACTCAATACAATTTAAACGACTGCAATTTTACATAAAAACATTAATGCTCTTTAAAATTCCATTCGCTTCCTACCATTTCCCTCCATTTGCCGTAATCATTGCAAGTTAAACATAAACTTCTTCTTGCCGAGTGGTAAAAAAGCACTTCCTACCCTCATTTGAAAGCTTTTAGTTGTAATCCTACAGGAGCTAGCCAAACGTCTCGGTTTTCATACTTAATTAAACACTTGACTAATTAAGTGGAGATGATATGTTTTTATTCTAGTTTAGTTAGTGTATATTTTTATGATTGACTAGCTCGCGCCTGCAACTTTGTACGCGTTAAGTTAAGAGTTGGGTTCAGAGAGAAATTCAATATGTGTATGTTACAAAACAGTAATACATGCATTCATCATGAAACTTGCACTGCAAAACAACTACCGCTACGCACCTAAAAAATTGATTGATTGATTGATAACTCTTTATTGTGCACACTATTGGCCACACCTTCACTTGACATCAGGTGAGCTGTGGTCAAACACCTAGCCTGTCAACCATTAAAAAAAAAAAAAACACTAACATACAGAAAAACAGAAGAAATAATCTTAAATATAGGTGTAACAACTGGCGACCTTATCGCTAAAAGCGATCTCTTCCAGACAACTTTAGGATAGGATCAGAGGAAGAAAAGACGTGGAAAAAGATTGATGTATCATTGTTAGGTTTTTTTCTACATTCAGCTACATTTTCTGGAATGGACCTGGCTCTCAAGTGAGGCTGCCGGAACACACCGTTAGGTGCTTAGCGGCAGATTTTTGAAAGAAAGAAAGAAAATAATGTTATTTTGTAACACACAAAACTTTTTCAAATTGTGGGTAGCCAGCCGTGTGGTAGTAAATACCCTAGTACCAGTATAGTGGTTCCTTCACGATAGTTTTCCTTCACCAAGCACGCTATAAAGCATCTTACAGTCAAATCAAATGCGGACGCTGAAAACCAGATTCCCGGAACAATGGATTTTCCCAGCGTACAACAACGATTTTTGCCTTCTGGGGCTTTGTAATTTTTTATGCGGTCCAGACAAAAAGGTTGAGGATGAAAACAAATCGGCGCCGACCTGCTTTTGTCGCCTAAAAGCTGTTCAAAAGAATCTTAATTAGGGAGCGGTACATTACTTTTTTATTTATTTACTGCAACATTATGACCGCCAAGCAGCTGTGAGTAAATATCACTGTATCCCTGAAGCAAGTAGAATTCTAGGGGTATTGAAAACAACCATTGAATGTATTAGATTAGAGTAATTAGCGCCAAAACAGTAATGACTTGAACTTAAATAAATAAATAAATATCGCAGGACATTACACACAGCGCCATCTGACCTCAAACTAAGCAAAGCTTGTACTATGGAAGTCAGATAACTGATAGAATACTTATATACTTTTTTTTTGTAAATACATACGTATAATACATACAGAACACCCAGACACAGAACAAACATTTGTTTATTTACAAAATGTTTGCCCTGAGTGGGAATCGAACCCACGCCCTACATTTCTCATGGCAGATATACTAGCAATGAGCCAACGGGGTTGTCAAAACTTAATTTGGTACTCAAAGTTTTGAGTACTAATGCAATGGTCATGGACAGGCGTCATTTCTTACCATCAGGAGAGAACGTTTCGTTTGCTTCATCTCTTTTGTATTGATGATAGCTCAGTGATTAGGCTGTCGGTTAACACGCCGAAAGGTGTGGCTTTGAATCCCAACACTGAGCTTGTGAAGGTAAAAGTTGTGAAATTAGCGCGTAAACGTATTCTTACGTTTTTACGTTTAATGTATTATAGTATGGTATAGTTATTGTCATAATAATATTATAGTTACCAAATATTTACAGTTAATTAGATAAACCTTCAGGTAGTAAACTAATGTCGCATTTTCATTCACATTTTTATAAATATCTTTTCAAGATTGTTATATTTTTGACCACCATCTCGGTTGATGTTAAACGAATATGCGGTCTGCGGTGGAGCACGCTCGTCTAGAAGAAACCGATTCACTCGCGACTTGAAGGCACCCACTTTGTATCTATGAGGGAACATCCGCTCGGGCAGCAAATTCCATAGGGTACGTACAATGAAAATAGAATCGAACCTTTTCGTTTTTGAAATATCGACCACGAAAATTTCGTTAATTTCAAACAACAGAGCTGATTTCTTATCAATTTCTGGCTCAGTCCTATAGCAGCTTTAGTAGTTTGCATGCAAGCACTACTTGTGAGCAAAATGTTAAGCAAAATTGGCAAATCATTCCGTCCCGAGCTAAGCTAAACTGAATGTGTGCTGAAAGTAATATTGGATTCTGAATATTTGCAGTGATTTTCCAAATTTACTTCGCTCCTATGAATATAATATACGGGTTAGAAAATGCATTTCTGTCACAGATGCAGCAAGGATTTAGATGTGAATCTAGTTTTGGATGAATTTGCTAACGCTAATGCAAAGTTGGATAGTTTAATAATTTGAATTTTAGTTCGGCAAACAGATGTTTGTATTAAGAATTGAGAAAATAATCAAATATACATGAATTTTAATGTATCTTTTTTTTATATAATTAGCAAGGCTAGGTGTTTGACCATAAGCTGACAGACACTTACCTGATGATAAGTGACGATGTTGTCGGTAAATAAGTATACCTGGCCTGGAATGAAATTGACTCTCAAGTGAGGATGCCGGATCACACCGGTAGGTGTTTGGCGGCAGATCTAAGCTTGACGGGGATGGCTACCCAACCGAGTACTATTAACTACACAATAAACTAAAACTTTACCTATCACGCTATGGTTTCCTCACGATGTTTTCTTTCACCGACAACTAAATCTCATTGTTCGGGTTTGAACTCACGTCCTTCGGTGTGTGAACCGACCGCGCTAACCGCTGAGCTATCATAGCTACAAATTATTTCAAACAATAAAGATAAATTGTTCAAGGTATTATATTTGTTATTTTTTTATACAGTGATGAGGATTTTAATTTAACTACAATGATTTAAAAAAACTTATCAGAAACTTTACTTAGTATCTAATACTAAAATTTGACATAAACTTAAAAGCTAAAGTAGCTCTTTTAAACTAATTAAAATAAAATAACCACATCTTTAGATCCTCTTCTCGCTGCAGTAACCACTTGCCACGTGTTTCGCCTCTACACGAGGCATCCTCAGGACGTGTTGACTCTTCGAGCGCTTGGTCGAGACTAAGTCCAAAGTAACAGAGATTGCTTTAATTTCGTAAATTAGTAGAAAAAATTAAAAACAGCTTCTGTTTTTACAGTACGGGACTAAAAAAGTGTATAATTAAGAAGAACACCATTATAAAATTCAATTTGAAATTTTTTAACAACCTGTTTCTCCAAGTTAAGTTGAAAATTCTGGGACGTTCCTTTGATGTATAGGGCCCGCGGACCGCAGATTTGTTTTGGAAGCGTTAACTTCTTAGGTTATTTTTTAACGGAGCCAAATAACTTTCTTTTTTTCCCCCCACATCAAACAATTTTATAAAAAGTTTGTTACTGACAGTTGAGAAGGCATTTCAATTTTCAAATGTTTTTGGTAGATATTCCAAAAATATTCCAATTCAACGGTTTGAATCTACTTTCATTGTACGAACCGCTAAACAATGTAATTTGCTACCCGAGTGGGTTCCCTGATAGATACAATCTGGGTGCCTTCAAGTCGCGAGTCGATCGATTTCTTCTAGGTGAGCGTGCTCCATCGTAGACCGCATCTTCGCTTAACATCAGGCGAGATGACGATCAAACGCAAGACTATATACACTTTAAAAAAAATGTGTGTAAAAGTTTCGCTTACCATCAAGTTCATAGCCCTGCCCGCTCCATTGCGGCAGATCTTGCGAGTAGGACTTGGGATCGTTCCGGCTGCCGATCGAGATCTTTAGGCTTTTCCACAGCTTCATCTTGCCAACATAGCTGTCACGGTCGGTCACTTCACTCTTTTAACACTCACACTCACACTTTGCAGTTATCTGAAAAGAAAGATTTTTTTTAATTAGGATAATGCTATTTAGTTCTTGATGCAGGCAGTCAAAAATTTCTATTTATGCATCTTTCCAACTACATATAACTGAAATATATTTACATGATGACATAATAATATATGATAATATATACACTAAAATACATGATTTTTTGTCATGTCATTTTATTATATTGACAATATCTTTTTTGTATTGACAGTATTTTTTACATTGACATATTTGTATATTGACATCCTATTTTGTCATTTTTGTGTTGACATGTAATCATTTTTTAGAAAAATCATTTAATGACATATTTAAAATTTTGAAGTGATTTGTAACATTGGTGTTATTAACAAAATATTTGTATTTGTATAGCAAAAATATCGCAAGTTATTTTTAAAATAGAAGTTTTTTATACTACTTAATAATTGGTACACTAAAAACTTATCAGCGCTGCATACTTGTGTAAAACTTTCTTTTGTTGTAAAATAAACGTAAAACAAAAATATACATTGGTCTCCGAGGCACAGGCCTCGTTATTCTTCCGAGCTGCTTCATTAAACTGTATGATTTTATATTATTAACTTAGATACCCTGCACAATCTTGGTTCTACTGTAAACATTTACTATTATTGCAGTGCGCTGAAAAAAATCCCAGGAGAAATACTGTTGTGTTATTAAAATAAAACCAGCTACACACAACTTGTTTTACTATTCTATTACAGGACTGTTGATACAAACCATTGGAAGTTTCAAAGTAATGAGCGCCAAAACAGGGATGCTTTAGACTCTCTACTCAAAGTTTTGTGTATCACTGCAATGGTCATGGATATCTCTTACTCTTATCTCTTACCATCAGTAGAGCGTAATTTGTTTTTTAATTCAAAACAAGTTCGATTTTGACCACACTCTGCCTGATGTTAAGCAGTAGTGTGGTCTAAGATGGAGCACGCTTACCTAGAAGAAACCTATTTACTCTAGATTTTTTTTAATGTAAATGTAATGAGACGAACGGTGCGCTCTCCTGATGGTAAGAGATACCGCATGCCCATGACCATTGCAATACACGGAACTTTAAGTAGTAAAACAAAGTCCGAGGCTTCGCTGCTTTGGCGCTCATTACTTTGAGACTTTCGAAGACACACAGTCATATTGTACATAACAGGGGGCAGACTCCGGCAGAGAGTTACACAACCTCGCTGTACGAATGAAAAATGTGGAATCAAAACGCTTCGTGCGTACATGGGGAACATACACCATGTACGGATGACGTTTTGGTCGCGTTAGTCTGGCTGTCCGATAGAAAAAAGGTGCAGGGGGAACCAAGTCGTCTCGAAAAAACTTTTACATAAAACGCCATATTTATAAGAGATACAAGAAAATTAAAAAAAAAATGTTTTTTTTTTTGTAAATCTATAATAATGAATAACATTGTAATAAATAGTAAGTATATAAATGATTATAGGTACGAGTTATGTAAAGTTGTTTTTTTGCAAATGTTTTATTAATTAAGTATGATTATATGTGATTTTTGTCATGATATTGTAAATGAGGCATAATTAGGATCAATGTAAAACCAAAATATATTATTTTTCAAATCTCTTTCTGTCCATTGACTAGCTAGATACATTTATATGATTATGATGTCAAATAATAAACAACAAATTGCCAAAATAAATTATGTCCATATAAAAACATGTCAATAGAAAAAAATATTGACAATGTAAGAAAACTGTCAATATAATATCAGCAAGAAAACGATTACGAACTTAATTCGAAGGTGATTGAGTACAAATTGAATTGTCTGCAGTTCGTCTCTCTCAGGTCGGTGCTCCGTCAATCAACTGTCAACGTACAATGGATATTTTAAATTCTATGGAAGCTTAATGCCCAAAAACTTTTTTTGCGGAACGTTGAGACTGCAATTTGAGTGGCTTGGACTTTTGGCGTTAACGAGCTATAAAAACCGACCGAGTGCGAGTTTTATTAGTAATCGCGACACAGGGAATCTTACGGCGATGACAAGAACGGAACATTTGATATTTGACCTAAGAACTCCTATTTTGAACTAGATACGTGTTCAAATTATATTTGACTAGCTGCGCCCCGAGGTATTACCCACTACATGTTTTCGGGATAAAAATAGCTTATGTTCTAATCCAGGGTCTCAGCTGACTCCGTACCAAATTTCATCCAAATCCGTTCAGTAGTTTTTGCGTGAAAGAGTAACAAACATCCATCGATCAAAACTTTCACATTTATAATATTAGTGGGATTAGATTTAGAAGGAAAGAAAACATTTATTTTGACACACACGACACCACAAATCACTACAAATAAAAGTTTTAAAAGATACGACAAAAATAACAATATTTAGAAAGTTGTCGTTGTTGTATTTAGTAGGTAAAACCATATATAGAGCACAAAAGTGGAGGTAGACAGGACATACGTTAAGAGTGAGATACGAGAAATGAACCAAAATACCTAGTAACAGAGTGGTACCCAAGGGACTGTAGTAGAAGCAAGGGACGGTAAATGAACCGTTGGGAGGTTGATATAAAAAGAGTCCAGGGTGGGTCCGAATAGAAAAACATAAAGGCGTATGGAAATCATTAGAGGAGGCCTTTGTTGAAAGACAAGCTGTTTAAAGGAAAATAAACCTAACGCCGATACTTAATAATTAGATTTCAATTAATTTAGAATAAACTAATTTGTAAACGACAATAAAATCTTATAATTATTTAAAAAAATAAGTAAATAACTTTCCAATATTATATCGTAACACTATTCTTGTAATTTGTTCTTATGCTTTAATTTAAAAAAAAAATCGGCCAAGTGCCGGACTCGCGCACGAAGGGTTCCGTACCATTATCTATAAAAACGACAAAAAAAATATTTGTTGTGACCCTTAAGTATTTATTTTATTCTGTTTTTTAGTATTTGTTGTTATAGCGGCAACTGAAATACATCATCTGTGAAAATTTCAACTGTCTAACTATCACGGTTCATGAAATACAGCCTGGTGACAAACGAACAGACAGACAGACAGACAGACGGACGGACAGCGGAGTCTTAGTAATAGGGTCCCGTTTACCCTTTAGGTATGGCACCATAAAAATGGAATTATCATTTAACACCATACGAAACTTATAGCAAACTAGTGGACGCCTCGCAGTTTTACCCGCGTAGTTCGTGTTCCCGTGGAAATACAGAGATAAAAAGTAGCTTGTGTCACCCGGGAATATTGTAGCTTCCAAACGTTGAAAGAATTTTTGAAATCGGTCCAGTAGTTTCTGTGCCTATTCAATACAAACAAATAAACAAACAAACAATCAAATCTTTGCCCTTTATAATAGTATAGATATCTTTACTTGAAGCTTGCACAATAAAATTAAAGTCGATAGCCCTCGCAGATCCACTCTATTCTATATAAATCGCATCACAAACAACGTAACAGACATCTCGCTGCAATAAAACTATACCAACGCGTACCAATATCGTTTATTTCCTACATTTACAGCCTGTCGGTTAAAACGACTGAAAGCAAAATATTTTCCTAGTAGCAGCAGCGCTACAAAGTGGTTGTTATTTTGTTCAACGCAATGATTCAGCGCTGCTTGGCTTGGCTTATTTTAGGGATGGGGTAGAGACGCCGTATCCGGCCACTTTTTCATTTGTTTTTTTCAGTAGATGAAGTATTACTATTTTGAAGTGTTTAATAGCTTTAAACTCGATGGCGTATTTGCCACGATCAAATTAACGTTATAAATAAATTAGCCCCAATTACCTTCTTCTGACAAGCATGTATGAAAATGTTAATGAAAGTCAAACAAGATGGATTGTGTCAGAAACGTATTAAGAGAAAATATGTAGTCTGTCTAGCATAACGGGAAAAATACGTGATTGAAGCGTATTTATATAGTTACAGTATTACCTATATAAAATTCCCGAAAATAACGTAAAATATGAATCTATCCGAATTGGTTTTCTACTAACAGAGCCCTGTTCCTTGTACCAATTCGATTTCAAGCTAGCTGTTTACTATCTTCGACCACACCGTCAATTAACGTTGAGCTGTGGTCCAACACCTAGCCTGTCAACCATACAATAATAAATAATCATTGTGTTATTTATAATTTTTGTTTCGTTCTGTTATACAGCATCACGCACGTCACGCCACGTCACGTCACGCCACGTCACGCCATACATTTTTTTATGATTGACAAGCTAGATGTTTGAGCACAGCTCACCTGATATTCAATGACGTTGTGGTCGAAAATGGTAAGGTACACCCAGCCTGTAATGAAACTTGTTCTCAAGTGAGGCTGCCGGAACACACTGTTAGGTGCTTGGCGGCAGATTGTCAACCCAAGAGTGGTTAGCCAGCTGGGTAGTAGAAAGTACCCTACCATCATGCTATGGATTCCTCATAATGTTTTTCTTCAGCGTTAACATCTTGTTACCATGCCATGTTAAGGCAAAATCACAAGGAAAAAATGTATAATATCTACAAATTTTTGTATTATTTTTTCGACTGTGAATTAAATTGTGATTGTGTTATGTAGTAAAGTCGATTTTAGCTAGTCAGGCTTTTGCCGCTACACTTTGCTTGTTCTGTCTAAAGAAAGCATAACTATAGGCTAAATTATAAATTTATCAGCCCTGTTGGCTCATTGGTAATGTCCGGTTTAAGAGCTGTAAGGCGTGGGTTCGATTCCCACCCAGGACAAACATTTTGTGGTATAAACAAAAGTCTGGGTGTTCTATATGTATTATAAGTATGTATTTACAGAAAAAAAGTATTGAAGTACTTTATCAGTTATCCGACTTCCATAGTACAAGCTCTGCTTAGTTTGGAGTCAGATGGCGCTGTATGTAATGCCCTATGATATTTATTATTGTTGATACCTATTTTACTTTCAGAGTTTTTAATGTAATCTATTCAAATAGCACAAGACGCATCTCTACTCAATTCTCTGTCTATGCCAAGTTTGTGGTGAGATGGTGGTTCTGCAAGTCATTTTGTATTGACTACATAATGTTTACATAAACGTTCAACACAGCTACTTAACAAAACATTGCTAGTTTCATGTAACTGTGAAACTACTTTTAAAATTGGCTTTGTTTCAATGTATTTTATTTATTTGTTTGATATCTGTTTGTAAGTAAGTATGATATGTAGTTAATCAAGAAAAGTTTGAATATAATATAGATAAGACAAGAATACTTAGAACTTACTTTCAGAATTAGAAATATGTAAATATAACAATTATTACTTTAAGCACATAATTAACATACATTATATAATCTAGTAGGCTGCTATAAAAGAGAAAACAAGACAAGAATTATATAATTATAATTAAAATTAAGTATAATTATGCAAACTGTTAACTTATTTATAAAATAACTAAAGCAAGCGTTACAAGTAAACTGAAAATTATGAATATTTGTGTTTAAATTTACCAACTTGTTGATAATTTTTTAAACTATTAGTTCAAGCCTTTGATAAACTTTCATAAAGTTATTTTCTTAAGTTTAGTAAACTGAAAAGTATGAATATTTATGGTGTTTAGGTTTACCAAATTGTTGATAGTTTTTTAAAACTATTAGTTCAAGCCTTTTATAAACTTTCATAAAGTACTTTACTTGGTGGTAGCTCTCCTTAGCAGGAGGTCATCTAGGTAGGTACCACCGCAGTACCAGATATTCTGCCGCCAAGCAGTAGTGTGTAAACATTACTATGTTCCGGTTTGAAGGGTACTGCAGCTAGCGAAATTACTGGGCTGTTGAGACTAACCATCGAAAGTCTCAAAGTAATGAGCACCAAAGCAGCGATGCCCTGGACTTTGTTTTGTTACTCAAAGTTCTGTGTATAGCTGTAATGGTCATGGACAGGCGTTATCTCTTACCATCAGGATAGCGTCTCGTTCGTCTCATTATTTGTCACATAAAAAAAAAAGTTATTTTCTATAGTTTTATTCTGTTTTTATAATTTTGAAATCTCGTCTGCATTTCATGCTGAGGTTTACATTGTAAAGTTTAAAATCATGTATTACTAACCAATTACTTACTAACTAAAAACTAAATTCATCGTTTCGGTTGTTAGATGAAAGATAAACAAGCTTAAATAAGATTATTAAAAACACGGATGCCCATTAAGAATTTAAAAAATTAACTACCTTGTGTCATTTCAGATTATGCAAGGACTTTAACTATACTCCATGAATCCGAATCTGTTTAGGCATATATTTAAAAGTTATGGTAAGATAAAGAAACTTACAAACATACATGCATGAACCCTGAAAACATTACACTCCTTTTTGGGCAGTCGTGTAAAAAAGAATAAATAAATATCGCGACATTACACACAGCACCATCAGCTAACACCAAACTACAAAGCTTGCACTATGAAAGTCAGATGACCGATAAAATACTTAAATGTTTTTTTTTCGTAAATACATACTTATAATACGTAAAGTAAAAACTTTTTTTACTACTCGAACAGAAAAGAAAATGGTAGAAAACACAAACTAATAAGCCAATATACAAAACAAAAGAGCCCTCTTGACTAATGATCTCAGACCTAGTGACTCAGATGATCCAAAGAATATGATTGAACCAAAACACATTATAGTACGTAATGAGGCAGAAACTGATAAATCGACCTAATTCCGTTAACTTTCTCTCGCTGTTAGGAAGTCATGCATTATTCAAGTAATGGCCATAACAAAAGATTCGCTAATGTATTTATACAAAGAAGGAGATTAACTCCGTGTTTGCGGACTTTGGTCGTCCGAGTAATAGAAAATTATGTTATTGCTTGATTATAATTTTTGGAACGAGAATCTTGGATACCGTGGTGTCGCATTGGGAGAATATATACCCCTTACAATAGAGGGTGAATTTGTGGTCATTTTTTTCTTAAAAAAGTGACCACAAATTCAAAAACTTTTACGAGTGGGTTTTAAGTTAAAAAGTAAGAAACGCAAAAAGGTCGTGTCGCCAAATTATATTACATTCTAAAATTTCTGTTTTTTCGAGTGTCTGTTTATAAATAGTGATGTTTTGTCCAGAAAGTGCTGAATCATAAGGGTGAGTATGAGAAAATGATTTAATGTGATGTAAATATTACTTGTTGCTTCCAAAACTCTTTTGGAGACGTAGTAAAGTAGTGGCGGCTTCACTACAACCACTACTTACTTATGGCATGACCAGACTTTGACTTGACATAGACTTGACTCAAGAAGTCTTGCTTGAAATGTAAGAAAACTATAACAAATAGAGAAATGCTTTGTTGTTGTTTATGTAAAAAGTATTATGACATAATTTGTGCGCAAGTTTCAAGTACTAGATTTAATATTATGGAAAAATCCAAAAGAGATAGTTGGAAATGTAACGCTTGTTATGAGACAAAATCTAAGAGCTTAAGGGTCAATACAAGCACGAAAACAAGGGCTGAGTCGGAAACTCCCTTGTCCCATGTCACATTTTGAAGATTAAGGCGTCAAAAAATGCCTGCAACTCCTTTACACATGACTACCAAATAATACCATAACAATACCAAAATTGCTGTGAGAAAAGTAAAACAAATCTATGCATTACCTCAAAATATCAATATAAATTCGATTAAGTTATGACTAAGTAACTTCATACACATTACATTTAGAATCTTCATTTTCTACCCTCATTACCCCCGAGTATATTTACCATCTCCAGTGAACGTAACTTGAGAGGGTAATCAGTTAACGGCTAACGGACAAGCCTTCGTTAGAATGCGGTCAAAGGGATTAACTGCGCTTGACAAAGTTTAAGTTTTGCGTTATCTTTTTAGAGAGTTTGAGAAACGGAGCACTTTTTAAAGGTATATGTGCTCCATCCTAGACATCACTATTACTTACAAATCAAGTAGGGCTTATGGAGTGATCAAACGAGAATGATAAAGTGAGGACAAGGAGAGAGGGATTTTGTCATTATCGTGTATCGTCCTTGGTGCGCCAGACGCCGGACAGCTTCAACACCATTCTGAAGACGATTGCTGCCAAATTAGACTGCTCTTTCCTTCGGCATGGCTGCAATAGGCATTTACCGGTGCCAGTGCCGATGAAAAACAGCTATAAACACATTATTAGTACGACATTTATTTATTTTTATCAATATTACCATTTTATCTTAAGCTCATGGCGTTTGAATCCTCTCTCTCCAACGTGTGTTCCAACCATGCTAACCACTGAGCTATCATCACAACGAACTCTATAATAAAAAAAAAAACAATATATACGTTTATTGTATTGTTATTTTATTTATTTATTTCTTTTGTACACCAACCTTATATTTATTTACTCTTCTTTCCATCCAAAGGTTGTCTGGAAGAAATCGCTCTAGGCGATAAGACCGCCCTTATACATCATTTATTCTATTGTTTTGTTATATTATTATATCTTCTTTTTTTTTTGTTTGTTGTTTGTTTCCTATTTGTATTAATTGTGATCTGTGTTTTTGGTGTATAATAAAGTTATATTCTATTCTATTCTATTCTATCACTCGGAGTTTATTAACGAATGATCGATTCTTAAAAATCGGATGAGCGTAGCTATCTATGGTGGAACATTTATAAGCCAGTTCCAGTGCTTTACCATCTTCGACTAAACCTTCACTAAACATTAGGTGAGCTGTGGTCAAACACCTAGCCGGTCAACCATAAAAAATACAAACCTATATGAACTACAAAATGATATCCCTTTGGGTTGGCCGTAGTCAATATTCGAATTGTTTCAATAGGCTAGCGAGTGAGTTTTAGGACGTATTCGATAAACCAGCATAGAAAACCTGTCCCATTTCTAAAAATACCTTTTCTGAAATCATTCAAAGCCACGGTAGCTGAAACGTCCGTAATTATAACGAATAAAAGTTTAAACCAACTTAAACCATTTGCAGGTGAAATACAACGTACATTTTATTAACACCGAGGTGAAACTTCTAATTATTTGCCGAGACAGATTCGGAAAGTTTTGAGTTTTGAAATTCGGACGCATCTGGTCGTTGTCAGTCGAAGTTGAGTAAAATCTGTTTTAGAGCTGATCGACGATTTGCACGGAGGTTTGTTTTTAATTTTTTTTATTTTTTGGCATTGTGTTTTGTGTCTGTGTCATCATCATCATCATCATCAGCCTATCGAATTCCACTGCTGGTCAAAGGCCTATCCCAAGACACGTCACTCAGCCCCATCTTCAGCTTTTCGTTTCAATCCACCGCCAGCTACGTATATCGTCACTCCATTAAGTCTCAAGGCGTCCTACGTCCATTGCTGCATGTCCATGTCAAAATGTTAACATTTTTATGTCATAGTCAAAATCACATAGCACGGTCAAAACTAACTAAGTCTAAAACTCCATCGAAGCTTATTGTAAAGTCGCCACTGCTTTACTAAACCATGACCGGATTTGACTGACACGCACTGGACTTGACCAAGACTGGACTTATGGAACTTGAAAATATCAAAATACGTGACACTGGCAAATGCACTTGACGCCAAAATCAAAGAAGATGTAGTAGTAATGGCAGCTTTACTAGAAGGTAACAAGCGCCAAAGCAGCGAAGACAGCCCTGTTGGTTCATTGATAGCATGTCTGCTCCAAGAGCTAAAGAGCGTGGGTTCAATTCCCACTCAAGATAAACATTTTGTGGTATAAACTAATGTTTGTTCTTTGTCTGGGTGTTCTGTATGTGTTATAAGTATGTATTTACAAAAAAAATAAGTATTCTATCAGTTATCTGACTTCCATAATACAAGCTTTGCTTAGTTTGGGGTCAGATGGCGCTGTGTTTTATGTCTTGCGATGTTTATTTTTTTACTATTAACTTTGTAATTAATTTGTAACAACTAAATAAATAAAATAAATAAACTAACTAACTAAATAACTGTGTTATTGACTGCTTTGTTGGCATGACAATAAAATAAATATATACCTTGAACACTCAATTACATTTCAGACTGAATAGCGCACAACATTTTGTGCGTAAAGTCCCGGCGGTATTAAAATACGCAAACTCTTAGTCAGGCGTAACTCGTAAACCTAAAATAATGGTAGTGAAGTAATGATTTCCTAGATATCTGGCTTACTGAGCCTCATTTAGTAAAGACGTTTGTTTAATAAACAAGCTGAACTAACCCTAACTCAAAACGGTGCCCAAAGCCGGGGATTTAGCTTATCAAACATTCACAGACATGATATTTTACGATCGATGGGTCCCTTAACACTTTACTCAACGATTTGATTTATTGATATGGGGCTCTCTTGAATTTGTAATCTGTTGTGAAGAGACCTTTCTACTTTGCGAGATTCAAAGTAGGCTCTCAAACAAATGTATCACCTGATATGATTTATTACTAATAACTGCGCCCTGCGGTGTTACTCGCTACATGTTTTCGGGATGAAAAGTAGCCTATGTGTTAATCCAGAGTCTCAACTATCTTCATACCAAATTTCATGCAAATCTGTTCAATAGTTTTTGCGTGAAAGAGTAACAAACATCCATCCATCCATCCAAACTTTCACATTTATAATATTAGTGGGATAATAAATATAATCAGTAACCATAACATCTTAGCAAAGCTCGAAAAACACATTGTTTTACATTGATTTCAGTTTCTATCGAGTTGATCGTTCTTAATTATGTTTAAAATTTTACAGTTTTTTTGATTATGAAAAGAATTTTAATGAAATAAGATATTTCAATCCAAAAGTTACATTTTAGTAGATAAAATCGCAAACTAAAAAGTGCTAAAAGCAAACATTAACTTAAGTGCTCGTAGTAAAACATTTTAAATTAAAGCATTTTATGATATATTAAATGATTTCATCTCTATTCCTAAACATATTATGGACATGGAGATAAAATTATATTTCTGGATAAATACTACGTAATGCTTACTGGGTTGTTTCTTATCTCTATCTTTAAAGTTTGCTAAAGTGTTTGTATAGCATTCAAGTAAGTAAGTAAGTTTATTTAAGTAATGAGCGCCAAAGCAGCGATGCCCCGGACTTTGTTTTGCTACTCAAAGTTCTGTGTATCGCTGCAATGGTCATGGCTATGCGTTATTTCTTACCATCAGGAGAGCGCATCGTTCGTCTCATTACATTTCCAAAAAATAAATAAGTATATATTTAAGTACACTCTACGTTATTTCAATTTTTTTTATTACTTATAGGCTTGCGTTTGAGCGCCAACTCACCTGATGAAGATGCGGTCTACGATAGAGCACACTCGCCTAGAAGAAACCGATTCACTCGCGACTTGAAGTCAGACTTCTAAATAGTATAAAACGAAGTCGCTCCCGTATGTATGTTTGTCCGCTTCTTCTTCTAAACTAAGCAACGTATTCTAATCTGCTCTAATATTATAAAGATTTGTATTTTTGTTTTTTGTATATTTGTAACGAATAAACCCAAAACCATTTCAAAAAATTCTTTCACCGTTGGGAAGCTACACTATCCCCGGATGACATATGCTACTTTTTATACCTGTATTGCCACGAGAACTACGCGGGTGAAACCGCAAAGCGTCTGCTTGTAAACTTATAAAATAAATGCTAAATGATGAATGTATTTATCAAGGGATTTTTACTTTTATTGTATAATCTAGAGAATTGTTAACCCAATTAATTTGATCAGAGAAATAAAGTTCAAGTTCAAGAAAAAAAAAAAAATGCTTAAATACGCAGCCTTGGAGCCCCAATACTACTTTGTGCCTATTGCGGTGGAGACACTCGGCAGCTGGGGTGTTGGTGCGTGATTTGGGGCAACGCATAAAAGACCAGTGTGGTGACCCTCGCTCCGGCTCGTACTTGGTGCAAAGGCTGGCTATTGCTATCCAGCGCGGGAATGCTGCCAGCCTCATGAGTTCCTTTGCACCAGGTTCAGGTCAGGGGCGGGGTATTTTTTGACTGATGTTGTTTATTTTAATTTTGGTTTTATTTTGTTAGTATTTAAGTTTATGACATGATAATAAATTGGCAGTGTTCTAAATGAATGTAGAATATTTTTTACCTATTTATTATAATAATAATAAATAAATTGTTAAGAGAGATTTTTAATTGTTATTTCTCTTAACATCTTTAGAGACTCTCGCTAGACGGTTGGGTCAAGGGTAAGCTTCAAAAGGCAGGAATTCTTGACACGGCGCGCATTGTGAGGAGGTTCCTCACTCTGCAGCCCTAACCACCGGCAGCTTGAGCCCTGCCCCGCTGCCGGCGGCACCTAAGTTTTTAAGCTTTTTATATTATTTATGTTTTATATGTAATATAAAAAAATAAAAAAATTAAAATCCAAATAAATACCAATGAATAATCAATTTTAATAAATTCAATGTTTTGTAATGAAGTCGCTAAAATCAATTGCACTCGTACGTGCGTAGACAGAACGTGTAATTAATACGAAACAGATGTAAACAAATTATCGCTCTTTAAGTAAATATTCGTTAAATATAATTAGAAGGAAGCCTTTAAACCCGGTTATAAACGAGGTCCTCGGTTTGAAATGACATGAGGTAATTTATGATGGTAATTGTGTTATTCTAATTAAGGTTTAGGTCTCTCCATTTCTAACGCTAATGTTTTGTTTCAAAGTGGAAATTTTTAATTTTTCTCATATTTTTTTAAGTATGATTTTTAGGGTTTCATTTTGTGGTTTTTACTCATTATATTATAAAGATACATGCTGTGAGCTATTTCGCCTCATCACCACACAAGGTATATTTCTAGGTGTGCTGTATGTAGTTTTTAAGTATTCTGTCAGCTGTCTGGTTCCCATAGCGTGACACGTGCTTGACAGCCCCGTTAGCTCAATGGTAGTATATCTGCCTTGAGAGCTGTAGGGCGTGGGTTAGATTCCCACTCAGGGCAAACATTTTGTGAATAAACAAATGTTTGTTCTGTGTCTGGGTGTTCTGTATATATTATAAGTATGTTTTTACAAAAAAAAAGTATTTATGTATTCTATCAGTTATCTGACTTTCATTACACAAGCTCTGCTTTGTTTGAGGCCAGATGGCGCTGTGTGTATTGTCTTACGATATTTATTATTATTATTATTACTAAAGCTTTGCTTAGTTTGGGGCTAGATGGCGCTGTGTTAAATGTCTTCCAATATTTATGTCATGTCACGATGTTTTTTTTTCACCAGCAGCTCAACGTTGGGATTTGAACCCACGCCATTTGGAATGTGTTGAAATTCCAATACCTTGTAAGCAGTTACAAATTATGGAGCAGCTAATATTTTTCGCTTCTAATCTATCACCAAGCAACAAACGGTGTGTTCCGGCAGCATCACTTCGAGCCAGTTTCTTTTTTAATCGTTGACAGGCTCGGTGATTGACCACAGCTAATCAGATGTTAAGTGAAGGTGTGGTCGAAGATGGTAAAGCATACCTAGCTTGGAATGGAACTGGCTCTTAAGTGATGCTGCCGGAACACACTGTTAGATGCATGGCGGCAGATTTTCAACTTGAGGGTGGTGGCTAGCCAGCCGAGTACTAGAAGGTACCACCATGAAAACCACTACCACCATCCATCACCTACCTACCACTATCCTAGGCTAGGTGTGTGTCAAACAAACCTAGCTTATCAAACATAAATAACTCTGTCGTGTCTGGTAAGGTCCTTAGTTAATAAAATTAACCAAACGAGTGACTTATTAATGTCGTTACTCAGTCTCTCAGAAAAAGAATCTTACAGTCAGCATCAAACCTGGCTACAGAATATTTTATTGCCTCGATTAACTTATTACTTACGACCGTCGGTGGCAAAATCCTAGCAAATGGAGAGGTATTAATGGCTAAGTCTTCATTAGAAATCTTACCCTGAAATATACTTTAATGCAAATGCAATACAGGCCTATATATAGCATGTCAGTTATCACGTTGCACAATTAAGATTAAGACATACTCGCCCAAAAATGTAATTTAAACTAATAGACATACAGCTGTTTTTGCTGTGTGATTTTTGTTCTAGAGAATTAATTGTGACAAACCTTGCAAGATTCAGTGAATCACGTCTTGGAATGGAGCCAGTGCAAATGCGTTTCGGAATTATAAGTGACAATACTTGTTTGTGTCATGGGCTTCCAAATAAACAAGCTACAATCTTCATTAGATGTTAAGGTCATGAATGTACTCTTAAATATTATAAGAGACTTTCAGTGCGCTATGGTTTCCTCGCGATGTTTTCCTTCACCGGAAGATCAAACTTATTATTAAGAGCGCTCTCGGGCTGCAACAAATTTGAAAATTAGGTATTTGAAAATTCTATGCTGTCTCCCAGCTCCCCGTAGAGAGCGATAGAGACAACTGCAGCTCCAGCAGAATATACCTACAAAAATTAGACCAAATCGCCATCTAGTAATCCACCTAATGAAGACAGATTACAAAAAAAAACACGGAAATACTTTTTGAATACTTTGGCTATGTTCCTCTTTATTTTTCATAACCTTTAAGTACAAGTTTTTTTTTATATGATTTTTTGAATATCATGCTTAAAAAATTGTAAAATTTGGACTTCTTCTGAAATACAGACATCTCATACAGACATCTTCTAAAATAATAATTTTATGCAAAATATCAAGAGCGAGGGACATTGTTCTAGAAGATATAGGTTTAATGTATAAAAATCATTGCATTATTTTCATTTTCTAGAGAGAAAACAGGGGATTATGTCTGTATGGAAAAAAAACTCACGCGAGTTCCCTCTTAAGATTTGTACCCACGCCCTACGACGCGTGAACCGACCGCACTAAGCTATCATCGCTACAAGCTGTTTAAGCTATATAATGTAGTAATTTCATGTTTTATAAGAGCTGTGGCGTTTATTTAGTAAATAAATTATACTATAAGCTTTTATAGCCGCTCAAAAAAATCCACGCATTTTCTATACGCAATAAAATTCATTCGCGTAACATTTTTATGATCGTTTAACTTGAACGGCATTAAAAGGTCGCGGAGGTACTACGTGACCAATCCCACAGACCAATTCCTTAAAGTGTACACACAACCACCTACGTAAACCAGCACAAATAACAACACAGAAAACACATTTTTTTTTATGTTAAAAATAATAAGTCGAACGAGACGCTCTCCTGATGGTAAGAGATAACGCCTGTCTATGACCATTGCAGTGATACACAGAGTCCAGGGCATCACTGCTTTGGTGCTCATTACTTTGAGACTTTCTGTGGTTAGTCTTAACATCCCCAGTAATTTCTTTAGCTGCAGTACCCCTCAAATCGGAACACAGTAATGTTTACACACTACTGCTTGGCGGCAGAATATCTGGTACTGCGGTGGTACCTACCTAGATGACCTCCTGCTTGGTCAAAATGGTACAAATAAATACACCAAATGAAAAAATAATACCTATAAGAGAGCTATTTGTAGAGTACAAATGGTATTTAACAATAATATCAGCTCTGTTAGAAAATCACTCAATAGCTCTGGCATATGTAACGAGTCACTTGAAGTGCAGATTAAGTTTCATTGACAGCGAAAACAGATTACATAATAGTTTCTACCGCGTTAGTCTCAGATGAATCAGACGCCTGGCGAAGTGCCAAGTTTGATTGCAGTATCTTAACACAGTGAAAAGTTAGTTTATTTTTCAAAGTGCTCGTAGAATATGATATAACTTAATTGTACACCAACATATGACAAATGTTTAAAAAACAGAAGTAGCAATGATTGTTAGCGGTAAGTGGTGAACGCCAAAGCAGCGATGCCCCGGACTTTGTTTTGCTTCTCAAAGTTCTGTGTATTGCTGCAATGGTCATGGGCATGCGTTATCTCCTACCATCAGGAGAACGCATCGTTCGTCTCATTACATTTACATAAAAAAAAATACAACGGCGTACTGTACGCCTGAAACTATTTGTTTTAGGCAATCTTTGGATAGGACAAAAGGCACAGCTAATTTGGTTGGTGGTCCTAACAATGAGCTTGAGCTGTCGGTGAAAGAAAACCATAGCGTTGTGGTATGGTACTCTCTAGTACTGGAATGGCTAGCTACCATCAAGTTGAAAATCTGCCACCCGGCGCCTAATGGTGATTTACTGCAACCATCTCACTTTAGAGCCAGTTCTATTACAGATTAGGTATTCACAGTCTACAGCGTCACTGAACATCAGATGAGATGCGGTCAAACACCTAACATGTTAAACATTATAAAGTGTGGGTAAGTTTAGTAATTTAAAGCTTGACAGCCCTGTTGGTTCATTGGTAGTATGTCTGCTCCAAGAGCCGAAAGGTGTGGGTTCGATTCCCACCCAGAACAAGCATTTTGTGATATAAACAAATGTTTGTTCTGTGTCTGAGTGTACTGCACTTATTTACAAAAAAAAAGTATCAGCTCTCTGGTTCCCATAGTACTAGCTTTGCTTAGTTTGGGGTCACAAGGCGCTGTGTGTAATGTCCTATGATATTTATTTATTTATTCACGATAGTTAAGCCTACGCCTTACGCCTTAATAGTTTTTATTAAAAAATTGTATAATACTCACAAAGCGTAATGAATACCCGCTGAAAAGAAAATTGAAAAGCCTTTTGAATGCTCATAAACCAGAAAGAATAAACTTTTCACTTAACTCCACAATAAAACAATCATCAAGATAACTATAACTCTTATCACTTCATGTTTAAAATACAAACTCGCTTGTATTTTATTTGAAGTACTCCAGTGGTTTTGTTTCACTCTGGTTAGGGAAAGTTTCGTGAAGAAATTAACGATTGGCTTAATTTGTCCCGTCTTTTGTTTTCATTAAAGTTTTAACCGATTCGATGGAGATTGGTTGCTTCATTAAAAACTTTGTGGTGTATTTAAAAATTGCCATACCTATTTGTTACGCTGTGGCAAAGATGACTAGTTGCTTGAAGGTAAATCACTGTCGCTTACCGAATGCGTCTCAACTAAATATTTTTTTAAATTTTATTATTTACGCTCTACAATAATAAATAAGTATAGTAAGTTTTTTTTTTTTATGGTGGACAGGCTAGTTGTTTGACCACAGCTCACCTGATGTTAAGTGAAGGTGTGGTCGAAGATGGTAAAGCACACCTAGCCTGGAATGGAACTGGCTCTCAAGTGAGGCTGCCGGAACACACCGTTAGATGCTTGGCGGCAGATTTTCAACTTGAGGGTGGTAGCTAGCCAGCCGAGTACTAGAAAGTACCCTACCACCATGCTATGGTTTCCTCACGATGTTTTCCTTCACCGGCAGCTCAAGCTCATTGTTGGGGTTTGAACATCGCTACATTCTTAACTTATAGCACTTTGTTTACTAGCTGTGCCCGGCAGTTTCACCCGTCGTCGACTTCTAAAAGTCCTATCGTAATGTTAAATAGCCTTCTATAACCTTTCTCAGAAAATCACACTTTTTTTTATGTAAAAGTAATGAGACGAATAATACGCTCTCCTGATGGTAAGAAAAAACGCATGCCCATGACCATTGCAGCGATACACAGAACTTTGTGTAGCAAAACAAAGTCTGGGGCATCGCTGCTTTGGCGCTCATTACTTTGAGACTTTCGATGGCACTAATATTGTAAAGGTGAAAGTCTGTAGTTAAGTATGTAACTTTGTTACTACTTCACGCTTAAACGGCTGAACCAATTTTGATGAAATTCAATATAGAGGTAGTTGACTTCCTGGCTTAACACATAAGTTACTTTTTATCCCAAAAAATATAGCGGGTTACACTGCAGAGCGCAGCTAGTAAACTATCAAATGCATTTTTTTTTTAAATTCGACTAGTAACTCCAGAGATTAAACAAACAAACAAACTCTTACGCTTTATTATATTATCATATATTAGAATCAAACTCAAAGACTTCTGGATAATTCATACCTCCTTGTATTTCAACTTCTTCTCGGTATTACACATGACAGCATTTATACATTAAGTACCCATTATATATTTTTACCAAACGTCGTGACTTGTGTCGGTCGTCCATACTGATTGTCGTTCCCGGGCGCCCACCACGGCCTCTCTTCTTTCGTGTCAGTGGTGGGGCCTGAACCGCCAATCAGAGCAGTTTCCTTGCAACTCATCACGCTCAGTGTACAAAATCCGTACTTATTAAGTTTAAACCTGTGATACTCAAATATTTATGCGACTTCATATTAAACATATTACATTTATATTATTTTACATATTTATCGATTACTAAAATCACGAATATTGCAAAGTAGGCGCTAAGATTTCAATGACATATCGTTATGTAGTCTAACACATAGTATAAGTAGAAGTCAAACAAATAACTCGCCTATTTTGGCTCCACCGCCGTCGGTTAAAAGTTGATAGATTATGACGGTATCCCCACACTAATTGTGACAGATTCGACTTGATGATTTCAGTTTCTCTATGCCGACGTTAAATTATAAGTTCCACTGCCATACGAAACGAGCTTATCTTTTTTCACCACTAACCTAATTAACCCTCAACTGTGCACTATAATTTAGTAATCAGACAACACGCGTCAACCCTTCGTCTCCTTTTATCTGTCGTCGCATCTCGTCGCGTCCCTATTTTCGTCACTCATTAGGTCGCTCGGGATATTATTATTTTAATAATTATCATTCCCTCCGTGGGAGGGATAACGACAGAGATTAGTAATAAACAGATGGGCTATAATGAGAAAAACCTTTTCTAAATAAATAAATAATCAAACCACAGTTTAAGCGATCGAACGAAGGACGAATTTAATTTGTAGCGATGACAGCTCAGTGATTAGCGCGGTAGGTTCGCATACCGAAGGGCGTGGGTTCAAACCCCAACAATGAACTTGAGCTGCCGGTGAAGGAAAACATCGTGAGGAAACCATAGCACGGTGGTAGGGTACTCTCTAGTATTCGGCTGGCTAGCTACCGCCCTCAAATTGAAAATCTGCCGCCAAGCACCTAAAGGTGTGTTCCGGGAGCCTCACTTAAGAGCCAGTTCCATTCCAGGCTAGGTGTGCTTTACCATCTTCGACCACACCTTCACTTAACATCAGAGGTCAAACACTTAGTCTGTCGACAATAAAAAAAAAGAATTAAATCGTAACAATAGTCACCAGATAACCAAGGACTGGACAAACTGAAAGGAGGAAAAGAAAGCCTTTGCCCGCAGTGGGACACTAGAAGCTAACAAACAATATTGGGGAACATTTCACATAGTGCTACTAGCACTAAATTCTTTGCCATTTTATAGTACTGCCATGCGTGTGTAGGGTCCATTGCACTGCTGGGGCAAACTACAAAAATGCCTCTTCGAAATGAAAAACAGTAACGCGACATTTATTTTAATATTCAATACATACAAACAAACAATCAAGCCTTTACTATTTATAATAGAGAGTTGTAAATAGATTATGCTTAATTATTTTTTTCTGCAAAAAGTTGTCGCGACTTTCGTTTGATTCGTTTATAAATTTATTTTAACCTTTTTGCCCGTTTTTCAAAGTTGTCCGTCTATATCTTTTTTTTCTGCACTTGGGAGGAAATTATTTTCGAGGGTGTAATTTATAGACGTGGTGTAATTACAGTGTGTAATAAATTCGCCTTAAAAATAGAATAATGTGCCAGCAGGACGTTATTATTTGGTTATGGGTGAAAAATGTGCCGCAATAATTAAATAAGGTACCACCTACCAGCCATCATATGCGAAGGACTCGCGGTTACACTCGAACTTTAGAGAAAAAATAATTAAAAAAGTAAGAGATGGTTTGATATTTTTTTTATTAATTAAGTTTAATATTATCATTGGTATAATTCGCAAAATACGGTACTAATTCGAAATAAATAAATAATAAAATGTATGGCAAGAGGAACTGTATAGACTGCCTACCCTTACGGGGGAAAAGTGTGTGTAAACAACTTTTGTAAACTTCATAATTATACTAACGGTTACAAGTTTGTTTAATGTTTTGTTTTGCAAAATTAAAAAAAAAATCTGTTCATGTAAATTAAAGTTAAATAAAACTCTCAATAGATTTTCCTTCCTTCTTTTAAAGGTAAGTTTAATAAAAAATTCTATGATAATTTCTACAGTCCCTTTGAAGAGAATTTAAAAAGCACCTTCACCTCTAAGCGGAGATAAGTTGGCACCAGTTCCCGGCAGGTGGCGCACTGAGGGCTTCTGTTAGACGTTAGTAGAAATTATGTCCAATTAGAAACAACAGCGGGAGCTGATGGAGGGTTAAAATACTGAGAGTGGCTGAGATGTTTGTTCTTCATTTTGGCCCTATTTGGATAATAGGCTTTGTAAAATCTCTTAGAGTTCTGGTCAACACAATAAAAAGTTTCTTCTTGACTTTGACACATTTTTGCTTATCCTGCATAAGTAGGTAGCAAAAAACCCGCGAAATTATTGGGCTTTTTTATGGTTAACAGGCTAGGTGTTTGACCACAGCTCACCTGATGTTAAATGACGGTGTAGTCGAAGGTGGTAAAGCACACCAGGCATATAATGGGACTGGTGCTCAAGTGAGGCTGCCGGAACACACCGTTAGATGCTTGGCGGCAGATTTTCAATTTGAGTGTGATAGCAAGCCAGCCGAGTGCTAGAAAGTAAACCACCAGCGTTGAGACTAACCATCGAAAATCTCAAAATAATAAGCGTAATATATAAATTATTTATTTACATATAAGGAATATAACGGGATAAGGAAGTATATTTTGCTAAATTGAATATTAATAAGACGTATAATTGTATAAGTAACTTTCCACATTCAATAAAATATAGACTATTGTGACCGACATTTACCACAAGAGATTAAAGTATATAAAGGTTGATTACCCTTCAAAAGACTAATTATTCACAAACATCTTTAAATAGCTTCGTTATTCGCTTAAAAAATTACCCAACAAACATCGTAAAAGTTCTATAACATTCGAGAGCAAATCGATATGAACTTCCGCAATGTTTCACGTTGCGAGACATACGAAAGTTTTGAACTTCGAGACGTCGCGAACCGGCCAAAAGATTATTCATAAAGCAGGTAACATTTTAGCAAGTCCATGTTTAGTGATTGAAATGGATGACCGTTATATAGATTCAGATTTAGGTAGGTACTCTTTATATGCTTGTAATCCAATGCCGTCAAGCAAACTAGTACACAACTTTACAAAAACTACTTTCTAGGCATGGGCCCTGTTATATATAACCATATACCGGAAAGTCTCAAGGAACAAGACATGCATCACTTTAAAAGACTTTTCAATTTTTTTCAGATATTTTTCTATGAAAATCTTTTCACTTGGTGGTAGATCTCCTTAGCAGGAGGGTGTCTAGGTAGGTACCACCGCAGTAGCAGTAGTGTGTAAACATCATTGTGTTCCGGTTCGAAGGGTACTGCAGCTAACGAAATTACAGCGTTGTTGAGACTAACCATCGAAAGTCTCAAAGTAATGAGCGCCAAAGCAGTGATGCGCTGGACTTTGTTTTGTTACACAAAGTTCTGTGTATCGCTGCAATGGTCGTGGACAGGCGTTATCTCTTACCATCAGGAGAGCGTCTCGGTCGTCTCATTATTTTTCACATAAAAAAAAAAACTTGTCACCAAGTGAGCTATGGTCAAACCCCTCATCAACTACTTTACTTGTCAATTATTTATCTTTTGCTTATTACGTTTAACGTAATACGTTTTGCATGGTGGTAGGGTACTTGCTAGTACTCGGCAGGCTAGCTACCACCCTCAAGTTGAAAATCTGCCGCCAAGCATCTAACGGTGTGTTCCGGCA
This sequence comes from Biston betularia, assembly GCA_905404145.2. Lineage (NCBI taxonomy): Eukaryota > Metazoa > Arthropoda > Insecta > Lepidoptera > Geometridae > Biston > Biston betularia. The sequence continues at coordinate 1,681,801 of FR989868.1, forward strand.
GCTTCACTTGAGAGCCAGTTTCATTCCAGGCTAGGTGTGCTTTGCCATCTTCGACCACACCGTCGCTTAACATCAGGTGAGCTGTGGTCATACACCTAGCCTGGCAACCAGGAAAAAAAACGTAATTTTGATTCGTCCAATTTACCCAGTGGGTCTTTTTTTAGGGTCCACGCAGTATTCTGTCGCGACCCATTGCTAGGTTGCCACGTATACTTCAAAATCTGCTGGCCTTGCCTAAAGAACTTGGTAGTTAGAAGCTCGAAAAAATTACAACGTTTCAGGATTTACGTTCCAAAAACCCGTACAAAACGATTTGAATTCACTGTCATTATTCCAATGTCTAAACCGTGGAATATGTACGTTACCCGAGTGGGTGTTCTCTGATAGATACAATCTGGATGCCTTCTAGTTGAGAATGAATCCATCGTAGACCGCATCTTCACTTAACATGAGTTGAAATGGCGGTCTAAAGCAAAGCTATTCAGAAAAAAAAATCTTCCAAGTCAAACATGAGACGCTAATAAATAATGCTTACAGTTGTATTGTCAAAAACAAATTTAAGCATAGCTTATCCCAAAATAATGATCCTAAAACCTAAATATAAACGTCTCAAGGACAATTTTCCAACAGAACTAACTTAGCTATGTAAACATCAAGGCTGGCATACAATTCAACGATAACAGAATAGCAGATGAGTCTGTAGCCAAACGAATATTTTGAGCTAGATAATGTGGTATTTAATTCGATGCCTTTTCAGTATAAGAGTCTCATTACTTTGAGACACTAAACCTAAATAATCTCAGTCTATAAACACACTTAATTGTTTTTTGCACGACTGCCCAAACAGGGATGTAATTTTCCAGTGTTCATATTGTATGTATTTTACTATAGAAGCTGACGTTATTTGACACGTTTTTGTTTTAATTGTGTCGGACGCTCCGAGTATAGTTATGGCTAGATCCGGTGGCCTTCTTCAAGGAGACAACACAGCGCACGCGTGGTTTCGTCTTGCTTTGCTTTCGTGATTAATCCTACATAAGAAACAAAAATGCCTGTATGTATGCATAACTTTTAAACAGATTTGGCTTTTGTTAGAATCCTTAACAAATGTCAAACATTTAAATTAAAATAATAACAATAAATAATTTATTTTATTTCAGTTATTTATTGCCTTTCTTAGATTTTTTTTACATTAACAACAAGAAAAAACAATTATGTTTTTACACAAAAAAACATAAATAATATAAAAAAACTTAAAAACTAGTGTGCTGCCGGCAGCGGGGCAGGGCTCAAGCTGCCGGTGGTTAGGGCTGCAGAGTGAGGAACCTCCTGATAATGCGGGCCGTGTCAAGGATTGTCTTAGAAATGCCTTTTGAAGCTGACCCTTAAACCAACCGTCTAGCCAGAGTCTCTTAAGATGAGTCTCGGAATCTCTTATTTTATTAATTATTATTATAAATGTTTTTAGTATGCTTTCGATGTTAGCAAAATATACAGCTTTTACCTGAGAACAGGCACACTTTCCAATTCCATTATTGCTTGTGGCAAATGATTATAAACTATCGTTTGATTCAGTAGTTACATTTTTCTTTTCGAGCCACATTTAAAAAATATTTATAATTTAAAATCAACCATAACGAAGGTAATATATCATATTAAGTAAGACGCGAATAAATATCCAGACTTGAAAGAAAATTAATAAATCCACATCTTTTGCTGAGCTTTGAAGTTGTAGACTAACTGGACTGTGAAAAAATAGGAACAGCGGACACTTTGAAATAGAAGACAGTTAAATCAAAGTGAAAACTATCTTTTTCGACGCTGCGATGATGAACACGGACCATTTTAACTCTTGCAATTTAAAACGTTTGATTCATTTATTACAGCAAATTCGAACAGGATTTACAGTCTCGTTAGCTCATTGGTATATCTGTTTTTAAAGTGTAGGGCGTGGGTTCGATTCCCACTGAGGACAAACATTTTTAGTATAATCAAATGTTTGTTCTGTGTCTGGACGTTCTGTATGTATTATAAGTTAGTTTGGGGGCAGATGGCGCTGTGTTTATATATCCTGCGATACTTGTTTATTTATACTGATACTGATTCTTTATAAGTACTATAAGTATTTACAAGTCTGGTTCTTATATCTCATCATCATCATCATCATCAGCCCTTCGCTGTCCACTGCTGGACGCAGGTCTCTCCCAATGCACGCCACTGAACTCGGTCGACAGCTTTTTGCGTCCATTGGTTTCCCGCCGCTTTACGCAGTCGTCACACCATCTGGCCGCAGGGTGCCCTGCACTACGCTTGCCTGTACGCGGTCTCCACTCGAGAACTCGTCTACCCCATCGGTTCTTTCTCGGTCTGGTTCTTATATCTAGGGACGTTCAAATGTATTATTATGCGTTTTTTGATAATATTGATTAGAGTATTAAAAATATATATTAATAGTTAACATTTAAAAATAAAATTTAAAGTAAAAATATATCCTGTCTTAAAACATGGCGTATTTACAAAGTACGCTGGATCTTGTTTTATATGTTGTTATTTTTGAAACGTGTATTTCGAATTTTGATTTCTTTCAGTGTTTTGAAATTACTATCCATTTACCATAAACACGGACAAGTGCGAGTCAGACTCGCCCACCGAGGGTTCCGTACAAACTAGTGGGTATGATAAATTCTTGTTTTCACTCTATGCTAAAAGACTCTATTTTTTGTGCTTAAATTAATAATGTACAGTTTTCGGATAATTTCCTTTACGTATACTATAAGACAATGCTTCTTACCAAATTTCATAGTTTTAGATCAACAGAAGTTACGTTATAGGTTTTGATTCCCGTGTGAGTTATAAACGACTAACTTTTTGTACGATAACTAAGAAGTCTTATTTTTTCAGAGCTGCAAAGGACTACAGATCTGCGTAGCTATATGGTTTGATTTTCAACTCGATACCTTAAAGCGTTCCCGAGATAGAAGGTCTTGGCAGATAGGCAGACAGACAACAAAGTGATCTTATAAGGGTTCCGTTTTTTCCTTTTGAGATACGGAAGCCTTAAAAATGAATAGGTATGTGTACATTTTTGAACACTAACAAGCCCTTCAGAATTTCAAGTCGTCACTCGACGTAACGAATTCTTTGAATTTTAGCTATCTAGTGGTATATTTTTATATTTTGAATATAGATGATAGTATCAATTTTGTTATCATCCATTTTTTATGGTTGACAGGCCAGGCGTTTGACCACAACTCACCTGATTTTAAGTGACGGTGTGGTCGAAGATGGTAAAGCACACCTAGCCTGGAATGGAACTGGCTCTCGAGTGAGGCTGCCGGAACACACCGTTAGATGCTTCGCGACAGGTTTTCAACTTGGTAGCTAGCCAGTCGAGTACTAGAAATCCTACCACCATGCACATTTTATGGATTATGAAAGCAAATTAAAAGACTGATTCACGTCAAAATATTTCGAAAGCATTTTGAGAATCTAGATCTCCTGTTATGTTTACTTGGTTTAGATGGGTTGCAAATTGTCCGAACTTCTCTTGACCGATCCCCACAGAACTTTAATAGTTACAATTGTGGAAACTTGCTCGTTTGGCATCAAGTTTTGCGAATACCCTCCCAACTACTCCCATGCACCTCCGTTTCAACTAGTTTATAAGATCTCTAACTCAGTTACATTTCGCAGTTTGAAAGGAAATGTCAGAGCAACAGGCAACTGAAATTCGGTACAAGGCCTCCGTTGATGTTTGTTTACAAAGTCGAAAGTTCATTTTGAATTATTTAGCGAGTAGAGTGGAAGCCTCGCGGTTTCACCCGCGTAGTTCCCGTTCCCGTGAGAATACAGGGATAAAAAATAGCCTATGTCGCCCGGAGATAGTGTAGCTTCCCAACGGTGAAAGAATTTTTGAAATCGGATCGGAACATTTTTCCTCTTTATATCAGTATAGATAGTCAGAATGACAATGATTAGAGTCAAATTTAAAGTGTTTACGTTGTGTTCAGGAAAGAGACCATAGCCATATTTTGAAAAAAAATATGCAAGAAAAAATATTTCCTTTCATTTTAATCTTTTTTGCCCATTAAAGTTTTTACAAATCCATGAAGTTATAAAGAAATAAGTACAAATACAAATACAATTTTTTTTTATTCTCCGTGTTACATAACGTATGGCTTCAGTAAGATTTGTCTTAGACCCAAGTTTTTGAACGTCACGTCTTACTGCGCACAAAAAAAGACCAGACTACTTGAAAAAGGCCACAAAATAAAGCCGAAACTACAACCTAAACCATAATCGTAATTAAACGTAATCCCGCATTAGTACGACAAAATATGTCAACATTACGTTAGTTTTCATAGTAATACTAAATTCTTCAATTAGACTTAATTGAATAGGAATTCCATCCAGCTATGATTTCTGTGTGGGAAGAAACTAAATAAAGAAATAAACTAATCATCTAAAATGTCCACATTATGATGTTTAATTAACGAAGCACCCTTTTATCGTCACATAAATTGATAATTTAATAAAAATATTATCTCATCATAAATTGATAAATAAGGTGAACAAAACAATAAACATTTTTGATTCAAGGGAGTTCAGATCTTTTGCACTTCAGACATAAAGTTGAAAACGGTATTGTTTGAACGTTGGGTAACTCTTTTTAATCTAAATGACGATGCAATAGAATTTGATCCTAATGTTAAAGCTGATAAAGCTTAACTTGACTTTATTGATGAGAATCAAATAGTGGTCGAATCAAACAATTGACCCGTATCTATTGCGGCAATTGAAAGTCTCCGTTGCGTTGGAGATGTGGGGAGCATCTCTTGATGGCTCATTTGTTAATGGAGTTATGTGACTGATGGGTTAATCTTAGGTGCTCAACAACAGCCGGAACTAAGATAAGAACAATGAACGATCCATTATTAAACATTAATTAATTGCAAAGTAATCAGTAAATCAAAGGCCGGAGGTATTTTTGAATAGATAGATTTTGATTGTGTTATTACATATTTTGAAATTGTAAAGTTTATTATTTAGAATTAATATTTTAAAATTTTATTCATAGAAATAAGCAATTGTTTTTAAAGAATTAAATATGATTTTTCAGTTAACATACACAAATAACATAATAGCTCTAATAAAACATGAATCGATTCACAAAATGGCATGATCCAATTCGAGTTGAATCTTAAAAAATTATAGGTTCGAAAAAGACTGTGTAATGACTTTTTTACTGGTAACATATTTGTTTGTGGCCTGGTTGAATTCACAGAAGCAGTACATAATATGTGATTATTTAAGTATTTTAGTTTCATTGTTTGATTTGTTAGACATTCTTTTTGCTGTGCTGTAAAGGTGTTACAACTGTATTAACGGGGTTTTTAAAATAAATAGCATGTAATTTTATTAGTGAACATTTCCTATAATAAAATATTTAATATTTTGTAATTAACTCGCAAAAACAAATCGCAAAGAAAAAGCTGCTAGGTAAACTACACTAATATTATAAAGAAGATAGATTTGTATTTTTGGATTTTTGTATGTTTGTAACGAATAAACACAAAAACTACTACACCGATTTCAAAAATTCTTTCACTGTTGGGAATATACACTATCCCCGGGTAACATAGGCTACTTTTTATCCACAGGAACTAAAACTACACGGGTGAAACTGCGAGACGTCTGCTAGTTAATAATAAATTCAATCCATCCAAAAAGTTTGTCCATACAGGATATTTATGTAAGAATATTTATATAGAATATGTATATTGCGAGAGGTTTTTTTTTTAATTTTCCGCATCATAATCATCATCATTTCAGCCGTAGGACGTCCACTGCTGGACATAGGCCTCCCCCATTTACTTCCATAAAGACCGGTTGGAAGCGGCTCGCATCCATTTTCCGCATAATATCTCTTTTTTATAGGAACAAAAAATTGCAGGTAAAACCTTTATTTGATCTGATTTTGGATTGAATAAAATATAACTCGATTCCTGCAACTAGCTATAAAATGTTTAACGTTCAAGACAATAGGTGATTCTCACGCTCATCCATATGTAACCCTAATCCAATACAGGGCGGGAATTACGATACGACATTATCTGGTTCCAAGGGTCCCGTCCGTTATCCGTTATTAAGCGTTATTACGGTCACCACTGCCGTGATTGCGACCTGATTGCGGATATTGGCTATTATAATTATGCCTTTTGTTAAGTGTTGTCTTGTCCATAACTCCTATCACCATTTTGAGTGAGTGATATAAATAAATATCATAGGGACTTAATACTGGACCAATATAATACAATACGATACTATACGATACAATATTCATTAAATAAATATCACAGGTCGTCCAACCGCAAGATGGGTCGACGATATTGTCACCGTCGCGGGTCGAACCTGGACCAGATTGGCACAGGACCGAGGCAGATCCCCCCGTGGGTTCCCGCCTTGTCGTGGCGGGGGGCTGAGTAACCGTGACTGGTCACCACGGTGAAACTAAGCGGAACCCGAGGTGGGGCTGCTTCTCCGGGTGTTCCCCCGGGCCTGGTAGAAGCGGCCAAGTAGGTAAGTAAGGTTGCGGACTGTGTGGGTGGTATCGCAACTGAGGCGGGCTGCAGTGTCGAATGGGAGACACTGCGGCTGAGGGCTGGAGGCCGCGGCGGGAGAGGACTGTCGGTGTATCGTTGCCGCTTTCCCTACCTTCCGCGGCCTTAACGGGGCCGCCACCGTTTGATGGCGGACGCGGTGGGGCTGCAGGGGAAGAGGAGTGTCGGTGTTGCGTTGTGCCGCTCTCCCTGTCCTCTGCAGCCGTGGTGGCAGGCGGCGGGGCCACTCACCTGACCCGTCGCATGAGGACCGCTGGCGTTCAGACATGGGGTCGTCTGGCGCCAGTTGTTATCGGTCCTCGAGGTGGGTCGCGACAAGCCATGCTATGGCATGGTCGCGACGGCAAGAAGAGGGACCCGACCCCAGGAGGTGGTCTGGCGACGGGCTCTCTACGTGTCCCTCTGATAAGCAGAGGGCACAGTGGAGGAGCCGAGCGGGAGGGGGTTGCGGGACGGGGGGAGTGCCGGTCTGGCGATCCCCATTTCCAGCAACCAAAGTGGCAGGCGGCGGGGCCACCTATCTGACCCGTCGCATGGAGACCAGGGGCGTACGGACATGGGGCTGTCCGACGCCCATTTGCTGGTTTGGTCTCCGAGGTGGATGACGATGTGTCTGGTGTTCGGACACATCGTCATTGTTGCGGGGTGAGCTTGGGCTCCCCAAGGCGGGTCCGCGAGGACAAGCGCTGTCGAGGCCGCGGTAGAGTGCGAAAGCGTGCCCGCAGCCTCGACACAAAGCGCCGAGGTGGAACACTCCAGGGTTTTTAGTGGGTAGGCCGTCATTAGGAAGGAGAGTCCCACATAACCACCGTGCCCGCCCCAGGGCCGGTGGTATACACAAAGTATTTTCCCTGGACAAAAAAAAAAAAAAAAAAAAAAAAGGACCGAGGCAGATGGCATGTACAGAGAGAGGCCTATACCCAGCAGTGGGATAAAGAAGGCTGTAGATGATGATGAGGATATTAAACACAGCGCCATCTGACCCCAAACTAAGCAAAACTTGTGCTATGGAAGACAGATAACTGATACAATACTTAGTTTTTTTTTTGTAAATACACACCCCGTGCTTAATTAACTTAAGGTGGTTCGATTTCCATACAAATAATTTTTGCCATTTATGGACTAATGGAGCATAATTTTACAGTGAAATCAGAGCTACTGGCATTTATTTTGGTCTTTATTTGCGGTAAATCACAACTGCTTGAATATAACAGTAGATTATTGGCTAATCTACTGTTTTATTCAAAAATCATAAATCATTCATACATTTGATTTTGTGCTAATAATGTACTGTTTTATTCAAGCAATTGTGATTTACCGCAAATAAAGAACAAAATTAATGCCAGTAGCAGTGATTTCACTGTAAAATTAGGCTCCGTCTGTACATAATTGGAAAAAATTTGATTGTATGGAAATCGAACCACCTTAATAGATTTCTCAAGAAATCACTCTGAGCGTTATGTTCCACTTGTGTTAAGTTTATACTGTTGTAATTGGTGTGAACAATAAAGAGTTATATCTATTATTATTATAAAATAAATTTTATTAATTATTATATTTTGTAACTTTTGTCTGTCCCTGTTTGTTTGTTTCTGTTTTTATGCTTGTTACAAAATTAAACGTTATCCTTTCTTTTTTTTCTTTCAAATTATAATGTTAATCAAAGGTTACTGGCATTAATTATTACTGTGTAAATAATTCATAATTGTATTTACTATGTAAATTTTCAGGACGCAAAATCTGAAAACGTCAATCAATAGAAATAAGGAAAACAGAAAAAAGGCCGGTGATTAAGGTCTACGAAGTTTTTTACAAGGAAAAACATAAGGTAATTATTTGAGTTGATACACGAGAATTTCTTTATCATTCTGAAAGGAAAAACATCAAAATTCGTTTCATGTTTCAATATTATTTATCATTGACTATTCACGCCTCGTGGCTCTATCTGTTTATCACCTTTTTTATTTTACGATACGGAAATAAGTAAGTTGATTTGAATGGGAGCAAACTTTTTGTAGCGATGATAGCTCAGTAGTTAGCGCAGTAGGTTCGCATGCCGAAGAGCGTGGGTTCAAACTCCAACAATGAGCTTGAGCTGCCGGTGAAGGAAAACATCGTGAGAAAACCATAGCATGGTGGTAGGGTACTTTAGTACTCGGCTGGCTAGCAACCACCCTCAACTTGAAAAATCTGCCGCCAAGCATCTAACGGTGTGTTCCGGCAGCCTCACTTGAGAGCCAGTTGCATTCCAGGCTAGGTGTGCTTTACCATCATCGACCACACCTTCACTTGACATCAAGTAAGCTGTGGTGAAACACCTAGCCTGTCAACCATAAAAAATTTTTTTTTTAACTAAATTAAGAGAACAATGTTACATTTTTTTTAAATAATGGATACGCTAGTGTCGAAAACCAATAAGGCTTTACAAAAGCTTATTTATCAAAAATAACCTCAGTCATTTCTAACGGAAATATAGAAACTGGCCCGGAATATTCGATCGCAAGCCGGGGTTTCATTTTTACCTTTTTACTTATGATCAAAGAAACTACCCTAGTTTTCCTTGTAAAAGCTTTGCCACATTAATTTATTCTGTTTCTTTTTGTATGCTTAGCGGTCAGAGCCGTAATGTAAGAAAAAGGGTATTAAAGTATTAAATGTCTGCAAAAGGTTGAATATTATATTAAAGTAAATTATGTAGCGGTTTAGTTCGGGTTTGTTGTATAAAAGTGGGATTATTTGAGGTTTTTCGCAGAAGTACGCAATGTTAAGAGAAAAACTTCCATATTCTACGAAGAGGCAAAATTCGGAGAAAAGTATGTTTCATCCACTTACCTATATTATTTTCATATATAATTCCGCAATCTGGCTTTATAAGTAAATAGCTATTTCTGTGGATATTTTTAGAAGCAAATAACACACATATTTAGGTGCTTTGTGGAAAAAAAAGTAAATGATGACTGTTCGCAGTGACTTTATATGAGATATCCATTTAGTTACGATAAGTAACAATTTACAATATTACATGATGTTTTCCATTCTTGGCAATTATTATTTCTAACTAAGTAGTCTCGGTAGAATGAAAAGCTGAATCACAATCACTCTTCAATTCCGATTTGTTCAATTAACTCAATTGTGCTAACAACTATAAAACAAAAGGCACAAAATTTAACGAAATCTTTGTTAAAGCGCTCATTTACCCGGCCTAAATCAATCGATATGGCTTTACGTCTTCCGTCCGGTCCGGTCCGATACATCGTAAATCCTTAATCCGGAAAAATTGGGCGCTCTCCGGGTAGTGTTGTACCGGCGGCGGATTGGGCGACACGGCACGGGTTTACACTTGATTTGCTTGACGAATGGTTTTCGGTGGAAATTTCTGTGGTTTTCTGTACAAATTGCGGTTGCGCTATTGTAATAGCAGTTTTTGGAAAATTCACCGTTTTTTTTTTATATTTTAACAGGCTACGTTTTATGCTAAAGCTCACCTGATATTGAAATTAACCATCTAATGTCTCAAATAAAATAAATAACTAAAAATGGGACTGGGCGTGCCACATTTGTTGCATGTCAAACGACCGCTGGGCAAAGGTCAGTTTGGACGCCAAAATTTAAATGGCTTCTTCTTTGGTGTGATGAAATACATCGTCAAATAGCCACTGGACCACCAAAGCCGAAGAACGGGCAGTCTGAAAGGAGGAAAAGGAGGCCCAGCCGCGGGACAATAGAGGCTGATAAAAAAAGAACGCCAAAACTGGACCTGGGCTTTATTTTGCTACTCAAAGTTCTGTGTATCACTGCGGTCATGAACAGGCGTTATCTCTGAGTTTACGTCTAATTACTTTAAAATTAAAAGAAACTGTATCATTTTGAATACAATGATTTATCAACCAACAGCATACTAATATATAATCATGCGCAGTACAGACAAATCAACAATAGGAAAAGGATAAAAGCAATTCCAAAAGAGCATCTCATTTACCTACGAACGACAAATACTAAAATCCGAACGAAAGTCACACACGCGAGTCCAAGACTCTGAATCCATGTTTTATGCATTTGACTACTCGACATGGAAGGAAACTTACACTCCGATGTAAAATACTTCGGTAACTTTATTAGAGTGGGTTGGTTTAAGATGTATTGGATTCCTTGATATCGAGTAAGATTTATCTGTAGTTTTAGATTCAAGAAAGTTAATGTCCATACATCATTCTAGTTATTTCATTTAATGAGTGAACAATTTATTAAACAAAATAAAATATTTTTGTAGCAAAAACTTAATCTAAAAGTCCCTCAGAGGAGGGATATGTGGCCAGAATGCTGGCAGCATTGCCGCGCTGGATGGCAATGCTAAACTTGTGACTAAAGTAGATGTCAGCATTCTGGTCACCTGAAGACTCCTCTAAACGTTTAACGTTACGTCCGTAAGGGCCAGCAGCTCTCGATTTATATCGAGAGCCCTTACCTGAAGTTTCATTTAATTGATTATTATTTTTGTATACTACCAACGCCGGGTGGTCACATTTAACTATAGTACGACGGCTACACCCACCATCCATGTTCGAACAAGAAACTAAAAACTTGCCAAAATTTTGTGACAAAGTTTTATCGAATCCAAAATAGTACATATCAAAATATCGAATAGATTTAGCACTCACTCGATTATCCCCAAAACAATTTCATTCGACCAACCTACGCCGTAATCACTTCCATTCACGACTCTAACAACGCAAATCGATTTTACCTCACAATACGTAAGCTTAAACTCTAGTAAACACACTGATCGCAGGGCTTTTTGTTAGAGGGAGTAATATACTCTTTCCTCGTAGGGGAGTAACTATATAGTAAGTATTGTGGACACAGAATAATTTTAGAAAGTAGACCAACTTTGAAGTCACAGTATTACTACGAGCAACATTGGTAGGATTTTACCACCATACTACATTTTAATATACACAAGCGGAAGCCTGGCGGTTTCATCCGCGTTCCCGTTCCCATCCCCGGTAATACAAGGATAAAAAGTATGTCATGTATGCCTATGTCACCCGGGGATAGTGTAGCTTCCCAACGATGTAAGAATTTTTGAAATCGGACATACAAAAAATACAAATCTCTATAATAAATAAATAAATAATATAATATATTATTACTATTTGTAGCGATGATGCCTAGTGGCTAGCTCAGTTGATTCACACGCTGAAGGACGTGAGTTCATACTCCGACAATGAGCTTAAGATGCTGGTGAAGGAAAACATCTTGAGGAAATCATAGCGTAATAGAAGGATACTTACTAGTACTCGACTAGCTAGCTAAAATCAAGTTGAAAATCTATCGCCATGCTCTTAACTGTGTATTCCGCCAGCCTCACTTGAGAGTTAGTTCCATTCCAGGCTAGGTATTGAGCTTTTAAAGTCAGGCTTAAAACAGGCTAATAAAACTAACCATTTTTGACTGACACCGCCACTTAACATCAGGTCAAACACCAAGTTTGTCGTAATTTATTTTCTTTTTAAAATTCAAATAATTTTAGTAAGGTTTGTTTTATAAACTCTACCCTTTTTGGAACATAAAGCTACCTTTCCAGAGAAATCCCTTTCAACAAACTGCGGTTGCAACACTTTCACCTCAAGCACCTGCCTCAGTGAGAGCGAGTCAATTTGCGCTGCTTTCATCTGGATACTCCTCTGACATTCACTATGTAAGAGGAATGAACGAGTAAAACTCCGGGGCTAAGTCGAAAATCACATCGGCCCGGATTGAGATAGTCTCGAGGGCTTAGAGATGAGGGTTATTGGAGGAAATATATTATGGTGTAAATACTCATTTAGATTAGGTGCATTTTCATGGAATAGAAGTTGCGTTGAATATTTGTTGTAACGCGAGTTTTGGCGGGAACGCGGGAAGAGTCGTGTCCCTCCGTTGTATTTTTTTCCAAAACTAGTGTTTTGTCGAGTGTTTATGCATAAAAATGGTGGTGTTTTATTCATAAAGTACCGAATTACAAGCGTGAGTGTGGGAAAATGATAATATAATGTGGTGAAATATGACTTTCCGTGTTACTTCCAAAACTCCATCGAAACTTTATAGTCAAGTCGCCACTACTCTACTAAAGCATGACTGGACTTGACTGACACGGACTAGACTTGACTAAGACTGGAATTTGCCCATAACTATAGCTAAGAGACAGCAGAAATAACACTTATGACAAGGCAGTATGGCTTTAAAGCTTTAGCCTGCCCAATGGGGCATATTGATTTAAAAAAAAATGTTGTAACGCTTAGACGGGTTTGACCATTCCACGATAAGCGATGATACATTTTTAATTTATTTACAAGTTATTTATTTTTTTATGTTTATTTTGTTTGTACTACAAGGGCTCAACGGAAGACCAGCGCTGTTTATACTACTTAGTATGGCCAGTATTATTCTGAGGTGATCCCCTATTTTGTAACTGTTTCTCTCTGTTTGTTTGTTGTTTTTGTATTTTGTAGTGTTACAAAATAAAAATAATGTTGTTTCTTTCTTTTTTAATGAAAAATGGGTATCTTCAAATCTAGAGTAAATATGTTTTTTCTAGGTAAGCGTGCTCCATCTTAGACCGCACTACTGCCTAACATCATGTAGAGTGTAGTCAAACGCGAAACTATTTTAAATTTAAAAAAATACTACAATAAAAAATGAGACGAACGAGACGCTCTGATACAATGCCTTGAGTAACTAAACAATGCTGCTTTGGCACTCATTACTTTCAATGGTTAGTCTCAACAGCACTGTGATTTTACTAGCTGCGTAGTAATGTTTACACACTACTGCTTGGCGGTAGAATATCTGGTAATGCAGCGGTATTTAACTAGAAGACATCATGTTAAGAAAATCTTTTACCAAGTAAAATGATGATGACTTTTATGAAACACGGTTATTAATATAAGGTATATCGGGCCGAAAGAGGGCCAGTGATCACATCACAGAAGATTCGGCAGCTGGAATATAATCTGGCTTTCAGTATAGAGGTCTTGGTTTTGAATCCCTCGGATTGCATCCCTGTCGTGTTTATGTTATATGCGTATTGCTGTTGACTTGAAACGGCGAAGGAAAGTATTGTGAGAAAACCTACTTTGAACTGTCTCGGACTGAAAGAAACTTCTCGAAGATGCGTGAACTCTGCCAACCCGCACGTGGCCAGGAAGGGTCTTACCCTTCTCAGAATGAGCAGAGGCTTGCGCCACTACTTCGCTAAAATTTCAGACGATTCGGGAGTAAATTCACACAAAATATTTAAATTAAAATCTTAGAACACCCCAATGAAATTACTCTTTTCAAAAACACAGTTGAATTTCAAAATGAAAACCTGTAACAAATTTTGCATCATCAAAAGACCAGCGATTGCCTAATCCGGGTCGAAATTAATTTAACTCTCAATTAATAGCGAACATTTGGCGGACCCCGAAGGTTCTAATTAATTGACTTGTCAAAATGTACTCGTTAAAGTTTAAAAGGAACCATAAAAAGTTGAGTGGGCTCAAGTCGCCGACTTTCATTAGACAGACAATGATTGTTGTTTTATTGGGTAGTCCGGCTTGATAAAGTGGATCTTCAATTTGTTGGGAAGTTATGACGTCAGAGGTAATGGATTTTTAATTTTGCGGTTTAGGGTGCGATTATAAATTGATGATCTTTTTTGTTGTGAAGGACGTTTGTTTCCAGTGTTGATATTACTTCATTAAATCTAACCGAGTTAAAAAAGGACAAGGTTCACAATTTGGTTGTTTCTTTTTTCATATTTGTTTATTCAGAACTGTCATTTATAAACCGATTTCAAAATTTTTTATTTTTGTATTTAATTCTGACTTAATTAATTATTTATTTGACGTTAGCATCTAACGGTGTGTTCCGGCAGCCTCACTTGAGAGCCAGTTCCATTCCAGGCTAGGTGTTCTTTACCATCTTCGACCACACCTTCACTTAACATCATTTGAGCTGTAATCAAATACCTAGCCTGTAAAGAATTAAATAAAAATTGAAAATTTGATTAATAGTAATTTGATTACTGTTTATCAAATTTACCCTGTACTTTGTTTTCTTTGTTGACAGCCCCGTTGGCTCATTGGTAGTATATCTGCCTTGAGAGCTGTAGAGCGTGGGTTCGATTACCACTCAGGGCAAACATTTTGTGAATAAACGATTATAATATGATTTTACGAGAGCGTCTCGTTCGGTTCATTACTTCTACATTCAACCGAATAAGGTTTTATAAATAAATAAAAAAAGATTGTTTCTCCTATTACAAGACATACAACACAATTGAAGTTTATCCATCAATAGAGCACTCTTACGCAAAAAAACAACTGCTAAAGAAAAATATGACCAAAAGAATAAAACAGATTTTTTGTGTAGCTCTTTGATTCAGAGGTAATGATTGAAGAGATTCTGGAATTTTCCTTGATGTTATAAAAAGGGGTCTTCGTGTGTATTGTTTTCGGATCTGTTAAGACGTCTTTCATGAAAAGTTGTGTTTTTGTTCCGCTTTTGAGCGGTGTTATGTTTGATGTTCCAGTGATTGAGGTTGCTGGAGGTAGATGGGTGGTTTCCAAGACGATATAAATACGAAAGCTTTTGTACAAATTTATCATTTGTGAGAAAGATTTTTAGATAAATGATTTGTATTTCTTACATACAAAAGCTGTAGTCCGTTTCAAAAATAACACTGGTCTTTGACAGACAGGTGTGTATACATCGTAGGACTTTTCACAGAGCGCCATCTATCCCTAAACTATGCAATGCTTGTACTACGGGAACCAGTTAAGTGGTAAATTATGACTTTAGGACATTTCACACAGCGCCACCTAGCCCTAAATTAAGTAAAGTTTGTGTACTATAGCGGGGCGCAACTAGAAAAAAAAATATTTTTTTAATATCGTAGGATTTTACACACAGCGCCATCTGACCCCTAAATAAGCAGAGCTTGTGTGATGGAAGTCACCTAACTAACAGAATACATTTTTATACTTTTTTTTGGTAAATGCATACTGAACACCCAAATTTAAAGACATGTTCAAGTCAAACTAAAAACAAATCCAAAAACATTATAACAATAGTAAAATTTAAAAACGTCGACACCGGGAAATTGTTAATTTCCCATATGTGTGATAAATAAAATATCTCTCGACCCCTATCAAACGCCGAGCGGCGATCCACGGAGAACCAATTTGTATAGATTACCTTCACCGCACGCTCGATAGGGAATTACGTGAAAAATGGTTTTTAATTTATCAATTGATATGTGGACGTACTTTATAATCCTGTAGGATTGGAAGTGGGGATTGTTTTACCGATTGCCGGATTTCTGTTCTCTGCAATTGGATTGGATATTTCCTTCATTTTCAGTGAACTGTTTGATTAATTATTTTTCATGTTTTTTTTTATGGTTTCCAGGCTAGTGTGTTTTATCACAGCTCACCTGATTTTAAGTGAAGGTGTGGTCGACGATGGTAAAGCACACCTAGCCTAGAATGAAACTGGCTCTCAGTTATCTGGTTCCCATTGTACAAGCTTTGCTTAGTTTGTGATCAGATAGCGATTAGTGAATTATCCTTGAAGCAAATTTAGAGTCGACTAATTATTTATTTATTTAATTGCGTATCTAAAATCACACGCTCGAAACATTTAAGATCGCAGCAGCAGCCGTAATACGTTCCTCGAGAGATCAATAACGATCCCTTCAGAACGACATCCGATCCCAAATTAAACAGGAATCCCGACAAATTCCTTGGAGATAGATTGTTACTCAAATGGAAACGGAGAAACAAACCGATAGTTCACATCAAAGAGGTTTACTTTAACTATCTTTTATTTTGGATCTGATGCGAGGAGTTTGGGAATGTTTTGGACCAGTTACGGATCTGACTTGATGATAATTGATAATTGCTTATCTATATACTATAATAAAGAGGAAAAATTTGATTGTTTGTTTGTAATGAATAGGCTCCGAAACCACTGAACTGATATCAAAAATTCTTTCACCGTTGGTAAGCTAAACTATCCCCGAGTGTCGAGTACTTTTTATCCCTATATTCCGACGGAAACGGGAACTACGCGGGTGGAACCGCGAGGCGTCCGCTAGTTTATAATAATTATAATTATGTATATACTTATGCCAAGAAGAGTATACAAAAATATTCCAATTTTTTGCCGAAAAAAAATATTATTAAAAAATTTGGTACATCGAGAACATTATAGGTATGATTATATTGTAACAAAAAGACAACAATGAACTTTTTATACAAACATTACTACAAACATATTATACTGTGTTCCGGTTTGAAGGGTACTGACGCTATCAAAATTACTGGGCTGTTGAGGCTAACCATTGAAAGTCTCAAAGTAATGAGTGCCAAAGCAGTGATGCCCTGGACTTTGTTTCGTCACTCAAAGTTCTGTTTACCGCTGCAATAGTCATGGACAGGCGTTATCTCTTACCATCAGGAGAGCGTCTCGTTCTTCTCATTACTTTTTACAAGTACCTACAAAGAAAAGTATTTAGGTAGATAGATAGATATAACTCTTTATTGTGCACATCATAAATAGAAAAACAGTACAAACGTAATTAGTAGTTTCTGAATGTAAATTAACATTCCTGTAACACGGGATATCCATTTCCTCAAGCGTCAAGGTCAGCTTTATTTGAATTTGAAAATTGAGATTGGTGGTTTCTCAGCAAAGCAATTTATTTGCAAATAATGCTGAGACACTTAATTCGGTCAAGGATTTTTAACCGCATGCCGCTCAGTGGCTTCCAATTATTCCTTCTAGGTGCCTTTTGAATAAATGGAGCTTTAGCTTAAGGTCTCTGAAACACCAATGATATAAATTCGTTTTGAATAAAACATTTTCTTTTCGGATCGGGTGCTGTTTCGCTTATGTAAGCTGAGTAACTTATTGCTGAATGTATTTTATGCTACTGGAATTATGTAACTTCGGGTTTTTTTTTTAAATTCCTTTTCTTGCGTGTGGAATTCAATAAAAAAAGTATTTTATTTGATAGTAGATCTCCTTAGCAGGAGGTCGTCTAGGTAGGTACCACCGCAGTAGCAGATATTCTGCCGCCAAGCAGTTGTGTGTAAACATTACTGTGTTGCGGTTTGAAGGGTACTGCAGCTAGCGAAACTTGCGTGACGTGACCTTCCGTCCAGGTCGGAAGGTCAAGTCACGCACGCGCTTCCCGGACGGTAAAAAACTTATACACATAAAATAAAATAAAGTAAATTGCCTACCAAATCAAATTAACATAATGTAAGCTTTATTATGATCCTGTCTGAAGGATAGCAAATGCAGTTAGCATAATTTATGTATAAATTTACAATTAAAAATCCGACTCCATGACAACTAAACGCATAGCTCCAATGAAACAGTGAGGCTTCGGAGTAAATTAAAATATCATCGATGTATGTATACAATTTTTAAATATTTTTTGGTTTTTTGAAATCCGCTCGATCGATTTTAGTAAAAATATAATGGTGATCCCATCCTCTGAAATAATATGTTCTATTAAGCAAAAAAAGAATCATCAAAATCGATTTATAATAATTGGCGAAATGATCGCGTAACCTACATACAAAAAAACATACAGTAGAATTGAGAACTCCCTCCTTTTTGATTAAAAATTGTAAGTAGGTATTATAAGATAAATAGGAGCGCTCTAGCGTAGAATTTATTGTCTCAACATTGATACAAGATTGCGTGGAGATACATAAGAGTATCCACCGAAAATGCATCTCCGAAGAACGTTATTTTAAATTCCGAGTTCAATTCTACAGTAGTACAGATAAATATAAAAGTTCTGTACGTGATCGCTACTTGCGAACTGTACTGGCGAAACGGAAATCTGGGCTGGAGTGGCAACTTTCACGTTACCTACATTTGGAATTTAGACTTGTATTGCCAAGCGTTTTTCAAATTTTTGCGGATATTTTCTTAAGAATTATAACATAGTTAAGTTTGAATTCTCACGCTGATAAAAATCTATTCATGCAAAATGCATTGATCACTAAATACATTTAAAGAAGATCCCTCTTATTTCAATTTATTTAGTGATTTAGGATTCGATTTTTAGGAGGGCATCTAGGTAGGCCGCAGGTGGCAATCAAGCTGACGGGTTGCCTGATGTTAAGCAAACACCGTCGCCTATATATCTGCAATACCAGGGGCACTACAAATACATAGTCAACTTTTTAAGATTTTTTTAACGCGCCTTTTGAAGAACCCAATGTTGTAACTCCGCGGGAATAAACGTCAAAAGTATGGTAAAAAACATCGCGTGAATAGCATAATGTGCGATTGCCATGAATCAATTATATGGATGAACTTTCCGACGATGGCGGCTAGTGCTGTGATGGAACCGGGTCGCCGGCATAAGATCAAATAAATCTTCAGAACACTCCCCGTTGTATACGCGATAGAATACGCACAGAAACCCGACGTCTCTACGCAAACTGAGCGGCTCTAGGTCATCGGTGATACGCTCTACGCTGTAATGCTCTGCTCCAAAGGATTCTACCAACAAACAGTAGTATGTAAACATATGTGTTCCAGTTTGAAGGGCTATACAGCTAGAGAAATTAAAGGACTATTGAGAGTAATCATCGAAAGGCTCAAAGTAATGAGCATCAGAACAGCGATGGCCCTAGACTTTGTTTTACTATTCAAAGTTTTATGTATCATGTCATTGTATGGCCTTACCCTTCTTGCAATGAAAACAGACACGCGCCCAGTTGTGGACCAGATTTTAAAAAGAATGTGGCGGGCTCGGAAATATTTCACCGAAAAACTTCAAAGCATAGCAATGTTCACTCAGTTAAAGGATATACCAAGATAGTTGTAGTTTCAACAATACGGAGGCAAATCGACTCAACAACTTGAACTAAAGTCCTACAATCAAAACTGAGTGTCTCGGCCCCAAAGGAAACAAGTCTTGTACTGCGCCCACTAAAATAGGTGAAGCATGACACTCCGACCGAGCATGGCATGTCTTTACTGAAACCGAGTCCTTTAAATGCACCAACACAACGAGAAATGTACTCTAACGCTAACGAGATAAGGCTAAGCCTAGTTGCATTATATGATTTGCTTCTGTTTATGTAACGTTTACTGCAACACAGTTGCCTATCTGAGCATATACAATATATAGGTACATAATAATATGTATTTGCGTGTAGTGGAAAGGGGAATTTGAATAATTATATAGCCATACCTAGTTTTAAAAAGTTTTACGCTTAATTCATTGAGTCAGGTGTTACATTGCAGAAGTTCACTTTCAGTATTCAAGAGGTATATTTTTAGTGTACATCCGCTTAAAAGTCGTTTTGGTAACTTACTAAAACCTACCTAAACTGTAAAACGTACTTAATTTTTTTTTTAATTATATAAATATTTAAATAAGATTCATTTCACTGTTGTAACCAAAAAGGTTTTAGCCACAGCTCACTAGATGTGTAGTGACGGTATGGTCGAAGTTGATAAGCACACATAACCTAAAAAAGAAGAAAGGAAGGAAAACATCGTGAGGAAACCATGGCGTGGTGGTAGAGTAATTTTTAGTACTAGACTGGCTAGCTACTACCCTCTAGTCGAAAATCTGCGGCATGTGTCTACCATCTTCGACCACGCCGTCACTTAACATTAGGTACCACTTGGACTTTGTTTCGCTACTCAAGCTCTATGTATCGCTGCAATATTTGTTTTATCGTTCATCTCATTACATTTACATTAAAAACATCAGGTATGCTGTAGTCAAATATCTAGCCTGAAAAATACGTGTATATTTTTTGTTATACAACACTATTTTCTTTAAACTTTTGTTGAATTGCTTTTCTGAGCAGATGCATCATTCATTTTAATGCCAGTTCAAGGAAAGAGTTAACTATTGTTTGTGTTAATTTTACGGTAAAAACGTTAGTGATTAGGTCTCACTGTAAAATAGACATAAACAGTTGTTAAACTTTTCCTTGAACTGCATTCTAACTGCATGAAAACCGAAAAGTTCCAAACATGGCGCATTTAATTACATCTCCTACAATGTTGCTACAAATAGATCAATAGCTCAGGAACCCAATAAAAATACAGACGGGTCGGTTTAGCGTTTATACTATTTTCAACTCTAAAGTTGGAGCCATAAAATTGGTTATTTCGTGTCAGGTGAAACAAAGAGCAATGGGCATGTTATAGAGATCGCCAAAGTCTTTTATTTGTTTTCTCTCTTAGGGATTTTATGAATAAGCGATGCATCTCTATCTTGCTCGGGTATTATGCAAAAACCTTTCGCAAAAATTCCTGAATGCAACTTCATTTTATAAAAATCGAGCATATTTTTGTGAAATCACTGGTGGTGTTTATGTATCAGGACCTGATTTTCTGCAGTACAGTAGCCAAACAGTAGTGTCTAAACATTACTGTGTCCTGGTTTAAAAGGTACTGCAGCCAGTGAAATTACAGGACTACAGTGACTAACCAACGAAAGTCTTAAAGTAGTGAGCGTCGAAGCAGCGATTTTGTTTTGCTACTCAAAATTATGTGTGTGGTACACATAATTTTGTAATGGTCATGGCCATGCGTTATCTCTTACCATCGTCTCGTTTGTCTCATTACTTTTCCATAAAACAAGTTTTATTTTATTTAGAACTAGAACTTCCAAAGTAATTCGAAAACAACATTTACAAAGACTATTTCAACCGCCTTAAGTTCTGAGAAATAATTCAGACCAATCTTTGAGATAAAATTAAATCAATTCCGTTAGATTGACTACATTACCATCAATTTTGCGCCAGTCAATAACAGTTATTGGTTTTCGTGGTAGTTTAAGCATCCATTACTGGTTGAACGTGAAGTTAAAGTTGTGGAGTTTGTGCCAGAGATGCAATGGGCACTACTGTAAGCGAAACTACAGCAATTCGGGTCAAAACAGAAATTCAATACTCATAGTACCTATACATTGATATCTAAATTCTCACACTGATGTTATGAAATACAATTGTACTAAATATTACAAAGGCGTAAGTTTGCCTGTACGTAAGATGGACAGGAACTCTTTATTGTTCACTAGCGACCCGCCCCGGCTTCGCACGGGTGCAAAATTCGAAAAAAATCAATATGTTTATTTATCAAAATAGGATGCACCACATCACTTTTTGATAGTCAATATTTACATAGTCTTTATCTGCCTCATATACCTATATGTATATGTATGCCTTCTTTTCATATCGCGTCGCGCTGCGGTCGGCGGCTGCCGGCCGATAGGTACCGCCGCAAACGCTACGCAATGTATTTTTAAATCTGTAATATCTTCGAAAATATTCAAAGAAATTATGTGCTGTAAAAGGCCATATAAATCTATGTTAAATCAACAATCTATTTATGGTATTTAATTAAATAAGGAATAATGCTGTAGTGCTTAAAATCGCTTCGAAAATTAGCTATTATTTGCCGTAAAAAGTAAATGACAAAAAATGGTTTTGTGGGATATCGATAAGAGATAGACATATACCATCGCGGACTTTTCTGTAGACCTTTTCAAGGTGTACAATACTTAGTACATTATTTTTATAAATCCTGTAAGGTTAAGCCTGCGTACGCAATGTAAGCGGCAAGAAATGTAAGAATTTACGACACCCCATTAGAAACCCTGAAAATAACAGTATTTCTCCATTATTTAATAGATATTATTATACATAAAAACCTTCCTCTTGAATCACTCTACCTATTACAAAAAACCGCATCAAAATCCGTTGCGTAATTTTAAAGATTTAAGCATACAGACAAACAGACGGACAAAAATAGCGACTTTGTTTTATACTATGTAGTGACAAGAAAATTAAATAATAATTAAGTACAAAATAAATATTTTATTGGTAACCTCAATGTTATAAGTCAATTCCGTGATATCAATATAAGAGTTTTAAAAAACATCGATTACATGTCACTAAATAGAAAAAATATAAAAACACTGTACAACATAAAATATGTCAATATGAAATATATCAACATAAATAAATAATAATTATACTGTACTTATGTCAATATAAAAATGTTCTAAATGACAAAAAATCAAAAATGATTACTTACTAGTAATTTAAAAGTGCACAGAAAACTAAGCATGCCAAGATAAAAATAGTAAAATAAATCTAAGTCACAGTCAAAGCTACACAAAGTAAGTCAAAGTCAATTCTAGTTATGCCCTAGTAAAGTTTTAATTTTTTTTTTTTTTTTTTTTATATCATAGGACATTACACACAGCGCCATCTGACCCCAAACTAAGCAGAGCTTGTGCTATGGAAGACAGATAACTGATAGAATACTTCAATACTTTTTTTTTTAGTAGTGAAGTAGTGACTACATTTTGGTATATTTAATGTAAAAAAACTAAAATCTAAGTAAATAAATAATTATAATAGTAATATTAATTATAATACTAATAATAGCAGTAGTCAAATAGTACAATTAACTTTGACGTCATTCCGGAGTTATTAATACCAGATAGACAAAACGAACCTTTGTTCAAACCGTTTCAACAACTCTTCCCCGTTGTCTGATCTTACAAATCAAACCCTAAATGACGTCATCGCCAAATATCCACTTTATTTTTGTGACCGTCTTTACCGACTGAAAGATGGTAATGACAGTAATCTAACGGCTATGATCGTAATAGCTAATGTGCTGCTATAAAAAATAAGGGGTTTCATTAACCTCGATTATTGGGGAGGAAGACGAAGACTTAATGGGCAAAGAGAAAAATATGATATTTGATGATAATTGTTTGTTCATATTGGCTTGGCTTACCGGTGGACACTAATTGAATACAGTTGGAAGAGATGGGACATCATCAAATAGGACAAGGTTAGAATAGTGTCTATTTTCTTTCATTCTGCTAATTCTTAGCTTGTAGCTTATTTCAAAGCAATTTCATATCTGTTCAAATTAATATAGCATGGCGTGTATACGTAGAAACTCTTTATTTTCTACACCAGAGCTTTAAAAAATTATTAAGTACAGAAAAAACATGAGTTATAATCACAAGAGGCGGCTTTATCGCTAAAAGGAATCATGTTATGCCGTAAGACCATTTCGCCTAGATGAGATAATTATGTTACAAACACACACTGACCAAAGTCCACCTGTGGCTATGTGACGGTATGGTCGAAGATGGTAAACACATCAAGCCTGAAATGGGACTGGCTCTCAATTGAGGCCGCCAGAATACACCGCTAGACGCTTGACGACAGATTTTCAATTTCACTTCGGCGTGTGATCCGACCGCGCTTAACACTAAGCTATCATGACTACGAAAGCGTTTGGTTCGTTCTCATTGCTTTTACAAAAAAATAAAAAATCACGCCCAATAATAAATCGAAATTTTATATAAAAATTAAATACCAAAGTCATCTGCCCCAAATTATATCAGAACAGTCATAAAAATCATATCACATTCCGTATCTCTCTCGCTCAATAAAAATGTCAATTCAACACGATATACCTTCTACGCACCCCCTAAATAAACTCTAAGGGTGACAATATAAGAACCCACCCCCATAAAAAAAGATAATAATACGTTTCAGTAATTTATTTTACGTGTCGTAAAACACTTGAAGATAAACAATACAACGATAAAAATGTATCGTAAAATGGGATTTGTGCATCTACAAGCATATCTGTGGGTAAACACCCTCAAATGTTTCTGGAACAACTGACAGGGGATTCTGGGTAACTGACTGTTCAGGTCCTAGATAGTGGGACTAATGAAAAGATGGACTGTAACACTGATTTATATTGTATAGAATACTGAATATTATAACTGTTTGTACTGGCCATGCGCGTGCGTTCGTGGCGTTCGGTTGATGAGGTGTGTCGTCGAAGCGGGCGCGCCCCGCGCGTCCCGCGCGCCCCTCTCTCTTCTAGTGCCGGCGAAGCGTCGGTGTTCCAACACTGACTTACAACTTAATATTTTTTTCATTTAGCAAAAAAATACTAAATTGCAAAATGACAGTGACGTTAAAATGGACTAGATTCTACTTTTGAAAGCATTCGATCTTTTTAAGAATTTATTTTGCAATTTAGTATTTTTTGTTTTTATAATATTCAGAGTTGTAGCTATTGAATATTTCTTGCACAACATTTTAATAATGATAAAATTTTGGTGCTTATACAATGCCAGTGGTCATTTATAGATATTTTTTTGTAGATATAAAGGCAAAAACAAAAAAAAAACTACAATAAAACTGTCATAAACGCGTTATTTTCGTTTTTTTTTTGTTCATAACCTTTGAAGAAAATGCAAGATTAATTAAAATTGACTTTATTTTCTAACGGTAACAGTTTCAAAGTTAACATAGTACCTACAAGGTTTGCTTTGTTTGGGTCTAGACCCATGACGCTGTGTGAAATATCCGCCAATATTTTGTACCTTTTTAATAATGAAAAATGTGCAACTAATATTGACAAAAATACCTTAATAATATCTTTATATTACAAACTGACCCCACCCCAAATAAGCATTTTTTTTTTTTTTTTAATACGGATAAGTCCGCATTTGACCACCAACTCGCCTGACGGTAAGCGACGATGTGCTTGTTGCGAGAAGTAAACAAACGGAGCTTGTCATTCATTGAGACCTGAAAGACAACTTTCTCGCTGGAAAACAATTTAAGTAACCCAATGAGGTAGTTAGCGCCATAGCAGCGACACCCTGCGACCTACTCGAAGCTGCTTATAGTGATACCTGCACTCAGGAAATAGCTCGGCAACTGCGTATCGTATGTCTGCGCAATAAGGTTTGCAAACGTAAAGCCTTTTCGTGAGCGCCTTACAGATATCAAAATAAGAAGCTCAGAGCATAGGGCTTGGACTTTGTTTTGTTATTCGAAGTTCTGGTTGCCGCTACAATGTTCATCTACAACCGTTATCAATTAGCATCAGGAGCGTATTGTTTGTCTCATTACTCTAATAATAAATAAAGATCAAATTCAAAACACGCATCTCCGTAGACGTTTACACAGATTCAGCTACTACTGAATATTGTCGGAGCAAAGTTGGATCGTTAAATTTTCACACATCAATTCGCGCTGTCGCTTGGTAACACTCTTTTTCTTATTACGTCATCAATATTTCAGGAACATTGGCGTTAGGAACATCTTTGCGAGGAGAATTTCGGAGCAATTTCTTTTGTACTGGATTTTTTTCGATGCGTGAATGACTTGTTTCGTGTATATATAATAATTTCGGTAAGGAAGGGTAATTCTGATAGATTTTTTCCCTGATTTGTTTTCTTTATTAAATAATTTCTATTTGTATTTGTTATTCTATTATCTTACAAGTTTCTTCTTAGTATGGAAACTGAGGTGGTTTTACCACATTTTTGTTTTACTTATGCGGGAGAGTGAGTGCACTCTGTCACTCGCGGATTTGAAGTCATCATAGTGAGCTCTGTGTGCTGGAATATTCCTGACACCATAGAGGAGGACTCCGGTGAGGAACAGCTCCAGAGTTTACCGGCCCATCTCGCTACAGTCCCGGCTCCACGCGGCCGACCAGTAGTGCGAAGCAAAACGAAGCCGCGTGCGCGTTGTACTCAGCTTTGTCTCCATGAAAAAAGCCACTGAATGTGTCCAAAATTTTAATCGGAGTATTAGATAACATTAAACGTCACTAATTCCGCATAAGTAAAATCTACAAATTTTTAAAAATGTAGTTAGCATTTTGAAAACCTTAAACAAACTGTTAAATACATTATTCACGGTAGGTGTTTGACAGCTCATCAGACTGATGTGAAGTGACGGTGTGATCGAAGACACACCTAACTAGGAATTGGCTTGCAAATTAGGTTGTCGGAGCACACCGTCAGGTTACTTGGCGGTAGTTTTTTAACTTAATTTTTACTTACTAAAAGAACCCTATTACCTCGCGATGTTTTCCTTCACGGCAGCTCAATCTCATTGCTGGAGTTTCAACCTACGCCGTTTAGCATGTAAAATACATAATTTTCTAAATTAAACTACTTTTCAGACAAAAAGGCAGGCTATCGAACGAAACTTCTTAGTAACGTGATAAAAATGACACTAAAAGTTTCTTATTTCATAAATAAGTATATTTCACAAGATTTTCCTCAAAGCCTTTGTAACAGCTGCTAAAGTTACTGTTATAGAAAAATATCTTAGGATCAGACGTTAATATAAGGCGACACTAATAGAGAAAACCTCATAAATGTACACAGACCCTAGTGAACAATAAAACGAACCGCTGTATTAACCCCAAACGGAAAAATGAACCTACGCTGCTATTATTAGGGGTAACAGAACAATAAGCTTTCTTATACCATAACCATTTCATAGTCCTTGAAATACTAACTTAATACTGGAACAATATAATAGAATACGATACAATATTCATTAAATAAATATCACAGGTCATCCAACCGCAAGATGGGTCGACGATATTGTCACCGTCGCGGGACGAACCTGGACCAGATTGGCACAGGACCGAGGCAGATGGCATGTACAGAGAGAGGCCTATACCCAGCAGTGGGATAAAGAAGGCTGTAGATGATGATGATGAAACATCATAGGATATTAAACACAGCACCATCTGACCCAAAACTAAGCAAAGCTTGTACTATGGAAGACAGATAACTCATAGAATACTTAAATACTTTTTTTTGTAAATACATACTTATATTACATACAGTACACCTAGACACAGAACAAACATATTTTGTTTATATCGCAAAATGCTTGTCCTGGGTGGGAATCGAACCCACGCCCTTCAGCTCTTGGAGCAGACATACTACCAATGAACCAACAGGGCTGTCAAAAAACCCAACAAAAAAAAATATTAACCACCCTCAAGTTTAGTTAAATTGCAAGAGCAGTGCAAAGGAAAGTTTTCTTGTCTTTCTTGTCTATTATTATTGTATTGTCTATTAAATCCCAACACTATCACCAAGAGCTCTAAAAGAACAAGCGCAAATGGCAAATAGTTACTTTTTTACAGTTGAAAGTCTAGGTCAGTTTGACCACAGCTCACCTGATGTTAAGTGACGATGTAGTCAAAGGAGGTAAATACACCTAGCCTGGAATGGAACTGACTTTCAAGTGAAGCTGCCGGAACACACTGTGAGATGATTGGCGACAGATTTTCTACTTGAGGGTGGTTGCTAGGCAGCTCACTACCGGAAAGTACTCTACCACCTAACGCACTACTGCAGCGAGGAGAGGATTTAAAGACTTGTGGTTATTTTTATTCATTTAGGTTTTATTTATGTCGGATTTAAGTTTTAAATATTAAGTAACTAGCTGTGGCCCGCTACATATTTTCAGGATACAAAGTACCCTATGTGTTAATCCAAGGTCTCAGTTACTTCCATACCAATTTTCATTCAAATCCGTTCAGTAGTTTTTGCGTAAAAGAGTAACAAACGTCCATCCATTCACAGTTTTACATTTATAACATTACTAGGAAAGAATTTTTGAAATCGGTCTAGCAGTTTTTGAGTTTATTCGTTACAAACATAGAAAAATACAAATCTTTCCTTTTATAATATTAGTGTAGAAGTGTAGATATATTTTTAGGCAAACTTTTTTTTAAACATTTAAAATTTGCATTTTAATTTCTGGGTTATTCAACTTTTCAACTTCGACTGGAAAAAATGTGTTGAAAATTAAATGTAACCCATACAAGTTTTGTATTTCTGACTAAAGTATAATGTAAGTTAAAAAACAAAGGTCGCTGCGCTGAGTTTCGTCGTTTTTCAAGTTTGTACAATTTTCACTTATAATACCACAAGAGCTTCAAAATTATCTGGCATTTCCCTCAAGGTTCCCTGCAAACAAATGAAGGAGTCAAGTTTTTCAGGTTAAAAAATCACGAGCGCTTCGCTCGTGATTTTTTAACCTGAAAAACTTGACGACTTTATTTGTTTGCAGGGAACCTTGAGGGAAATGCCAGATAATTTTGAAGCTCGTGTGGTATTCGGGGGATTATTTTTCCGTCCCAAATGTCGGCCAATAGAATTGCACCATGAGACGAAATGTACAGTTAACAAATAAACATTTCCTTTGACTTTTTTATCGATGGTGGACAGAGAACAAACTCCAAATCGACTCATTTTCATGCAAAATCTCCAATTTTCACAATTGAATTCAACCTGTCAGTTTGACGTGTGGCAAATGTCGGCCAATAGAATTGCACCATTCGACGTCACGTGGTACAACCTACAAATTTTCAAAAAATTATCAGTATAATACCATGTAGGTTGTACCACGTGACGTCGAATGGTGCAATTCTATTGGTCGATATTTGGGTCGGAAAAATAATCACAATCAATTAGTTAAATTGCGAGAGCAGTGCAAAGGAAAGTTTTTTTTTCCTCTGGCGACTGCCTTTGTACATTACGTTTCTTTTGCTTGCTGTATTATTATATTTTTAATGCACCAACCTTGTAGCATAGGTATAAATTATAAATATGGCAACATTTTGTTACTTTTTAATAAATTTCTTTTTATTCTCTAAACATGTATTGTGGTTTATTTCTTGATTTATTCGGATTATAGTAATTATCGTAGTAGGATCGTTTTTTGGATTCTACTAATAATAAAATTAGTAGAAATAGTACCTACTAATTACTTAAATAATGCTGGCATCAGGTGACCAGAATGCTGGCAACTTTAGTCTAAGATTTAGCATTGTCAGCCAGCGTGGCAATGCTGCCAGCATTCTGGTCATTCGTCCCAGCTCTGGTGGACTGGTAGCTTAGGTTTTGTTTTTGTAATTTTTTTTATATTTTGGAATAAAAAAAAAAGTGAAATAGTTTCTTTAAATTTCCAGATCCTCGACAATTGCTCTAGCTGTCCATTCAGTAATCAAACATTTTTAAATAAAATAATTTGTTCAGCTGTTATAAATAAAAGTAGAAACTCACATACAAACGTGCGCGCACACGCTCACTCACACACACACACACACCCCACAATACACACTTATACAAACGCAATCTTGCTCATTTGTGAAATTAGTATGATACTAATAATTTAAGACAAACAGAAATACCCCAAACAATTTCACCAAGAATCGGGGAAAATTCAGCAAGAAAATGATAAATTATACGAAATTTGAAACAATAATTCATAGAAGCTAACCCGATTAACAAAGCCAGCAGTTCGAGGGTAAATCAAGAAAATTGACAGTAGGAACCCTTTATGTTTTTGTAGGGGCCGCATTAAACGATTTTACCCCAAGCTGCCCCAACTTTGGCACCCCAAAAACAATATCTCTCTTGACTATAAAATAACATTTTCACGGTTATGTTATTGCTAGATTTATTGACGAATAAAAATTAATTTATAGGCCGCTAAAGTGAATTTAGCTTTCAAAATGGAAATCAAGTTGGTTTCGGTGCGTATTTGTATAATTGCGTATGAGTTTGTATAAGACATTGTTTTCACAGTTTTTCTATAGCAGTAAATTATGATAGTATTTTGCGGGAATTCAGAGGTATACCCATATTAAAAGTTGTTTTAATTGATTCACACAATGCCCTTTTTTGGGGTTTGCCTGCCTTGTTCGCTCATTTGGTAGTGTATCTTCTTCAAGAGTGAAGGCGTGGATTAGATTCCCAAACAGGACCAACATTTGTATGACGATATTATTATTTTTTTACGTAATAGTAATGCGACGAACGGGACATGACCATTGCAGTGATACACAGAACTTTGAGAAGCAAAACAAAGTTCAGGGCATCGCTGCTTTGGCGTTCATTACTTTGAGACGTTCGATGGTTAGTCTCACCAGCCTTATAATTTCACTAGCTGCAGTACCTTTCAAACCGGAACACAGTGATGGTTACACGCCTCTGCTTGGCGGCAGAATATCTTGTACTGCAGTGGTACCTACCTAGAAGAAGGAAATCTACCACCAAGTAAATATATGGGTTAGTTAAGCAAAGATTGTAGGAGTTTCTCTTAGTCCCTTTTAAGAGAGTATATCACTAATAACGGCGTTTAACTTCATTGGTTCAATTTAGAATCAATTAATTTATGGGGAACGAAACGTGTAGGTGTAACTAGTGAGACAAGTGCTTATTTGAACGAAATGTGAATTACTAAACTAAAATGAATTCATAGAAATATATTTACAATTCTATAAGATGATTATGACTTAGCTTTTGATCCTGTGATTAAGAAACAAAAGGTCAGTTTTCGATGCATTTAGCTATAAATCTTAAGCTGAAAGCATATTGCAAGCAGAAAATGGTGGAAATAGCAACTACGTCTATTGTTCCGTAATCCAATATCTCAAAGTCACAGTACGAAGCTAAAACATGATTCTACCGAACGCTAGAAGAATTTGTTTTATTGTAAACGCTGGGAACGACTTTCGGTGTGGAAGGAGAGGCGACAGTCATTTTTAGTGCAATGTGCGTAACATGTAGATATTATTAGAAGTCCAAAGTTTCAAGTCTTAGACGTGGGCATGAATTAGATCCAACGTGGGGTTGCTTCTTACTCAGAAAAAAACTCTTGCGTGACGAGCATAAACGTTTGTTTTGAGTCTCGGATTTTGGTGTTCCGTATGTCTACACTAATTATAAATGGGAAAGATTTGATTTTTTTTTTTGTTTGTTTTGAATAGGTTCCGAAATTACTGGACCGATCTAAATGACAGCCCTGTTGGTTCATTGGTAGTGTGTCTGCTTCGAGAGCTGAAGGGTGTGGGTTCGATTCCCACTCAGGACTAACATTTGTGTGACTAACATCGATGTTTGTTCTGTGTCTGGGTGTACTGTATGTATTATAAGTATGTATTTACAACAAAAAATAAGTATTTAAGTATTCTATCAGTTATCTGTCTTCCATAGCACAAGCTCTGCTTAGTTTGGGGTCAGATGGCGCTGTGTGTAATGTCCAAAAAAAAAAAATAATAATAATTCCTTATCGTTAGAATGCTACATTATCACTAAGTGACATAAGCTATATTGTTTATATTGTTAATCGAGTTTTGTTTTTCCGTACAAAGCCGTGGAGAGCTGCTAGTAAGTTATATAAAGTATGTGTTTATAACAAAAAAAAATTATTAGTATTCTATAGGTTATCTGGTTCCCATAATTATGTTCGCGCCGTCTTCGCGAACGGCAGTTTGAAATTTCGCGCCTTCCGCGCAAGCAACTTCACTCAGTCATTCTTTATGAATGTATTCACTCTCTTCAAAATTAGCCTCAAAAAACTACGATTATAAAGATGTTAAATTACTAATAAAAAGCTATTACACCAAAAAATAGCATATTCATTTGTTCTTTACGAACACCATAGTACAAGCTTTGCTTAGTTCGAATCTAGTGGTGCTGTGTGAAACGTCTTAGGACCTTTATTTATTGAAAATTTCCTTTACCCACAATTGTTTTGGAGTTTGTGTAGCACTTATATATTTATAGCAAGGATAAGGCCATATTCCACAACGCTGGCTAAGTTTTGGCTGCGAGGAAGACTTTATACATCTTCGAGAATGTTTTTTAAGAACTATCGGACATGTGGGCTTCCTTACGATGTTTTATTCACCGTTTGAAGTTAACAACAAAGAAATGGTGCTTGCCGTGAGATTCGAACCTAGGACCTCCAGATTGGAATCGATAGGTTAAACTTACGATTTATAAACAATGCTATTTATATCACAGTCATTACATTTTTTAGAGGTTTAGTCTACATTTAATAAGTTTTTTATACACCTTAACAGATTCGACGATAACTCTTCGGCTATACAGAATCCACGTTATGAGCTGAGAATTCCTTCTCTCTGCGGTCGGTAAAGGAATTTTTATCATCAATACCATACAGTGTTTATGCTTTTGTATTATTTATAGTTTTTGATGTGTGGGGCGTGAAAAGTGTATCAAACATGAAACAACGTGACTTAGACTCGTGTGATTGCAAAATATTTCTTTGTATTTAAAATCAACCAAATTTTACTGGAATTTTTATGTATGTTAGTGATATTAAAGCTGCGTTTGACCACTGACTTGCTTGATGGTCAGCGACGATGAGATCGAAGATGAAGCACAGACTAAGCGACACCTTTTATATGGTCTTGAAAAGATCCAGACTATACTCGTATCCCTTCAGTGTACAAGGAAGCTCGAAGCATTTCTTGGCCGTATGGATGTGAAACGTAGAGCCAAAAAGTTTCTTGTGTATTTACAATTTGTGTGTAGTGGTAACAGTCGGGGTTTCTTTTTTATTTTGTAGTAAAAGAGAATGCAGAACTTTGATTAACAAAATAAAGTCTAAGGCATCGCTGCTTTGGCGCTCATTACTTTGAGATCTACCACCCTGAAGTTGAAAATCTGCCGCCAAGCACCTAACGGTGTGTTCCGGCAGCCTCACTTGAGAGCCAGTTCCATTTCACGCTAGGTGTGCTTTATCATCTTCGACCACACTTTCACTTAACATCAGGAGCTGTGGTCAAACACCTAGCATGTCAACAGTAAAAAAAAAATCAATAATATCCTAGATGCGTTTCGCTACCTAAGCGCTTTACCCAGTGTGGCGAGTGTAAAGGGTAGGTATTATAACAGCGCACACTACTGCTTGGCGGCAGATTATCTGGTACTGTGTTGGTACCTACACAACCTCCTGCTAAACAGATCTACCACCTTTAACCGTTGTATATAGTCACAATTAATTAAAAATCAGTATGTACCGACCAGGTGTATGTTTATCTTATTACTGTGCAGTTTTTCATTTGAGACAGAATATCAACATCAAAAGCCATAATGTTTTAACGCGGTTTACCCTTTCAGATCGTAAATTTCGACTTCGGTTCGTATGGATACTTGGTTCCTTCCTGTGGGGATTTATTAGCATATTTTGTTACAATAAAGTTACATAATTGTGCCTTTAAATGTTCTGGCGGTGGAATATAAATTTTCATGAACGTTTTGTATGCACTCACTATTTAAAAAAAAAATGTATGATTTATTTTCTGTAAAATTAGGCACATCTATACTTTTATAATGAGGAAATATTTGATTGTTTGTTTGTTTGTATAGAATAGGCTCCGAAAGTACTGGACCGATTTCAACTCAAATTTGTGATATACACAAATTTGTGACAGTGTGACAGAAGTGACAGGCGTTAGTATATCTTACTATTAGGAGAGTGTCTCGTTTGTCTCATTTGTTATCATTTTTAAATAAAAAATTATTAACAATTAAAAAACCGACTTCAATGGCCCCTAAGCCCAAACACGGCTACGCTTCACGTATTTTGGTTTATAAATAATAATATATTGCATATAGTTTAAGTATTAAAGTAATAACTTAAACACTTAAACTATACCTATCTATAAAGGGGAAATATTAATAATAAATAGGAAAATTAATAATAATAATTGAAATATAAAAATTAAATGATAAAATTAAAATGTCAATGAAATTAATAAAATGTCAAGATATTTTTTTTATATTTGATTGTTTGTTTGCTTGTATAGAATAGGCTCCGAAACTACTGGACCGATTTCAAAAATTCTTTCACCGTTGGGAAGCTCCGCGGGTGACATAGGCTACTTTGTATCCCTGTATTCTCACGGGAACGGGAACTACGCGTGTGAAACCGCGAGGCGTCCGCTAAAATACTATATGCATATAGCATTATTAAGAACTGTTGCAAAAGCTTTATACACTTTTTGATACTAATTACTTTTTCCTTTGGTTTTGGCGTCGCATTTTGAGCATTTGCCCGTGTCAAGTTTTTTATATTTTCGTGTTTCATAAGTGAAATAAGTTGCCTCGTATAATTTAATACTTAATATCTGCCGCCAAATGCATGAACGGTGTCTTCCGACAGCCTCACTTGAGAACTAATGCCATTCCATTTTAAGTGTGCTGATTATCTCCGACCACGCTATGTCTAAACATCAGATGAGCTGTGATCAAACACCGAGCCCGACAACCATGAAGAAAGAAACACCTAAATTGTATTTATCGGGAAACCGCAAAATGTTTAGCCAGACTATGTAAAACAGAATATAAAACAAAAACAAACTTTATTTTCTACTTGAAATTCATTTTATTTTGAGCCAGACTACAAAATTGATCCGAAAACCGTACAAATATTTACCTCTAGAACTTTCGTAGAGTTTAACACTAAATAGACATAGACACAATACCAGCATCAAATAATAACTTCATTTATCTACTATTATTCTATATCAAACTGTTCTGAAACCGATTTGGACATATGGCATACAATTGTGGGGCTCAGCCAGCGCTTCCAACATAATGACCATCCAAAGAGCACAAAACTGCATCTTAAAACAAGTATCGAATGCACCGTGGTTTATCAAAATGATAGAGCTCCATGACATTCTAAACATGGCAATGATACAACAAGATATAGATGCCCATAAGGCTGCCTAAGGTGGTACGATTTCCATACAAATCAATTTTTGCCATTTATGGACAAATAGAGCATAATTTTACAGTGAAATCACAGCTACTGGCATTTATTTTGGTCTTTATTTGCGGCAAATCACATTTGCTTGAATGAAACGGTAGATTATAAGCATAATCTACTGTTTTATTCAAAAATCATAAATTCGTAAATCATTCATAAATTTGGTTACATGCTAATAATCTACTGTTTTATTCAAGCAACAAATATTGCCGCTATAAAAACAAATAATAAAAATAAAATAAAATAAATATTTAAGGGGGATCCCATACAACAAACTTGATTTTATATAGATAACGGTACGGAACCCTTCGTGCGCGAGTCCGACTCCGACTCCGACTATAGTAAATAAAGCAAAACAAAAAGTTAAAAAAATGGTCAACATTTTAAGTAGGTTCATTAGGTTTTTTAAAGTTGCTGTTAAATAGAACGAAGATTTTACTAAAAGTATTACAATGTTGTTTGTATATATTATTATATGGTAAAAGTAGTTTTTTTTGTCATAACTTTCTACCTGACAGGGCCGAATTTAAATTGGTATTTTTTTTTTTGACGTCGCGTTTTCGGCATTTGCCATAAATTGATACTCTTATCTATGTATTCTATGTCTAAGGTATTTGTAATGTCAAACGATCGGTTGTTTTGTTTTTTTCTTTGGTTTTGGCGTCTCGTTTTGAGCATTTGCCGGTGTCAAGTATTTATAGATTTTCAAGTTTCAAAAGTTCGGTGTTGTTACATTTAAATTAAAAATGAGACAGAAAAAAAGGAAAAAAACTATCTATTCACGACTTTGTATCGAGAGTGCCTGTTCAATAAAATTGAACGTAGGTACGTAGTGAAATTTAGTAGGTAGGTTCACTTCAGTATTGGAACGCAACGAAGAGCAGTTTCAAATAAAGTCCACAAACCGCGCCATATATTGAGAACGGCTATCGAACAACTTTCGAACATTTTACAAGCACCAATAAAAACGATAGCGCAGCGCAATGAATTCCATAGTTTTATATTATGCGATAATTCAAGCGAGAAATGCAAGTTTAAACTTTTGAAAGTGCTGTGGCGTAGGAAATGACTGCGTTGAAAGTAACTCAAGTCTGTACTTGGTGGTAGATCTCTTTACAAGGACGTCGCCTAGGAAAGTACCACTTCCGTACCAGATATTCTATACATCACTGTGTTTCGGCTTAAAAGTTACTGCTGCTAGCAAAATTACAGAACTCTTGAGACTAACATGACTTTGCGACATCGTGTATAGTGAAACAATTGGCGGCCTTACCGCTTAGAGCGATCTCTTCTAGGCAACCGTAGTAATGGTGGGACTCACTGAGGAGGTAAAACATGTATTTGCACAAACAAACAAACATCCTCTCACCCCAAACGCATATACCGTCTCCGTTCCGTCGTGGGTAAAAAAGACGGGGTGTGTTATGAAAAAGAAAATCACATAACATTTACACAAATATTTAAGTTGAAACTTATTTATACCTTGAAATTTAATCTATGTAATTTAAATTTGTTAGTTTGTATATTCATAATAATATATTTATATACTATATAATTAAAATCAATATAACTAAGTACATAAATAGTAACAATAAACACATCTACACTAATTATAGAGTGAAACGAGGGTGAAACCGCGAGGTGTCCGCTAGTAAACAATAAAGTGATAGATTTTTTTTTTAATCGGACTAGGCATGCATTTGGCCACGATCTCACCTGGTGGAAAGCGACGATGTGGCCGAAGACGGAGCACGCTTGCCTAGAAAAATACCTGTTCACTTTCTTCTTGAACATTATAATAGCTGCAGAAGGTAATGAAGCTTAACCTTAAGCATGGTGCATTTATTATCACCTATTTTACTAACCGGTCTGCTTTCGGATTCAAAATCCATCGAATTTTGAAGTTTTTTCGCTTCTTCATTGAGGTGGTTCGATTTCCATACAAACAATTTTTTTCCATTTATGCTAATAATCTACTGTTTTATTCAAGCAATTGTGATTTACCGCAAACAAAGACCAAATTAAATGCCAGTAGCTGTGATTTCACTGTAAAATTATGCTCCATTTGTCCATAAATGGAAATAAAAAATTGTATGGAAATCGAACCACATCTGAAATTTCTAATGTATTAGTTATTAAAAACAGTTAAGTTACTGACTTTACTTTCAGCTTTCAAGCTAACTCGTGTGGGACGATTCCGAAAATGAAGTAATCACAAAGTTTGTCGAGCTTTCGGTCACGAGCCATTGCCACTGATCGATATTCGAATATTTTCTTTTGAATTTCAAAGTTTCATAACGATTGTTTTCAAAGTAATTTGGCTAAGCACAGTATCGAAATAAATTTGAGTTCAATGTCGTTTTTAGTCAAGTGTAGGTGGATGCTGATTTATTTATGGTATTTTTATAAGTCAGAGGTATACTTAGTGTAACTTTTAGAAACGTTCACGATTTGAACAATAACCTAATTATGTTTATACTATACTGTTATTATATACCACGTAGTTCCCGTTCCCGTGGGAGTACAGGGATAAAAAGTAGCGTATGTCACCCGGGGATAGTGTAAATTCCCAACAGTGAAAGAATTTTTGAAATCGGTTCAGTAGTTTCAGAGCCTATTCAATACAAACAAACAATCAAATCTTTCCTTTTTAAAATAGTATAAATATTGCTCACGCAGATCAGAATAAAAAAAACGGTTAGGTAGTTTGATTTTTTAAACCAAAATACGTTAAATCTTGCCTCGTTTGGGCTTAGGAGCCATTGGCCAGTCAGTTTTTTAAATTGATATTTTTTTTATGTAAAAATAATGGGGCAAACGAGACGCTCTCCTGATGGTAAGATATAACGCCTGTCCAATGTCCATGACCATTTCAGTGATACACACAAATGTATCTTGTAAAACAAAGTCCAGGGCGTCGCTACTTTGGCGCTCATTACTTTGAGACATTCGTTGGCTAGTCTCAAACACCCAGTAATTTCGCTAGAACACAGTGATGTTTGCACACTATTGCTTGGCGGCAGAAAATCTTGTACTACAGTGGTACCTACCTAGACGACCTCCTGCTAAAGATCTACCACCAAATAAATTATATTTGTTAACACGTACAATTTGCGTTTGACAAGCTACATCATGGTCGAAGATTGAGCACTCAATAGCACATCTCTATTCACACCGACCTTCAAAAGATCTAGGTTACACATCTAACTAAACAAGAAAGCTTATCTCCATTAAGGTGATAGTTAATTTCCTAATTCAATACAAGAAACATCCCTAACACGTCTCAATCCAGCAAACTAACTTAATCCCTAAAACTATCAAGATCTAGAGTCTAAAACTAATTAATACCAGTCCTAACTCTGTCACCCTTTATTTCCTAACTAAGCTCCTAAGTCTTGCCCTTATCCGTTCCAAACAAAATTATAACCAATGTCACGTACCCCGTTTCTTATACCTAAGTAATGCCTGGATTCTGAATGTCAACTTTACTAAACTTGGTATTAGGATAATCACACTTCAAGGTAGGCAATGAAATTGTAAGGAAGATATTAGAATACTACTAATATAACACTACCAATACAACACTACCAATTTTAAAAAGTATATAAGTATTATATCAGGTATTTAGTTTCCATAGTACAAGGTTTACTTAGTTTGGGCTAGATAGCGCTGTATGAAATGTATTACAATAAAAAACAATTCAATAAAACCTGTCGAAGATTCTCCCATCCACTCATAAACAAAAAGCTAAGCGGTTACACAGATTTTCTTGAATAATAACTAAGACCACGCACAAGTTACTTTTCAGAAAAAAAGACTAAATTAAAGTCGATTCAGCCGTTTTAGTAGCTACGTCATACGCAGGCATACACACCTCAAACTTATGAACATGATTGTGTTCAAATCAAGTCACTTCATAAAGCATCTGGGTATCAATTAACGAAATTAATAATTAATTTTAATTGTGTCTACATTATAACAACAAGAAGTTCGTAGATACTTATAAATCTAGCTACTTTAGAGATCCCCCATCCCTTCATCGCTCCCTTGCGGAACATTCTGAAACAATCTAACTAAAGAGCGTTTTAGCGATATTTCACCGTAAATATGGACGAGGCGCTTTCCAAAATTATCGCATTTAATTTGCAAAAAGCGGACTGACGGGACATCATAAAAACATATTTATTAACTAGCAGCTCGCCCCGGCTTCGCACGGGAAAACAAAACTCGATTAACAATATAAATTTATCGATTCAGTAGTTTCGGAGCCAAACAAAAACAAAGAAACAAACAATTAAATCTTTCCTCTTTATAAGATGTAGATGACAACTGTAATAGTTAGAAATAATTATGATATTGCGGACTTTTTTGATTTGCTCTATAAAACGTCACTTTATTCTATTGTCAATAGTTTTCGCTGCGCATGCTAAGTAAGGGTTTTTTCAAATGTTTCACAGTTACATTATTGAATTTTCCATACGGATCCCTAATTGTTTTTTAAATAAATTATAGCCTATGCCTGGCACGGATAATGTAGCATTCTAATAATAAAATAATTATTAAGATCGGTCCTGTAGTTTCGAAGCCTATTCAATACAAACAAACAATCAAATCTTTCCTCTTTATAATAGCATAGATAGATAGATAGTCCTGTATAGCCAGAAAAAAGTACGTACGGAAAAAAGTATGCCCTAAAAGTTGTTCAAAATAATGATGTGAATGACTTTGTCCGGCGTAGCGTAGGTACGCCAAGTTAAACCTGTATATAATTTGTTTTAATTATACAACTATACGTATACATTTTCTGGAATACTAAATTATCTTCATTTCTCCAACGGCAGTACATAAAACAGTACGAGACACAATAAGAATTACTACTTTGTAGGTACCGAAATAAAAATATCACCGCATTTTATCTATCCTTTTATCCATTATTGCACGTTAGGGAAAGATGCTATAACACTTCACGTGTTTAGAGGTTTCACTTTCCATGTTTAGGGGCCCACATCCTTTATTTAGGGGGTCCATGGGGGTAGGGTAGGGTTAATGGCGTTACATAGAGAACGACGTGTTTTCCCATAGCTTTACGGTCATACATTATTCAGTGAATATGGTTATACTTATTGTGTTGAATTTAATGTTTTTAAAACAGTATGGCTGCATGCTATTTTGGATTGAATTAATCATTAATTTTTATGGAAGTGTCTATAGACATATTATGAATAGTGAATTAGCGCCATCTGTTAAAATTTCTACTAACTTTTTTGAATTGTTTTCCGTTACACAAATTTTGTTTGTTTTATTCTCTATTTTATTAGGTTTTTTTTTGTTTTTATGTTATTGTCAAAATCATAAGACACACGAGACACTCGCCTGATGCTAAGATACAATCTGTGTACTGTTGCCCTTGTTGGTCATGGCCATTGCAACAATACACAGAACAAAACAAAGTCAAGCCACCGTACTCTGAGGTTTTTATGGCGATTCCGTAGGTGCTCACGCGAAAGCTACGCGATTGCAAACCTTACTGCCTGGATATACAATATGGGGTCGCATATCGTTTTAGTGAACATTGTTTTGTTTCGATGGTTAGTCTCAATATTTCGTGTCAATATTAAAGAATGTACCTATCTATCTTTTCGTCTTATTGCCATTTAAAACATTGTAGGTTTCCAATGTTCGTAATGATACGATCAAAAGATATCGGTTCCAATTGAACATCAATTGGTCAACCTAAGCGATTTAATAACAGTGCTCTAGTTCCTCGAGCAATTAACGATCAACTGCAGTGCTGTCAAGAACAGTTCCGATTCGTATTACTCGTGTATCGTATCTGTGATACAATATAATTAATGGACAAGAAAAGGAGAACAAAGATATCAATGATGTTATTTCCGGGGGCATGTTATTGACGATTGTACGAACCAGCTGCGCATTGCGGATTTATCCAGGATCACAGTGAGTTTACGCGGGTTGCTGATTTATTAACAAATCTAGCAGCTCGCCCCGGCTTCGCACGGGAAAATAAAACCCGATTAACAATATAAATTTACCGATCCAGTAGTTCCCGAGCCTATTCAACACAAACAAACAAAAAATTTAAATCTTTCCTCTTTATAAGATGTAGATGACAACTGTAATAGTTAGACATAATGATATTGCGGGGGTTTTGGCGGGAACGCGGGAAGAGTCGTGTCGCTCCGTTGTATTTTTTTCCAAAACTTGTGTTTTGTCGATTGTTTATGCATAAAAATGGTGGTGTTTTGTTCATAAAGTGCCGAATTACAAACGCGAGTGTGGGAAAATGATATAATGTGGTGAAACATGAGTTTTCGTGTTGCTTCCAAAACTCCATCGAAGCTTTATAGTAAAGTCGCCACTACTTTACTAAAGCATGACTGGACTTGACTGACACAGACTGGACTTGACTAAGACTGGACTTTGACTATAACTAGCTACGAGGACGCTTGTTTAATTTTTGAAAATATATAAATACTTGACACTGGCAAATGCTAAAACGCGACGTCAAAACTAAAGAAAAAAAAAAAATTATTGCGGACTTATTTGTAGCTGTCAATTTGCTCTTTAGAACGTCAACGGTTGCCTGGAAGAGATCGCTTTTAGCGATAAGGTCGCCAGTTGTTACACTAATTAATTAATTTTATTTCTTCTGTATTGGTTTTTTCAATGTGTGCAATAAAGAGTTAATCAATCAATCAATCACTTTATTCTATTGTCAATAGTTTTCTCTGCACATGCTAAGTAAGGGTTTTTTCAAATTTTTACAGCTTGGGTTACATACATAAATTTTCCATACGGATCCTTAATTGTTTTTTAAATAAAATATAGCTTGTATCCATCACGGATAATCACGGAACCAGACAGCTGACAGAATACTTAAATACCTTTTTTTTTGTAAATATATACAGTACACCCATACACAGAACAAACATCGTCACGCAAAATGTTCGTCCTGAGTGGGAATCAAACCCATGCTCTTTAGCTCTCGAAGCAGACGTACTACCAATGCACCAACAGGGCTGTCAATACATACATTACAATAAAATAAAATAATAATAAATATCGCAGGACATTACACACAGCGCCATCTGGCCCCAAACTAAGCAGAGCTTGTGTGATGGAAGTCAGATAACTGATAGATTACATAAATACTTTTTTTTGAGTACTTTTTTTTTTTTACAATAGTTGAGTTATGAGATTTTTTTTATGGTTTACAGGCCAGGCGTTTTGACCACAGCTCACCTGATATTAAGTGAAGGCGTGGTCGAAGATGGTAAAGCACACCTAGCCTGGAATGGATCTGGAACTGAGAATAAAACAAAATGAGCAGGCTACAAGCGAGCCTCGGTAGAAGCATGATGATGATGAATACTTGCCAGAAGGCCTCACCAATATTTGGATATCGACAGTAAGTAATGTCATTTGGCCATACAAAAACTTGATTTACTTATTCAATTTAAGTTTGGTAACTTGTAATAGCTTTTGGTAAGTTTTCCTCTCTCAGCTTACGAGTAGAACGTAAACAAGGTAAGAAAAGTTGTTTTAATGTCCAAAAAATTACCGTGCTGTCCGAACGAAAGAAGATTTGTACTCATAAAAATAAACAATATTAAAAGATGTTTCTTGTTTTTAATTAATCTTCCTAAAAGTTTCCGAGTTTGTTCTTTATAAACGCTGCTGGAGTTTTTGTTACATCAATATTTATTTTTAAATTTAGAATGTATTCGAAAACATGCGACATAAAAAAAAACTTCTTCTTCGTTTGTGGCGTCGCAGTTTGTCTATTTGCCAGTATCAAGTATTTCGATAATTAAATGTAAATGAATAAACATTGCAGGATATAATATACTTCTTTTTTTGTAAATACATACTTATAATATATACAGTACACCCAGAAACAAACATTAAAATTGATTATCGCTTAAATATTTGTTCTGGTGGGAATCGAAACCATGCCCTACAGCTCTTGAAGAAGATATTTTACCAAATGAGCTAACCGGGCAGTCACGTATATCATGAAAAATCATTGCACAGTCAAAATGACACAAAGCAATTCACGGTCGAGTCCAGCCATGACTTAAAGTAGTAGCAACTTTGCTACTAAAAATGTACTCGAACTAAAAATTAAACTTACAATAAAAATTGGTAACAATTGTATAAATTAAAAAATTCGAAAAAAAAACCGACAGGTGTATAGTATTCTACTAGTCAAGCTCTTTCATTTAATACCCATATTGAGGGAGTTGTGAAAATGTAATCCGCCATTTTGTGGTGACGGCCATCTTGGACCGATTTTCATAAAACATACCTAAGAACACTGCCGACTAATTCAACTTTCAAATAAAAAAAATCAAAACAAGTTCACCCGTTCGAGAGCTACGATGCCACAGACACACAAACATACACGTCAAACTTATAACATCGTTCATCCGTCATTTTTGTGTCGGGGGTTAAAAATACATGCCATGAAGGAAATATCCAGAGTTTTCTCCCCGAAAGTGCCACATTATCCGACGACGGTAGAACTACTCTACCACTCTTCAACGACTGAAAGTTTAAACACGAACGCTCTTGAAGCTACGTTCACGGTAAAAGCAATTCTTAAATAAAGTAAGTATTGTGAATAATGTTTTATTTTGCGTTTGTTTTGTGACGGGAAGTCAACGCTTGGAAAGATATGGACTTAAAAAATAACTAATAAATAAATATCATAGGGCATTACACACAGCGTCATCTGACCCCAAACTAAGCAAAGCTTGTACTATGGGAGTCAGATATCTGATAGAATACTTAAATACTTTTTTTTTGTAAATACATACAGTACACCCAGAGACAGAACAAACATTTGGTTTTATATCACAAAATGCTAGCCCTGGGTGGGAATCGAACCCACGCCCCACAGCTCTTGAAGCAGACATGCTACCAATGAGCCAACAGGGCTGTCAATTAGAGGCAATTTCTTTAATAGTTTCAAGTTTGATTAGATAGTAATAGACAACTACTAGAACTGTATTCCGGTTTTAAGGGTACTGCAGCTAGAGAAATTACAGGGCTGTTGAGACTAACCATCGAAAGTCTCAAAGTAATGAGCGCCAAAGCAGTGATGCCCCGGACTTTGTTATGTTATTTTACGTTCTGTGTATCGCT
The DNA here is from genome assembly GCA_905404145.2 of Biston betularia. NCBI lineage: Eukaryota > Metazoa > Arthropoda > Insecta > Lepidoptera > Geometridae > Biston > Biston betularia. The sequence continues at coordinate 1,726,070 of FR989868.1, forward strand.
GCAATGGTCATGGACAGGCGTTATCTCTTACTATCAGGAGAGCGTCTCGTTCGTCTCATTACTAAAAAAAAAAGACAATACTTTATTGTTATACCGGCTATTAACAATATAAATGCATAAAGAAACAGCAAAGATGGATATAATATATTAATTTACAATTTATAAAAACCGCACCTATGACCCTTAGGCCAACTAAACGCACTGCTCCAATGAAACAGCGAGGTTTCGGAGTAAACGAAAATATCATCGATGTATCCAATTTTTAGATTTATGTTGATATTTTAAAAACCGCGCGATCTATTTTGGAAAAAAAATATATAGGGCCACCTCTGCAGTGTGTTCAAGCAAAAAAATAATTATTATTTTTTTGCTCGATTCATAATAGGCAGAATGATCCCGTAACATACACAAAAATAATTGGCAGTTGACAATACTGCTTCTTGAATAACTTAATAGTTAAAAGGAACTATCCATGCTTATTAGCTTAGAAAATTACTTTTTTTTTTATGGTTGACAGGCTTGGTGTTTGACCACAGCTCACCTGATGTTAAGTGAAAGCGTGGTCGAAGATGGTAAAGCACACCTAGCCTGGAATGGAACTGGCTCTCAAGTGATGCTGCTGGAACACACCGTTAGATGCTTGGCGGCAGATTTTCAACTTGAGGGTGGTAGCTAGCCAGCCGAGTACTAGAAAGTACCCTACCACCATGCTATGGTTTCCTCACGATGTTTTCCTTCGCCGGCAGCTCAAGCTCATTGTTGGGGTTTGAACCCACGCCCTTCGGCATGCGAACCTACCGCGCTAACCACTGAGCTGTCATGGCTACAAAATTCATGTCATGTCATGTCATGGCTTTCCGATTGTTTGAAAGTCCGCCAGCAAATCAAAATAAAAAGTCCATCCTATTCAGCTTCCCAATAATATTTTTATAGTGAAAATTTCAACCGATTTATTAAATTGGACAGGTCTGCAGAAGTTTAGCGACAAGTAAACAATTCCGAAGAAACGCGAGGTCAGGAGTTCCAATAGAACGCAGTTTTCGTAATAAGAGGTTCGAAAACGAAGCATTTGTTTTAAAACTAGCTGCGCCCCGTGGTGTTACCCGCTACATTTTTTCTTAATAAAAAGTAGCCTATGTGTTAATCCAGGGTCTCGGCTACCTCCATACCAAATTTCATCATATCCGTTCAGTAGTTTTTGCGTGAAAGAGTAACAAACATCCATCATCAAACTTTCACCTTCATAATATTAAGTGGGATAAATAAAATTGTCCTTATAAATAAAATAAAATCTATCCTTTCATTCAAATTTTCACATTTATAATATTAGTGGGATTCATAAATAATTAATTTAATACTACTTACACTATTTATAAATTTACAAAAAAACAACCTTACCTAAAAGTCTATCAGAGGGGAGGAAAAGTGACCAGAATGGTACATTTGATAGTAGCTCCGTTATGTGAACTAAAGTGCGTGGGTTCGATTCCCACCCAGGACAAACATAACATTATGTTTGCTATGTTACTAAATCGTATGTTATAAACATGACAGCCCCGTTGGCTCATTGGTATCTACCTTAAGAGCTGTAGGGCGTGGGTTTGATTCCCACTCAGGGCAAACATTTTGTGAATAAACAAATGTTTGTTCTGTGTCTGGGTGTTCTGTATGTATTATAAGTATGTATTTATTATAATTATTTAGCCCACTTTGTCCCACTGCTGGCAAAGGCCTCTCTTCATTTACAAAAAAAAAGTATTTATGTATTCTATCAGTTATCTGACTTCCATCACACAAGCTCTGCTTAGTTTGGGGCCAGATGGCGCTGTGTCCTGTGATATTTAGTCCTATGATAAAATCAAATTTATCAATGATTTATGAATTTATGATTTTGAAATAAAACAGTAGATTATGCTAATAGTCTACTGTTTTATTCAAGCAATTGTAATTTACCGCAAATAAACACCAAAATAAATGCCAGTAGCTGTGATTTCACTGTAAAATTATGCTCCATTTGTCTATAAATGGAAAAAAAATATTTGCATGGAAATCGTACCACCTTAAAATCAATATATACCAAAATCTACTTGCAAGTAAGAAGAAGAAGCCAATTTTTCGACCTGTTGGTAAGGACCAAAGAACTCTGCTGGTTAGCAATGTAGTAATGTAATCTGTTCTATAGAATTTTCGGTTAAGTATGTAGTATGGGTATATTTTATTTAGTGTACACTGCGTTTATTCATGAATTGTATTGTTTTATTCATTTCTGGCAACATCGGGAACCCATATCAGGCATATACAAAAAGGGTTGATGGTGCATGAATAAATAAAAACTGGCTACACAACGATTCTACAATAAGGTAATGTTTCCACACTTTCCTAGGCCTGAATAAAAAGTATAGAACAACAATGTAAGATTTTTTATAAACAGCTTAATTAACGTAATTTTTGAAAAGAAAGAAAATAATTTTATTTTGTAACATAGACCAAAACAAAACAAAAATAACAATAAATAGAAACAAGCAGTTTTTTTTCAGTATTTTTGTTAAAATTATTTTTGACATAATTATTATTACACAAAATTTAATCTTAATTGATATTGGGACGCCACCTGCGTTTACACTTTTGCGCCGTCACATCTTCCAAGAACTCAGATTAGGGCTGGCGCAGCGGCGGAATTTGCAGAAGACCTCAAAAGGCGCAAGTATTAGTAGTACCCTGGACAGTGGGTACATATTTGAGCCTTTTGGGGTTGACACTTTGGAACCGTGGGGACCGGGAGCAAAAAAAATTTTTAAAGAATTGTCATCTCGTTTGGTCGACGCCACACGTGAACAAAACGCTGGCCTTTATTTTGCTCAGCGTTTGAGTATTGCCATACAACGCGGCAATGGGGCCAGCGTTTTGGGAACTATTCCCATTGACAGCGGTATTTTAGAGTAGTTATTATTTTAAGTTATTTTATTTTGTTTAATTGAAGATATTTTTTATTTTGATTGATATTTATATTATTTTATGATAAAAATGTAATAATGATTCTAACAATAAAAAAATGTTACGAATTCTTTGTACAAATATTCATTTAAATTTTGTAATTTTTGACAGTCGGCTAAAAATTATTCCAAATTCAAATCCCACTAATATTATGAATGTGAAAGTTTGGATGGATGTTTGTTACTATTTCACGCAAAAACTACTGAACGGATTTGACTGAAATGTGGTATGAATGTAGCTGAGACCCTGGATTAACACATAGCCTACTTTTTATTCTAAAACATGTAGTGGGTAGCACCGCGGGGCGCAGCTAGTTATAGCATAGGATCTTATTTATGATAAAACATCTCAACATGCTGCCCCTTTGGGTAATTGGTATCTTCTTCATGTAAAACGATGAAGCAAACTCTCATTGCGCACCGCTAGCTACATTGAATATTGCTCCAGTTTTATTAAACTCTTTGCGGTTCACACAATGCATGCACAATAATGCAGGATACTCGGTTTTAGATGACTGGAAGTTCAATTTATAAGCAGCAATATCAACGTTTTTTAAAAAAGAACTAGGATAGAGAAAAAATAAAAAATAAAATTATTTTCAGTAACATGTTGTTATTATAATCCATTTTATTATGATCATTAAACAACTTAAAAAAATATTTGAAAATTAATACTTACAATATTTACAAAAATAACCTTTTTTTTTTATAGTCGACAAGCTAGGTGTTTGTCCACAGCTCAACTGATGTTAAGTGGTGTTGCGGTCGAATATGGTAAAGCACACCTAGCCTGGAATAGAACTGGCTCTCAAGTGTGGCTGCCGGAACACACCGTTAGGTTCTTGGGGGCAGATTTTCACCTTGAGGATGAAAATGAAAAATGCTTTATTTCTGTAACCAGTTTTTTAACAAGTTGTAGGTTTACCTTCTGGTAAGTATAAAAAATACTTGTAGCAGAAGATCCTCTTTTTTTATTGCATTAAATTTCACATCATTTTCTATATCTATGTATACGATTCTTCTATATCTAGGATGGTAACTAGAAAATAGAAAATATCCTACCACCATACTATGATTTCCTCACGATGTTTTCCTTCAGCTTAAGCTCATTGGCGAGGTTTGAACCCACGTCATTTGGCATGTTAACCAACATCGCTAACCACTGAACTACAACTACAAAAGATTTAAACAATCCAAAGTTTAAAGCTCATAAATTAAAGATGGATGCGGCAAAACTATCTTTTGCCGTGGCGTAGTAATAGTACAGAAAACATTTCCTGACTGCGTGGTGACATGCGCTTTATTAAGGCGAAGCTAAGCTTGAAGCGGACGTCCCCGTCTCGCCGAGCGGCTCACGGCGTAATGGAAACGAGAAGTGGCAGCGCAATACCACAGGATAGATAAGAGTATTCCGTGACTATTGAGAAAAATAAATGCTGGATTTGTCACGTTTTAACTTTTCAAGGAAACTGGTACAGTCCCATTATTATCGTATATTTTTGTAGATTTAAGGCTTCTATTTGTGTTGAGAAACTTGAAAACAAACTTGTGTAAGTAAGTAAATAAATATCCCGTACTTTGTATTGACAATATGTTTATACTTAAGATACCTAGTAGGTATATTTTTTTATCTATCGATCTATCTATACTATTATGAAGAGGTGTTTTGATTTTGACTTGATTTTGACAGATTTGACTGTTTGTATCGAATAGGCTCCGAAACTACTGGACCGATTTCAAAACTTCTTTCACGTTTGGGAACCTACACTATCTCCGGGTGACATATGCTACTTTTTGTCTCTGTATTCTCACGGGAACTACGCGGGTGAAACCGCAAGGCATCCGCTAGTACTATTATTAAGAGGAAAGATTTGATTGTTTGTTTGTTTGTAATGAATAGGCTCCGAAACTACTGGACCAATTTCAAAAATTATTTCACCGTTGGGAAGCTACACTATTTTCGGGTAACATAGGCTACTTTTTATCCCTGTATTCTCACGGAAACGGGCACTACGCGGGTGAAACCGCGAGGCATCCGCTAGTACTCAATATTTTTATTTGGTTGCAGATCTCCTTAGCAGAAGGTCCTCTAGGTAGGTACCACCGCAGCACCAGATATTCTGCCGCTAAATTAGTGTGTTAACATTACTGTGTTCTGGTTTAAAGGTTGTTGCAGCTAGCAAAATTACTGTTATATTGAGACTAACCATCTAAAGTCTCAAAGTAATGAGCGCGAAAGCAGCGATAACCCGGACTTTGCTTTGCAACTCGACGTTCTGTGTATTGATGCAATGGTCATGGACATGCGTTATCTCTTACCATCAAGACTGCGTATAAGCTATGTTATAAACACTACTGCTTGGCGGCAGAATATCTAGTCCTGCGGTGGTACCTACTTAGATGACTTCCTGCTAAGGAAATCTACCACCTAGTTCTTAAATCAATTTAAAACACTCCCATCTGACCACAAACTCTATCAACAGCAAAGATTGCACGTGCACATGCTCGTACTTATTCCGGGAGTCTGCCAACTTCCCATCCTACCTTGATCAGTATTCAAGGCGCATCTAGTTTTCCTAAATCTGCGCTATTCCTGTCTCTCTACTGGACGACTTCCTACAGTTGCTACCACGTAGGAAAACTAGTTCGTTTTACTCAATGATATGAAAAGTAAGGATATTACATACGCACATATTCGTGTTAATATGTTTTATATAGAAACTTGGATATGTACAGATATGAACAAATAGTGTATGTTCTACGAACCCTCACTGGAATGTTGTGGAATATTGTATAATCACCCTACGATGTAAGGTTTTTACAGCAATAATAATAATTCTTATTTAATTATTTATTGCACACTTACAAATAACATGTACAAAAGGAGGACTTAATGCTAAAGCATTTTCTGCCAGCCATCCTCACAGTAAATAAAATATGATTGTAGGCGCGCATCAAAACAAACATAATTATGTATATATGGTTATATATATAAACCTCATTTTCTTGTATATGTCGGAGATATAAGATAAGAAGCAGAAAAACGACATCAGATGGGATGGCCGATCAACATCATGTATGGTTACTGGGTAACTGGGCGTGGGTGTAGCGGGCGAGGAGACAAACCACACAATCCAGTTATCTTGTACAAAGTTTATTCAGCACTTCACAGCGACTTTAGTTTAAGAACGATTAGAACATTATAGACACTATTACATAGCTTGGGGACAAAACGTTCCGCTTAGCTTCGCACTCTGCAACCGACTAACACAATCTAGTCTCAAAGCAAGAATCAATCTTCCTCTCTCCTCAACCAAAGCAAGAATGATCTCTCCACCTCAACATTCAACGCACGGCCGGCTTGCTTCACACAGCGCCCCCCCGGCCGACATCCGCTACTTCGCCTTCTCTCATTGGTTGAAGTCAAAATACTTTACACGAATAACAACAAGCAGAGCACGGAACCAGTGTTACGTCAGAGGTGTCGCCATTCCACCTCTAGTCCACCAAAATTACGCAAGATGGCGCTAAACTAAATCAACATTAAAGCTACACGCCGACATATATATATAATTTTATATATATATATATAGCATTGAACTGTTGTTACTGCATATTTCGTTGAGGATATCAGAGCATTATAATGTTTATGTATTGTTTTTATTTAAATGTTAACAGTAAATCAACGAGGAACTAAACTTCCACTGAAGAAAATTATGATAAACATACCTACTTATGGCCACGGTGTATGTTGTATCTTGTCCTTACAAAGTAATTTTAGGTCAATGCAAATTCCACGGTGAATAAAATGAGGTTTCAGCTATCGCGTAATGTTGTGATATTTCCTTTTGGATTATGATGCTGACAGCGGGGTTGAAATTTTGAATCGTGAAAAATGTTGCGCAAAAGAAATCAAAGATTAAATTGCATTTTTTACATTTTATGAAATATTTAGGTACTTTCATTTTTGTATAGAGTTGATAATAGAGTGATAGCTCAGTGGTGAGCGTGGTTGGTTCGCATGCCGAAGGGCGTGGATTTAAATTCCAGCAACGAACTTGAGCTGCCGTTGAAGGAAAACACCGTGAAGAAACCATGGCATGGTGGTAGGATACTTTTTTTTTCAATTGCATATAGGCTTGCGTTTGACCGCCAACTAGCCTTTCTTTATTCGCCAATTTTTTTAACTACTTTGCCAACTACTTTCTAGTACTCGGCTGGCTAGATACTATCCTCAAATTGAAAATCTGTCCCCAAGAACCTAATGGTGTGTTCTTGAAGCTTTTATTCAAGCTGTTCGTCAGAGCCCCCACTGAAATCAGCCGTGACTAAAAACTAGCTTGTCTTTACTAGATTCCATAATTAGGTTTATGCCAACCTTGTCCAGAAAAGTAAATCAACGTAAAAATGTGACTGAGAGACACGCACCCAAGTTTTTACTGCAAAATCCGTTTTTTGCCAATTTCCTTTTGGCACGTTGCGTATTACATTCCATCTCGTATAATTCTGTCTCATAACTCATACTATTACTGTAAATTACTTCACTTATGACTTGGCCTTTTATATTTAAAAGTCCCAACATCAACCCAGAGACGGTAACAAAAACCTTTCGAATGTTGGGTAGAATTACATTGTCCATTTAAATGACCTTCCAGATCTGTGATATTTTCTTTGTGGACTGGGAAGTGGGCAGTTTAACTATCTCTAAGCTTTAAATATACCGATATAATGTACATAATTATGCATATAATTTTATTAAAAAAACTACAGAACTATTGAGACTCACTATCGAAAGTTTCAAAGTGCGCGAAAGCAACGACTTCCTGGACTTTGTTTTGTTACTTAAAGTTCTGTGTATCGCTGCAATGGTCATGAACATGCGCTATCTCTTGCCATCGGGAGAGCGTATCGTTCGTCAAATTAATGTACACTAAAAAAAGTTGTTTTGCGTTTGATATGTCATAATTATCATGTCTGACGTTAAGCAGTAATGCGTTATTGGATTGAGCATGCTTACCTTGTATAAATATGTTCACATTTAATTTAAAGACACCCAAATTGAGAGAAAATTGAATTGTTCTTTTTTGTATATATAAGTATTTCCCTTAATAAAAATGCTTGGGTAGCGTTTGACTGCCCTGTTAGCTTAGCTTATCTCTGCTGCAAGAGCTGTAGGGTGTGGGGGTCGATTTCTATCCAGGACGAACAAAGTGTGCGTAATTTTTTCTGAGTGTACTTATATTTACAAAAAAAGACATAATTAACAACACAACTATCAGTTGTCTGGTACCTATAGTACACGCTTTGCTAAGTTAGGCGCTAGATGGCGCTGTGTGAAATGTCTTACGATATTTACCAGACTAAACTAGCTTTTGAGTATAAAGTATGTAATACTATGTAACTGACATAGTATTATATACTTTGACATAAACATAGGTCCTACTTATTTTGTATTTTAAAGTTATTTGATATACAATAATTTTTATCAAACTTGAAATTGTTCTTTTTTTTTTAATTTATTATATTTTCGTACGTATATTTCCCTATATTCCAAGTCACGACAAAACAAGAGAACTAAATCAATAAAATATCTGTACTAAACTTATCTATCTTAACCCCAATTTTTTGTGAATAAATTTCATTAATACTGAAATTTAAAAAAAAACTCGTAAAACAAAACTGTAATTTGGGTAATGTCATATAATGTAATTTAGGTACAGAAAAAATGCCCTAGGTAAAAAGAGACCATCCAAAGCGCTGCGTCCTAAAAAAGCCTTAATTAAAAAAAAAAGCTTTACAATTCACAATTCCTTTCCAGCTCACATTCCCTCTAAAGAGAAAATTAGATTAAAGTTTTTCACACAGTACGCTCATGGTTTAACGTCCGGCTATTTAGCGTAACGAGGGTTGGCAGTGTGGCAACACTAGTTAGGTGACATAATTGAAACGTTGCACTGATGAAACTAGACACGATATGCTGTAATTTGTAGCTATTTCAGTTTTTTTATGTTACCTTATCCTTATCCAATCTGTCAATGTCGGTATCAATATCGGACTAATCTATCATGAAGGTATAAATAACCGGTCAAGTGCGAGTCGGACTCGCGCACGAAGAGTTCTGTACCTTTATCTATGAAAACGGCAAAGAATCATGTTTGTCGTATGGGAGCCCTCTTAAATATTTATTTTATTCTGTTTTTTAGTATTTGTTATTATAGCGGCAACAGAAATACATCATCTGTGATAATTTCAACTGTCTTAACTATCACGGTTCATGAGATACAGCCTGGGGATAGACAGATAGATAGACAGACGGACAGCGGGATCTTATGTCCCGTTTTACCCTTTGGGTACAGAACCCTAAAAAGAGACTTAAGATGCAATAGCTTTATTATATCAATTTATACGGTAAAGGTTTTAATATTGTTTTATTTGTAGCGATGGTAACTCAGTGGTTAGGGTGTGGGTTCAAACACCAACAATGAAGGGACTGCAGCTAGCGAAATTACAGGGATTTTGAGAGTAACCATCCAAATATCTGAAAGTAATGAGCGCCAAAGCAGCAATGCCCTAAAGGTCTAGGGCATCGCTGCTTTAGCGCTCATTAATTTTAGACTTTTGCAACAGCCATGTAATTTCGCTAGCTGCAGTAGAGTCGTTCGGGTCAAGTGAGCGCACTTTTACATTTGGACCGTCTTGTACAAAAGAACAGCGAGCGTAGGGTAATAAAAGATTTTTTTTCGAAATAAGCATTTATTAGGCTATAAATCAAAACGAAAAGAAAATGAGTCTCTTTCTTAGTTTTTCAGAAAACATAAAAAAACAACCGAAAGTCGGAATGCGTTCGTTTGACCCGTATTGCGGGTAAGTGTGCGTATGGCATTGGGGTAAAAAGACGCAATGTGGGTAAGTGAACGCATTGGTTGTTTTAACAAAATTAAACTTCTTGTAGTGGTATTATTGTACTATATATTATCATTATTACTTTGAATACAAAATTACAGTAATACTTTGAATTTGGTTTGAGATCAATCAAAAATTTTTGTAAGTATAAGTATGATTATTATAATATTCTCGTTATATTTGTTTGTTTATCTAGACATAATAAAGCAAATCTAAATTAAAACTAAATAAATGTTTTAACAAATTTGTAGTTCTGTAACTGGCGCAAGCTCAGGTCTCTTTCTTACGTAATTTCGAGGCATGACGATGTCTCCTTAAACAAAAATAAAAGTATTTTATTTAGTTTGTTGACATTTTCTTAATACTATGAGTCCAGGGGTAAGTGTGCGCATGCGTCCACTTACCCGCGTACACTTTCCCCGAGAAGCCAAAATTCAAACTTATAACTACTGAGTCAGAAATAACGAACATAACCTCAAATTACACTCACAGATATTAATACCAATACTCGTTTATAAAAGTTAAGCGACTTACCTGCCGGTAGATCACGATTCCACAAGTAACAGACTTTTCTAAAACTCAAAAAAGTTGCGATTTAGTCAACCAAAACAGTTTTTAGCAAATAATTAAACAAAAAAGCGTGGTGTGGCGCACTGACATGTCACGACTGTTTCGTCATACTTGCACCTACGATTGACCAAAACAAACTCTCCGCCCCCCGCGCCTCGATCCTGAGATACAGGCAGTGCGCTCAGTTACCCACTGCGCTCGGTTACCCCGAATGACTCTACCCTTCAAACCGAACACAGTAATGTTTACACACAGTGTGAAAACATTACTGTGTCCGGTATTTACACTTAGCGGCAGAATATTTGGTACTACGGTGGTACCTACCTAGACGACCTTCTGCTAAGGAGATCTACCATCAAGTAACTTATTACTTTTACAAAGGAAAAAAAGAAATAAAACACCAGTTATTTCAAACTATTAAGTAACAACGGAATACATATTATCTATAGGATGTTTAGAAAAAGGTACACAATAATTACAACTCCTAAATTCAACCTGAAAGGAACACAGCATCCTAGCCTTGAAAAGATGAGATTGTGTGGAGCTGCCGTGGCTCTGGTTTTGAGGGTAAGTAAGAGATAATACACAAAGCTGCTCCTTTCATAGTATCACGCCAACCCTTTCCTTTTGAAGTGTCGCTTTTGTCCATTTCCAGTCGATGCTTTTTCTTTCACATTCAAAACAACAACAAAAAAACTCACAATCTTAATCTTATAGAGATGTAAAACGTTCAAAAATGAAACCGGAACCGAAACCGTTTAAAATATTTGGCAAAATGTATTAAAATATCAGGAAAATACAATTAAAAAAAGAGTCTGCAGACCCTTAACGGGAAAAAGTTATAAATAACTAAAGTACATTAAAATATTCTCACATCTGGAAATAAACAACATCGTTAATAATCACGGGAATACATTTTTTTTTTATGTTTAACAAGCTAGGTGTTTTGACCACAGCTCACCTGATGTTAAGTGAAGGCGTGGTCGAAGATGGCAAAGCACACCTAGCCTGGAATGGAACTGGCTCTCAAGTGAGGCTGCCGGAACACACCGTTAGATGCTTGGCGGCAGATTTTCAACTTGAGGGTGGTAGCTAGCCAGCCGAGTACTAGAAAGTACCTTACCACCATGCTATGGTTTCCTCACGATGTTTTCCTTCACCGGAAGCTCAAGTTCATTGTTGGGGTTTGAACCCACGCCCTTCGGCATGTGAACCTACCGCGCTAACCACTGAGCTAACATCGCTACAAAATACATATCTGTTGTAAAATAAAATAAAATACTACCTAACTAATAAATATCGCAGGACATTACACACAGCGTCATCTGACCGCAAACTAAGCAAATCTTGTACTACGGAAGTCAGATAGCTGATAAAATAAATACATAAATACGTTTTTTGTAAATACATACTTATATTACACAAAACAAACATTAGTTTTTACCACAATATACATTTATATAGTGCAACATTATAATTAGGCTAAACGATGTCAGTTTTTGTCATGTTTATAATTTACTAGCGACCCGCCCCGGCTTCGCACGGGTGCAATGTAGATACTAATGTAGTGCATATGCAATTACTATACATATAAACCTTTCTCTTGAATCACACTATCTATTAAAAAAACCGCATCAAAATCCGTTGCGTAGTTTTAAATATCTAAGTATACATAGGGACAGAGGGCAGCGACTTTGTTTTATACTATGTAGTGAAGAAAATGTTGTGTGTTAATATTATTGTATGAATTACTTAAGTTTCGTCTAAATATACGATGCTATTGACCAAGAACTTCAAGACCATGTTTGTTAGAATAAAAACATTTTTCATTTCCCATTCTTGTAAAAAAAAATCGGACTTCTAACTTCTAATCCATCAACTTCCCAACTAACTTTTCTTCACACATACGCACGGCTACTAGAATATTACATTATACTACCCCACTAGTTCACAACAAAAGTATTGACAATAACAAACGACTTTTCCACACCGAAACAGAAAACCCACCATAAGTCATGTTAGAGAATACGGAAATGAGCTCGTGTACCATAAATTTGCGGACCAAAAAACCAGTATTTTTTCGTGAGAAATGTTGAATGGCGCATCAAAAATTTTAGACGCGCACCAAAACATGTTCCTCAAATATATTATTTTACATTAAAGACGTAAATCAGACAGACAAGTAGTATGGTTGTTTATTGTTGGTTGATTATTATTTTTACTTGAAAGTAGTGAAACGAACAAAACCCTGAAATAATACTAAAAAAAACTGTCAACTTCTTACTGACGTCGGAGTTCATGTGTGAAAACAAGAGAACCTACTTTTATGTGTGAATTAACTTTCATGAGTTGAAACGTTTAATTAGTCGCAAGCTTGAAATTATTCATAATATATCATGCTGAGAGTAAATTTTAGGCGAAAAAAAAGCCTGACGCGTTCTCTTGATAAATATTTATTATATGTATTTAAATTTTCTTTATAGTAGGAGGCAATGCAGAAACTGATTATAAGAAAATCGGGAGACAGAGTTTGGTATTGTACATAATAAATAACATATCTGTAATTTACATTTAAAATTTAATTACGCCACTCCGCAGCTGTATCTAGGTGTTTGCTAATTTTATAAATAGCATTTTGTATAAATACAAGTGCCAAATGTACTAACCTACCATCCAACACATTTATAGTTCGAAGTGTATATTTTGCTGAACAGTTTATTTATTTTGTTTGAATTGTAGATTTTCTGATGATTAATTAAATAATATTTTTTATGTTTTCTGCTTCTTCACGCGTGGGTAAAGATCTCATTGTTTAAACGTTGCTGTTCAATGGTTCTATGGAATGATTCACAGCCATTGTCTTGTGAACGACTTTGCTGTATGACTTGTTATGAGAGGTGAATGGTTTGTTTTTGTACGATGTATAATTTAAGGATGGAATCCTCAACTCCTATTCATTACGTTATTATTTATTAGTGAATGCGGTGATCAATATCTTTTAGTTTTAGCTCATATTGACTAAAACTTTATGTCTGATGAATTTTGCAAGTCTTGATTGAAAACCTATAGAAAATATAAAGTTTGAATAGAATTTTCTTAAAATTGTACTGAAAAACAAGTGAATACTATTACTACTTCTAAGGAATAGACATTCTGCTGCCAAGCAGTAGTGTGTAAAAATGACTGTGTTCCAGTTTGAAGGATACTGCAACTGTAAATTTTAAATTAGGATCAATCATCGAAAGTCTCAAAGTAAAGAGCGCCAAAGCAGCGTGGCTCTGGACTTTTTTCACTGTTCAAAATTCTGCATATCGCTGCAATGGTCAAGCACAGACGTTATCTTTTACCATTGCGTGCAGGAAAGCGTTTTATTCCTTTTACAATAAAAAATATTCATTAAAAAAACTATTCTCAAATTGTATCTACTCAAAGTGGCGAGAAATCGGAACGAACGACTTTACGAATAAAAAGCACTTACGTGTGTTTAGTTGGTTTATTGAAATGTGATAGATCCTTAGCAAAATCTTTCACACATCAAAGTTTGGTACGCATTTTACAATCGTCTGTATAAATCGATAACCAGAACAATGTTACCGATAACTAAAGCGACCCGATCAAAAGAATATTCGTACCAAAGCAAGCTATCAAAACATCACAGTAAGCAACGTCAAAAGTACAAGCCCTGTTTACTCGAATCTACCTGTCAGTTTGTTGTCTCAGGAAAGTTTCTCAAAGTACGTCTCGGCATCAAAGCTGGAGTTATTGAAGGGTAAACTTTGGCATGGAACTACTCTGAAGAAACTACGATATAATACTGACAGGAATAGCAAATAGAATATAATTTTTTGGAGGTCTTATAAGCACCAATAAGGATTATGAATGTTAGAGAATTAACTTTTTAAATTACACTGCGATATGTAATTAAGTAGTGACATACATATTATATTAAAAACCCTGACATTAATAATATTTTTAAATTATATTTCAAAATAAAATGAATTGATTGATTGATACAGTTGTTACTTTGCGGAAGTTTTTTTTAATGTTCAAGGTATATATTTAGTGTGTTTACACTTAAAAGTCGTTTTGGTGACAACAGTGATAAGGTTAATTTTTTTTTTTCCTGACAACAATTTTAAAATATATCTCAATATCTAATCTACACTAATATTATAAAGAGGAAAGATTTGTATTTTTGTACGTTTGTAACGAATAAACTAAAAAACTACTGAACCTATTTCAAAAACTCTTTCAACGTTGTAAAGGTACACTATCCCCTAGTAACATAGGCTACTTTTTATCCCTGTACTCTCACGGGAATGGAAACTACACGGGTGAAACCGCAAGGCGTCCACAAGTACTAAAATAAATTAAAATAACAATTAGTCTTTATATCCTCTTCACGATGTAGTAACCACTTACAGACACGTGTTTTGCCTCTACACGAGACGTCCTCATAACGTGTTAACTCTGGAGTGCTTGACCGAGAATTCGGAATTTAGTGATCCCTAACACCATACTACAGATTCCTCACGATGTTGTCCTTCACCAGCATTCGTAGTTGGATTATGAACCCACGCCTTTCGGAGTGTGAACCGACCGCGCTAACTACTGAGCTATCATCGCTACAAAACCCTGTATATATTCTACTGAATTGAGATTTTGATGTATTTCAGTTTCTACAATGTCATAGCTCTCCAAACCCAACAAGAGCTGACCTTTACTATGACATCAAACATAACCAACTAATGGCCTACTTACCTTTCTGTGAAGATAATATCTTCACAGAAAGGTAAGTAGGCCATTAGTTGGTTATGTTGGTTATGTTTGTTATGTTTGTTATGAGTTTAAGTAGGGGTACCATATTATGGTACCCCTACTTAAACTCACTCAGTCTTACAAGGCCTCACTTATATTAGTACCAAGCCTAAGTATTCTTAAAAAAAATATTATAAAACCAAATTCTTAACTAGATTAAAAATAATCTTGTACTTTTTAACAAGCAAAGATTGTAAGACAATATTAAAGATTTAAAAAATTAAGACAAACAATTAAGTGCCTCAACATCGCCGATGCGAAATATTTTGAACATCGAAAGCACCTGACTTTGAAAATAATGAAAATTTAAAGATACGATAGAGAGCATTGTACTAAAAATATAAAGAACGTCTGGAAAAGTTAAATAAAGCGTAGTCAAGACTTAAACTTATGTTGTCGTTACAATAACATTATAAATGCAAAACGATTTCTATTCCATTAGTTGTAAGTCACATTTTGTTAACCAAAAAATGCTTTAAAGCCTGGAACAGACATAAAGACATAAAGCTTGTCTGCTTGTTTTCTGCCTAATACATTCTGGCGAGTGCGCTACAGATCTGCATGACCTAAATCCACCCTACCCATTCTACTATCGGACACCTAGGAAGTCCAAAAAGCGCCATCGCTTCGTGGTTATCATCATTTCAGCCGTAGGGCGTCCACTGCTGGACATAGACCTCCCCTATTGACTTCCACAAAGGCCGGTTGGAAGCGGCACGCATCTATTGCATCCTGCGGTCTTTATTAGGTCATCTATCCACCTTGTGGGTGGACGTCCTACGCTGCGCTTGCCGGTTCGTGGTCTCCACTCCAGAACTTTGCGGCCCTATCGGCCATCAGTTCTGCGTGCTATGTGCCCTACCTATTGCCACTTCAATTTGCTGATTCTCTGAATATTCCTAAAGTTCGAACTAAACGGCTCGTGAGAAGTTTTATGTGCCTCGGAAAGTCCAGGAAGGCATAGAGATCTGTAAGCGTCCTAATTTTAATAGAGATGGGGGGAGGAATCTGCCACTGACTTGGAGACCTTGTGAGAGGGATAGTAGATCTGATGATGTCGCCGTGAGCTCAGTGTGCTGGAATATTCCTGAAACCTTAGAGGAGAACTCCGATCAGGAAGGGCTACGGAGCGCACAGGCGCATCTCGGCTCAATACTAGCCCCTAAACCCGCGCGCCCGCGCTTTAACCGCTGTCACGTGCGAGACGGAGCGGCCCGTAGTGCGAAGCAAGACAAGGCCGCGTGCGCGTTGTACTCAGCTTTGTCTCCATGAAGAAGGCCACCGGATGTGATCGACTATAGTCGGAGTAACCGATATGATTACATATAAGTCATTTTGCATAAGTAAAAAAAAAATCGTATTTAATCTGAGAAATTCAGTTTTGTAATAAAGTTGCGCTTGCGCAAAGCCGGGGCGGGTTACTAGTGATTACTAAAACACCATTCTCAGTATTGAATCAAGAAAAAATCTACTAAATCCCAAGTTGCTAATTGTTCAAGGAAATCCAAATGCTTGTTTATTATGACTAATATGCTGTTAGTGACCAACATTAATTGAAACCAACTGTTCCAAATTGATAACACCGGAGCGGGATCGCAGTGAATTCGCTTAAAGGATTAATTTATTTGTGATCAAATTGGTATAAGCGCCACGTTCACAATCTCGAAATGAACTATCATCATCATCATCATCATCATTTCAGCCGTAGGACGTCCACTGCTGGACATAGGCCTCCCCCATTGACTTCCATAAAGACCGGTTGGAAGCGGCTCGCATCCAGCGCGTTCCTGCGGTCTTTACTAGGTCGTCTGCCCACCTATGAACTATACTTACTAGTAATTTTTTTGTGATATATTAACATCGTAAGTTTAGGTCAAGTATGCAAAAGATATTGGGAGTTACAATTTTATGTTATTTATTTAATAACACTAACACTTTGGGATTAGACGGCCATGTATGAAATGCCCCTGCATATTTATTTATTTACATACCTATCAGTTGTTCTGTTGAATCAATCAATAATAAATAAAATTAATGTTCTGGGTGCTCTATATGTATTTACCAAAAATAAATATTTTTGCATGGTGATAGGACTTTTTAGTACTCGGCTGGCTGGCTAGCTACCACCCTCAAGTTGAAAATCTGCCGCCAAGCACCTAACGATGTGTTCCGGTAGCCACACTCGAGAGCCAGTTCCATTCCAAGCTAGGTGTGCTTTGCCATCTTCGACCACACCTTCACTTAACATCCGGTGAGCTGTTGTCAAACACCTTGCCTGTCAAATATATTAAAAAAAAAGTATTCTATCAGTTATCTGACTTCCATAGTACAAACTTTGCTTAGTTTGAGACCGAGTGTCGTGTATGGAACATGTACTATGTCATAAGACTGCTCATATAAGGAAACAAGGTTCAGTAACCTTACAAATACGTTATTGGACAATCACAGCATATTTTTCGGGATGAGATTTGCGGAGTTTCATCTTGAAATTCAGCGGATATTTGCGACCAAATCAATGAATATATAGGTGCCTATGTAGAGATACATATTTTGCTTTGTAGAGGTAATTTATTAGGAAGGAAATTACACACAGTGTCATTTGACCCTATACTAAGCAAAGCTTGTTGTACTACGGAAGTCTGATAACTGATAGAATAGGTACTTAAATACTTTTTTTTTTTGTAAATACAAACTTATAATACATACAGGACACACAAACATTTTTTAATACAACACAATGTGTGTACTGTGTGGGAATCGAACCCACGCCCTTTAGCTCTTGAAGCAGACATTCTACTAGTGAACCAACAGGGCTGTCATTGTAATGATACACAGAACTATGAGCAACAAAACAAAGTCCAGGGCGTCGCTGCTTTAGCACTCATTACTTTAAGAAATTCGATGGATTGTCGCTGAATATAATAATCAATAACTAATAATAACCCTGAATTGTTTGAATGATTGAAGTTCTTCTAGGTAACCCTTCCAACTAAAACTTTTACTCGCTACTGCTGAGTAACAGAATATCTGATATTGTAGTGGTCACTCAGTCTCGACCAACCGCTCGAAGAGTCAACACGTCCTGAGGATGCCTCGTGTAGAGGCGAAACACCTGTCCGCAAGTGGTTACTGCAGAGAGGAGGATTTTAAGACTTGTGGTTATTTTAATTAGATTTTTGGTTATTTTAATTAAATGTTTGTCAAATTATATTTTTAAGTTTATGACAAATTAGTTCTATATTTTAAGTAAGAATACGTTTTTAATTAAAGGGCTGTGTCAAATTAGTTTAGTTTAATTTAAGTCCTCATCACTGTTGTAACTGGAACGACTGTTAAGCGAAATAAACTAAATATATACCTTGAATATTCAAAATGAAGTTCCGCAAAGTAACGCCTGAATCAATCAATTTACTGAAATGGTGCCTACTTAAACGGCTTAGGGAGATCTACGATCTTCAATGACGCAATGTTGCTATAGAAAGAAAAGGGTTGTAAATATGTGGAGCGACAACTGTGCTCGCATATGTAACATGTATCAATACTGAATACTGTTATAGCTGTACAATATTGACATTCTCGTATGTAGCACTCAAGTGCTTGAGTACAACGAGAAATGGTACAAAAATGAAACGTCGGAAAGTCGTGCCGTATTTCGAGGCCACTTGCTTTCGACTTTTACGTGATAATTTCTGGGGCTATTTTGAGGAAAACAGCCCACAATTATTGGAAAATTTTCCTCAACAATCTTCAATCTAATATTATTAGATCGATTTTAGCAACTATTTAATTAGAAAGCGAACACAACTAGTGTCTATTTAATCGAAGAACGGAATGGATTTATTGAAACATTTCTCAGTCTATTTCAAAATTGAATTTGACCTTTGTAATATGAACGTCAGCTAAGTTAAGCTAAAAATGTAATCCCAGCTGTAAATTACTATATTCTGACATCATAAAATTATTAAAGTAATATTATGTCCCAGATACTTACCAACAATTATTTTTTTGAAATTATGTATTTTTTATTATGGAAACTGACGGGGTTTTGACACATTTTTGTTTTATTTATGCGGGTTTACTCACGTTTAATTAAATCGGATACTCTGACAAAGTAATTGATTTTGACATTACAAATAATTGTTTTAAATTTTAATTATTAAATATTATTTTTTATTTACAACAAAAAAGCATGAATAATAATAAATAAATATCGTAGTACACACAGCGCTATCTGACCCCAAACTAAGCAGAGCTTGTGTGATGGAAGTCAGATAAAGGATAAAATACATATAGGTATACTTTTTTTTTGTAAATGCATACTTATAATACATACAGAACACCCAGACATAGAACAAAAATTAGTTGATACATAAAATGTGTGTCCTGAGCGAAAATCGAACCTGCGCCCTTCAGCTCTTAAGGCAAATAGGTATGCTACCAATGAGCCAACAGGGCTGGCTGTAATAATTAGTAATGAGCGCTAAAGCAGCGATGCTTTCGACTTTGTTTTGCACCTCAAAGTTCTGTGTATCGCTATTCTGTGATTGTGGATATGCGTTATATCTTATCATCAGGAGAGCCCATCGTTCGTCTCATTACTTTTACATAAATATGTCAAATTTATCGTTGATTTATAGTCAATTTTATAGTCAATAAGATTCTTTGAGTTTAAAAAAAAATCAGTCATAACAATTTTCCAATCACCACATAAAATAACAAGATAATAATGTAATTTTATTATAAGCACTACTGACTCTCTTTTTACATTAATGTACGTATAACTATTTGAAATTACATTTAAATATTGGTGTATATTTTTTTATATAAGACGCATGAGACACTCTCCTGATGGTAAAAGATATGGCTTTCCATTATCATTGCTGTGATACACAGAACTTTGAGTAGTAAAACTAAGTCCAGCGCATCGCTTCTTTGGTGTTCATTACTTGGAGAATTTGGATGGTTACTCTTAACAAACATGTAAGGTCGCTAGCTGCAATACCAGAACACAGTAATGTTTACACGCATCTGCTTAGCGGCAGAATATCTGTTACTGCGGTGGTACCTATCTAGACAATCTCCTCGAAAATTTATGGAATTCGTATCGTGAAGGTATCGTGTCCTCGATAGCATACAAAGCTGTACAAATCTCATACAATTTTTTGTCGATGTGGATTCGAATCCTATTTCGCAAGTCGTTCGTGATCGAGGCTCTGATACATGATTGAACATTTAAAGAACGCGTTTATCGCCTTTTTCAAATAGTCCCTTGCCACAATCTTCAAGTACAAAACAAACTTGTGAAACAAAGTCACCTTCATCGATTTTCGAATTGTCTTCAGTTTATTACATAACACATTACGAAGTAACTTGTCGCCTTTTGACATATTTCATGTTCCCCGCGGGACTACTTTAACTACGACCAGGTGGGCCATTTTTTGCGAGGCGTCCCATTTTGGCTCGTTTATTTCAGTCACATCTCAACCCTTAGGGGCTTTAAGTCCACTTTTAATGGTAACTCGTAAACACCTACATAAATGACTAACCTAAATAAAAGTGTTAAGTATACGTGCATGTGTTTTGACGTTTTAACTGGCGCTGTACCAATCAAAATACAACAAGCATTTTTTATTACAAATAGGCTTGCGTTTGACCGCCAACACGCCTGATGCGGTCTACGGTGGAACACGCTCGCCTAGAAGAAACCAATTCGCTCGCGACTAGAAAGCACCTAGGTTGTTTCTATCAGGACCATTTCCTGATAGATACAGTCTTACCTAGATTGCATCTATCAGGAAACAGTGTAGGTCTAAGAAGGTTTTTTTTATGCTTTTACAGTGTAGGTAAACACCTAGACTGTAAAGCTAGCACAGCTCACCTGATGTGAAGTGACGGTGTGAGCGAAGATGGTAAAGCACACCTAGCCTGGAATGGAACTGGTGTTCTCTCAGCAAATAAATTGTTTAGCGGTTCGTACAATGAATAATGAATGTACTAGTTATGTTTCCCATATTTCCTCTTGTAGAGATCGTTTTCAGCAATAAGGCCTTGGGACAAAAGGTTGGTGTCTGTATTTAACTGTCCTATTGGCTCATTTCGTTGGCATATTTTAATGCCCATGACATTTTTTACCTGCAGTTTTTGTCACTAAAAACAAAAAGTTACAGGTCATTAATAATTTCGTATTTTAGCTGTTTATTTTGATGCAGATACATTTCCTTAAGAGGTTTGTATATGACTAGAATAAAACTAAGTAGTTTGTTATACAAATAAAGTTGTTCAGTTTAGTCATCATCATCCCACTGCTGTGAAAGTGTTCAAGTGAAAAACTTGTGTAGTCTTTCATCCCACGTTTGGCCAGCGTGGTGGACTATGGCTTTACACACAATCACACACAACGAAAAGAGCCCCACGCCCAGCAGTAGGGCAGATTATTTAAAAAAATCTGGTTCAGAAAAATCAGTATATATTTAGGAAAGTTAATTACATAATAATATACGTTAGGTAAACACAATGGACAAAAAGGACAATGGAAGTACACTAAAATCTTTTTCGTAGCTAAAATTTGAGATCATCGTATCATTTATCGTTTTATCTCAAAGATTTTCACCTACATTACAAAACATTTTATTTATTTTTTATTTGTACGTTCAAAGAAGATTATCAAAGGTACTGTTCTTCTATTACAATGTTAAACGTAAGTGGATATTCTGTAGCGAAAGTCTAACCTCAGGATTTTCTCTGGGTAAAAGCCTGAATTTCAGGCGCCAATTTATTCTAAGAACAAAAGATGTATGGCTAAAGTAAGTTCGGACGATTTTAAACATGGACGTATTAGTCCATAGACTCGTAGTGACTATTAAATACAGTAACTTTAACAACATACTATACTAATCACCACACAAAGTAACATCGCGAAACAAGTGCTTTATACCATTAGAAAAACGATTCTATAAAACAAAGTTTAGTTCACGACTTATTGGCTAGCATGAAATAAGCGTTTTCTTTTTTTTGTGTAAAAGTAATGAGACAGAACGAGATGCTCTCCTGATGGTAAGACATAACGCCTGTCCATAATCATTCCAGCGATACATAGAACTTTGAGTAACAAAACAAGTCCAGGGCATCACTGCTTAGACGCTCATTGCTTTGAGACTAACGATGATTAGTCTAAACAGCTCTGTAATTTCACTAGCTGTAGTAGCAGTACCCTTCAGATCGGGACACAATAATGTTTACACACTACTGCTTAGCGGCAGAATATCTGTTGCGGTGGTACCTTCCTTTTGAGGTTTTATTCGAATGTTGTAAATAGATTTTGAACAAAATATGCTTAGGTAATCGCCTAATTTGTTAAGTGCTTGTCCAATGGTTTTATATGTCTAAGTGTTTAGGGATTCAGTGGGTCTGAATCCTTGATATTTCATAGGCCGTGTAAGATAAATTTTCATGAATATTTTTGTACCAATTTTCATGAATAATAAACCCATTTACTTCTACAATTACGTAGGTTATGTATCTTATGTCAGAAATAACAATGGCCACAAACATCAAGCAATTTAAAACATGTTTTCTGTTTTTTTTTCTTAAAAAAAACGTAGATATTTATACAATTTAAGATTTCGGTTTTTTTTTTGCAAATTTTTATTTTATTTAAAAAATACTTCATTATAATCATAACCACTGATAACATTCGTAACGGATCATATCTTTATAATTATAAGTACTAAATTACTAATAATAGAATATGTATTACTAATAAATAAAATAATAATACTAATTAATTAACATGTGAAGAGTGCATAATAATTAATTATTAATTAAACCTAATATCTTTTTTATCTCGTCAATAAAAAAAATAATTATATATAATATAATCAAAATAATCTAAAGCAGAAAAGAATTGACTCCTACGTGTTGAATCGAGTGATATTATAATTATATTGAGAGATACAAATATATATTATGGGGATGCAATGACTATAGAATTATGGTACGTACCTACTATAGTACAAATCGAATAATGATGAATAATAATAAATCGGGAAAGAATTACCAAACAAGAAATAATAGATCTTATTAAGTTCAAGATAACTTTTAAATGCGTTAAAAACGATTTATAAGGTACTCTAGCAGCTCTAAATTACATAAATAATCTAAATGAAAATCATGAATTATTTATTATTATTATCATCGGACTTAATAAAATTATTACATTATGTGTTTTATAATTCATAATTTAATTTGTAATCAAGCGAAAAATAAACTTGCAATCTACAGAGAATTGTTACATACATAAAACACTTGTCATTATAAAATAAATAAGTAAGTAATTACGTTATTAATTGAATTGAAAATAAAATTCAACATAACGTATGTTCTATGTTTTTTTTTGTAATAATTATTTAACTATCAATATTTATCGTAAAAAAATAAATTAGACACTTTAGCTTAATCGTTTTCATCTCATTAAACAAATAAAATTCTTAGAGTTTTACATCAATGTACTTTTTTTTTTATTTTAAATCACGCTTTATTTTAATGAGAGAGCAAACCACAAAGTACTGTGAAGAATAATTTCTCGACGAACTTCCATCAAAGCAACCGCGTATTTTTAGATTACGAAGCAGTCATTTAAGGGGACGAAAATACTCACTTGGCATCAGAAAATCCTTTTCAAAACACTGTAATGTTTAATCAATTTTCACATTTCAAGTCACACATATAGAAAAAAAAGTAATTGATTGCAAACACTTTATGTTTTCTGCACAAACAACGCAGGGCTACTGTTACTATCGTATTTTTCGTAACGAAAGTTCAAAGGGTAGCGCCGACGATACGTCCTTCACCCACGGTGGTCAGGACGAGACTGAGTATGAAAATTGAGGGAGGTTAAAAGCTCCGTAAGAATTAATTTTGTTGCACACAGTTGCACTGCAAAGGTTTAATTTACACTAGCATGTCTACTAGAACTAGAACTAATCTTTATCTTGAATAAGTTAAATCTTTGCTTGTCCTTTTGTATTTAACTTGAAATCATTTGTAGGATCGAATGTATTTGTCTACGGTATTTGTGAAGATATTTGATAACTTTACTAATATAGACCATCTGAAATGTTTTGCATCTGTACAGTTTATGACGTTGTAAAAAAGAAGGTGGTTTAACTTGAAGCTGTTAGCTAGCCAGTCGAGAGCTAGAAAATACCGTACCACCATGCTATGGTTTCCTCACAGTGTTTTCCTTCACCAGCAGCTCAAGCTCATTTTTGGGGTTTGTACCCATGCCCTTTCGCGTGTGAACCGACCGCTTTCCATTGAGCTATCATCGTTAAGGCGTTTTTGTTATAATTGAAGACTAGAGATTATAATCATATTTAATGCTTATTATAAAAATAAATATCCAACAATACCAACAACTTCTAATATTTATTTACTAATATTTTTTACATGATGCCTAAGATAGCCTAAGGTACTAATGGTAGCCGTTCTGATTTATGATTATTAGCCAAACTTGACCAATTAGATTCTTGTCCAGCCAGATGTTTTACATTTATTGACCGATAGCTGTCTGGTACAAACAGATTTGACCATCCGATCGAAGGATTAACTTTATCTCTGAGGGGACACAATGATACCCTTGCAAACAGTTTTCTTTTATAAATACGTCTCAAATCAAATCGTTGCAGAAATTGGGCAAAACATGATCAAATACGCAAAAAAATGTGTATTATTTCAAATTCACAATAAATATCGAAACAAATTACCGATCAAAGCAGACAAAAAGAGCATTACAGGAAAAAAAATTATACAAGAAAAGTTTCGCATCGTTTTTTGTTCTATATTGTATATCATATAGGTATCTTTATATGCCAAAGATCGTGCCCGCTCAAGCAGCAAAGCCAGTGAAGTATAAACAGGATAATGCCATAAATCTAAGGGTCATATGGTAACTTGTCTGCAGTAAAACTGAGAGCTTTGATCTATTGCTGTAGTCTTATGTTGTGTGTTATCTGTTTATTTATTTTTTTGAAATGGAAATGTTAATTATTATCAAAGAAACTCTATTTGCCCTATCACACATACTGCTCAACTGCACATGTGCAACGACATTTGATTTATTATAATAATTGACGAATACTACATTTTGTATATTAATTTTAAATTTATTATTTATTTATTTATTATTATTATTTTTAAATTAATGCACTAACTTATTTACTGAACTTAATTTTTGTATTTCTTTATTTAGTTAAATAACTATGGGTCCTAGTAACCTGAAATAAATTATTATTATTATTACTATGGAAACTGACGTGGTTTTGCCATATTTTCGTTTTAATTATGTTGCATTCCGACTAAGGTTTTGGCCTCATACGGTGGCCTTTTTCAAGGAGACAACGCAGAGTACAACGCGCACGCAGCCTCGTCTTGCTCCGCACTACGGGTCGCTGCATGTCTCGCATGTGACAGTGGTTGATTCTGGAACACACCGGTTGTTAGGAATATCTTCGAAACTATAGACGGAGTATCCAATACAGTTGAACGTGAATAATCCCGTATAAGTAAAACAGAAACCCTTCTTATTCTTCTATATGTATTTGGAATAGACGACGAAAACTAGTAACTCTACAATTGGTATATAGTTCACTTTCTACGTTACGTTTGAAAATTAACTCTACAGATTCCTAAACAGCAAAGCTATTACGTAAAATCAAAATCTCTGAAATTAATTTACACCATAAGTTTAAGGAATCCCGCAGGGAGCTCTCATAACTTTGTTCTTAAGACTTATATAGAAACTCCATGAAAATTGGCCGCCAGTGATTTTGTTGAAACACTTAAATCACCATCTTTATTAGATCTCAGAGGATCTTCAAATCCTGTCAAATTGTGAAACAGGTATGGCTCAAGTTTGATGAGTTGGATAATTTTCCCTTTTGCTTAAATATCTGCTAGCCTTTCGATATTGGATTGGGGTCTTGCAATCTTGCCGGATATTTAAACTGTATCTCGTATTTTTTATTAACATCTGTTTTGTTCGGTTGATTTTTTTTTTAGTTTTTCAAGCAAGCAAGCCTATGTCAGCCTAATTATCTCACTAATATTATAAATGCGAAACTTTGTGAGTATGGATGGATGTTTGTTACTCTTTCACGCAAAAACTACTGAACGGACTTGGTTGAAATTTGGTAAGGTAAACCCTGGATACCGCAAATAAAGATCAAAGTAAAGCTGTGATTTCACTGTAAAATTATCCTCCATTTGTCCATAAATGGCAAAAATTGATTTGTATGGAAATCATACCACCTTAAAGAAATTACTTATGTATGTTTGTTGTGTTGTATTTTGTGTTCTTTTGTTCTTTGTACTTTTTTCTGTTTCTGTTTTCTGTTTGCACAATAAAGAGTTTTCTATCTACTCGTATCTATACTTTATGTCATCTGAATTATTATTTTATTCGTAGAAGAGCTAAGAGGTATTGTTCTCTTGTAAACTGTTGTTGGAACTATGTTACAGGTGTTTTTATTGATATTGACTTTGTAGTCATTTGAAGTTCTCGAGTAAAACAATATTGGTGCTTAGAACAAGTTTGATTACTCTATTACGCTATGACAGGTAGGCACAATATAGCTAGCAACAGTATAATAAAATTATTGACTAAGCAATGTGAAAGCCTTACACTCTAATAGAATAAACCAACTAACAAGGTCACCACTTTTGGCACAAGCTCATAAGATTATTTTGTTTTCTGTATGTTTCTATTTCTGCTGTGCACAAAAAAGGGTTTTCATCTATCTATCTATCTATCTATCTGTCTATTTGTCTGTCTGTCTGTTTGTCTATCTATAAGTTTTTTCCAACCCAGTCACTTTACTACAACTTTTCAAAGTACTTAGTGCGAGTCAAAAGTAAAATATATATTTTCGAACTCTGTGTTTCACGTTGTATATTGTAAGTCAGGGTGAACGAGCCCAGATTTCGTCGCTGAACTTGTTACATTATTTGAAAAAGTTCAAGCCCAAAAATCTTCTGGATTGCCCGTTTTCAAACTTGGCTCCTTAAGTATTGTAGGGACGTGCTACAAAGTTTCTTGAGAGTTACGGACTGTACGCTGGGTAGAATTTTTGAGTAATTTTTTCTATATCATATTTTCTTTCTTTACGTTTTCTGTATGGGGTATTTTTTATTTTAATGTGTAAAAAGTGGCAAACAAGCGACGGACCTGATGGTAAGTGGTCACCGCCGCCTATGGACACCTGTAATACCCAGTGCGTTGCCTACCTTTAAGGACCCTATTCACTCTTCGTTTGAAGCTCTGTAGATTGAAACTCACCGGAAAAACCGAAGGTGGTAAGCCATTCCATATAGACTGGTGCGCGGAAGGAAGATCCGATTAAACCGAGCGGTATGAGACTTCCACGTATCTATGATAATTATGTGATATGATATGATTCTTTATGAAAAAAATATATAATTTTATCAAAATCTGTGTAATATGTATCTGTGTAATACATTCAATAATTAGTAAATTTAAAAAAAAATATTATTAAGCCTTTATAGTCAACAGAGCATACATAAATGAACATTTCATTATTTACCATGCAATTAAATATATTTACATAACATATGACATTAAATATTAAATAATTAGTAATAAATAACTATTCAAATTCAAATTCAAATTATTTATTTGGCACAATTCATAGTTACATAAAAATGAACCCATTGGCTCCGAACTAGTAATAGTACTGTGTTTCGGGAACCAATGGCTTCTCCCGATATTTTTATACAGAAGGCCAAATGCAGACAAAAAAAAACTGAACAATTAAAAATTAAAGTAAACAAACAAAAATTTAACCTGCATTTATATATAAATATATATTTGTGTGTGTGTGTGTGTGTGTGTTTGTGTGAGTGTGTGTATGTGTGAGCGTACACGGGTATGTGTACGTATGCATGTAGCGTGTGTTTGTGTGAGTGTGTGTGTATGCTTGTGCATTCTACATTTTATGATGTTTCTAGGTCAGTAAGCATAAGTTCTATAAATGAGAAGTCAAGCCAATAAGACTTAGTGGTAGATATCCTTAGCAGGAGGTTTGTTTTTTATAATAATGCAAAAGTAATGAGACAAACGGTACACTCTGCTGATGGTAAAGGATAACGCATGCCCATGACCATTGCAGCAATTACACAAAATGTTGAGCAGCAAAATAAAGTCCGGGGCATCGCTGCTTTGGCGCTCATTACTTTGAGACTTTCGATGGTTAGTCTTAACAGCCCTGTCATCTCGCTAGCTACAGTATAATAAGAGTAGTAAGGTCGTCTAAATAGGTACCAAATATTTTGCCATCAAGCAGTGTGTTCTGGTTTAAAGGGTAATGCAGCTAGCGAAATTACAGGGCTGTTGAGACTAATCATCGTAAGTTGTTGGATAATGAGCGTTTAAGTAGCAATGCCCTCAACTTTGTTTTTCTTCTCAAAGTTCATTGTATCGCTGCAATGGGCATGTGTTATCTCTTACCATCAGGAAAGAGTATCATTCGTCTTATTAATTCTACATTAAAAGACGTCATTTTGCTCAAGAGGTCAAATAAGGTAACAGTGTCATGAAACCAAGAACTATTTGATATGGTATAGTTCTCAATAATGTCGCCTATATGTATGTATATAACATGATATTCATATCTGAAAAGCAAAGATGTAACTTTTACACAATGGCGGGAAAAACCTTGGAACATTGCTTGTTCATGAAGAAAGGTAGACAGGGGTAAAATCAGCGTATATCGTATTTAACTTAACATTTAAATCGACGATAAAAGTTTCCTCCAACAATTTATCAAACACAAAACAAATGGCGAAATATTTGAAAACAACAAACAGTTTCGACAAAAGCCAGATAAGAACGTGCGCCAAAACAAGCAGCACTCTTTGCGGAGACAAACATACTGCGACCAATTTGGCCTGTCTTTGTCCAATATTTGACCAAACTGATGGTGGTACTATGATAATTTCACAAATCTATTCAAGAAAGAAGGCAACTTTTTTTAAAATTGTTGCATCACAATATTTCCTAAAAATGTACCAAAATAAACAATAAATCAGTCATTGGTAATAAATTAGTTGCTTAACGTTTAATTCTTGAGCTTACAAGACCGATTTCTTTTACACAGCTGCTCAATAAAGGAATTTAATGTTTTCAGTGTATATAAGTGTATGTATGTATGTATGTTATTTTCTTTATACCATCATAACTTTTAAATGCCCGAACAGATTTGAATGTATAGGGTATAACTTGGCGGTAGATCTCCTTAGCAGGAGGTCGTCTAGGTAGGTGCCACCGCAGTATCAGTTATTCTGCCGCTAAGCAGTAGTGTGTAAACATTACTGTGTTCCGGTTTGAAGGATACTGCAGCTAGCGAAATTACTGGGCTGTTAAGACTAACCATCGGAAGTCTCAAAGTAATGAGCGCCAAAGCAGTGATGCCCTGGACTTTGTTTTGCTACTCAAAGTTCTGTGTATCGCTGCAATGGTCATGAACAGGCGTTGTCTCTTACCATCAGGAGAGCGTCTCGTTCGTCTCATTACTTTTTACATAAAAAATAAATAAAAAAAAGTCGCGTGATACAACTTTTTGAAAAAAAAACGACGTCTGTATTATTTAATTTTTTAATAGATGTGTTATGATTTTTTAATAGATGTCAGTGATAAATACTTAAGTGTAACCAATGTGAGTACGAGTGTTACGAATACTCCCAGTAGCCCCCCGAGCGTGCAGTCTGGCGCCATGCCAGCAAGCATGAATCATAGCACCCGCGTAAACCGCGCTCGATTTGTCAGCGCGCACCACACATACGCTGTCATATTGAACACACACAAACGCATATTTTAGAGCCACACGTCCCACAGGCGATGCGAAAGTGACGCGTCTGCTATCGATTATTTTTTGATGAATCTTTGTTTTTATCGAATCGTTATGGTATATAAACAAAAAAAAATATCGTAGAACGTTTCACACAGTGTCATCTAGCTCCAAAGTAAACAAATATTGTACTATGGAAACCAATAATTGATTAAAAAAAACAAAAAATCGGTGATGATAAATCAGCGCTGCGGAGTAATCCTCAGCACAATTGCTGTGCGCTGGCCTTTTTTTCTTTCTAATGCACTAGTCACTCCAGCGATAATCCTATTACTGATATTTAAAATTTGTTGTGTCGAATGATTAATTTAAATCTTTTCTATTTGTGTGTTTTGTCTGTAGTTATTCGTTGTTGTATATAGTGTCTTACAAAAAAAAATGTTTTTCTTTCATTATTTTATCTAATACTTATATTATAGTTTTATTTGTACATACATACATAACTATAAAACGTACAGAACACCCAGACACAAAACAAACATTAAAATTTATTATCACATAAATGTTTGTCCTGTATGGGACAAACATTTATGTGATAATCGAACCCTACAGCTCTTGAAAACCTTAAAAGCATGTGTTTCCGAAAATGTTAATACCGACAGCCCTGTTGGCTCATTGGTAGCATGTCTGCTTCAAGAGCTGTGGGGCGTGGGTTCGATTCCCACCTAGGACAAGCATTTTGTGATATAAAACCAAATGTTTGTTCTGTGTCTGGGTGTACTGTATGTATTATAAGTATGTATTTACAAAAAAAAAATATTTAAGTATTCTATCAGTTATCTGACTCCCATAGTACAAGCTTTGCTTAGTTTGGGGTCAGATGGCGCTGTGTGTAATGTCCTGCGATATTTATTTATTATTTATTTATAATGTAAACCACGTAAGGATAGAGATAGCATTGCTACTTTTTGTTCATCTGGGGCATGGTGAACATGCGTTTCACACAAAAGCGCTCATTCTGAGCATGTCGTAAAAAGCACACAAATGCACACCGCGAATGTTCTTTTTGTGTGCATTTAAAGTTCAAGTGCACAAGAAATTGCTATTTTTCTTTTTAGAAAATTCTGCATGTTCTGTTGTGCTGTAATTTGTAAAACTTTTTATTGTTTCAGTTATGCGTTATTTTGGTTGTACATTTTTATGTTTTGTCAATTTCAAGTAACCTATTTACAAAAAACAGACAAAAGCTACCAAATGAGGTGCGAAAGAATTCATGACAAAAACGATTATAGTTTCATTACTCTACCTTTCTGCATCTGACAATTAAATATAATAATTTTAAGGTCAACTCAGACGAAGGTGGTGTGACAAAATTTATCGTGACGACAGTTTCAGTCTGAAAGAAGGAAAGGGAAGGCTTTTTTCCAACAGTAAGATACAGGATGCAAAAAAAATACACTATTATATGGAAACAACTTTATTTCTTTTCTGGTTGCTACCTGTTATCTATCTAAGTACTAAACGTCGATTTTGATGATGGAGTGGATAAATATGTTTAGTTTACTGAACAATTTTTTTTTGTTGGCAGGCTGTTTTCCAAGATGATAAACACACCTAGTCTGGAAAGGAACTGTAAAGCATTTTATTTGTATGTACAAAAAAAAACTTACTGTACTTGACCCATGCTAAGTGAGCAAATGTCTGGCTACAAATGTAAAAATTTCTTTTGTTGACTTAATAAGTGTAATAATATGTCTGAAACACAATAACAATATGTCATAATTGTGAGAACAAAAATTACTAATAATTATGTCACAAATACAATAATAGTACACAATGTCCATAGTGTTATGTCATGAACCCATATCCATTTATAGTGTTTTTATTTATTCAAAACCCGTTGCTAAAGTTTACATAAGATTTGAATGTATTGACAATAATGTACCAACAAAAACACATTAAATACTTAACAAAGGAAAAAAAAATTAGATATTAATGTCAATTTATAGTTATATACCTAATAATTATATTTATATGTGGTTTATTATAGAGTCACGACAGAGTTTTGTCATTACTAAAATTCTTGATAGAATAAATAATAGGTCTTATCAGAGAAATAGGCTTACGATTGACCGCCATTTAAATTAATTTACGTTTGAAATTTTGGTAACCTTGTTGGGAGACAGTCTGGCTTCAAATCTGGTGGTCCTGAACTCGAATCCCACGGCACGCCTTCTGTATTTTCTAAGCTATGTGGGTTTTGTTGACGACTTCAAACGGTGAAGAAAAATATCGTTAGGAAACAAAGAAAAGTTCTTTAAAAAAAACCTTGTAGATTTGTGAAGTCTACCGCACTTGACCAGCGTGGTGGACTTTGGCCTTACCTTTCTCACATTGAGAAGAGTTCTGTGCCCAGCCGTGGGACAGTTTAGACAGTTTGAAAACAGGACTGATTTAGAGGCTTACGTTTGACCGCCATTTAGCCTGATGCTAAGCAAAAACGAGGATTGTAAAAATGGAAATAGGAAGCATTGTTCGTAAAATTGGAACAACCGTAAAATTACGGAAAGCAGACTATACTTGCCACATAAATTAGTTTGAAAAAAGAAAAGTTAAACGGCTTCAGAACAATTTAGCTACTTCTAAGCAATCTTTGTACAAAATTAACTTTATAATTTGTTGTTTTAAAAGTTACTTTTGTATATTCAGTTGAAAGCTAACAAACTGGCATAATAGTAATTTTATTCTTAGTTAAATAGAGATGATCCGTTTATTTGACTGATCACCGGTAACCATCATATAACTTGAAACTTGGCCGGAGTTTTAATTTGAACTGAATAAAAATTGAAAAAAAAAAAACCTTGCAAGCTGTGCCCGGATTTATCTGTATTTTTTTTATCTAAATACGTTTCTCAGGATAAAAAGAAGCAGTGTTCACCAAGAACATTAACTATTTGCATTCTAAACTGCATTGAGACCTGTTAAGCTGTTACAGAATTTTTTTTAGCAATGATAGCTCAGTGGCTAGCGCGGTTGGTTTACGCCGAATCGTGAGAGTTCAAGCCCCCATAAGCTCGAGCTGCCTGTGAAGAAAAACATTGTGAGGAAACCTAATCATGGTGGTAAGGTACTTCTAATACTCGGCTGGCTAGCTACCACCCTCAAGTTAAAATTCTACCGCCAAGCACCACCGCAGCGCTAAATATTCTACCGCCAAGTGTGTAAATATTACTGTTCCGGTTTAAAGGTAATGCAGGGAGCGAAATTACAGAGCTGTATATAGACTAACTATCGAATGTCTCAAAGTAATGAGCACCAAAGCCTCAAAGCTATGAATTTTGTTTGGCTACTCAAAGTTCTGTGTATCGCTACAATGATCATGGATATGCATTATCTATTATCATCATGACACTTGAACTTAAAATGTAAATAGAATCCGCCAATCCGGCTAAACTATTAGCATACATTTCTACACATAGATAAACGTGTATGGTTATGAAAACATTATAGCGTTGACGCAATAAAATATCTAGATGAAATGTAAATTGTTACCGTTTAGGAATAAACGTGTTATATTTAACATTTAAGGAAATAATGAAGCTAGGACCTTTGTGGAGAGACTTACGGTTTAGTTGGCGTAGACCGCAACATATGGATCACCACAGTCTAATGAAGGGGTGGGAATTTGAAATATTATATCTTACGTAGATATTCTTACCATGCCCATTCTTTGAGAAAATTAAAACTCAAAAAACCACAACAAAAAAATCTAAATACAGCTAACATTTTATTGTGTTGTGTTTATTTTTTCTTATTTAAAATTTGTACTTATGATGCGGTGTATTCTAAAGTTCTATTCTGTTCTATAATTATTTCAATATTTACATGTACGTATAATATATATATTTTTTGTATTATTTTAAATTGTCATACATCAAACTATGACGCAAACTGAATAAAGCTGTCTATAAATTAATTCATTTCACAATGTGTGACACAAAAATGATTCATGGCCGTTCGTTCTTGGAAAAACCACAAAATTTACTAGCAAACTATGTACCGCCATTTGCCATAATTTTTAATCTAAATAGTAGTTTTCTTACTGCTAATATTATAAAAGTTTATTTGTCTGTCTGAGTGGGGTATGTCATTACTAAACTAAATGTCAGTTGTTAAGCTTGCAATATTTTCTTTATACATAAAATCTTTTTAATTGATAATTTTATCTAACACTAATAAGTTATTTTGTTTATGTGAAACACTAACAATCATACGTGTTAGCCTACGAGCTGATAATTTGTAAATAGCAAAATTCTACATACAAATATTTTATTGATAACACCAATGTCACAAGTCAAACTTCGCAAAATCATTTCAAACATGTGGATCACTCAAAAAAGTTACAAAAAGTTATTTATAAACACTGATTACATGTCAATAAATAAAAACAAATTAGTAATTCTTCGCCGAATACACAATTTGCGATCCTGCGAAGTAAACACATTTCAATATATGAAATATATGTATACATAATATTATTAATGAAAATGAAAATATGTTTTATATGTTGGTTGTCTTGTTGTTAATAATTTTATGACATTCTTTTGTTTATTTACATGTTTAGCTTAGCCATACAACGGGGCAATGCCGCCAGCGTACTGGGAACCCTACCGCGCGGCAGCGATCTCGACGGCGTGTTTATTTTATAGTAGTATAGTTTATTTATGATTTTGTTTTATTTGTTAATTAGTAGGTATTTATTTATATTTGACTAAAAAATAAAGTGTATATCAAAAACAGCTGATGTAAACTTGCCATCTTTTATTTGTAAAAAAAAAAAATATTTACACTTCTATAGGTTAGTCACTGACTATAGATTCTATGGTACCGAACCATTTGCAATAAAGCCGTGTTTTATGTGAAATGCAATGAAAGCCCGGGTATCGTGGTATTGTTGCTTTGAGTTCGCTGTTAGAGGGAAGTATAGAAAGTAATATACTGCGCTTTTTCACTTAGCTTGAAACAGCCGCGCCTGAATGAACATTGAACAGTTGTAATTCAATAGCATTTATTTTTTTAGCGCTGTATCATTCAAATGTAAGCCCAAAAGCTTGTTGGAATTTGAATTGTTTGGGATTGAAGCAGAAAACATATACCATACTTTCTTTGTTTACGGCAATTTCTGTAGTGTTCTAGAAACATGTCAGTAACTTCAAGTATAAAAAGTAATTATTACTGGCATCAAGGACGCTGGGACAACTTTCCACAAAAAAATTATCATTTTTTGTAGTAGGTTAATCTCTGGTATTCTGCCGCCAAGCAGTAATGTGTAAACATTACAGATAGAAAAATTACAGGACTGGTAAGGTTAACGATAAAGTTATGAGCGTCAATGCAGCGACAACCTGGACTTTATTTTGTTACTAAAATTTGTCTGTGGTTTTGGACAGGCGTTATCTCTTACCATCAGGAGAGCGCCTCGTTTGTCACATTGATTTTACAATTTAAATAATAAAACCCTCTGTATTTCTTAAGATTACTTTACCTTTTATAAGAATTATCAATGTGTGAATTTGAACATTTCTTTGGTTGCCTAGCTACGAGTATTTTTTTAATGTCTAGTAGAGACATCGATACCCATCTACCACGTATTTAGTGATGCAAACGTACTTAATTTATACAACAGTATTGTAGTGATGTGCACAGACGATGATCGATATTCGATACTTGATATGACGGTCTCTGGAGCGGAACTAGTGGCACTCATTACAGCAAAACGTTTATTGGCAGGTACAATCTGCAAAATAAATTACTATAAATAAATATCGCAGGACATTCCACACAGCGCCATCTGACCCCAAACTAAGCAAAGCTTGTACTATGGAAGTCAGATAACTCATAGAATACCTAAATACTTTTTTTTAAACTAAAATATATATAGTCCGCCACCAGGCTATATCTCATGAACCGTTATAGTTAGACAGTTGAAATTTTCATAATTGATGTAATTCTGTTGCCGCGATAACAACAAATACTAAAAAACAGAACAAAGTATATATTTAAAGGAGCTCCCATACACCAAACGTGATTTTTTGCCATTTTTATAGATTATGGTACGGAACCCTTCATGCGCAAGTCTGACTTGCGTTTGACCGGTTTTTCTTACTGTGTGACATAATTTCGTGTGTATTCGTGTTTGCGTAACATCAACAAAAAAATCCACACTAATATACATATTTCATAAGTTAGTACATATGGCTTGTTAAAAGCAGAAAATATCCAAGTAGCATTTTGTATAATTTCTTTGATAATAAAATTAATACGTTTTCATAATTATATATTCAAAGAGCTGTCATCTCGTCTAGACGTCGTCAAAGTACGTGATCATAATATTACCATCATATTGCACACATACAATGAGGTAATGGGACCAGTTTTTGGTCAGGTAGTTAATTTTATAGATAGATGGATATTGTAGGATATTACACACAGCGCCACCTGACCCCAAACTAAGCAAGGCTTGTACTATCGCAGTCAGATAACTGATGTATTATTTTGAATAATTTATTCCTTTTCTTTTTATTTATATATCTATTTTTTTCAATAATAATTTATGTGTATGCATATTGTACATAAAAACCAAATAGTAAAAAAATGTAACGACAAATGTTCCAACAAAATGTTGGCCTAGTTCGAAATAAAATGGGATATTCGTGTTTTAAAATTATTATTTACGGAAATTGGAAAAATATGTATAAAAGATTAAGGGCTTTTGGCAATTAATATCACAACTAGTTTTTGTGTCAATAATAAATAATTTAATTTAATTTAATTTGAATTTGAACTAGAAGAATTTTCAGTAAAATATAGGCTTTCATTAAATTATATAATAATCATAGGTATATAGTCGACAAACAATAAACTACATTTATTTTCCATAATACAAAAAAAAATAATTCCTCGTCACAAAAAAATGTATATGTAATAGATATAATTGTTGTTACTGACTGTACATCCGTGGGTTTCAGGTTCTTAATTTAAAATACACTCCTATTTCCTGTTGGTAACAGATCATTCAAACATAAATATAATTTATTTTTATAATTTATTTAATCAGCTCTAGATGTCTTCAATGAATTACTCGTGCTGTCCCCTTTTTCTTTCCTTAGAACACGTCCTTAGAACTACGACCGGAGACTTTACTTTTTTTTGGCTCTGTACTTCGCGTATGTTGTCAGTATCTATTACGATATTTTCAAGATATTTCCAGGCTGCGTATAAATTTTGACACGAAGGTTCGCTATTTATTCTATACAAATTATTTTCTTTACTTATGTTTATATTTTTTTTTGAGGTATTTTACGCAAATGGTTATATTGCACACTTTTGTGTTGCCACTCTATTAATACTAAAAGTTGTCACTTATTTACTAAACAAAGAGTAATAGTAAAAGGTTTAACCGTAACAAACTTTTTTTTAATTTAGTAGCTTAGCCACGAATTACTTTTTAATTAATCTAGATTGTTCGACTACATTGATTTGTGATTTTTTTCATTTGATTGTTGTCAATAAATTTAATAAAAACCTATGACGATATATTTTTTATAATATGGTTATTATCTATTAGCGAAAGTTTTCGAGCGTGTGTGTATGTTTGTTACTTATTCACGCTCAAACGGCTGGATCGATTTTTATGTAATTTGGTATGGAGGTAGCTAACCCCCTGGATTAACGCATAGACTACTTTTTATCCCGAAAAAAAAGAAATTGTTCACGTAGGAACAGCGGGTAACATCGCGGAGCGCAGCAAGTTTTTAAATAAATTTGGTGATAGATATCAAAATTATGATATTCAAGTGGAAAGGAGGGTGTCACGATGACGTCAAATCGCAGGTTCGTTCACCCCATTGCAAAACTTTGGGGTGAATATCGTGAATGCATTGTAATTTGTTCCACGTCTGTAATTTTGATGTATTTGGTAATAAATTGCACTGTTATTACTTATTTTGATGCGGTTCAGGGGCAGTTGACTTTGATGTTATACTTTCTTGTGTATAATTTATTTTTTATGTTTTGTAACTTGCAGATACTGTTATTATACATAACTAGCAGCGCTTCGCGGTATTAACCACTACATGTTTTTGGGATACAAAATAGTCTATGTGTTAATCTAGGGTCTCAGCTATATTCATGCCAAATTTCATCCAAATCCGTTCAGTAATTTTTGCGTGAAAGATCAAACATCCATCCATCCAAACGTTCAAATTTATAATGTTAGTGGGATTAGTAGTAATTATATAGAATGTTTGATATCATTCACACAGATTGATGTTTTCGTTGATGTACAACTTTTTAGTAATATAAACATTACTAAAAATGTAATCAGTGTTAAACAAATATTGGATAATGTATAAGTAAATAAATAAATGTTTTTCTTTCTTTCTTTCTTTAGCCCATTTTTCTTTCTTATCCGTGATCATATGGCCTGTATAAAGAAATTAAAGTGGGCAGCCTATTCAATACAAACAAACAAATAATCAAATATTTCCTCTGCATAGTAGTATAGATAAGCTCTCTTCGTTTGCAAGACTCGCTTCACTACGACTTTTGTACAACTTATATCAACACCAAAGAAAAATTATATCATAACGACCGCTCCACATAATTCAGTTTTACAGCCTAAATAAAAATTACACTTAACATGAGTGAAGTACGATCATAAAAATAACGGTGATAAATATTCAGGAATGTTATAACCGTGTTGACCTTTTATGTGTCTGTGGGCACGATTTTATAGGGGATGAAAACGTGTAAATAGATGGTTGTTTGTGGAGGTAATAATTTTAGAGAGGTCATGTGGATTGTTGACAGGTTGTGTGAAATCAGCATCAAATATAACGGAGCGGTCGCGCTGCAAAACATAGGCTAGTTCACAAAAATTGTGAAAAATGGCTAATACTGTTCATTGAAATATAGTTTACCTACTTCTTATTCTTTAAAAAATACTACTTTTTTTTATAGTCGACAGGCTAGTTGTTTGAATTTAAGTTATTTTATTTTGTTCAAACAGTTCCATTGCCTTGCAAACAAATCTACTCGCATATCGAGATGACATGTAAGGTTACACAGCCTTACTTGATAGCCGGTTCCAGTCCAAGCTAGGTGTGTTTTCAAACACTTAGCTGGCCAACAACAAAAAAAAAAAGAATTTTGACAGACTAAATATTATCATTACAAAAAAAAAGTATCCATAGCACAAGTTTTGCTAAGTTTGGGGTCAGATGGCGCTGTGTGTAATGTCCTACGAAATTAATTTATTAAGAAATTAAATTTACGAAATTAGACATATTTTTATGCAAAGATTAAGAAGATATTCTGTTTGCAAAGCTTGTTCTACACGAAACACTTACTTACATTTTTGTTATGAAACCTGACGTTGTTTTGACAACGGTGGTCTTCTTCATGAAAAGCGTTCTTTTTTTATGATTGACAAGTTAGGTGTTTGACCAAAGTTAAGTGACGTTGTGGTCGAAGATCGTAAATCACACCAAGCCTGGAATGGAACTGGCTCTCAAGTGAGGCTGCCGGAACACACCGTTAGATGCTTGCCGGCAGATTTTCAACTTGAGGGTGGTAGCTAGCCAGCCGAGTACTAGAAAGTACCCTACCACCATGCTATGGTTTTCTCACGATTTTTTCCTTCATAAGCTCATTGTTGGGGTTTGAACCTACGCCCTTCGGCATGCGAACCTACCGCGCTAACCACTGAGCTATCATCGCTACAAAAAAAACATGTTAATGTTTATTGCATTTTTTTTAAAGTAAATTACTTAATCTCTATGGGCTATGGGCGAAAACCACCACCGGCTGGGTCCCGGAGGTTAAATGGCCACCAGGCTAGCCTAGAAGACGGTGGAAAGATGAGGTCGATGCCCACAACAAGGACCTCAATAGCACCAAACAGAGAGGCGTGGAAGGGAGGGAGACAAACCTCTGCCCAGCAGTGCAAGTGCAGCTAAATTAATCATAATAACATAAACTCATACATAATAAAATTTATGTAAATACAAAGTTAAGCGTATCTATAACTACCTAAGAGCCAATTATCGTCTATTCACAACATCACAACATTTGGTAAAATAACGAATAATCACTAGCTCAAATTACTAATTCAACATAAACCCCAATTGAACGCTAATCGCCAATTAGACTAACTGCTAATTTTGCGATAAACCGCACCTCGTAATGAATTGAATCATATTGACACCTCTATTTTAGAGATGTGACTATGTTGTTGAAACAGTGTCGATAATTACTCACTTAAGCTCTTGCCTCATGATATCTAGAACTAATTTGGCATAAACTTAAAAAATATAATTAAAATAACCACAAGTTCTAATATGCTCTTCTCGCTGCATATTAAGATATTTAGATATTAAGTAAAATTGCGATTAAGTTTTTAATTAATAAGTTGTTGTCAAATTAGTCAAATTTAAGTCCTCATCACTGTTGTAACTGAAACGACGGTTAAACGGAAATAGACTAAATATATACCTCGAATATTCAAAATGAACTTCCGCAAAGCAACCTGAATCAATCGATTAACTTAAAATACTTATTTTTTTTGTAATTACAAAAAAAGTTAGTAAGTCTGCGTGCTTCATCTCTACCACATCATCGCTTACCATCAGGCGAGTTATTGGTAGTCAAACACGCCCTTATACTTGTTAAAGAGATAATTAGTTGCTAATTCTTCTTTCGTTCTTTTTCTTTTGATTGCGATCCAGTTCTCTCGTCCCAATGTCACAAATTCGGCCGGTCCCGCTCCGGCGCGTTGACACGCCGCGCAGATGTTGCGCTATCGATCATTCGATCCCAGTCACATTCGGCGCGACGTTCGCTCATCAATCACAGTGTGGCGCGACCTTTAATCATGACAGCACTTGCAGTATGGACGCGGGCCCCGGGGGCAAGACATGGCAAGACGAACTGGTTCGACAGAGGAGTGCCGTTTTTCTTGCCGTGGTTTAATTCACTAGCCAAACGGTTCGCGATCACACGTTTTGACAT
Organism: Biston betularia; assembly: GCA_905404145.2. Classification (NCBI taxonomy): domain Eukaryota; kingdom Metazoa; phylum Arthropoda; class Insecta; order Lepidoptera; family Geometridae; genus Biston; species Biston betularia. Next base: position 1,767,285 of record FR989868.1, read on the forward strand.
TTGAGGACACTATGTCAGGGGATACGTAAGAGATTACATTTTTAAGATGAGTTTAATGAGTAAATGAGTTTTCCAATAGGAGCTCCTGGCTAAGACACCGCTTCATGGTCGATATTCCAAAGACTCGAACTAAACGGAACCGCTAAACAATGGAATTTGCAGCCCGAGTGGGTGTGCCCTGATAGATACAATCTGGGTGCCTTCAAGTCGCAAGTGAATCGGTTTCTTTTAGGCGAACGTGCTCCACCGTAGGCCGCATCTTCGCTTTACATCAGGCGAGTTGACGGTCAAACGCAAGCCTATATGAAAAAAAAGTTGAACCGTCTTGGCACATTATAGCACATACATAGGACATACGTGATTATTTTATAATCTTGATTCCTCGCATTTAGCAAAAGTACAAAGATAGTTATAATGCTTACTTTTTTCTTTCGTTACTTTTGTTTAAAGTTTTTACTTTAAAATTATCGTTACATATATTTTTCCACCTAAAACATCGCCTGGGCTGTTAACCGTTAATCTATATGTATGATGTTACATATCTCAAGATTTTTTTTACTTTTTTTTTAATTTTTTACTTGGTGGTAGATCTCCTTAGCAGGAGGTCGTCTAGGTAGGTACCACCGCAGTACCAGATATTCTGCCGCCAAGCAGTAGTGTGTAAACATTACTGTGTTCCAGGTTGAAGGGTACTGCAGCTAGCGAAATTACTGGGCTGTTGAGACTAACCATCGAAAGTCTCAAAGCAATGAGCACCAAAACAGCGATGCCCTGGACTTTGTTTTATTACTCAAAGTTCTGTGTATCGCTGCAATGGTCATGGACAGGCGTTATCTCTTACCATCAGGAGAGCGTCTCGTTCGTCTCATTATTTATTACATAAAAAAAATTATCAAGTGCGCAAAACACAACAGGTAAAAAACTGTCGTGTAATAAGATTAAAAGTTAAGTTTTCCTCTACATTTTAAGTTGTTTCTGCACTCAGTGTTTTCAATGGCGTGAATAATAAACCATTGATGCATCTTATGAAGAAAACTTATGAAAAACAGTAGAAATCACGAAGTGCTTTAAAATGTATTTATATGAATTTAAAATATCTTGGGTTGTAATTATTTTTTTACGTAGTAGAGAGAAGAACGAAACATTACGTTTGGGTTTGACCATTGCAGCAGAACCCATTATCGTTTTCATTATAACATTCGGTGGTTAGTCACAATAGTTCTGCCAGCTGCAGTACTCTTCAAACTGAGACAGTAATGCTTACACTGTTGTAGTGATGTCCTTACTGTAATTACTATGATTGTAATCACGACAGCGTGTTACTTGGAGTTAATAAACCAACATGAGGACGAAAATTAAGGCTTATGAAGTGAGGGTACACTTTATTTGCTTTTCTTTCTACATAAAATTAAAAAGTAGTGGCTAAAAATATTCTACAGTAATATTATACGTAAAGAGGAAAGATTTGTATTTATCGACGTCTTCCAACGTCTGTATTGCACCTAAAATACAATCTCGGTGTCTTCAAATCCAGAGTAGGTGAACAGATTTTTTCTAGGTAAGCGTGCTCCATCTTAGACCGCATTCTGCCTAAGGTTAGATAGATTTTGACAACGAATAACCTATTATAAATAACTGTCATGATTTTGGCGCATTTAGTTTAGTAATCACGTCAGTTTTCGTAGTTTTTTAGGGTTTCGTACCCAAAGGGTAAAACGGACCATATTACTAAGACTCCGCTGTCCATCCGTCTGTCTGTCCGTCTGTCACCAGGCTGTGTCTCAAGAACCGTGAAAGTTAGACAGTTAAAATTATCACAGATGATGTAATTCTGTTGCCGCTATTCAAACAAATACTAAAAAACAGAATAAAATAAAACATATTTCAGGGGCTCCCATACAACAAACGTGTTTTTTTCCCGTTTTTATAAATAATAGTACGAAACCCTTCGCGCGCGAGTCTGCCTCGCTTTTTATGTTTGTTAGGTTTTGATTAATTATTATTTAGGTAATATTCTAAGGGACGAATAGCGTAAGGTACCATTGGATAGGATATATCAAAATAATAGGTATCAACCTAATCATCATTAGCTGATATCATCCCAGGCTAGTGATAACGGACGTAACACACAAAGCCGGCGGCTAACTCCTAATATTTATCACCAGTGGTGAGATGACAGCATCCGTAGGACAATGCAGACGGGACATTTGTCTTGTCTCGTCTGGCCACGGACTGTCTCCGACTCGGACGGTCGAGGCCACTGCCCGATTGTCATTTATTATGTTTTAGAATTCGACAACGAGAATTTGTAGCATTTTGGAATCTATTTTTATATAAATTGAAGTAATTTCCTCAGAATACATTATAACATTTATCACTGCAGTGGTAATCGTCTCACTGACGTTTAAAATTTGTTGTGTCTGTACGTTAGTAAATTTTTTTTATTTGTGTATTTCTTCTGTAGTTATTCGTTGTTGTATCTTGTGTCTTTTAAAAAAGTAAACTTTTTTCTTTCTTTCTTTATTTTCTTACATTGGGGATTAATCGGTACAAGATGGTCCGATGACATCTCAAAAGAACTAAGCACCAATTAAACAGAGTACCAATAGTGCTCAGCTGAAACCATGACATTATACCTACTTCTTTGGGAAAACTTTTTAGACCAATTCTGAAATTGCAAAAAAAAATAGCTGTTACTCACATTTTGTTGAGGATCAATTTATTTAACAGTTGAATTCAACTTTGCCGGTGAAGGAAAACATCGTGAGGACAGTATAGCGTAGTGGTAGGTTATATTCTACAGTACTCAGATGCCAACACACTGAAGTTTAAAAATCTACCTCCAAGCATGTGACGGCCTGTTACGGCAGCCTTACAGTTCAGGCTCGTTGTGTATACCATCTTCGGCCACACCGTAACTTAAAATTAGTCGAGACGTTATAAAACACCTCATCATCTTCATCATCATCGTCAGCCCATCGAAGTCCACTGCTAGACATAGACCTCTCCCAAAACACGCCACTCAGCCCGATCTTCGGGTTTTCGCTTCCATCTACCGCCAGCTGTCCTACGTATATGTATACGCATTATGCTGAGGTGAGCCCCTATTCTGTAACTTTTGTCTGTCTCTGTTTGTTTGTTTTTGTGCTTTTTGTGCTTGTATATCGTCACTCCATCGAGTCTCAGGGCGTCCTACGCTGCGTTTGCCAATTTGCGGTCTCTACTCCAGAACACGTCTATCCCGTCCGTCTGTCCCCAGCGGTTATCGGTAAAACACCTAGACTGTAAAAATCTTAAGTTTTTCTTATAAAAGTGTTGCTTAACCAAAGAATAAGATTCGTTTGATAAAATTAATTAACTTTAGTCAATTGTCCACATATGTATCGTATTTATAGATCTGTGGGTCAAGTCATGACAAGATGAATGTTTTTCCGAGATACCGTGGTCCTTGGATAACCGCTGTCCCCTTCAAGCCCCTAGATAAGGGATTACATAAATCTGTGTCAGATAGATCAATTAGAAACTTTATTGGAAATTATTTCGCATTCATTACTAAATTTGTTCACTGGAACTGTCGAAAAACAAAGTTGTCAGGGATTTTAGTATCGCTTCATTTTGTATTTGACTTTGTTAAAGATTCCAAATTCGTATAATTATCCTACTTCACTTCGTTATACATAATTATTTATAACGTTATACTAATATATAGAACGACTGACAAAAAGTGGCATACTTCCAGATATACTGATTCTAAATTATGGATTTCTATTAGGATATTTTTTTAAAGAAACTAACGTATTTACTTTTGTTTTAGAGCGCATTGTAAATGATAAAATGAGATTAATTAGATTTGAGTTTTACTTCTTTAGATTAGTTTTTATTTATTTTTTTGTTGATGTTGGTACACAAAAAATAACAAAAATTAAAATATCATCGAGCCGTTCAAAATTTAGTTAAATTTGAATACCGAAATCTGTTTCAAAAATCGAGACCCAAGTATGGTACACCCTAGAAAAGGACTACCTATGCCCAGAAAAAAGATTACTTTGCTGATGATTATTTTAGTTCGAATATTATGTCAGTACCTTGTTTTATCGTATGATTATGCCGGATTTCCGACTACAATTTCGGTCACATTCGGTGGCCTTATTGAGGCAGATGCATCAGAGTACAGCCCACTCCTGCGACCGCGCACCAACCGCTATCTTCACGCGCAAATGCCCGTAATGCGGAGTGAAACAAGGCCGCGCGCGCGTTGTACTCAGCTTTGTCCCCTTGAAGAAGGCCACAGGATGTGGCTGAAACTATACTCAGAGTACCCACAAAAATATGTCAAAACTACTACAACTTCCCTAGTACAATATTCTAGTAGTCAATTATTGTTGTTAATAAGTTTCTTATATTCGTTTTTGACTAGATCAAACCTTATGATACTTAGCAGCATCGTGAAGGGAATCGTAAGCAAATAAGGTCAAATCAATAAATTGTTTTTCAATGAAAAGACATTTAAAGCTACATGGAAAATTCTATCCTACCAACCCATCTCTGTACAATAACCATCTTCAGTAAATACTACTGGCGCACTAGCTGGACATTGCGCCAATAGCACTACCAATAGCCTGCACTACCAATACTGTGTGCTTTCGGTGCATTTCCATTTCAATAAAACGTTGAAAATAGCAACCGTATTCAAAGGCAAGTTTATTGTGTATCGATAACAATGTTGTTACCGTGTATAAAGATATAGAGTTTCGATGGGAAATGGCAAAATACAGAGTTGATAGCATGATTTCATCAAAAATAAATACCAGCCACATTGCATTTTTTTTTATTGTGTTTTTTGCTTCGATAAGTAATTACGTAAAATTTGACTGTATTTTACATGCAAAATTCTCGTTTGTACTTTTATGTGCTATTGAAAATTTGCAACAGATTGTTTTGTAGTTGTACAGAGACACAACTCACCTGATGTTAAGTGGCAGTGTAGTCGAAGATGGTAAATACACCTAGCCTGGAATGGAACTGACTTTCAAGTAAGGCTGCCGAAACAAACCGATAGATGTTTGGTAGTAGATTTTCAACTTGAGGGTAGTAGCTAGCTAGCCGCGTACTAAACATACCCGATCACCATGCTATTATACAGCATGACTGATGAAACACCCACGATACTAAAAGAGAGTACTCGGTACTCGAATCTCATTATTATTATGTAATAAAATTAGGTACTTAATTTTTGCCCAAATTTCCCTATAGATAAATGAAGCGTGGATACACTCCCGACGCTGATAACGATGTTTTGATCACGCGACAAGTACATGCTTGTCTCTCCCGCCCGTTTTCGGCGCGAGCGTCCTCACAGAGCGTCCCAGCTCTTACTAAGTTTACTTAGTAGTCAGTTAATATTTATTTTTAATGTTATTTTTTTTCTTTTTTTTTATTATGATTGCCAAATATCACGTCCACGAATATCGTAGGTGTCTCACCAGTCATGCTGTATATGTATATTTATTTATGTGTATTTATATTATGTATATTATATAAATACAATAATTGATATCTAAAGTTGAAGGAAATAACAAATAGGTACGTTATCTTGCTTCGTGTGCACTGTCTCGGGCTAATTTAATACTCCTTGTTTATTGCTGTTTGAAACTTGCAATGCACTAAATGCATTTGTGCCAGTTAATGCTTTACTATTTATTACCTCAGGGCATGTATTTTATTAGATGTTTTTCATTTGACAACTGCTGCGTAAATGAAACGATTTTTTTCAAACTTTTTTCATTAACAACCCTAATCCTTTTTTTACATTTACACTTTTTTATATATACCAGAAACATCTCTATTATCTATTTTCGAATTAGTTCTGTCCTACTGTTGGGCGCAGGTCTTTTGTCATTGTGAAAATTGTAAGGCCTTAGTCCATAGTGTAAGAAAGTAGGCATTGCTGTGTTTCGGTTTGAAGGGTACTACTACTAGCGAAATTACAGGGCTGTTGAGACTAACTAACGAATGTCTCAAACTAATAAGCGCCTAAGCAGCGATGCCCTGGACTTTGAATTTTTTTTTTTATGTGACAAATAATGAGACGAACGAGACGCTCTCCTGATGTTAAGAGATAATGCCTGTCCATGACCATTACAGCGATACCCAGAACTTTGAGTAACAAAACAAAGTCCAGGGCATCGCTGCTTGGCGGCAGAATATCTGGTACTGCGGTGGTACCTACCTAGATGACCTCCTACTAAGGAAATCTACCACCAAGTACTCTGCTACTCTACTCTAGTCCTGCGTATCGCTGCAATGGTCGTAGACATGCGTTATCTCTTACCATCAGGAAATCATCTCACGACTTATAGATATGAAAAAAATTGTTCACCACGATGGCCAAATGCGAGTTACCAATGAACCAATAGGTTATTATGACTTTTTTAAGACTATTTACTTATTTTGGTGGTAGATCTCCATAACAGGAGGTCGTCTCAATATTTGATCACATAAATAAATCAAAATATGTTTTAAAAAAAAAAAAACCTGTTTTAAGTAAACGTTCTGTTTTCATTTCTCACAAATGTGTGGAATGTGCTGCAACACTAAATCGTAACAAAATGTTCTACATTAACTATCAAGGGTTTACCATTGACTTATATTACTTTACAAGGAAAGCACCAATAAATAATTCTCGCATTAGGCATTACTTGGTAGAAGTTCATCTTATGGCATTCTGAAGTGACCAGTGAGACGTCTAGTGTTAATGCCATAATTATCATTATAATTGACGAACACCTCACTTGGATGCCACAGATTGAGGCCGTATCATGTCGTATAAGAAAGCTAACATGGGTTTTCAAAAACCTACATAGGATAACTTCCTTTGAATTACTCAAAACCGTCTATCATGCTATTTGTCAATCAGTGTTAGGATATTGTATATCTGTTTGGGGTGGGGCATGCAAAACTAAAATCATTAAATTAGAAAGGGCTCAACGATTAATTTTGAAGGTTAGGACTTTCAAACCCTCCAGATATCCTACCCATCTCCTTTTCTCAGATTGTCAAATTCTGTCAGTACGTCAACTTTTTATTCTTAATATTATCCTTGCAAACCACAGATATAGTAAGCGTACTGAACTTACTTCTCTATTACCAAAACGCTCTAAAAGTAGCAAAAATATTTGTATAGCCCGACAACGTCACACGTCTTTCGCTCAGAGACATTCCCAATCTCGCGGCATCTTTATCTACAACAAGTTAAATAAAATACTAAATTTGGACAAACTTAACTGCCACGACTGTAAAGCCACCACAAAAAAATGGCTTCTACAACAAAGTTATTCTGCTACTGAAGACATTCTAGTTTACCCGTCTTAGACTGCAAAGGTTTCAATACTTACACACATTTACATTAAACTTACATACCAACATAAACACACACAAACACACACACATTCACTCTCACTCACACACACTCAAACCCCCACACCTATTTACTACATCCCAAAAACATCCCATTTTCTTTCCTTTAGATTAATATATTATTGTCTATGACGTGCTTGTATTGTTTTCTTGTCCGGCGGAGGGTATTGTTATGCCATAACACAGGTTAATTCCTAGCATGGGTAACAATGCTTCTCTATGAGTGATATTTTTGAACAACACTTATGTTTAACTTTTTGATAAACGATGTATGTAATTGCCAAATAAATTTCATTTCATTTAATTAAAAAAAGCAGAATAATAATGCTCTTTTTTTTCTAATCTTTGACGACTTTTTTTTTAAATGTAAACGTAATGAGACGAACGATACGCTCTCCTGATGGTAAGAGATAACGCATGTCCATGACCACTGTAGTAATGCACAGAACTTTGATTAGCAATACAAAGTCCGGGCATCGCTGTTTTGGCGCTCATTAATTTGAGACTTTCGATGGTTAGTCTCAACAGCCCAGTAATTTCGCTAGCTGCAGTACCCTTCAAACCGGAACACAGTAAATAAATAAATAAATAATAAATATCGTAGGACATTACACACAGCACCATCTGACCCCAAACTAAGCAAAGCTTGTACTATGGGAGACAAATAACTGATACAATACTTAAAATACTTTTTTGTTGTAAAATTTACACAATACTGCTTGGCGGCAGAATATCTGGTATTACGGTGGTACCAACCTAGACGATTTCTCGCTAAGGAAATTTACCGCCAAGTAAAAGACTAGGGCGTATAATTTGTTATGTCTTCGTGGTGTATCCTTCTTTCTGAAATCTTTGACAGTTGCCCAACATTGTTTTCATGCTATAGGGCAGTAATAAATATCTTGCATGTATTGATGAATAGCTTGTCAACGTAAGTTATGGCCGGTCGAGAGTACAAATGGCGAAGGCTGGCCAATGCATACAGATCGACATAAGGTTCTAAGAAATAACGCAGAACACTACTGGATATGGAGTTTGAGTTATTTGGGGTAAAACGGAGTGAGAAATAAAAGTACTGGATATGGTTTTGCCCTTGTTTAATTCGACTACTCTACATTTTTTTTCAAGTTTTTTTTTTTGTATGTAAAAAATAATGAGTCGAACGAGACGCTCTCCTGATGGTAAGAGATAATGCCTGTCCATGACCATTGCAGCGATACACAGAACTCTGAGTAACAAAACAAAGTCCAGGGCATCGTTGCTTTGGCGCTCATTACTATGGAGGCTTTCGATGGTTAGTCTCAACAGCCCAGTAATTTCGCTAGCTGCAGTACCCATCAAACCGGAACACAGTAATGTTTAAACACTACTGCTTGGCGGCAGAATAACTGGTACTTCTCCGTCGGTGTTTCAATTTAATTTTTTGTGTATTCGATGTTTTTTGAGGCGAGGATGAGGCGGCTTCTTGGAGGTCTTCCATGGTGCAGGAGTCTTGACAGCGAGGGCACGAGAGAAGGTGCTGCATGGTTTGCGCAGGAGCCCCACAGTTGCGGTGTACCGTTTCGGCGTCCGAGTATACCCACTTGGCCATATCGATCCTGCAGCGGTCCACTTGGGCCCGGAGTTAATTTGACGACATCCACGTGGGCCATAAGAGGTCGCTACCTGCTGGAAATTGCTCGGAAGGTGTTACGAAGTTGGGGGGGGGGAGAAAAAAGTTTTTTCCACATGGTCAGGTGGGCTTCGGCTGGCTGTTGGGTTAAGTTTTACTAGATTAAAAAGTATTTATAACGCTCTCCTGTTGGTAAGAGATAACGCTTATGACTTGTACGTGTTGTTTTTGTGGTGATGAATACCGAACGAAACAAATGAATTGCCTGTAGGTTAGTGAAAGTCTAGAAACAATTCAAATGTCCAAGCCATTAGTACAGGGTCGTTCAGGATCGTTAGTTCCGTTGGTTGTAGGAGATATGTGGCAAAATTAAATTCAATGACGGCGGCTTATATACAGGAATCGACAGCACGCTGAACCCAATAATAAAGATTTCAAATAAAAAGTAGCTCCAGGAATCAAACCTACCCACGAGATTTAAAAAAAAAAATTATATATCCGTGCACTTTCGTTTATTTTTTTATCCCACTAATATTATAAATGTGAAAGCTTGGATGGATGTTTGTTACTCTTTCACGCAAAAACTACTGAATATATTTTGATGGAATTTGGTATGGAGGTAGCTGACACCCTGGATTAGCACATAGAGTACTTTTTATCCTGAAAACATGTAGCAGATAATACAGCGGGGCGCAGCTAGTATCTCATTAGTTTTAGCTAACTTCCATTTTTGTGCAGAAGTTCGCCGTCGTCTTAAAAGTCTAATAGATACATCTATTAGACTTTCGTGGAACTAGAAGTTTGAGAAACCCTGCATTAATAACTCTGGTATAACTTAGCCTAGTATATTTGTAAGAAATACATAGTCAAATGTAGGAAAAATATTAGTTTTTTTTTTCTTTTAATAAATCTACGTTTGGCCACCAACTCACCTAATGTAAAGCGACCGTGTGGCCGAAGATGGCGCACGCTGATCTAGAAGAAATCTATTCACTCTAGCCTTAAAAACGTCCAACGTCATTTTCTATTAACTTCCACATTTTTCTCTTCAAGAAACCCTGCATTAATAACTCTGGTATAACTTAGCCTAGTATATTTGTAAGAAATACATAGTCAAATGTAGGAAAAATATTAGTTTTTTTTTTTACTTTTAATAAATCTACATTTGGCCACCAACTCACCTAATGTAAAGCGAGCGTGTGGCCGAAGATGGCGCACGCTGATCTAGAAGAAATCTATTCACTCTAGCCTTAAAAACGTCCAACGTCATTTTCTATTAACTTCCACATTTTTCTCTTCAAGAAACCCTGCATTAATAACTCTGGTATAACTTAGCCTAGTATATTTGTAAGAAATACATAGTCAAATGTAGGAAAAATATTAGTTTTTTTTTTACTTTTAATAAATCTACATTTGGCCACCAACTCACCTAATGTAAAGCGACCGTGTGGCCGAAGATGGCGCACGCTGATCTAGAAGAAATCTAGCCTTAAAAACGTCCAACGTCATTTTCTATTAACTTCCACATTTTTCTCTTCAAGTTGTACGGAAATCTCGCAAATTGACATTCTAGTCTTCAGCTATTTAGTCATCAGCGTACCAAGCATTCTGGTGGCATTGCTGGGTTACATCGATTCCATTAGTTGTGTGTCTTTGTTGGTAACCAAAACCAAACAACAATACATTACTGCATCGATACTCATTGAGCTTGTTTAGCGAAAGTTCCAGAACAATCGACTTTGGCTGAACGTGACAAACCTCATCTGACCCTTAGCCGGTACAAATACACTAATAGCTCGAGAACGAAATACTTTTAGTATCGTAGACTGTACGATACTAGAATTTTAAATGAAGTATATAAATTATATTAAATAGAGATGCGACTGTCTGAAGTCCGGACATTTTGAACTACAATCCTACTTAAGTGATAAACGTCCAACGTTAACTATTTAAATCTTTGGTTTTCAATAATGTTAAGGTACGCTTTTCATTCATATTTATGAATGAAAAACGTAAACTTACACACAATAGATGACTTTTAGATATCTGAATTATCAAAATGCTTAAATAAGTGTATTATTAGGAATTTTATTTATTTATTTATTTATAAAGTTCGCCAACACAGTGTACACCAATACATTACAAATAAAATTACTAAATTACAAATGTCAAGATAAGTGTCACACACACAGTGTGTCAGTGTGTCTGTGTTTGTGTGTGTGTGTGTTTTCTTGTATTTAGTTAAGGTTGTTGTTTTAACAACACATGGTGGTAGGATACTTTCTAGTACTCGGCTGGCTAGCTACCACCTATAAAGCTATCGAGCTGAAAATCTGCCGCCAAGCACCTAACGGTGTGTTCTGGCAGTCTCTTTTGAGAGTGAGTTCCTTTTCAGGCTTGCTGTATTTACCATCCTCGACCACACTGTCACTGTCATACTGTGGTCAAACACAAAAATACCACTGCTAGGCAAATGTTTTCCCCAATTTTTTTTTTTTTTTTTTTTTTTTTTTTATGTGACAAATAATGAGACGAACGAGACGCTCTCCTGATGGTAAGAGATAACGCCTGTCCATGACCATTACAGCGATTACAGCGATTTTTAATGGTCACATCATTCTTTTGTTAGTAATTTTAGCCTTAAGTTATTTCTTTAATATTGTTTTGTATGCAAAAATGTTAAAATTTGGAAAAATAGTACTTAGGATCTTTTTATTACATTTGTAAAAAAAAAATTGATCCATTGAAGCTTGTACCTATCTGAAAAACTTTAGTAAGCAGCATCGTTATATTTCCTGTTGATACTTATTATAAGCAATTTGAAAATTAATTTCTCCAGTGAAAATCTCATATCTAGTGTTCAAACGCTAACTATAAAATATGGACACATAATTTATTCAGAATAAAAGTTTCCATCTAACTGATTGAAACATCAATTATAAGAGGATACCTGAATGGACTTACGCAGTCCCAATTATAAAGTTTTAGGTATTTCAATTTCGTTTCAGTAAAATAATTAATGTTAGTTAGTTATTTGAGCCTAGTGGTTTTATTAGGAAACGAATTGTAATAAAGCAATAAAACACAAATTTAAGTTGGTATAAAATATTATAGGTATATGTATACAGGGTGACTCGAAACTCAACGTCAAGCGAGCTTGGGGTGAGTGCGGGAGGCATACCAGTTCTAGCGGAAAAAATATATCTTTTAGTGTTCTCCTTTTTGTATTTCTCAGAATGTTTGAGTGCAGTAATTATTATGATTTTTTTCAATGAAGATGTTCTAATATTTTTACATTCATTTATTATGGACTAGCGGACGCCACGCGGTTTCACCCTCGTAGTTCCTTTTCCTGTAACAGGCATAAAAAGTAGCCTATGTCACCCGAGGATAGTGTAGCTTCCCAACAACGAAAGATATTCTGAAATCGGTACAGTAGTTTCGTAGCCTATTTAATACAAACAAACAATCAAATCTTTCTTCTATATAATAGTATAGATAGACGACAAAATTTCAAGTGTTTTATCCTTTTAATGTATTAAATAAATGGGTCATCTTTTGAAATAACTCGTCTAGGGTAGTAGCATTGTATATTTTTTTTGTTAAAAAGAGGAGTCACATTTAGGTGCGATCATTAAAAAACATAATATCACTTAATTTTAACTGTAAAGTTGTTTGACCGTAATTGGGGGGCCATGTATAAAATCGCGAAACGAAGTAAGTCCCAATACCACGTGATATTTCTTTTTCCATTTTCCCCCGATCCAATCACCCCGTGGCCCCTTAACGTTGAGTTTTGGGACAACCTGTACATTACGGATCAACTTGTATTATTGTCATTTGATACGGCTAGATCTCATATGTAACTTTGCTATGACCGGGAATTTCATTTGCGGTTCCCGCGACGAAATGTTCGTACACGCAAACACACACAATCACGCATACATACACATACAGGGTGTTCATAACTTTAGCGCTTAATACTCTGAGACACTGAGCAGCGATTAAACAATTTTATAGGTACCGACTAATAGAAATAAAATGAATGAATACTAAATGTATTACACCATTTCCACAGAACAGAGCGTTTGTTCTAGAACAGACAAGCTGTACTCACACATGCGCAGTGAGCTCACATTTATAATGGAATCTGCATAACGTGACGCTGTCTTCAAGCCTCTGCGATAACTCGCGTATTCGACGCGGGATACTAAGGTTTATTTATACGCAGTCTTAGAGATAAGTCAAAAAAAATAAAAAAATATCGCATATAAAAAAATATAAACACACAGCGCCATCTGACCCCAAACTAAGCAAACCTTGAACAATGGAAGTCAGATAACTGATAGAATACTTAAATAGTTTTTTTTGTAAATACCTACTTGTAATAGGTACATATCTCTCAAGAAAAAACCTGTCGGTATCTTTCATTCCTTCTATTTTACCCTTTTATTACGAAACTAGCGGCTCGCCCCGGCTTCGCACGGGTGGTCAGAATTATTTAATTAAATTCTAGTAATAAATATAGCCTATGTATGTATCAGGGACAATGAAGCTATACAGGGTTATTGGTAATCAGTCAGCATCCTTTTAAGGGCATATTCAGTACATTCAATACAACAACTTTCGTTCTACTTTTTTTAAAAATTCCTGTTTATTTTTTTCCATACAATAATAAAAAAATAATATCTGTCCGGTCTAAACAAAATTAACTCTATGCAAAAAGCGCGCGCGCACTCTGTGATGTTACCTACAGCTTGCCCCATGACGTCAAGGCGTCAAGTGAAGGCGTGGTCGAAGATGGTAAATCACACCTAGCCTGGAATGAAACTGGCTCTCACGTGAGGCTGCCGGAACACACCGTTAGATGCTTGGCGGCAGATTTTCAACTTGAGGGTGGTAGCTAGCCAGCCGAGTACTAGAAAGTACCCTACCACCATGCTATGGTTTCCTCACGATGTTTTCCTTCACCGGCAGCTCAAGCTCATTGTTGAGGTTTGAACCCACGCCCTTCGGCATGCGAACCCACCGCGCTAACCACTGAGCTGTCATCGCTAAATTCAGATTATGTGATGAAGTTTGTTAAGGTCGTCATACCATAGTAACCCCACAATGTAATCGTTACGACGTTAATCGTTAAAGCGTTAACGTAAATTCCGCGGCGTTTCACGTTCTCCGTTATCTCTGTGCATACAAGAACCGGATGCAAATTAACTGTTCTCGTTGTAGTAGGGTTATATTGTCTGCTCTACACTGTCTCTTGAACGAAGGATTCTGTGACACAAAGTGAAGCAATTTCGTGCTTAGATATCTCACTATGTGGTAGATCTCCTTAATAAATACTGCTAAGTGTTGTATAGTAGCTAGCAAAATTACAAAGCTTATTAGACTCGATAATTATAAAACGCAACGAGCGCCGAAGCAGCAGTGCTCTGGACTTAGCATTGGTTTTCAAAGTTCTGAGTACTGCTGCAATGGTCATGGGCAGGTGTCATAGTGGGCTGACTTTAGAAGTCTGCGGCATTAATTCGGCGGTAACTTTTTTTTATATGAAATAGAAGATCTATTTCATATAAAAAAACTTGGTGAAAACTACTTGGTGATAAAGTCTCAAAGTAATGACTTTGAGACTTTCGATGGTTAGTCTCAACTGTCCTGTTATTTTGCTAGCTGAAACTTCAAATTGGAACACAGTAATGTTTAATTTTTCAATGTGCTGCCCAGCCCAGCTGAAAGCAAGTCTTTGGCCTCACTTTCAAAATAGTTTTACCTAACTCGAGCGTATGTTGTAGGTAGATATTTACTTTTGAATAATTTCGAGAATTAAACCATGTAAGACAATCGGTTTTAAAACAACGTGCTTGTTACACAGATGACTTATCCATGTTCTTCTTTAAACTGACTCACGGTGAAACGAACTAATAGGTCGTCTAGCAGCCATTGTAAGCCCTCCAGCGATTCAGCCATCATGTAAAAATAAAGAAGGCCAATTATATAGTTGTACGGCAAAAATATTGAATCAAATCAATTTTTTATAATCATTAATGGATAAACGGCGTATGTAAAGTTAATAGTCCGTCCCTTTCCATCAAAATAATGGCCAGCTCATCTTATAACTTGCGAAAAAGAGTAAAAAGAAAGTTATCAAATCTCGGACAACTGCAAAAGAAAAACTTTGTGAAATGCACTTAGCGATGTAAAATATTCTACTTTACTGAATACGAAAAATTCATAGGCTTTCGTACTTTCTGGAGCTAGAGAGTTGGAGAGTTGGAGATTATAAAAAAGTGACGTAATAGTTACCGCAAGCCTATCAGAGCAATGAAGAGAAAAAATATTTTGTCTCTTTCTCTTTCGTTAATTGGCATGATTGAACGAGCAACATAAGCAAGATTTGCATAACTTTATGCTTTTCATCTTTTTAGTTTTTAACTCCGTGTATTTTGCTAGTATCAATAGTTTTTTATTACAAAAAAATATGTCACTAAATCTAATTACAGACATAATAATATTAAAGCATCCGCTAGTTTCTACCCTGGATTTACATACGTAGTTTTTAACAATATAATTATTATATCTCTACTTACAGTCTGTTTATGATAATAAAAAATATGTTAAAATCATAAAAAATCATAATACACACAAAATTAGATCTAGTCAATAAACAGCATTAACATCTTCGACCACATCGTCACTTAATACCAGGTGAGCTGTGGTTAAACACCTAGATATTAAAAACAACTCCTATAATATTTATCATGCACACATATCATACACCTGGCTCAGAAGCCCTAGGTCCTAGTTCCTGACCCTGCAACACATTCGACCGGGCATCCACTATTAAATTTTACTTTCCTACAAATGATTGCACACGCCAATTTGAAGGCCCAAAGAAAACAAGAGACAAAATGTAGGCCAAGCAATGGCAAGCCGAAGTTTCTTTGGTAGCAGGGAAGTTTCCCTGGTAGCAGGAAAAGTTCGCAACTCGACTTGACTCGCGACATCGAGCGCCAGTGTTTACCAGCAGAGTATGTGTTTAAACAGCAACTTCTAAAAGCAACGTAGGTAACGCACTCGCTTCTGGTACAAAAAGAGACCTGAAAAGCTTTTCCATCTTCTTTAAATCATTCTTTTACAATATTTGGCAGAAACCTCGAGAATGCAAAGACCCCTCGGAAGTCTGCAACGTAAACGTGGTAAAGTTGCTAGTTTCAAGATTTTTGATCGGCTTAATTATGGAGAGTGTGCATCAGATCTGATAATTCATGGTCATGTTCTATATCTACTAAGCTCATTCTTTTATCGAACAGTTAGAAGCTTTTGAAATCGAAGAAAATCAAAAAAAGCGACTTCGTTTCACGGTTGACGTTTCTCATCCGTACCTCGTTTCCGTGCTTTTCTTGTTTCCTGAGAAATGTAATCTAGATCTTTTCAAGGTCTGAGTGAATAGGTATTTTCTAGGTTTGCGTGCTGTATCTTCGACCTCATCATCACTTATAATCAGGCTAGTTAGTAGCCAAAGGCGGGCTTATACGTGATAAAAAAACTTCCGAAATCCTGATGAAAGATCAGGTTATTGGAGCGTCAACCGACGGTCAATCTGGTTCAACGATCAAGCGTGCTGTATTGTAGATTTGCCCTTCGTGATATTCAGATCAAGTTTGTACGAGTATTCATAGCACGGCCGGTTCACACACCGAAGGGCATGGGTTTAAATCCCACAATATGCTTGAGCTGCCGGTGAAGAAAAACATTGTGGGAAACCATGGCAAGGTGGTTGGGTACTTCATAGTACTCCGCTTGCCAGCTGCAGCCAAGTACCTACCGCTATGTTTCGGCAACCTTACTTAAAGGCAGTTACTTTCCAGGCCAGACGTGTCATAAAAAAAATTAAACATCTTTTGGAGCGTTTTCTAAAAGACTTATCCACAAAGACTTGCATTCAAATCCAAGAAAACGTTTCTCATTATTCAGCACGAAAGAATCTAAAATCGTTTCAAAAATCTAAAGCATTTTATGAAAAGGCTGCCAGTGTTGGTTAAATCATAACTTTACCTTTGTGTCAAAGGTGGATCAAAGCAAAAAGATTGAAGATCTTTGGTGCACCATCTAGCGGACGGAAACTAAATTAAAACGAACTGGGTTTTGCAAGACTGGGGTAAGACTTCGCTGAATATTTTATTCAGTCGAACAAAAAGTCATTTTTTTATTTTATTTTATTTTAACCTTTACTTGTCTATTTTTTTTTGTTTTTTATTTTTTATAGAGGGTTTAGTCAAACATGACTATGTCACCCTCATTGGTCTCTTACAAAAATATAAAATCTGTAATGTCCTATGATATTATTTATTTATTTCTTATATCCTACGCTTATCCCACTAATATTATAAATGTGAAAATTTAGATGGATGGTTGTTTGTTACTATTTCACGCAAAAACTTCTGACGGATTTGGATGAAATTTGGTATGGAGGTAGCCGAGACCCTGAATTAACACATAGGCAACTTTTTATCCCGAAAACATGTAGCGGGTAACACCACGGGGCGCAGCTAGTACCAAATAATTTCGACTGTTCTGCTAGCTTATTTAGGTAGAATATATTTTATGTGTATAATAATTATAATAATGTGTGTAAATAGTATAATTTAAGGTATTTTTTCTTTTGTTTAATAAATAATTGTCTTTTATGTGTAGAGTGTGGGTTCGAATCCCACCCAAGACAAACATTTATGTGACGATAAATGTTTGCTCTGCGTCTGAGTGTTATGTATACAAATCAGAAGAATGTATTTACAAAAAAGTATACAAGTATTCTATCAGTTATCATAGTTCAAGCTTTGCTTTGTTTGGGGATAGATGACGCTGTGTGAAATATCCTACGATATTTAATATTATCATTAAAATCATTGTTACAGAAAAAGCAATGTTAGCCAATTTGGATATCGAACTAGAGACCTTAAGTTCTTAAACCACTCACACTAGTTGAACCACAGATGTCGTTATAAGCCAAATGACAGAATAAAAAAACCTTTAAAAATACGTTTCAAATTATAACTTTTAGCTAAAAACAAATGACAGCTACAAATCTTTATGCAATTATCCGTTTGACACGTGTTAAGCATTTTGTCACAAAAAGCTACAGTTCTCGTTCTAAAAAATACAAAAAACGCATCTCACATGTGGCGCTCTTGGATGCAAACGTGTTACTTTGAACTTATAAATAGAGATGACATAAGAGAGTTTACTGACTTTTTGGCCGGAAAACTGTCGACTCACCTCAAATTTCCGAATAAAGATTACGAGAGATAAAACTGTCATGTATGAGTTGAAATTAGAGATACTGAAGTCGAGAAGCACGCCAAGTGGCCGATAGGTAAGGAAAGACGCCTTGGTGGAAACTCAGTTTCAAAACTTAGTAAAACAAGAGTATCTGAGTTACTTGATTATATAAAGCTGTGCTCTTGCGAACATATTTTCTTCTCCATTCTTATATTGCGGTAAACAAAGTAGACAGCCCTGTTGGTTCATTGGTAGAGTGTCTGCTTCAAGAGCTGAAGGGCATGTGTTCGATTCCCACTCAGGGCATACATTTTGTGAATAAACAAATGTTTATTCTGTGTCTGGGTGTTCTGTATGTATTATAAGTATGTATTTACAAAAAAAAAGTATTTATTCTATCAGTTATCTGACTTCCATCACACAAGCTCTGCTTGGTTTGGGGCCAGATGGCGCTGTGCGTATAGTCCTACGATATGTACTTCATTTATTTATTTATTATCACAAAAAAATATGTTAGAAGAACATTTTTTACCCGACTACGGTAAAGCCAACAGGAAGAAAGGGTTACATTTTAGCAGTCTATGTATGTATGTATATATTTGTGTGTTCACGGCTGTTATCTAAACGACTATAAATATGTATTATATGTAATACAATTATTTAAAATGAGAATTTTTTTTTGTTTTTAGCGCTAGATTTTTCAGTAGTCGGGTTTCAGTGTTTGTACTTACTTCCTTACGTATTTTGGCTGACAAATATCTTTTCTCCTCCCTATTTTAAGTTGAGAAGGGTTTTATACGTATTTATTGAGTAAACATATTGTGACTGAGAAAATAATCATAATGATACATTTTGTTTTTGTTCTTTTATGCTTTTTCATTTAGACACTTTTTTTTCTCTTTCTTCTTGGCATCGCACTCTGTGCATTCTGCCAGTTTCGATATTTCTTAATTTTGTGTACAATCTTCAGTCTTCAACTTCTTTATCTTAACATCCATGTATTTCAAGGCTTTGATTTCATGTAGTGAGAAAACGGGGAAACCATAGGACGCGTAAACATAGACACGTTTTACCAACCAAAGATAATTTTAACAACATCATAATTGTAACTACTTTCAACTGTAAGAAATAATAAAGTTAATTTAATGTTGGTTTGATTATTATTATATTGTAGCGATGATAACTGAGTGGTTAGCGCGGTCGGTTCGAATGCCGAAGGGCGTGGGTTCAAAACCCAGCAATCAGCTTAAGCTGCCGGTGAAGGAAAACATTGTGAAGAAACCATAGCATGGTGGTAGGATACTTTCTAGTACTCGACTGGATAGCTACCACCTACATCAAGTTAAAAATCTGCCGCCAAGCACGGTGTTTTTTTTTTTTTTTTTTTTTTTAATGGTTGACAGGCTAGGAGTTTGACCACAGCTGATGTCAAGTGAAGGTGTGACCGAAGATGGTAAAGCACACCTAGCCTGGAATGCTACTGGCTCTCAAGTGAGGCTGCCGGAACACACCGTTAGATGCTTGGCGGCAGATTTTCAACTTGAGGGTGGTAGCTAGCCAGCCGAGTACTAAAGTACCCTACCACCATGCTATGGTTTCCTCACGATGTTTGCCTTCACCGGCAGCTCAAGCTCATTGTTGGGGTTTGAACCCACGCCTTTCGGCATGCGAACCTACCGCGCTAACCACTGAGCTATCATCGCTACAAAGTTACTCTCAACAGCCCAGTAATTTCGCTAGCTGCAGTACCCTTCAAACCGGAACATAGTAATGTTTACACACTACTGCTTGGCGGCAGAATATCTGGTACTGCGATGGTACCTACCTAGACGGCTTCCTGCTAAGGAAATCTACCACCAAGTAAAATGTGTCTCACATAAGAGCCAGTTTCATTCCAGACTAGGTGTGTTTACCATCTTCTACCACACCGTCACTTAACATCAGGTGAGCTGTGGTCAAAACACCTAGCCAGTGAAACAAAAAAATAATATTATAGTAGACGTGGGGCTTGATGATCGCGAAAAGCAAGAAGAAAGGATAGTTCAAAGGTAAAACTCACTTCAACAAAGTTAAACATCCAACAAACAACATAGGAAACTCGCGTCCTACTTCCTTGGTATACTATTTTTCAAAACCGCGTAAAAAATATCATGTGTACCAAAAACGAATGGCCACATCAAGCATTTAATGTTGCAGTTACACTAAAGACAACAATAACAACATCGAAATCGTACCCGGGCTATAAACTTGTGAATACATTAGTTTGTTGAACGCACCATTTACTGTTATGAACTGGGTTTTCTTGCCTTACACCGCAGTTTCGGTATACTGGAAAAGCAGTATCCCAACTTTAACGTACCCTCAAAATACTACCATCGTCATCAGCCTTTTATAGTCCACTGCTGGACATAGGCCTCTACCAAGACACGCCACTCAGCCCGATCTTCGGCTTTTCGCTTCCATACCACCGCCAGCAGCTGTCCTACGTACCTATATAGTCACTCCATCAAGTCTACCAAAACATTATAATAGAATAGAATAGAATATAACTTTATTATACACCAAAACAAAACACAACAACATACAAATATGAAAAAAATAGAGATACTTAACATAACAAAACAATATAATACATATTTGGTGTATAATGGCGATCTTATCGCCTAGAGCGATTTCTTACAGACAACCTTTGGATGGAAAGAAAAACAGAAATAGATATTAGATTGGTGTAGAATAAGAACGTAGTATGTATTGGAATGTATTCAAGTTGCGAATGATTAGGTTTTTTTTACGTGTGGTCGAAGATGGTACACGCTCATTTTCAACTCGAGGATAGTGGCTAGCCAGCCGTGTACTAGAGAGTATCTTACCACCATTCTATCATCTCCTCACGATGTTTTTCGTCACCGGCAGCTCAAGCTTATTGGAATTTAAACCCATTCCCTTCGGCGTGTGAACTGACCGCACTATCCTTTTCTATTTCACAAATGCTCCGGTGATGTTGGCTTTAAATAGTATAGTCACTGTATGTATAGTTTGCGTTACTTTGCCGGTATTTATCGCGTATACCACTGCACATATCTGAAACCAACTTATTTAATACAAACCAAATAATTAAACATAGCAAATTAGTCTTTATTCGCCTGTAATAAGATACATCTTATACAAAGAAGTGCTTCTTAAACGTAGAGTTAAAATTGTGAGAGTGCCACAAGAAATCATAGCTAAGTTGGAAGCCCGAAGAACCGCATCGTGTATTTTTGGCACAAAAACAAATGAGAACCGTTAAGTTTAAAATGAATTATCTACGGAACCCATTTGAAAATTATAATAATCCTCATTGCCTATAGACAATAGATTTATACAGCCCTGTTGGCTCATTGGTAGCATGTCTGCTTCAAGACCTGTGGGGCGTGGGTTCGATTCCAACCAAGGACAAGCATTTTGTGATATAAAACCCAATGTTTGTACTGTGTCTGGGTGTACTGTATGTATTATAAGTATGTATTTACAAAAAAAAAAAATTAAGTATTGTATCAGTTATCTGACTCCCATAGTACAAGTTTTGCTTAGTTTGGGGTCAGATGGCGCTGTGTGTGATGTCCTACAATATTTATTTATTTATTTATTTAATAGATAAAAATAATTTTGCGTATATTAATATCGTTCTTTGTAAAACTTTGTATGACCCACTATGTTTGGTAGTGACCATTATGTATGGCTGTGACCCATTATGTATGGCAGTAACTATCATGTATGGCTGTGATTTATTATGTATGGCAGTGACCCATTATGTATAGTAAGTGACCCACAATGTATGGCAGTGATCATTATGTATGGTAGTGACCCATTATGTATGGCTGTGACTATTATATATTGCGTAACGTACTGTGTATGTAGTAACTATGATTGTGGTTAAGTAGCTGCTAGAAAAAGCCAAATTAAGTTGTGCAATTAATTTGTACAGTATCCTAAACGTATCTAATACGTTGCGGTGATATTTCTAATCTAGATAGGAATATAAAAAATCTTTATTTGTTCTTCATTACCGCCAAAAGTTTACAAAAATGCACGATAAGTAATACACAATGCACACAATATACATTATACAGCCCATAGGTACGTATGTTGTTTACATGTAAGCAGACTGTGGTAGCATTTAACCTTTTTGAAACAACGTGTAGGTGTATTATTTTCTTGTAGAATACCGCTCTGTTTTCAGGATTTGCAGTGCAAACAATACCAAATAAGATAATAGACCAAAATAGACCACATTGGCATACAGAAACGGATTAGGTCTGCGTCGGGCTTTTACACTCATAAAAATACCCGTCGATTTATTCCCACTTTATTTCATCGTTTGACAGATAGTGCTTGGGTACATTGTTCAAATTTTACCACACTAATGTACAACTACCGTTGAATTGTTACACAATTCTGAACTTTATAATGCAAGGAATAAAGAAAAGAGTGGGTCGAATATTACTTCTCAGAGTTGTGGCGATGTTTGTACGGTAATAGTTGAAATTCTAACCACGTTGGTTTCACATAGCCCCTGAATAGATATCTAGCGAAATGATACGGCTCTCTCGATACCAATAAAAGCTTGATTTATGTAAAACACTTGCAAATCCACTGGAATGGCCAAAAAAATACATTGCGTTTGTGGCGAAAACGAAAAAAAATTGTGTCTAAATACTATGTACAATGTACCTACATATTTATGAAATAAATATTTTAAGGACCAAGCTTTTAGGTATAACTAATATGTTTAGCTGTAAGTGTCTAGAATTATCATAATTCATTACCTTTCTATTATATTGACATAATTATTTTATATGTGACATATTATTTGATTGACATCTTCATTGTATTGACATGTGTTATGATTTTGATATTTTTAAATATGAATGGAAAATGACCTGTAACTTTGGTGTTCTTAATAAAAGATTTGTATTTGTATGTTTGCTTCGAGAGCCGAAGGGCGTGGGTTCGATTCCCACCCAGGACAAACAGTTTGTGGTATAAACAAATGTTCTGTGGCTGGGTATGTATTTACAAAAAAAAAGTATTTAAGTATTGTATCAGTTATCTATCTTCCACAGTACAAGCTTTGCTTAGTTTGGGGTCAGATGGCGCTGTGTGTGATGTCAAAAAAAAACTTTTCGATGCTTTCTGTTTGCTCTTCAATTAAACATGTTTTTTTTATATCTAAAATTATTAGTATCCCTGCAATGGTCACAAACAGCTGGTGTTATCTCTTAACACCAGGAGCACAGAACTTTGAGTAGTAAAACAAAGTCGAAAAGTGCTTTGTCGCTTTTTACTTTGAGACTTTCGATGATTATTCTCAACAGCCCTGTAATTTCGCTAGCTGCAGTTTCGAAATTGTACTGAGATTGTAAATCAGTTTTATGTTTCACAGATTATGCTATTATGACTAACTTTACGACAAGAAAAAACTTTTATTTATTCCTTTAGATTATATTAAAAATGCTTTTTATTCTTCCGATGTTGCTTGGAATACAAATACAAAATAACCACGAAGACCTTTGTGCTAAGGCTGCCTTAAATCTAAATTAAATCTATTTTCAATATATTTTTTTTTTTTTATGTTTATTGTGGTGTCAATTAATTATTATCACTGTGTTGTACTACTGATTTTTATTTAATGTAGCCGTACAAGAAAAAGTTTTAAGAGTAATGAATTCTAAAGCAATACCCTGAACTTTGTTTACTCAAAATTCTGAGTACCGCTGCAAAGCTTGCGGATATTCACTATCTCTTACCATTAGGAGAGCGCCTCGTTCGTCTTATTACAAAAACTTCCAACTTTTTGTGAATGAATAAGCCGCCCAACAAAAATACCGTCAAAAGCGATTAGCATTCTATACAAAAAAAAGCAAAATTAACTAACTTTCACATAAATCAATAAGGAAAAGAAACTTTGACTCAACTTAATTTAAATAAAACAGAAAAACTCACATTTTCCTTGTTCTGTGGAAATGTGTCAGTACTACCGTAATTTCCGCACTGAAATGTAAAATGAATCTAATTAGGAAATGTGGTTTTCCGCTCTGTGATTCTTTTTCTGGGAATGTTTTTGGGGTGTTTTGTATATTAAAAAAAGGTAAATTACAAACTTTTTAATCTTGCAGATTTATCATAACATTTTTTGTATAAAAAATGTCATTAAAATAAATAATTATTAGTCATTATTAATCTATCGATCTAAATCTAAACCTGATGTTAAGTGTAGTGGTTAAAACACCTAACCTGGAATGGAACTAGTTCTCAAGTGAGGCTGTCGGAACACACTGTGTAGTGCTTGGTGACAGCTTTTCAAGTTGAGGGTGCCAGTCGAGTACTGTAAAGTACCCTACCACAACGCTATGGTTTCCTTACAATGTTTCCTTCGCAGCTTTTCGCAGATTAATCTAAAGCTCATTGTTGGGGTTTGAACTCACACACTTCAGCGTGAGAACCTACCACAGAACTATGATCGCTACAACTAATAGTACATTTATTATTAAATGTTCTAGGTATATGTTAATTGACGTTGGTTAGATAAGTACTCAATTTTTGTATGTATTTCAACTACTCGGGGAATAAAGGCACTTTTATTTTACTATTTTAAATTGTGTCCATTCCAATAACGATTCCCATCGGTAGTTATTGATTACGGCGAAAACCTCGTCGTCATCAAAATGGCTGTAATGGCCGACAAAAAAGCGCTGACATTCACACTCCGCTTTTTGTAGTTATGGCTTAGTGGTTACCACATACAGTTCACACGCCATAAGGCGCATATTCAAGAACACAAATTCTTGCTCTTCCTTATCTAATTTTTACTACTGTCACTATGTTTTTAACAGATTTCAAAAGTGGTAAAGATTCTCGGTTTAGTTGGTTTTGTTTTTTTTGTTATACAAATCAAAATATCAAAATAACACCAAAGTTACAGGTCATTTTTCCATTCATATTTAAAAATATCAACATCATAACATAATTATGTCAATACAATGAAATAATATGTCACATATAAAATAATTATGTCGATACGATTAAATGTCAATAAAAACAAAAATATTATAATTAATTACATAATAATTCAATAATCTCTTATTTTTAAAATCGTCAAAGTTATCTCAGGGCATTTATAAATCGATTTGGAAAATTTTGTTTTAATATGAAAGGAAAAAAGTCATGTCGATATTATGTCGCCAAGTACCTAACTATAACTAAAATAAAGTCTATTCCAGGCTAGGTATGTTTACCATCTTCATACACATCGTCACTTAACATCAGGTACGTTGTGGTAAACTGGCTAGATGTCCACCTTGCCTAGCAATGTGTTCTGACAGCATCAGAAATTTGAGTTCATTTTTTTTTTTTTAAGCATGGATATTTTTTTAAACAAAAAAAAAACTCTTAAATTAATACTATTTACAAAATTTATGCAAAAAACTTAATCTAAAAGTCCGTGAGACGAGGGATATGTGTCCAGAATGCTGGCAGCATTGCCACGCTGGATGGCAATGCTTAGCTTTTGACCAAAGTAGATACCAGCATTCTGGTCACCTGAAGCCTCCCCCTAAACGTTTGGCCAAGTCCCGATACAGTTCAAGAGCGGCCGGCCCCCACGGGTCTAAAGTTTCAACCGACACAAAAAGATACATTCTATCTAAATAATTTTATTTGTGCCGTTTGAGGTTTTCAGCTTTAGATGCGGCACCACCAGCTTGTCCCGAAGTCACAGGTAGATGAGGCGGCGCCTAGGTGTCGACACAAGTGGCGTCCCACACAAGAGGCCGTCCCATCTTCCATGGGATAAGGATCATCGCGTCGGGCCTCTTGCCGTCGTCACACATTAGTCCGTTGGGTTTAAAACTGATGGGACGCCGGCACTGACAAAAGCCGTCGAGATGACGTCGTTTAAGCTGGCGTGCCGCGATATACGCCCAGCACACTTATTATTTTTAAGTTAGATACCACGCTCTATAATATGCAACTAAATGCATTAGCAATCGGTGCTACAAAATGATGAATTACCGTCTACCATCTTTGTATTTTAGACACATATTCGCGATGCCTCTATTCAGCTAAACAGATTTTCATGTATAATTGAAACAATCTCTCGACAGCTACTTCCCAACTTTCCCAAGTACTATAATTGGTACACACAGATTTGTAAATACCCAGTATTTGCGTAGCAATAATGTATTATTCATAATGAGGGGTATTTGCAAGGCAAATCCAAAATGTGCGGTTACATAAATTCTAATGAAACATTCACCGGCCAAAGTTGATCCGATCAATATGATTAATGAATATAATTCACTTAGTAACCGGATTTATATTTCATAAATTGTTAGAAGAATTTCAATCTTAACTTTCCTCATAATCGTCATTAGCCGTTTGCTGTCCACTGCTGAACGTGGGACTCTCCTAATGTACGCCACAGAGATCAGTCGACAGCTTTCTGAATCCAGTTTTTGGCTGCCGCAGATTGACACACGACCTGGCCGCAGGTTGTCATACACTACGCTTGATTAAACATGGTCTCCACTCCAGAATGTCATCTGGGTAGGTAGGTACTACCAAATATTCTGCCGCCAAGCAGTAGTGTATTAACATTACTGTGTTTCAGTTTGAAGGGTACTGCAGAAATTACTGGGCTGTTATTGCTAACCAAAAATATGGATATAACATAAAGCGAACTACCGTACGTATCGACTTGAAATTTAATATGTGTCTTATGGAACATTATTTCGGGACAAAAAGTATTCTTTATCTTGAGCTAGCTAATAAACTTTTTTTTTTTTTATTCCCATAAATACACATGTTTTATTTCACCCTGGACCCTATAAAAAAATCAATGTGGACAAAGCCACGGGCAGAAGCTAGTTATATGAAGAAAAACTGTAAGATGCACATCAGAATCCAGTCAAGTTTCAAATAGTTCTTTCAAGCACCGAAAGTTAATCATGAACAGACAACTTTTTTCATATCTTCAAAATGGCTTGATTAAATAAAATCTAGATTTCCAACGGCTTCAACAGCTGGATTCCATTGAATTGGGGTTCGTCGACACTTGGTTCTAACCGCTGAATAAAGAAACTAAAAAGTTGTCTGTGTACGTTTTAGGACAATTTTTTTTAATTTGAAAATTCTGATAATTTTCAAAAAATGGGTCTGCATTTTTTTAAGAAAAATATTTTTGTTCTTTTTCTAAACAAGTGTGTAATATCAGTAAGAAAATTATTTGTAATTTTTATAAGATTAATAAATACTATTAAGACGACGCCGCGCGCGCATTGTACTCAGCTTCGTCTCCGTGATGAAGGCCACCGGTTATGGCCGAGACTATAGTCAGAGTTAAAATGAAACGGGAGTAAAACAAAAATACATTACAACACTTATACAACGCATCTTCTTTAACCATCCAAGCTTCGACCAAATCGACCGCCTCGGTACAAACGACACATTTAGCTTAATGCACGTCATAAGTCCGTTTTGTCAGCAAAAAAGACAATCTGAGAACAAAAAGCACGATGACTGAAGCGAACGAGAACGGTATGTAAATGGAAACGATGAGACATTTGGTGTACTCGTAAATTGAAATTATAGAACAATTTGAGGATTGTAGTGTCGCTTCTAGTCTGAGCTGTCAAATACAGGGTTACGCTGATCGGTAGCTAGTGCTACCGATCAGCGTAACCCTGTATGTGATTACCCTGTATTTTTTTATTTCATATATTATTCACGTCGATGAGTTCAATTAGCGCTTTCGACTAACTAAGTCGAAAGCGCTAATAATAATTTTGGCTTAGCGGTAAATTTTCTTAGCAGGAGATCGTTTATGTACCACCGCAGTATCCGAAACTCCATTCTATTTCGCAAGCTAAGTTCCTTTCTAGGTTAGACTAGCTTACTAATTGTGGTTGACTGCTATACTGCAAGTCAACTACCTGTATAAAAAACAGTAGTGTGTAAATCTTACTGTGTTCCGGTTTAAACTGTTGAGACTAACCATCGAAAGTCGCAAAGTAATGAGTGGAAAAGCAGCGATGCCCTGGGTTTTGTTTTACTACTTAAAGTTCTGTGTTTCACTGCAATGGTCATGAACATGCGTTATCTAGAGAGCGTCTCTACCATAACATTACTTTTACATTAAAAATACTATGCAATAGATACTAAAAAGACTAGTATGTTGTAATGCATTTACAAAAAAAAATTATGATGTTGAAAATCTTCCGACAAGCATTTAACGGTGTGTTGCGGCAGCCTCACTTGAAAGCCAGTTTCATTACAGTCTAAGTGTGTTTACCATATTCGACCAAACCGTCACTCAACACCAGGTGAGCTGTGGTCAAACACCTAGCCTGTCGAGCATGAAAAAAAGTATTCTATCGATTATTTGGTTCTCAACGTAAAGAAAGTTTTGCTGAGCTTGCTACAGTATTAGTAGTAGTATAATTATTTCAAATTAATGTGTAATCTCATTAAATAACTTAATTGTAATTCTTATGAGATCAATAAATATTATTAAACCGTATTCATTGAAACGTCAAATGTATAAGCCTTTAATTCAGCTGATTTTTACAAATCCGCTTTCCTTTGACCGTCAGACTGAATGGGGCGTGCATTCTACTGATACAGTAATGCCTCCGTAAATCAAAGATGGCTTCCCATAATATATTTCCATGTCTGAACGCAACCATTTAATAGCATTTTATACACGTATATGCATATAAAATACTTTTCAAACGTGTTTGTATGCTTTGTTAAGCCTTCTATTCACAAGGCGGCCGATATACAGTTAGATATGTACATAATATTATGTATATTAATATGGATACTGACGTGGTTTTGACACATTTCTGTTTTACTTATGCGAAATTACTCACGTTTATTTATTTTGGCCGCATCCGCTACCCTTCTTCCAGGAGACAAAGCAGAATACAACGCGTGCGTGAGCGCGTCTTGCTTCCCACGAACCGGATGTGGCAGAAACTATAGTCGGAGTATCCGATGTATTAATAAAATATTATGTATATTGTTAAAAAATATGTATATCGGAAAGACATACAACTTATAAGCCTTATCACGCCGTCTGATAGATAATAATCTATAAATCTTTATTTAACAACAAACATTAATTTCATTACAAACATTTACAGATTAATATTTTTACAAACAATATGTTTACAGATTAATATTTTTACATAATTATTTATTTATAGCAAATGATATGGCATTATACATCGGGCCCTAAACTAAGCTTAGCCTGTATCTTGGTGACCCAACTTCAAGATGTTGCCAGCTTTGGTTTTGCGCATGTTCATGAATTTTGTGAAAAAAAAAATATTTATGAACATAATTATAAACAAACTAGATGTCTCTAACTAGATATATGTATAACCCAAGGGTTGGGAGACAGAAGGAAGAAGGAAAGATAGAAGGTAGGGGAGGAAGATGGGAGAAATAAGGGAGGTAAGTTATCTGCTATAGAATAGGAGAGCATTAATATAGAAAATATTGCAAAATCAGACTTATTAAATCATTTTTATTTGTTTTTTACTGGATCACACTTTGTATTTTTTTACTTGCAGAGATAAAAAATATTTAACTATTGTTTTTTTTCTAATAGTTTAATTACAACCCCCATTAATAAAATTAATAACATGAATGCCACTTGGGATGATGTAAGGATAACGATACCCCATACATGTTTAGGCAGACAAACTTACATACAGTCATATATTATACAAACACAAACACATACACGATCTCTGAAAACATTAAAATTTTATTTTCATTTACCATTATAATTTCGATTCTCTAAACTTTTCTAAAATTAAGCAATGTTTCCACGTTGTATCAACTAGCAACTTGTGTGAGAACAAAAGTCCGGAGACATTTTGTATCCCCGTGAATAAGAGGTTTATGTTTGCATTGAGCACTCATTTATTTTCGGCGCACAGTCGTTTACGTTTTACGCTTAGCCAGGGTGCAAATGAACGCGATAGGGTTTTTATCGGGAATATGAAAATAAATACATTTATTTCTGTTTTGTAAATGTGAGCCAGAAACCACCATAACGAATTTCACGTAATATTTTCAAAGTATTTTAAACAGAATTTGAAACGCAACAAAGACCTAAGAACTAAATAACTATTTGAAGATGGAAAATATGGGCATAGTGCTAAGCCAAAAACCCTCTACTGTTTTATGCAAGCAATTGTAATTTACCGCAAATAAAGACCAAAATAAATGCCAGTAGCTGTGATTTCACTGTATAATTATGCTCCATTTGTCCATAAATGGCAAACATTGATTTGTATGGAAATCGAACCACCTTAATACTGTCTATATTCTGTCTATTTATTAAAAGTACGTAAAATTGTTTCGTAAGAAAAAAAGGTACAATATATTTGTCCTTTTGGTGCACACTGGTGCATCGTTAATTTCACCAAAGTCATAATAAACAGGACAGATTGACAGTATTTAATCAAATAAAAATGATAAAAAGTGAGTTTCTGTGAAATTAAAAAAAATGCAATTGAAACTCAAAAAATGCAATTGAACCCCAAAAAATGCAATTGCTATGCATAAAACAATTCAGTGACTATAGCGATATAAATCTCCACGATATGAAAAAAACAAAAACAGCACTTTTATAATTTTATTATAATTAAAGAAAACACACAAGTACCATCGAAATAATTATATATCCCACTTGCGTACGAAACTGTTACATGAAGTCGAATGAAAAACAAATTTATTTCAAATTATTGCACTGAAAAATGGTCCTTAATATTTTGAGCGTCAAGTCGTGTGTAACAGCGGGTGTAACTTTGTGGTTATGACACATTAATGAGTGTGTGGAGTCCGACCGACCCTTGTCAAACGATGGTGACGTTACCGTCAGATTGCGTTTCATCTTCCCATCGATGGTTGTAAGCAGCAGAGATTTTCGGTTTATGCATGTCTGTCCCCAGAGTTTGGCTCTACATGAGTCTAGACCACATTGCAGGTTTTTGTTTTTCTATTGATTGACAGGCTAGGTGTTTGACCACAGCTCACCTAATGTTATGGCTGTGTAGTTGAAGATCGTAAAACACATAGCCTGGAATGGAAATGGCTCACAAGTGAAGCTGCTTCAACAGATTTTCATCAGGTGAACGGTGGTCAAAACCAAGCATAAAAAAAATATTCAATGTAACTTCGAGAGTTAAATAAAATGACCACATCTTAAGAGGTCATCACAGAATCTTTGACGCAACACGTGTTTAGGAGATACCTCAATCTTCAACTCTAACCAGCGACTACTTGGTCACTACCGCTGCCAAAACCAATGTAATTTTTTTAAATCACTTTTTACGTTTTTACTAATCACTTTACAACACAATCAATAAATCTTATCAAAGGATTAACTTACCTATATGTATACTAGTTACTATGATTTTAGGATGTTCCAATATAATAAAACATTATGAAGATCAAAGACAAAGTTCGGGTACCTAATAACCGTTAATCTATACTTTCAGGAAATACCACAAAGCCCTCCTATGGCAAAGTTGACTCATAATCTCTTTTGACTAAAATTACACATGAAACAAGTTGACTGCGAGTTTATAGCCAATTAGTACTCTACTAGTTAGTATTAAAGTTGTAATTCTGTAACAAATAGTTAGCTTTTGATCTCATTTAGGGATGGATTATAAGAGTTGAAAAGATTGTCTATTATTTATTACTAGCTACGAGTCTCGCCTTGACAACTGCAACTTGGCGAATTGTTTAAGAAAAAAATAATTTCTTTACTTAACTTAGGGTTTCGTACCTCAGAAGGAACAAAACGGAAGTCTTATAAGATCACTTTGTTGAAAACCGTATAACCGTATATCTAGAGAACGCGTCAAGTTCAAAAAGATCAAGTTGAAATTAAAACTATAATACTAGATATTATATAGTATGCAGATCTGTAGTCCCTTGCAGCTGTGAAAAAAAAAGTTTTGAAAAAAAATGTTGCAAAAAACCGCATATTTCGACACTCGCAAGAGAATTAACCCTATAGGATACTTCCCGTTAACCTAGAACTATGAAATTCGGCAAGAAGCTTTGTCTTATACCACTAATATTATACATTTAAAAGTTTGGATGGATGGATGGATGTTTGGTATTCTTTCACGCAAAAACTACTAAACGGATTTGGATGAAATTTGGTATGAAGGTAGCTGAGATCCTGGATTACATAGGCTACTTAGATATTCCGAAAACGTGTAGCGGGTGAGACCGCGGGTCGCAGCTATAGAGAAGCACACACTTTAGCAGCGTTTTCCACTGTCTAGCACAATGGACGAGGAAACAAATCGTTTCGTTCGAGCTTTTAGAATATCAACCACGAAATGTCATTTTTGACAAGATTGTGCATAGATTAGTCAGATGAATGATAACAGGTGACTTTTGTCAATCAAAACAAACTGTAAAATTTTCGTCTAAATATTTCTTTATGCATATTTAGATAACTATCTATGATATGCAGTTGTTATAAATTTTTATCTATACTTTATTCTAAATGTCTATTTCTAAGTAGGTAAAATAATGTTACCTACTCCTTGAATTTGATATATTAAGTATAACATACACAGTCAGTTTCTGCGTTAACTTTTTGCTTGATTTCTGCAAGTTATGGACGACGATCCACAAAAACTTGCGCTGGCAATCAAGAAAAACAATAAAAGTTGGGGAAACATTATGGCAAATTAGTTTTTCTGTACCAAACAACATTAATTCAACCATATTAGCGTAATTATTGTGAAAAAATCTGGTGTGAAATATGAATGTTTGTTTCAATGCTGTCTTTTGAACTGTTTTTAACAAAGTCACTAGAAATAGATGGAAATGCAATGTATTTTATGGATAAGGATTAAAAAAAACTCTTTTGTAGACAATACAAAGTAACAACGCAGGATGCCTGGTAGATATGAAATTTTAAAACTATTTTAGCTTAGCACTCCTGATGGTAAGTGACGGTGTTGTCGAAGATGGAGAACACACCTGGCCTGGAATGGAGTTGAATCTCAGGTGAAACTGCCGAAACATACCGTTAGATGCAGTGCTGGGGTATTTGTAATTTTCACAGGAAACCACGTAGCCATCCAAGGTCACTCAGGTTAGTTTTTGTGTCGATTCCCGCATCCGTTAAGCGAAGATGTGGTATACGATTAAGCCCGCTTACCTAAAAGATACCGATTGACCCGCGACTTAAAGACAACCCAGATTGCATCTATCGGAGAACACACGCACAAGGGCACGAAATTCCATTGCTTTGCGATCGATAAAGGTGGAATCGAATTGTTTAATTCGAATTTTATAGGAGCCGTATTGGAAAATGTACTATGAAATGGTATCGTCTTTAGTGTTCCTGGACAGTAGACTGTACAGGCATCTGAAGCGCACTTTCCAAGGTGTATTTGGTAAAACAGACGAGCAACTTTGCATCCATGTTCAAGTTTTTGGACCAAGCGCATTGAGTCGCGTAAAGTTAAGTGCCTTGTAAAGATTTTCCTCTGACAAAAGGTGGTATTTAACGTAATTTTTATTACAGCTCATTCCACCAGTTCGCATCCAATTTTCGCAACTCCACACACAAAGGCAGCGATAATGAATTCTCCTTCAAGATAGATAAGCCAAGATTCGCCTTTCATTCTCTATTCAATAAATCATTCCGCTGGGCTGGGATCATGGCGTAATACGTTAATAAGCATGATCTTATGGTACAACGTACTTAAGTATAGTTTTTATCGTATTTTGCAACTATGTGAAGCCGTACCTGGGAGCCCGTATTACTGACAATCCAGTTGTCTGGATTTGAATCTCATGGCACAAGGCTTTGTATTTTTAACCAACTTTAAAACAATGCTCAATTGCTCAATTCGTCGAAATCGAACAAAACCAAACAAACAGAGACAGACAGTTATGAAACGGGGCTTCCCTCAGCCTGATGCTGATTACTCGAAGGCGCCTGGACCGATTCGATAGATTATTTTTTTGGTTAAAAGGGTATACTTTCCAGGTGGTCCCATTGTTCCCAAGTCAGGATATGAAGATGGGATCCCAGAAAACTTGAGGACAACTCTCAAATTTTATAGGGACAGACAGATTTTCTAATCGAGGGCGGTAGCTAGCCAGCCGACTACTAGATTTACAATATTTTTGTCTCCTGAATTTATGGGCCAAACATTTTGACTCCAAATTAATTACAGATATAAATACTTTGTCTACTAAACATAATTATAGTATCACGGCATTCGCCTTGTGACGCTCCATCGTCAAGTTATGAAACACTTTCATTATAAATTCTGCGTATTTTCACTCAATAGGTAAGTTTTAAACAATAGAAGGGTTCACAATCTGAAGCCGATTGTACGTAGGAAGATAACCCTTCTAATAATTCAAGCTAGGTAAGCAATACACCTAGCTCTATAAAATCCAGTCCAGATATAAAGAGACCTACACAAGTTCATGTTAATGCAACCAAGCATTTCCTTTCATCACGCGTTTCATCAGCGTATAAACAATACTTTGTTAAAGGGTACTGCAGCTAGAGAATTTACAGAGCTGTTGAGACTAATCATCGAAAGTCTCAAAGTAATGAGCGCTAAAGCAGCCGATGCCTTTGATTTTGGTTTGTTACTCAAAGTTTTGAACATGCGCTTTCTTTTTACCAACGACGGAATGGAGACAGTATATGCGTTTGGGGTGAGAGGATGTTTGTTTGTGCAAACCCATGTTGCCATTTTTCTCCAATACTACTAGTCCGATTTTATTGCAGTTTTCAGTTATGGGTTCGGGTTTCATTGGTGAATGTTTTTTGATAGGTGTTACAGTGGCAACTCAAAAGTGGCAGCACACATTGTTTGTGCAAATCCATGTTGCCATTTTACTATCAGAAAATCGTGTGGTTCGTCTTATTACTTTACATTAAAAAAAAATATTATGAAATTTTTTAGTCAGTAAAATTTATTGAGCCCCTATTTTGTAACTGTATCTTATTTGTCTCTGTTTGTTTGGTTTTGTGTTACAAATTAAAAGTTTATTCTTTTTTTACTTCAGTACGTATCTGGGTCTTTGATCTGAATTGTCACTATATTATAAATTTTAATGTTTGTGTGTGTGAGTGTGTATGCGTACGTGTGTATATGTTCATGTATTGTATGTTTCTTACAGTTTCACACCTTGTTGAGGAATGCAATTCCAAATTAAAGCTTTTTATCCTGGAAAACGCCAGTGAAACTTGCGGAGTGCAGCCAAGTTATTAGTACTTCAATGACTTTAAATGCTTTACTTAAGAGCGCCAGTTAGAATTAAATAACGTTAATTAGTAGCGAACACTTCAGTTTTGTATTGCGCTGAAGTTTTCAGACTTTTATTAATTTTCAGTGTTTTCAAGTGAGATCTAAGAAATATTTTTAAAATAGCTTCAGAAATTTTATTATTTTTATGGCTGACAAGCTAGATGTTTTACCCCAGCTCACTTGATGTTAAGTGACGGTATAGTCGAAGATGGTAAACACACCTATCCCGGAATGGTACTAGCTCTAAAGTGAGGCTGGTGGTACACCGTTAAGTGCGTAGTCGAGTACTAGAAAGTAGCCTACCACCACGCTATGTTTTCCTCACGAAGTTTTTCTTCACCGCAGCTCGTTGTTGGGGTTTAAACCAAAGCCCTTCAGCGTGTAAACCGACCGTGCTAACCACTGAGCTATCATCGTTACAAACAATACCAATAATACCAGTTCTATTGGTAGCTTTACCAAAGCACCAAGTGTATCCGCGCTTAAGGTTTCACAATACATAAGGTAGGAGGTAGCTGTCGATTAATTCATCCTTTTCATAGAACGTTGGTGAAACTTTGATAAATGCTGTTATGTTAGGTCGCTCACCTTTCGTGATCTACGATCAAACTGGGCCACTTGCCAATATTTTGGTCATCCTTTTCAGTAGCAGGTATAGCTATATTGACAAAATCCGTAAACCTATAGTAAAACTTAATTATTCAAAAGCAGATTGGACTAAATACCGCGATATTCTTAATCGTAATACTGTATTATCGTCTAATATTTTCGAAACGGAAAAGGAGATAGATGCGACTATCTCGCAATTTCAACGTCTCCTACTAATGGGTAGAGATGCATGTGTACCTGTCTCAACATTTAAACCATGGATTTCTTGCTCGTTGCCCCGACGTATCAAACGTTTGATAAGCAACAAAAATCGACTACGTAGGTATGCTGCTAAAGAAAATAACACCTTATTGCGTCGGTTATTGTACTCGCAAATTAACCAACTTAAAAACAAAATTACACTTTCAATAAAATGTTACAATGACAAAGCTTGGAACACGAAATTGAACAAAGTTGATAACCCTAGTAATGATCTCTGGCGCATTGTAAAACAGTTGCGGCCTTCTAGCTCAGCTATTATCCCTGCACTCAAGCTAGAAAACGGCTCCCTAACCACCAGCCAACAGGAGCAATGCAATACTCTAGCTAATTCCTTTTTAAATAACATGCTGTTAACTCATGATTGGCCAAGCGATGTTATGCCTGCCATAGAACTTTCAATATCGGAACTGAACAATCAAACCAACAATGAATGCATTACCTTAGTTCGACCACTTGAGGTTAAAAAATGCATAGTTGAACTAAAATTACGTAAAGCTCCTGGCCCAGACCAGATAACTAACCTTTTAATAAAAAATTTACCACAAAAATCCATCGTTATGTTAACAAAAATTTTTAATGCATGCTTAAACTTGAATTATTTTCCTCTCCCTTGGAAAATGGCCAAAGTTATTGCGATACATAAGCCTGGAAAGGATACTGGTGATCCAACTTCTTACCGACCCATCAGTCTCCTACCATGCCTTGGCAAGCTTTTTGAGAAGATTATACTTCGACGCTTGCTACGCACTACAGACAACCTCTTGATAGATGAGCAATTCGGCTTCCGGCAAGGCCATTCGACAGTCCAACAACTAGCTAGGGTTGCCGACATCGTATCACACAATCTCAATCTAAAACAATCTACCGGTATGTTTCTCTTAGATATTGAAAAAGCTTTCGACACAGTTTGGCATAAAGCACTCCTGCATAAGCTGATTTCGTCAGGTATCCCATTTCCGCTCATCAAAATCATAAGCTCTTACTTGGCAGATCGTAGTTTTCGTGTTTACATCCAGGATGTCTTTTCTCCTCTCAAGCCTGTGCCTGCAGGTGTCCCTCAGGGCTCCATATTGGGTCCTCGCTTATTCATTCACTTTTTAAATGACATTCCTATACAGCCACGAACCAATATTGCCTGTTTTGCCGACGACACAGCCTCCTTTACATCTGCCTCAGATGTTGATCTGATTATCGGTCGACTCCAGCTTTCCATCGATCTTCTTGTAGACTACTTCAAAAAGTGGAAACTAAAAATAAATGATTCTAAAACTGAGGCTATTCTCTTTACTAGGAAGCGAGCTCGGCCAATTAGAACTTTAAAAATAGGTAACTATGCCATTCCTTGGAGTCGTTCCGTCAAATATCTAGGAACTATGTTAGATACTAAACTTAACTGGACTGATAACATATCTAAGCTTTGCCTAAAGGGTGTAAAGGCGCTAAATGTCCTAAGTCCATTGTTAAATAAACGTTCCAGCCTAAGCTGCATAACTAAGCTGCGAATTTATTGCTCTCTGGTAAGACCATGTATAACGTATGCATGCCCAGTGTGGAGCAGCACCTGCCAAAACAACATAAAAAAGCTTCAGGTCATACAAAATAAAACGCTTAAGTATGCCTTCAATACACCGTTTCAAACAAACCTCCAAAAACTACATCTAGAAATAGGTCTTCCAACAATTGACGTTTTTATCTACAAACTTTCGGAAAAATTTTATTTACATAATAATCCACACAACAAAAATAAACTAATCAAAAACATTTGTAAAACTCGTATAAACAATATCTCATATATCGATACGTACGGACGATATAAGCTACCCCATCACTTGTTCCTAGAGTGTTTTGAACGACGAGCGTCATAGTGTGAGCGCGCGCGGTCGGTCGCTGTATCGGCGTGCGCGCCGATCCCGCCCGTATTGCATCCGAAACATCGGGTGGAATTGGCGCGCGCGGCGCGCGGCGGGCCGGCCGGTACGTGCTTGTGTGCATGACCACCGCATGACGCGTTCCTGTTGCCATTCGCAGACTTGCCAGACGTTTCGGCCTACCGCCTAAATTTTTTAAATAAATTCATTTTATCGAACGGAAGCTATTCTAAAGCTTACGTAGCAAAATATTTATGATTACTCTTCTTTATTTATATTGTGTCTTTCATTTATTTTTATTATTTTAAGTTTAATGAGAGCCTACGTGCTCGATAAACAGTTGACTTTGTAATTATTTGATGTGCTACTAGGCTTAGTTTTTACACTAGTAATTGTACAATTCTATTTTCTTAAGTCAAATAAAGATATTTTAAAATTGAAAATATATTGACAAACTACTACAATTTTGGTTATTATGGACAATATCGTGCTGAATTCAATTGAATTCTATAAAGAAAAAGCCATCAGTCATGGCACTTTGCGAATAAAATTTGTTGAGTTTGTGGTACAGAAATGTCAGAAAAATTCACTATTTTAAATTAACACTTCAATACGCGTATTACGGGCGCTAATCCATTTTTCATAGGTACATATTGGTATCGAAATCTTGACGATATCGAATCTGAAATACTTTTTGGTATAAACGTAATGAGACGAACTAGACGCTATCCTGATGGTAAGAGATAACGCTTGTCCTGAACTTTAAGTAACAGAACAAAGTCTAGGGCATCGCTGCTTTGGCCTCCATTACTTTGAGACATTCGATGGTTAGTCTCAACAGCAATGTAATTTTATTAGATGCAGTACTCTTTATACTGGAACAAAGAAATATTTACTGGGCGGCATAATATCTGGTACTACGGTGTTCTCTACCTAGACGACCTAAGAAGATTTACCAGTAAGATAATATTATGCTGAATAAAAACTCCTTGGACCAAAATTAACAAAATTGTATAACTATACAAACAAGTTTACTGTACATTCAAGCGATCGATCAGTTTTTTTTCTTCAGTTTTGGCGTCGCATTTTGAGCATTTGCCAGTGTCAAGTGTTTTATCTTTTTAAGTTTCAAAGGTTAAATAAGTTGCCTCGTAGCTATATATATAATCAAAGTCCAGTCTTGGTCAAGTACAGTCCGTGTCAGTCAAGGTCAGTCATGCTTTAGTAGAGTAGTGGCGACTTTACTATGAAGCTTCGATGGAGTTTTGGAAGCAACACGAAAAGTCATTTTTCACCACATTTTATCATTTTCCCACACTCGCGCTTGTAATTCGGCACTTTATGATTAAAACACCACCATTTTTATGCATAAAAACAAGGAAAAAATATAACGGGGCGACACGACTCTTTCCGCGTTCCCGCCAAAACTTCATCGATCAGTTTTTTTTTTCTTTGGTTTTGGCGTCGCGTTTTAGCATTTGCCAGTGTCAAGTATTTATATATTTTCAAGTTACAAAATTAGTTGTTGTTATCAGTCGGTTAATGGAATTTAAGATACGTGCCACCTTGAGGTGATTCTTTAAACCATCTCACAAGTGAGTAAGCGGTTGCATAAAAAATTAGTTACGAAGTCTTCACTATAGTAAACGTTAGTTTATACACGCGTCACTAGATGGCGTCGTTTCGCATTAGCATTATTTTATTTGTCACCTTGCAATGCCCAATCGACTGCTAATTTAGTTGAAAATCTGCCGCCAAGCATCTAACGGTGTGTTCCGGCAGCCTCACTTGAGAGCCAGTTCCATTCCAGACTAGGTGTGCTATACCATCTTCGACCACACCTTCACTTAACATCAGGTGAGCTGTGGTCAAACACCTAACCTGTCAACCAATAAAAAAAAAAAAAAAAAGTTACATTAAATTTTTTTGATAAAATTAATCTTCTATTATTTCGACTATCGTAAACATGGGTCTAAATTATCTATTATTCAGTATCTATGTTAAGTACATGCTTATCTAAACCCCCTTATCATACTTTATTTTCATGGTTTTTTTTTATGGTTGACAGGCTAGGTGTTTGACCACAGCTCACCTGATGTTAAGTGATAATGTGATAGAAGATGATAAAGCACACTTAGCCTGGAATGGAACTGGCTCTCAAGTGAGGCTGCCGGAACACACCCTTAGATGCTTGGCGGCAGATTTTCTATGATTTTTCGTCAGAATTTGTTCATTGTAGTTATTGCGAAGCAATTTACAAATTAAGAGCTTATTAAAATAAATACAATTGGTTAGTCTATAAAACCGGTAGTTTTATTACAGCAAGTATCTACGTTTATGATGCACTTTTTCGACCTAAATATCACATCGCTAATGTTGATTTCATGAAGATAAAGAGTATGGAAAATCATATCATTTTTGTTTTACAAAACATTAGTAATGTTAGTCATAGTTTTAACGCCTAAAAGATGTATCTAATAGATACATTAATTTAATCGGACGGATCGATATTTAACTGATGCAAAAATTAAACATTCGCATAACGACACAAAAGATTTTCTGAGCAAAAACTGCAGTGATCACTATACTTTCTTAAAAGCATAAATCTCATTTGAGATCCCGCTGCACTTAGGATTGAATATTCAATGTCAGATGGATCAGCAAACACTTTCAATGACACCCATTCCATCTCCGCGTGAATATCTATAGAAAATATTAATTCTGCGTTTTCACAAATCATTGCAGTCGGAGGAAATGTGATACTGATCGTTTTGTTAAATAATGGATCAAATATCTATATTAAACAGCTTAGTGCACATTGTGCTGTAAAACTGATGTATTTTCGTGATGTTGTCGTGCCGGTTGGCACTTTGATTCAATTTAAAATCCTTTCTAAGAGTTTTTGAAACGAACATATAATTAATGACAGTTACGAAGAAATTATCGATATCTGCGAGCTCGCCGCGTTCAAAACGTTTGCTTGCTTGATTAAGATAAAATGATTCTTTTGTTTGTATCCACCATTTCTGTGCTTTATTGGGATCACAATGACACGGCAGCTCCGTTTCATCCGGCTGGCTATCCAATATTAATGTGTCGTGTCTTGAGTTGCATCCAAGTTGCGTATCATCATGTACATTGGCATTTAAGATCGCTTTACTAGAAGTAGATTGTGATTCATGGTTCATTAAAGCATTGGCTCTAGCAGATTGCTCCGCAGTTTGCAGAAACTTCACGATCATATCGCGATTATCGTATTGATATATTCAAACTAAGTCAATAGGCGTCCTGCCACGTCGGTCCTTAATGGTGAAGTCAGCGCCGTGGCTTACCAGCAAGTTTATAAGTTGTAAAATTTGTTTTGCTACCACGATATGCAGGAGTATCCAACCCCAACGATTCAACGCATTTACATCGGCTCCTCGTTCCAGACACATTCTAGTGTACTCTATCTTTTCTTTGTAGCTCATGTAACGAAATTCCGAGACCGTGAATTTTTGTACCAACCACCTTTTTATAATATCCTCCTGGTTATCTATACCTAAACGTTCAGTTAATGTCAACCAGTTTGCTTTAAATCTCTTGTAATCTATCGTACTCATGTTTGTCCAATTCAGCACCACATAATCCTTTTTTAGATTTTCTAAGTCACCAGGATCAAATGTTCCATTAAACAACAACCAGTTTCTTTTCAATTGTTGAAAGGTACTGGAGGTCATGTTTGTCCAATTTAACAACAAAAAGTTCCTTCTGAGTTTTTCGAACTCACTGGAGCTCATACTTGCACCAGTCAACATTAGCCAGTTATTTTTCATACGTTCAAAGTCCTTAGGACGTAAATATGCACCATTAATTTCTATAAAGTACCTTTTCATTCGACTAAGATCTCTAGAGTCCATATATTGTCCAGTCATCAGCAACCAGTCAATCTTCATTTTTTCATCTCTCGCATCTTTTCTATCTTTCCTGCTTACGCTAGTACTAGGATGCTGCTCCCCGGTGAATACTCCGCCAAAATGCGTTCGTTCGACATCATTTGATGGCAAATCCATTATTATTGACCTTGAATGTATCTTTCACAATGGCCTTTCTTTCACTTGTGGCACTAGTTCATAAGATTATTTTGTTCTCTGTACTTTTTTCTGTTTATGGTGTGCACAATAAACAGTTTTATCTATCTATCTTATTTAAAAATGACAATGTTTGCAACGTGAACATGAATAGAAGCCTGCGTTATACCGGAAAGGTCACTTGCACAAACAAGAGATCAAAAGTAGAAACAAATATACACAGCACACAAACCAAAACAAAAAAATATATAAACACTACTTATACCT
Organism: Biston betularia; assembly: GCA_905404145.2. Lineage (NCBI taxonomy): Eukaryota > Metazoa > Arthropoda > Insecta > Lepidoptera > Geometridae > Biston > Biston betularia. The sequence goes on from FR989868.1 coordinate 1,810,030, forward strand.
ACCTACATAATAACACGCATGTCGATTTATCATAGTCGTATAATTAAATTTAATATAAAGTCTGTTAATTTGCCGGTAAAGACAAATAAAAACATATCAACAAGTTGAGTAATACCTACTTGTAAAATATTACTTATATAAAATAACTTTCATTTTAAGGAACAAAGTGAAAAGAAAATAATGATTTTGTTACCGAAATAATTAAAAGAACTTAACGACTTTTACAATTGAAATAATTCAGACAAGAGTGCACAACTACTTAGTAAACGATGTATTACGTATATAAGTGTTAAATTGGAATCTAAAAATGGATGACATTGACAGCAACGAAAATCATGACACTAGATTCTGGTAATGATTCACTTTCACAGTTTTACAGTTACAAAAAGAACGGAGTTTTGGCAGGAACGTGGAACTGTCGCGTTACCACAATAGTTTTTTCCATCGTTTGATTTCGAGTTTGTATGTATAAAATAGTGATGTTTTATTTATGAAGTGCCAAAATGTAGAAAAGTGATATAATGTACTGAAATATGACTTTTTATGTTGTTTTCAAAACTCTGTTGAAGCTTGTAGGCCCACTACAGTCGTCACTACTTTACTGTGGCATGATCAAACTCAATCAAACCTTACTTCGTGTGATTTATTAAACGTATGATACTTGAAAATACAAAAAATACTGGCAAATGCACAAAATACGGTGCCAAAATCAAAGAAAAACAATTGAAATAACCCTAAAAACTTACTCAATACCAACTACAAACTTTATTTGAGTTCATTGACATGCTACGAATTTTTACATACGTAGTATGTAAAAACGTAATTGACTAAATAATGTAACAACAAGTTTTGAGGTTGTCTATTCAAAATGCTTAGAAAATACGATAGTTGCGCCTTCATTCGACTCTACGGTTAAGTTGTAATAATGATTTTCTAGTTTACCCAATGAGAGCGCATGTTTGTGAATCTCAAGGTAATCAGTAGTTTCAAGACTAGCCGTTCCGGGTGGCGTAACAGTTGCGAATAGCAACAGGAGCTTTGGCTTTAGATAGGATTTGTTTTAGGCAATATAACTTTGAGCATCGTTAGACAAATCATCAAAGAGTAATAAACCAAATCAGATTTTAAAATAAACAAATTTTAAGGATTACAATAAGGAAGATATTTTAATCTTTTTTGTAAAAAGTAGAGCTTACCAAGTAAATCAGGTCAATGATGGCAAGAAAGTACCTACCTAATGTCACCTACAAATTGTAATGTCGGTACAGACATTTTTATCTTGCTCTTTCGTTATGGGAGAAAACCATATATTACTAATAAGGTACTAGGTATAGGTAATATACTATTTGGTAGGTCTCTTTAGCAGGAGGTCGTACCACAACAGAAAAATATATTCACAAATTAAGCTACAATTTACTTACGTATGTATAACAACTTTTACGTATGCTTTAGAAAAATAAAATAGGTGTTAAAACATTATAAATTATCTATAGTTCCCATAGTGCAAGTTTTGCTTAGTTTGGGGCTAAATGGCGCTATGTGAAATGTCTGTAACTTATTCAATGTTTATGATACTTTTTTTCGTAAATATATACGAAATAACCCATCGCAGATTAAATGTCTATGTTCGGCACAAAAATCATTGTCCTGGATGTGAATCGATCCCATGCCCAAGACCTCTGGAAGCAGACCAACTACCAAATGAGCTAATAGAGCAATATTGTCTTTTGAAATTAAATGAGCAACTGACAGTAAAATTTGATATCACATTTCACGTTATTACAAGTACTTTGTTTGTTTATAGTACGAACTGAAAAATCGAATTTAATGTACATTAAATCGACCAATCAGTTTATTATTTTATGATATTCGAAATCAAAGTCAAAGTCGGCTTATAAAATTTAAGATTTGCGCCACCTTGGGGTGATGCTTTAAACCATCACACAAGTGAGTTAGTAAACCTTAGTTTATACACGCGTCACTAGATGGCATCGTTTAGCATTAGCATTTATTTGTCACCTTGCGATGCCACATTAATTAACAATTGACTGCTAATTTAGTAACATTTAATTTTTTGTTCCGATAAAATTAATTATTTATTGTGCAACAATAGTCAACACTTGAGTCTAAATTTACTATTATTTTCTATCTTTGTTAAGTACCTACCCTAACCTTAACCTTGAATCGATTACGTTAAAAACCCCTTATCAGACTACATTTTGAGGGTTAAACATGGGAGCCAGTATCGAAATACTCTCTCTAGACAATACAACTCAGAGGTAACATAATGTTTTACCAAAAGAGAGCAAAGTTATTTATGAAATATTTAGATCAACTGATAACGTTGTACTGTTTTTTGGTATTCTTTTCAACATAAGCATGTGCCTACCATAAAGCACATAAGTACTGCAATATGGAGCACTCCCATGTTTTAAATGTGGGCTAGTACCTAGACCTTATTATACGCTTAAGTATCGAAACCTTGATGAAAGATTTTTTGTATAATTTGCCGTACTAGTACTTCATGTTCGAAAAGCAGTTACCACCTTCAAAATGTGGCTTTGTGCTAGATTCATCATAATTATTTAGTTGATTGCAATACTTGTAATGAGTACTAGTTCTGATTATTTATTTTGACTTCATTATAAGTTATTAGTATTCGAAAAGAAACAATGTGATCCTTATTATATTATTATGAACCTTTTTTTCAAGCTCCCATTTATAATATGTTTAAAAAAGTTTGCTTTTATGTTTTTTTTAATGATTACATTCATTTTGTTTATTGCCAAATAATTAAAAAGCTAATTTAAATGAATAGAATAGATTAGCCTTTCTTTAATAAAGATACGTGTTTCATGAAAGGGAGTCAATATATGGCACACTTATTCTGCCTAAATATCTTGTAACAAATTAAGTAGACAGAAAAAATGAGGAGATTCAGATCAATTTTATTTTACAAACATTAATGTTAGAATCATACTAATACCTAAAAATTACATTAGTTCAATTTTAACGTGACTCTTGATAACAAAGTTCCGTATTTTATTCATGGAAAAATAGTCGTCGTAGCTGTTGTTGGTGTGGACCTAAAACATTCTCGTAACGACACATGAGATTTTCTGAGCAAAAACTGAAATGGTTCAGATGATTTCTTGAAAGCATAAACCTAATTCGAGATCCCGCTGCGCATAGGATTGAATATTCAATGTCAGATGGATCAGCAAACACTTTCAATGACACCCATTCCATCTCCGGGTGAATATCTATGGAAAATATTAATTCTGCGTTTTCACATATCCTTGCGGTTGGTGGATATGTGATACTGATCGATTTGGTAAACATCGGATCGAAAATGTTAAACAGCTTAGTGCACGTTGAGCTGTAAAACAGATGTATTTTTGTAATGTTGTCGTGCCGGTTGGCACTTTTCTTTAATTTAAAATATTTTCTAAGCGTTTTTGAAACGAACATATAATTAATGACAGTTACGAAAAAATTATCGATATCTGCGAGCTCGCCGCGTTCAAAACGTTTGCTTGCTTGATTAAGATAAAATGATTCTTTTGTTTGTATCCACCATTTCTGTGCTTTATTGGGATCACGATGACACGGCAGTTCGATTTCATCCAGCTGGCGATCCAATATTAAGGTGTCGTGTCTTGAGTTGCATCCAAGTTGCACATCATCGTGTACATTGGCATTTAAGATCGCTTTACTAGAAGAAGATTGTGATTCATGATCCATTAAAGCATTGGCTTTAGCAGATTTCACTGCATTTTGCAGCAACTTCACGATTTTGTCGTGACCTCTGTATGAATATATACGAATCGAGTCAAGAGGTGTTTTCCCGTCTCGGTTCCTTATGGTGACCTCAGCACCGTGGTTTACCAGCAATTTTATAAGAGGATAAAGTTTTTCAGTTATTACCATATGCAGGAGTGTGTATCCCCCACGATTCAACGCGTTTACATCGGCTCCTCGTTCCAGGCACCGCCTAGTGTACTCTACCTTTTCTTTGTCGCTCATGTAACGGTATTCCAGGTACGGTACGTGTTGTACCAGCCACTTTTTTACAATGTCTTCTTGGTTATCCATACCTAAACGTTCAGTTAATATCAACCAGTTTGTCTTAAATTTCTCGTAATCCCTTCTACTCATTTTTGTCCAATTCAGCACCAAATAGTCCCTTTTTAGATTTTCTAAGTCACCAGGATCAAATGTTCCATTAAACAACAACCAGTTTCTTTTCAATTGTTGAAAGGTACTAGAGGTCATGTTTGTCCAATTTAACAACAAATAGTTCCTTTTGAGTTTTTCGAAGTCACTGGAGCTCATACTTGCACCAGTCAACATAAGCCAGCTATTTTTCATACGTTCAAAGTCTTTAGGACATAAATATGCACCATTAATTTCTATATAATCCCTTTTCATTCGACTTAGGTCTTTTGCTTCCATAGATTTTCCAGTCATCTGCATCCATTCAATCTTCATTCTCTCATCTCTGGAAATTTCTCTATCTCTCCTTCTTTTTATTCTTTCTAAGAAACTAGCACGCTGCTCCTCGGTAAATACTCCGCCAAAATGTATTCGTTCGTCGTCGCTTGATGACGAATCCATTTGTATTGACCTTGAATGTATATTTCACAATGTATTTAAAAAATGTCAATGTTTTATTACAATTTGCACTGGAATAGAATCACGCGTCAAAGGACACTTTCACAAACTAGGGATCAAAATCACAAACTGGCAGGGAACATTTTATTTACACAACACTAATGTTATTAACGCCAGTACAATACGCTCAGTTATATGCACCTACACACTGCACACAAACAGAAACAATAAGACAACGACCTAAACATTATACATAATAACACATAAAATATGTCGACTTATCATAGCCGTAATAATTAATATATTAAAGTCTGTTAGTTTGCCGGTGCAGCTGTTTTGTCAAAACACATCAACAAGTTGAGTAGGTAATACTTGCAAAATAACCTTTCATTTTTAGGAACAAAGTGAAAAGAAAAAATAAATTTATTACAGAAATAATTAGAAGGGCTAACGACTTATTATACAACTTTTACAATTGAAATAATTCAGACAAGAGTGCACAACTAGATAACAATAGGTATTGAAATCTAAATATGTATGACATTGACAGTAAAGAAAATCATGACACCGGATTCTGGCAATGACACATTTTATATAATTATAGTTACAAGAAGAAATGAATCGAATTAACCCTAAAAAAATGTCTTTAAAATTAATACTAACTTTATTTGAATTTATTGACAAGCTATGAAATTTTTATATCAACGTAGTATGTAAATAATAATTGACCAAGTAATGTAACAATAATTTTCTAAGAGTGCGTATTCAATTTGATATGGAAATACGATAGATGCGCTTTCATTCAACTCTACAGTTAAGTTGGTGGAGTGTAATAATGATTTTTGAGTTTTACCCAATGAGAGCGTAGGTATGGGGATCTCAAGGTAAGGAGTAGTTTCAAGACTCGCCGTTCTAACCAATGGCGACTGGCGTAACAGCTGCGAATAACAGCAAGAGTTTTGTTTTGTTTTGGCATAAGATAGGCTTTAGGAATATTACTTTGAGCATATTAAACTACTACAGATCTTAAAGAAAGTGAATTTACATCATTATTATGAAGGGAAATAGAAACGTGTTTGACAACAGAAACTGATGATGATGATTTTACTAAATCAAATTATAAATGTTACAATAACTTTAATTTTATTATAAATGTTACAATAACCTTAATTTTATTATAAATATTTCTATCTTTTTTTTTGTAATCTGAGCATACCAAGTAAATCAGGTAAATGATAGCAAGTATTTAATGTTGCCTACGAATGTACCTAAATTTTAGTCTTACTGTTTCGACAGTGGGGGAAATCAGAAACTGATAAGATAATACCAGAGTTCAATCCTGGGTCCGAAACAAAATGTATTATATTATATTGGACGCTGTGAAAACACACTAGAGCAGCGAAATTCATTTTTACGCTAGATGGCGTATATAATTATAACAGATTGATTAACCAAAAACTGTTAATTTCACACAAAAAAAAATTGTCTACCTATTTTTCATAACTCTAACAGTACAACATTTATAATTTGTGATATCGTTTTAGTTACAGAACGTCTAAATGTAGAACATCAGATTTATGTCTACTAATGGAAACAAAATATTGAAGCATAAAATAAAAGCTTTGTTTGACAAACTCTATTGATACTAGTTCAGACGCGTGACAATAGATGGCATTGGTAGCCTACAAAACAGAGAAAAAAATTAAAACGATAATAATGAATGAATAATGAATATTTCCTATATGTATACCTGTAGCCCAAATACATATAAACCTACATCCAGGTTGCAAGACTTTGGCACTGTACACTTGTACAGGTTTCTCTCCCTGCACCGTGATGAACCCGGTACACGCGCAGTGACAGCATTGAAGGCTAAGAAATGTCATCGTGTATCTTATCAAATACATAGAACACCCAAATACAGAACAAACATCTGTATTCGTCATATAACTGTTTACATCATGGGCGGGGATCGAAGTCACGTTCACGAAGCAGAAGTACCTACTACCAACTGAGTTACATGGCAGTCGATAAAGAACTAAACCTTAGTCGTTAGACAACGTTGTTCCAAAATAATGAAATACTATTTTACGTAGATAAATTTTGACCGCTAATTGAACCACCAAACCGCAACACATAACGTTTTAGTGCCGTTTTAATGTGCCCCAACTTTGTAAAGTGATGGTTTTGTCCTTGCCTCCTCTTTGGGTGCATAACTTTAATGTTTGACCACTAACCGAGAACCATAGTATTTTTTTTTTTAATTTTAGAAACTAGGACAAGTTCTGTAAGACATACTTAATATTACAAATAAAGGTTTGGACCAGAAAGTGCCCAAAACAATTGGGCATAGCATGCTTATCAGTAACAATATTCAAAATATCAGGAAAAGAGAGTTTCGTTATTAAAGATAGGTATAGGTACGGTATTTATTATATGATACAAGATCAAAGAAAAAAGAATCAATGGTAGTAGAGTTCCTAAAGGGAGTATTATGGGGCGTTTGCTCTTCCTGCTCTATGTTAATGATTTTTCTGGTATCATAAAGCACGAAAGCATTCTCTATGCTGACGATACAACTTTCCTTGTTAATCACAAACATAGAAATGATTTGGAAAATTAATTAAATGAATGTTTATCTAAAGTTATTGACTGGCTAAATTCTAATGAACTCAAAATTAATTTAAACAAAACTAAATTAATACATGATCGATCTCTACAGAGCAACAAAAATATCTCCAATATAAAATATGGTAATTATACTATTGAACAAGTTAGTACTGCTAAATTCCTAGGAATTAATATTGTCGCAAACATGTTATGGAAGGATCATAATATATATTGTCGCAGTTTGTTCTAGACTTCGTAGTTTTGCATTTGCTCTGCGAAGATTAAAACTTTGTACTCCATCTAATACAGTTTTATAACATGCTTACGTGTGTTCAGTAATTCGATATGGGATTATAGCTTGGGGAAACTCTTTACTTATTTTACACGTATTTAAAGCACAGAAAAAGTATGTTCAAGCCATGTTTACTATGGCATGGTCATAATCTTGTAAACATATTTTTAAATCGCATAATCTTTTGACGGTAGCATGTAGTTGTAGGTATCTACATCTATGAAATGGCTAAGCTTGTTATAGGCAGCTCATCTTTGTTCCCTGCTGATGATAACTTTAGTAAACTATCTGGAACGCAAGTGCAAATTAAAATGCCTACGGTCTCACTGGAATTGTTTAGGAACAACTGTAACTACATGGTGCTTCTTATATATAATTTACTTGGTGGTAGATCTCCTTAGCAGGAGGTCGTCTATGTAGGTACCACCGCAGTGCCAGTTATTTTGCCGCTAAACAGTAGTGTGTAAACATTACTGTGTTCCGGTTCGAAGGGTACTGTAGCTAGCGAAATTACTGGGCTGTTGAGATTAACCATTGAAAGTCTTAAAGTAATGAGCGCCAAAGCAGTGATGCGCTGGACTTTGTTTTGTTACTTAAAGTTCTGTGTATCGCTGCAATGGTCATGGACAGGCGTTAATTCTTACCATCAGGAGAGCGTCTTGTTCGTCTCATTACTTTTACATAAAAAAAAAAAAATGCGACACAATATGAGTATAGATCTCTATTGCACCCGTGCGAAGCCGGGGCGGGTCGCTAGTTATATATAAAGCAGCTGATTGCGAGCGAAAATATTTTTTATAGATTACTAATGATAACATTGCTAATGATTTATAATGTAACTTTTGAATACTATTCTTTGAAAGTAGGTCATATGCTTATAACATATGCGCGCGATAAATAAATGGAGCCCCAGGTAATAGGTAGAAACACAAAGTAAGGCGTGGCAACTTTTAAATAGTTGTTAATGCAAATTATAGTCACTTGTTTTGTTATACCACCTAAACTGCTATTTTTAAACTGCTACAAAAATCTATGGAATATTTTAGCATGTATCAGTACATAACAAATACATAATATCTACTGATAAACAATATATCTGGAAGTTATTATACATACGTATATTGTAGCTTAATTTGTGAATGACGTCTTAATCATCTGTGGCTTTTTTTTATTGGTAAATATCGTAGAATATTCAAGAGATATATTTTTAGTATTATGTTTAGGTATTCTAACAAAATCATAAATAAATAAAACAAATCAACTATACTACTATAAAATGAATACGCCGTCGAGATCGCTGCTGCGCGGTAGCGTTCCGCAGTACGCTGGCGGCATTGCCCCGTTGTATTGCATGTAAAATGTTTAGTAAGTTATGATAAAAACAGTGACGAGGATTTAGTTTGAATATAATTTTAAATACCTATATATTTGACCTAAAGAAAATTTTAAAATATTCGTACATAATCACACTAATATTATAATGGGGAAAGTTTGTGAGTGTGTTTGGTACGTCTTTACGCTCAAACGGCACCAATTTCGATGAAATTTGGTACGGAGGTAGCTGAGACCCTGGATTAACACGTAGGCTTAATCCTGAAAGTACTATTCACATGGGAACAGATTTAAAAAAAAAACATAGTAACAGAATTTAATATTTTCTTAACAAAGAAAAGTATAATTTTACCAGTTATCTGGTTCACATATTATGCAAGCTTGGCTCAGTTTGAGACTAGATATCGTTCTGTGAAATTTTCTACCATATTAATTCAAGCGTTACTTTGCGGAAGTTCATTTTAAATAATCAATAGTTATATTTTTATTGTTTTCCGATTAAATGTAGTTATTGACGTTATGTTGACGTTTTAATAATTTTCTTCATTGATATTAATTATTTGTAGTACATACTTTTTTTTAGAGGAGACGCTAGAGAGACGCCATTTTCAATGGTTCACCGCTGAAAAACCTTTATAACCGTGCGCACACCAACACCGCTCTTTTCCAACGTCCTAGAAAATCCGGACGGCCACTTCATCGTCATCACTTCGGCGGCTCTGTGGTTGACAGCTCCTAGCAACAAGAAGTACCTACTCCGTTTTTGGTAGAGGCACCGGTTACCAAAAGCAACATCATCACACGACGACCTCGCTGGCGAGGTCGTGGACCCCCCAGATCTGTCTGAGGCCCAAGGGCACACCCCTTCTGGATTGGCAGGGCAAGTCAGGTTCCCTTCTCCCGGTAACGGCCAATTCGAGGTTCGGACCATTGGGGTGCCCTTAAACTATGGGTTCAGCGCCATCTGCACTCGCCAAAGTCCGGTGATCCTATAAAGACCATCTGACGCCAACAGCAAGTCATTAAAAAAAAAGTTTATAGTTCTACTTTTGGACGTCGATCCGTAAACATCACTCCTTTTTCTTAAGTTGTTATAATTTACTTGCCCACATTAAGTTTTATAAGTAATTGTGCAAATTAGTATTATTTGCGAGGAATTATATTTTTCATTATAATTACTTCAATAAAGAGTTATATTATTATTATTATAGGTACAAGGATATTTTTTTCCTTAACTTTTGAATTTTTCACATTTTTTTTTTTTTTTATGTAAAAGTAATGAGACGATCTAGGCACTCTCCTGATGTTAAGAGATAACGCCTGTCCATGACCATCGCAGCGATACACAGAACTTTGAGTAACAAAACAACGTCCAGGGCATCGCTGCTTTGGCACTCACTACTTTGAGACTAGATGGTTAGTCTCAATAGCCCAGTAATTTCGCTAGCTTCGCATTAAATGCCGGCAGCGGGGCAGGGCTCAAGCCGCCGGTGGTAAGGGCTGCAGAGTGAGGAACCTCCTCACAATGCGCGCCATGTCAAGGATAACTGCGTTTTGAAGCTGACCCTTGACTCAACCGTCTAGCAAGAGTGTCTTAAGAGATATCCGCTAACAATATATATTTTCATTATTTTGATATTTATCTAAATAATGAAAATATTAGGACTATTTACTACTGCCTGTAAGAAAACGAGTCTTCAACGAAACGAGTCTTCAAAAATCATTGTATCATTGTATTAAAATTATATAAATCACTCAAAATGTCAAACTAATAAAACATGTATGTACAATCGTAATGTCAATAGATACTAGATTAAACAACGAATTATGTAAAATGCAAATTATTTAACTGCATTAATGAATAATGGTTTTATTTGCTTTATATTGTCGAAATACAAGTTTGTAAAAACTGGTTGAATATAAAAAATAAAGGAATACATTTTACGTAGGTACCTAAGAACGAGGGTTGGCTGCACTCTCACATACATTTTAATAACGTTGGAAATCCCACACCTTACCAGTATGATTAACTTTAGCCGATCCTTTACGACCTGTTTTCAATAAAAATGACAACTAGGTACAGTCATAATTGAAAATTCTAAAATAAATTTCCAATGAAAAAAACAATGTCGCTGAAGAGAAGAAATACCTACTTTAATGTTTAAGGTTCATAAATCAAAAAGTTCTCAACATTTTTTTATCATAACAATCAGTCCTGTTTTAATAAACTGTTCCACTACTGGGCACGGGTCTCATCTCATTGTGATAAGGGTAAGGTAATAGCCCACTACGCTGGCCAAGTGCATTGCCAGACTTCACACAGTCATCTTTGAGAAGGTTTGTTTTTAATGAACTCGACTATGTTGGTTTCCTTTCAATGTTTCCTTTACTGTTCCTTTTTCCCCAAACAAATGTCAAACTTTAAGTGGGTACCCGATATGCAAATAAGTCGACTACAGTATAATTGTTAGGGCCTTGAAAGTTGAGAGGCCATATCAAGAACCTTGCCAAAATCCTGTTTGTCTTATAAAAACCTTGTTTTCACTGGGCAGAAAATAAACGTTCGAACTTTAAATAACCCTTCTTAACTTTTTTTTTAAAGTTGACTGAACACAGTTCATCTGATGTTTAGGTGACAATGTAGTCGAAGATAGTAAACATAATATTATGTATATAGCCTAGTTCTTTTACTAGTTTGCTAAAGACAGGTTGGACACACTTTTGGTTAATTTTATTCATGGTTGTGAAGTCATCACTAAATTTAAATGAACAGTTTGTTTGGGTAAGAGGAAGCCATAAAGGGAAGCTATAATATCTGTTGCTCTGTTTGGTCGGGTATGTCTGGTTAAATTTAATTATATAAAAAAATATGCTTTTTTATATTTTATTGTGTTTAATTTGTTTGTTTTAGTTCGAAATGCAAGACCAACATTCATAATACGATCAGATTTCGTATTTAGTTAAATAAAAACAATATTTGACACTTATAATTGAAACTACACAAGCAGCCAGGAACTCTACAAAGCTACAGCTTTATAGTTGATAATCCAACAACTCGAAATAAACGGTTCGACTCAACTTTCATCGTACGAACCGCTAAACAATAGAATTTGCTGCCCAAGTAGGTGTTTTCCGATAGATACAACCTGGAAGTCGCAAGTGAATCGATTTCTTCTAAGCTAGCGTGTGCCACTGCAATCATATCTTTGCGAGATCAGGCGAGATGACGGTCAAAAGCAGGTATTTTGAAATAAAAAAGGGCACCTAAGTATCCAATTTAATGTATTCCGACTTAAAAGAAATGCTGTATGAAAAGTTGTCAGAAATTTTGAAATTTGTACGCTGATATTATATCCTGTGATATTTATTTATTTATTTATTTTATTTTTTTAAGAATAACATGGTTTTTTTATGTAAAGGTAATAAGACGCTGTCCTGATGGTAAGAGATAACACCTGTCGATTGATCATTGCAGCGATACACAGAATTTTGAGTAGCAAAAAAAGGCAAGGGCATCGCTGCTTTGGTGCTCATTACTTTGAAACTTTGATGGTTAGTCTCAACAGCCTAGTAATTTCGCTAGCTGCAGTACCTACCCTTCGAACCGGAACACAGTAATGTTTACACACTACTGCTTGGCGGTAGAATATCTGGTACCTACTGCGGTGGTACCTACTCAGACGACCTCCTGCTAAGGAAATACACCACCGAGTAAATGTGTAATTTTTATGACAAACAAAAAACAATAAGTGGGATCACTCTTATTTTTTTATTTATTTATTTTTGTTTAAATGTATTTAACATTTAAACAAAAATAAATGCCCTGGACTTTGTTTTGCTACTCAAAGTTCTGTGTATCGCTGCAATGCTCAAGGATAGATATTATCTCTTGCCATCAGGAGAGCGTTTCGTTCATTTCATTATTCATTCATTCGTTCATTCATTCGGATATTTATTTCTACCAATATTGTTTTTGTTATTTATATGTTTAAATGTTTTATTTGACTTGTAACTTGTGTTATCAAAATGTTTTTTTAGTTTTAGTTTAGTGTATTTAATTGTAATGAGTTTATTGTATTTTTTTCAATTAATTGTTTAAGTTTTAAAATATTTATGACTTATAATAATATTACATATTTATGTACTTGAATTTTAGTACATTATAATTTGAATAATAAACATTGTAGAGATAAATAAAACCTATAATTAATTATAAATTTACTTTTAATAATTATACATTTTAATTAACTTGTTTAAAGATTTGTTGATACATAAAACGTTTGTCCTGAGCGGGAATCGAACACACACCCTTCAGCTCTTGAAGCAGACATACCACCAATGAGCCAACAGGGCTGTCATTATGTAACATAAATGTAAACAAAAAATATGTAATAAAAAAAAAAGTGGTAATTGTTAATTTGAACATAAAACGTTCCGAAACCTTACAACAGTTATACCTACAACTACATCAGAGTTTCCAGGCTTTGATTGCTAACAGATAAGCCAAAGCATTGTTAATGACACCCATTCAATGATCACGTATGCGACATAGATTTAATGTGTGTTATCGGCAAAGCCACCCGATTGTTTATTACGAAGGTAAACGCGCATGTTCCATACACTTTGTCCTCGTCTCACAACTCGCGCGCATGCCTTGCTGCAGCATCCAGTTAAACGCGTCCTATTAAAAAAAAACGTAACTCGATTTTGAGTATTTTATTTTTAAATATTTGTTGTTACTTTTTTTTTGTACGAGTAATTTTTCGTGCGTGATTCTGTGACGTCATTGACAATTTCCCTTTTTTTTAATGTTTTCGTATAATAAGTGATTAGAAATCGTAAAGTGTTGGACTAAACGTTTGAGGTTGGCAGTTCTTAAAAATGGACGGTAAGTAACCATTATTTATAATATTTATCATCATCATCATTTCAGCCGTAGGACGTCCACTGCTGGACATAGGCCTCCCCCATTCGACTTCCATAAAGACCGGTTGGAAGCGGCCCGCATCCAGCGCGTTCCTGCGGTCCTTACTAGGTCGTCTGTCCACCTTGTAGGTGGTTTATAATATTAATTAAGAACAATAGACAATAAAAAACGAAAAAAAAACACATACTTATTTTTTATGTTGATAATTAAAGCTGTATTTTATTTGAATTAATTTATATTTACACTGTCTAAGCTGTACTAAAATTAACCAATTGCGAAATATTCACAAAAATCGCCACATTCATAAAGAAGAAAGTACCTACATATAGGTAGGTAAAGAATTTTAATAGCCGTATTGGAAATAGTTTAGGAACAAAAATGAAAATCGATAACATGATTAAAAACTACTAGTTAAAAACTTTCCAGCTAATCACATAGTAATTATTGCTAATTAACATTAAAACGCATTCAAAAATCATTAAGTAATTATTTACATATTATGATAGTGCTGATTAGAGTTTGTGAGGTAGAAAAGTGATTATAGGTCAGTGGTTAGCGCAGTCGTTTCACACGCCGAAGGGCATGGGTTCAAACCTCAACAGTGAGCTTGAGCTGCCGGTGAAGGAAAACATCGTGAGAAAACCATAGCATCCAATGATGTTTACTTGGAAGGCATATTTTCTCCATTTATTTTGATTAAAAAATCAAACCGCTGAACTGATTTTCATAAAATTTCTATGAATCCAATCAGTCACACTAATATTATAAAGGCGAATCTTTGTGTGTTTCTACGTTTGTTACTTACTCACGCTGAAACAATTGGACCAATTTTGATGAAATCTTGTATTAAGGTAGCCGACAACCTGAATTAACACATGGGGTTTTTATTCGAAATTGATAAAGTAAGAACAGCGGGTAACACCGCTGGGTGCAGCTAGTCTATAGATAAAGGACGAAGTTCTGAGACAACAGACATTTCAAAAATGTGATGAATTGAGAACCTCCTCCTTATTTGAAGTTGGTTAAAAATTAAATTAGCTATGACCAGGATAACATACATAAGTATAACATAGACATACAAACATTGTAATTAAAATATAGCATAACAAATTATTTAAAATTTAATTGTAAACAGTACTTTGATTGGTAGTAGATCTCCTTAGCAGGAGGTCGTCTAGCTAGGTATCATCGCAGTACCAGATATTATGCCGCCAAGCAGTAGTGTGTAGGCATTACTGTATACCAGTTTGAAGGGTACAGCAGGCAGCTAGCGGAATGGGCTGTTGAGACTAATTCAAAATAACAAGCGCCATCGCGGCGGTGTCCTAGACTTTATTTTGTTAATTTCATATAAAAAAACATATAATAGACTTGTCACGCGAGAAATTCTGACCAGCGTGACATTTCAACATGTTTAACCGCCTGCAAAAGGTGAAGGTCCAGTTCGTTATTAATTCAACTGTTTTTTGGCTTAAATTAAAATTGAGGACGTTTTTTTTTAATACGGAATTCCATTACAGTGCTAAAGTAATATTTTGTAATAGTTTTAGATAGTAGTATTTTGATATCGCCAAAAAATCTACACAAATATTATAAAGAGGAAAGATTTGCATTTTAGGATTTTTGAATTTTTGTATGTTTGTAACGAATGAACTCAAAAACTACTGAAGCGATTTCAAAAATTCTTTCACCGTTGGGCATGTACAGGTACACTACCCCCGGGTAACATAGATCTTTTTATACCTGTATTCCCACGGGAATACAGATGAACTAGCTTGTAACATTCGGTTTATCAATAAAATATTTGTATTCGTACTTTCATTAAAAATAAAATTACGAATTTACAAAATGTCAAGTTAAGACGTGTCACAGATAAAAAATATACGAGATTGACATAAAGTGTCGATATATCACGTGGACAGCTTATGTCGATCCCATAAATTGTTGGCTTTATCGAATTAAATATTTAAATAAATAACACTTAAAATTACTGGGCTGTTGAAACTAACCATCGAAATTCTCAAAGTAATGAGTGCCAAAGCAGTGATGCCCTGGACTTTGTTTTGTCACTCAAAGTTCTGCGTATCGCTGCATTCGTAATGGTCAGGCGTTATCTCTTACCGTCAGAGGAGCGTCCCGTTCATCTCATTACTATTTACATAAAAAAGTAAATTAAAAATACTTTAAAACGCGTATAAACCTGAGGTTTCAGCTTACTTCGAGCTATGTTAGTAAAGTTAGCCAATAATATAATTTCCTGAAATCTAAATCGAGGTTCATTTGTTAACTTATCGTTTAATATAGGTTAGGTGTGCTTTACCATCTTCGACCACACCTTCACTTAACATCAGGTGAGCTGTGGTCAAACACCTAGCCTGTCAAACATTAAAAAAAAAAAAAAAAAAGGAAAGATATTTTTTGTAGAAACATACTTACTTAGTCTGCCCTCTGAATCTAAGCATGTTCTACACATATGTACTAGTTAGTAAAATATATTATGTTAATGTATATTAGCATAATTATGTTCAGATCCGCATTGATTATATTCGAGTTTACATAGTAGACAAACGCGTTTACATAAAGTCTCTTGTACACTTATCCAGGCAAGACCAAGCGACCACACTGAACTAAAGTGATTTTGAGTCGTTTAATAAGAAATTATTAGATTACTAGCTGCGCCCTGCGAAATCGGGTCGATGGACCCGACATCGCGTAGTGTATGTTATATTGTATAATAATATTTAATAAATAAACAGAAAATGTAACCCGCTACATGTTTTCGTGATAAAAAGTAGCCTATATCTTAATCCAGGGTCTCAGCTAGCTATAGGCACCAAATTTCATCCAAATCCGTTCAGTGGTTTTTGCGTGAAAGAGTAGCAAACATACATCCATCCAAACTTTCACATGTATAATATTAGTGGGATTAGTAAGTAATTATAGATTTTTTGTTTTTATTGACGTTAAATCATATTTTATATTTGACATAATTATTATTTCATTGACATTTTCATTGTATTGACTATGTTATGATTTTAATATTTTAAAAACGTAACGTAAAGTGATTTCGGACCAGTTATTATATATTTAGAATGCGATGACACAAAACTTCTTAGCCTTCAATGGTGTCGCCTTACGAGTGTCGACCCCATCGCGTTGCCGGGACGTGAACCCTAACCGCTTAGGACTTGCGACCCTGGTGTAGGTTTATTTTTTTAAATTTTGGCGTGGCATTTTAAGTATTTGCCAGTGTCAAGTGTTTTATATTTTCAAGTTTTACAAGTTAAATAATTTGCCTCGTAGCTATAGTTATAGTCAATGTCCAGTCGTGGTCAAGTCCAGCCCGTATCAGTCAAGTTTAGTCATGCTTTAGTAGAGTAGTGGTGACTCTATAATAAGCTTCTATGGAATTTTGAAAGCAACACGAAAAGTCATGTTTCACCACATCATATCATTTTCCCACACTCGCGCTTGTGATTCGGCACTTTATGAATAAAACACCACCATTTTTTTGCATAAACACTCGACAAAACACTAGTTTTGGAAAAAAATACAACGGGGAGACACGACTCTTTCCGCGTTCCCGCCAAAACTCGGTTTCATCATCACTAATTTTTACTGCCCGTGTTCCAAATACAAATCTTTTATTGATAACACCAAAGATACAGGTAATTTTTCCATTCATATTTAAAAATATCAAAATCATAACATACTCGTATGTCAATGCAATGAAAATGTCAATGAAATAATATTATGTCACTAATAGCCTACTTATAATTTATAATACACTAATTATTTTTTTTATACTCGGCATTAACACATAAGCTACTTTACTTCTCGGAAAATACAGTTGGAGCCGCGGAACGCATCTAGTTTGACATAAGTGTGAAAGTGTTCTTATCGTATTGGTTTAAAAAATTAGCACACGAGTAAAAATACTTTGAGCCCTACCGATCCGTTGACGTCCGAAAAACGTATTTTACTAGAAAAAGCAAACATTGATTCCGGTAATTCTGACCAAACAGTCTTGAAGTTGGTATGCCGACCTACTGTTTTCACATAATACAAATATATGACGGTTTTTGGCGGGAACGTGGAAAGAGTCGTGTCGCCACGTTGTATTTTTTTCCAAAACTAGTGTTTTTTCGAGAGTTTATGTATTAAAATGGTGGTGTTTTGTTCATAAAGTGCCGAAACACAAGCGCGAGTGTGGGAAAATGATATAATGTGGTGAAACAGGACTTTCGTGTTGCTTCCAAAACTCTATCGACGCTTTATAGTAAAGCTGCCACTACTTTACTAAAGCATGACTAGACTTCACTGATACGGACTGGACTTGACAAAGACTGGACTTTAACTATGACTATTGCTACGAGGCAACTTATTTAAGTTAAGAAACTTGTTAACATAAAATACTTGACACTGGCAAATGCTCAAAACGCGAAGCCAAAACCAAAGAAAAAAAATTCTATGACGTAACCATCATGTGCAAATACAACATTTACCTGATTCACGGTAGTTAGGTACTGAACCCTATATTTATTTCCAAAAGATTTAACACGCCGAATTGCTTTTACAGTTACATTTCTACGAAATTGTTCAAAATCATATATTACGCAGTCGCTGAACAGAGGTCTGTGGTGAGTCAGTGTGGTCGGTGGTGTGTCGGAAGACCTAAACACCCACAGTGTCTAGGTTTTGTGGTCTCCATTTGACGGAGCGGCGGTATCTTTGATCTTGAACATTTTGCAGTCTGAATTAGCACATGTTCTGGAAGTACTTACGTGAAATGGCTACGGTGTGACTAAACGAGACAATCAAGACGCGAATCGGAGTAATAATAATTATATATCATATAATAAATCCCATCAATGAGCTTGAGCGTGAAGGAAAAAATCGTGAGGAAACCATGGCATGGTGGTAGGGTACTTTCTACTCGGCTGGCTAGCTACCACCCTCAAGTTGAAAATCTGCCGCCAAGCATCTAACGGTGTGTTCCGGCAGCCTCACTTGAGAGCCAGTTCCATTCTAGGCTAGGTGTGCTTTACCATCTTCGACCACACCTTCACTTAACATCAGGTGAGCTGTGGTCAAACAACTAGCCTGTCAAACATTAAAAAAAAAAGTTGAAAAATCTGATCCCAAGCATCTAACGGTGTGTTCCGGCAGCCTCACTTGTGAACCAGTTCCGTTCCAGGCTAGGTGTGCTTTACCATCTTCGACCACACCATCACTTAACATCAGGTGAGATGTGGTCTAACCTAGTGAACCTAGCCTGTCGACCATTAAATAATGGTAAAGATGTGACAGATAAGGTTGAGACTTCGCTAAAGAAGTATTATAGTAATATCAATACGCTGTCTACACCCTTGTCCAAGCTCGTAAGAATGCTAATGAATGTTATTGCTTTTCTCACTTCTGGTGTGTAGTTTATAATTATAACTAATGATAATAGTGATAAACGTGTCGATTTTCATCATTCACATCCTTCCACTGTGACACCGGAACACAGTAATGTTTACGTACAACTTAGGTACAAATTATTACATTTAATTTTTGTAAACCGACAATAAATATGTTTTAAACTGTATGATAACTGTGTAAGCGTAGTACCTACATAGTTTAAGTATCTGTTTTAAATAATTATGTCAATAAATGATTCTATTCTATTCTATTCTTAGGTATCTTAGGACTTACATTATCTCCAGTCACTGCGACTTTTCCCTCGCGCGGCAGCAAATCGCTACGTTATTATCTTGGAAAATTTTAATTGCTGCAAGAAAATGGAAAATCCGTGAGCTTGACTTCTAATGCAGCGACACCGTTAAATCCAGCTCTGCGTAAAGTTGCCGATTGAATAAGTGACAGAGTCCCAACTCTATTCAAATGCTATTCTTATCATTTCCACTATTGAAATATTACGCTTTTAGCAATATAATTTTACTTTATAGTTTATTCAAAAGTTTTGAGATGAATGAGACGCTCTCCTGATGGTAAGAGATAAAGCCTGTCCATGACCATTGTAGCGATACAAATTATTTTGAGTAACAAAACAAAGGTCAGGGCATCGCTGCTTTGGCGCGACTTTCTATGGCTAGTCAGCCCTGATTTTACGCTAGCTGCAGTACCTTTCTAACCGGAACACAGTTAATGTTTACATACCTTGGCGGTTGAATATCTGATTCTGTGGCGGTATCTACCTAGACGACGAAAAATCATTTTCATCCGATGAAATGTATGAAGCAGCTGATTTCATTTTCGCGATTCCATAAATTGGTATCACAATAAAAGTCGTCGACATTGATAGGTACAATGCCCTTATTTCCGCTTTGTAATACTATTTTGCGTAACCTTGTGCCAGCTAAACCCAACGTGTTACCGTTTTTTGTCTGCTTTGCTTCTTTCAAGTGCAAGAACTAAAATAAAAAATACCGATTCGGGTTTCAATAAGATATTATACAAATATATATATATTATACGTTTTCTGATTATGACACTGTTTTAGACAATTTTTTTGATTTTGCCAAATGTTTTTTTTTAATTATTATATAACATATAGGCTTGCTTTTGACCGCCAACTCGCCTGATGTAAAGCGAAGATGCGTTCTACGGTGGAGCACGCTCGCCTAGAAGAAACCGATTCACACGCGACTTGAAGGCACCCAGATGGTATCTATCAGGGAACACCCACTCGAGCAGCAAATTCCATTGCATAGCAGCTCGCACGATGAAGGTGGATTTTTAGTTCGGGTTTTAGAAACTACCATAAAGCGATGTCGCTTTTTAGAGCTCCTGACTGTCCAATAGTAAAACGTAAATAAACTAAATGTATTTACATTGTTGATACAGTTTCCTAATACTTCTGCAACTTTTTTAATCAGCATTGCCGTGTTAAGTGCATGTTTGTCGCCGGCCAAGTCAGTGGAAACTTATATAACACGCACAATGTCATTAACATTTGACGTCACAGTTTATTTAGAACCAATCAGGTTTTATATTTGGCAGATTGCAGAACGATCATCATCCAAAGCCTTTTTTTATCTCACTGCTGGCTATAGGCTTCTCTCTTGTCATTCCGTCTGCCTCGTTCCTGTGCTAATTTGGTCCAGGTTCAACCCGCGATCGTGACAATATTGTAGACCCATCTTGCGGCTGTATATATTCTGTATAAAGTTGACAGACTTGATTGACAGATTGACGATTGACAAACTTGACTTATCGGAAACTCTGACTATAGTTACACCTTTAATACAATTCTTTATTTGCCTGTGATTGGGTTACAAAGGTCTTAGAGTAAAGTAAATTATACAACCAATAATACTCACATAATTATGTGGAATGCAGAATTATATACAGCGTGACTGGTGAGACACCTACGATACTGAAAGAGAGTACTTGGTACTCGATGCTCGTTATAATTATGTAATAAAATTAGGTACTTAATTTCTGGCCCTAATTTCCCTATAAATAAATGAAGCGTGGATACACTCCCGATAACGATGTTTTGATCACACGACAAGTACGTGCTTGTCCCGCCGTCGTCGTTGCAAGCGTCCTCACAACGTCCAGCTCGTGCGTCCGCGCGGTGTTCATGCGTTGCGTAATTAATTACATAACTTTCGGTTAAATTTACTTCGTAGTCACTTAATATTTATTTTTAATTTTATTTATTTTCTGCCTATATGATCGACAAATATCACGTCCTCGAGTATCGTAGATGTCTCACTAGTCATACTGTATATTAAATGTCAAAATCTTATACCTTATCATTACTTAGCATCTCTGAACACACCGTCGCTTAACTTTGCTGAGATATGTTAAAAAACCTAGCCTGTCATTTATAAATAAGCTAATTGTATATTATAATAAATAGAGATATCAAAGTCTATCACATACACAATGGAACATTATGTCTTATAAACTCGTTTACATAGGATCCTTTATCTCTTTAAATAGAAGGTATAAGAAACCAGTTAATTTAGTTTTGTTTAACGTGAACGTTAAACTAAACGACGTGATTATGCATAGAAAATCCTGACATGCTTAAGTTTAAAACAAATATCGTCCAACTGCGATGACAGTGTGATATCTCGATTTTTCGTTTTAGTGATACGTATTCTAAATCGCGATCTCACGTTCTATTATCTCCACACGGGATATTTTTATATAATAAACAACAAACAAAAGAGAAAAACAGAACATCACGATACAGTGCTGTCTTGTATGATGGTCTAGTTGGCTTCGACACAGTGACAGTTCAGTTGTCACCTAAGCTTGATGGTGCGAAATGCTCTTGATTTTTGTGAAAAACGTGACATCACGAGGATACCACATATTTAATGTCAATTTCCACATCATCCTCAACGTGACAACTAAACTTACCACCTTGTAAACATCCTTTTTTTTGGAACATCGTTTCTTTTAATTTTTAAAACTTTGTAATAAAGTTTACTTACAAATGCGTTTTTTCTTTTTGATATTTAATTTTAATATTAGTTAATATACTCTAATCACTTTTTAAATAAATTAATAAAGCTATCTTGATAAAAATTTAAGAGTTATCCTTTTTCAAAAGTTTTAAATCAGTTTTCTGTAAAATTATGGGTTTTGAGATGTCACACTGTTGTCGCGAGTGAACGATATAACGTATCACAGGGTTTAGACAAATTATTTTCTCGTACAATCTTGGTTATTGATTCAGTACTTCTAATTTTTTTATGAATAGTTTAGATACACTATTAGGTATGTAAATCTTGGTAGCTATTAAATATTTAAGTAGTGGAGTTTTAAATATGTGCCATTATACATATTTGACAGCCCTGTTGGTTCATTGGTAGTATGTCTGCTCCAAGAGCTGAAGGGCGTGGGTTCGATTCCCACCCAGGACAAGCATTTTGTATAAGCAAATGTTTGTTCTGTGTCTGGGTGTACTGTATGTATTATAAGTATGTATTTACAACAAAAAAAAAACGAAGTATTCTATCAGTTATCTGGTTGCCATAGCATAAGCTTTGCTTAGTTTGGGGTCAGATGGCGCTGTGTGTAATTTCCTACCATATTTATTTATTTATTGTTGTTGTAACAAGATAAAGAGGTGGAGATTTTTGCATTGTTACGACAACTTTAGCAATTTTGTAGCGATGATAGCTCAGTGGTTAGCGTGGTCGTGGTACCGTGTTCACCATCTTCGACATCAAGTAAGCTGTGGTCGAACACGTAGCATGTCAACCATAAAAAAACAGTAAAAAATACTAGTGAAATCATAGAACAATCTAAAATTTGTCCCATATTTTTGTCAATTTTTATGATGCAGTATCGTTTATAGTCCTCATAAATGCGTCTTTAGTAATCGTTCAAACGTTAAACGTTTTAACAAGACCTTCAGTTTGATACCCATATCGATGTACTAGCGTGGGAAAAAACGAATGCCAGACAATAATAGGCGTCTATTTTTATAGATATGCATTTGTAATAATTGAGTTTTCATATTATACTGTCACTGCCACTTCCAACCGGTCTTTATGGAAGTCAATGGGAGGCCTATGTTCAGCAGTGGACGTCCTACGGCTGAAATGACGATGATGATGATGATGATGATACTGTCACATGCAATAGAAAGTTTTTCAAGATTCAAGATGTTTATTGCTTCCATACAGTAGATACAAGATATTGAAAATACAATGTAGTATAGAAATAAAGAAAGAAAGAATAACGTTTAATTTTGTAACAAGCATAAAAACAAAAACAAACAAACAGAGACAGACAAAAGTTACAAAATAGGGGCTCACCTCAGCATAATGCTGGTCATACTAAGTGGTATGACCAGCGCCGGTCTTCCGGTGAGCCCTTGTAGTTTAAACCACCAAAAAAATAAATACAATATTATATACAAGTGGTAAATGGTACACTGTCAAATATGGACCCTGGCGCGCACAGTAACGATTAGAAGAGAGGAGGGATCATTCATGTAAAAGTAATTTTTTTTTATTTTATGTCATATTTTTAAATGTCAATTTTTTTAATGTCATACTTTTATCATAAATTAATATATATATTTCTGTCAGAGTGTTTTACCTAGATACAAAACAAAATCACGTTGATTTGTTATCGAAAGTTTTGTTTTTAATAATAATTGACGGGCTTGATTAAATTAAGCACGTCAATAAGTTGTATAATGTACAGGATTATAAGCTTTGCATAATTATACTAAGCCGAAACAGGATCATTGTTACTTTTACTTAGGGATAGCCGAGATATTAGGAAGTGACTAAGGGAAATGATATAATAACCCCTGTCACCATGACGTGGGTTCCTTGCGGTGGTTTCCTTCAACAGCTGCGCAAGCTCATTTTTGTTTTTTTTATGGCTAGGTGTTTGGCCACAGCTTACCTAAGTGAAGGTGTGGCCGAAGATGGTAAAGCACTCCTAGCCTGGCTCTCAGATGCTTGGCGGCAGATTTTTAACTTGAGGGTGGTATCTAGCCAGCCGAGTACTAGAAAGTACCCTACTACCATGCTATGGTTTCCTCACGATGTTTTCCTTCACCGGCAGCTCAAGCTCATTGTTGGGATTTGAACCTTTGGCATGCGAACATCCCTCGCTAACCACCGAGCTATCATCGCTACAAACACATTTTTGGAATTCGAGCCCACGCTCATCGACGTTTGGACCGACTTCGCTATCCACTATCATCGCTGCAAAATTTAAATTTATTTTAATTCAGTGAAATCATCAATAGTATTTTTGTAATAGAATTTATACAAATTACGCAGTTATGCCATAATTTTATTCTAAAGCCATTAGTTAGACCTACGCATAATTCATAACGTTCAGGCAAAAGTAAACACATACCAGTTTTAAAGTTCAGTTACCTTATAATTTTCTAGTCAAAGCAGGATATTGCCCGTAGACAAATATATCTACGAGACGCGTCATTCGTATCGATTTTAAATGCGAATCAATCCAGTTTCAACTCAGTAAACAACTGTACGTCAGAAATAGTTGCCACCATAAATAATACCCAATCAGTAAAAAAAAACTCTTTTGCCAGTACATATTATTACTTCACTAGCGATCCGCCCCAGCTTCGCACGGGTGCAATGTAGATACTAATGTGGTGTATATGCATGTATTATACATACAAACCTTCCTCTTGAATCGCTCTGTCTATTGATGATACACCGCATTATAATCAATGAGGTTCAGTTTATATAGTACATCGTTGATTATAACCCATTGCGTAGTTTAAAAGATATGTGTATACTGACGGCGGAAAGCGACTTTGTTTTACACTATGTAGAGATGCCACTAACCTCAAACACGCCTAGGTTTTAGTAATTTTATACACAAAAAATTCCGCACCTGTTTTTGGCTTAATTTCTACAGATTTTTTCAGAGTTTGATTCTATTTTTTTTAATTTTTAGTGTTTCAGAGTTCTGTGGAGAGATTTATATTGATCGGAATGTAATTAAAAACTCATTAATTTATTTGAATCATGAGTTGTCCAAGAAAATAAAAAATCGACCGTGGCCATTCCGAACAAATATATGGATGTCTAATTACTTCGATACATTTATAGAATCCATAAATAAAATACAATACATCGTAACGAAAGGTCAGTGGCACGTTTCGTAACGGTTATGTGGCTATGTGCGCATATGGGTGTCTTACAGCGCTAGGTCAAGGCTAAATAATCATGGGATTGTAATTACTACTTGAAGGTCGCTTTTTACGGTTCAGTACTTGAAGGGTGTCTAAACTACCACAATACTGAACATTGTATAGCGTGCTCCATCGTAGACCGCATCTTAATTTGACATAAATTATAATGTTATTACAAAAAAACGTTATAGAAGGTTGTATAATGTCCGGATGCGCAAAAGGTAAGACCATGGTAAGACAGTATTTATACCACGAATTCCCGTAAGATGACGTCTTCCCGTTTGAAAGTGTGCAATTTCCTATCAAAGTTACCCAGTTATACTATAACTAGCGAACGCCTAAAACGTTGAAGTAGCAAAGGCAAGGCACATAGCACACATAACTGATGACCGATGGGGCTGCAAAGTTCTGGAGTGGAGGCTACGAACCGGCAAGTGCAGCGTAGGACGTCCACCCATAAGGTGGACAGACGACCTAATAAAGACCGCAGGAACGCGCTGTATGCGAGCCGCTTCCAACTGGTCTTTGTGGAAGTCAGTGGGGGAGGCCTATGTCTAGCAGTGGACGTCCTTTTCACCCGCGGTTCCCGTTCCCGTGGGGATACAGGGGTAAAAAGTAGCCTATGTCACCCGGTGAGTGTAGTTTCACAACGGTGAAAGAATTTTTGAAATCGGTCCAGTTTTTTTTTTTTTTTTTAATGGTTGACAGGCTAGTTGTTGGACCACAGCTCACCTGATGTCAAGTGAAGGTGTGGCCGAAGATGGTAAAGCACACCTAGCCTGGAATGCAACTGGCTCTCAAGTGAGGCTGCCGGAACACACCGTTAGATGCTTGGCGGCAGATTTTCAACTTGAGGGTGGTAGCTAGCCAGCCGAGTACTAAAGTACCCTACCACCATGCTTTGGTTTCCTCACGATGTTTTCCTTCACCGGCAGCTCAAGCTCATTGTTGGGGTTTGAACCCACGCCCTTCGGCATGCGAACCTACCGCGCTAACCACTGAGCTATCATCGCTACAAAGCTACAAGTTGCAGAGCCTATTCAATACAAACAATCAAATCTTTCCTCTTTATAGATAAAGTATAGATAGATAAATAATCAACTAGTAACTAATGTTTGTGTTACAGCCGTGTTTGTACGTTTGTACGTCGAGCAAAGTTGGCATAGTTTTTTCAAACGGAGCCCTTTTAGCAGTTATCGTTCACCAAAGTTATCGTTCAAAGAGATTTTATTGAGATTAATACACAAAGCAAAACAAAAGAAAAGTACAAAGTCCAAAGAAATAAATAAAAACGAATACAAATAAGAAAAAAGTCAACATAAGTCCTAAAAATAATGCTAAAAACATGAAACATCGTTTCGCAAAAAAAAAAAAGGAATGAAGTTAAATTTAGCATGGGTACTTGTGGGGAATACAGAGTTTGTTATCTTTTCGTAAATTCAGCGAATTCACGTTTTGGTAAATTCCACACGGAAGAAGACGCGGGTCTGTCAGTTTTTTTATTTTAATTTGGTACAATAACAATTAGCAAACCTAGAGCACAATTTATGACAGCCATGTTGGTTCATTGGTCGTTTGTCTGCTCCAAGAGCTGAAGGGAGTGGGTTGGATCCCCACTCAGGACAAGCATTTTGTGATTTAAACGAAATGTTTTTTCTGTGTCTGGGTGTACTGTATGTATGTAGAAAAAAATGTATTTAAGTATTCTATCAGTTATCTGTCTTCCATAGCACAAGTTTTGCTGAATTTGGGGCCAGATGACACTGTGTGTAATGTTCTATGATATTTATTTACTATGGAATTATGTTAGTAAGTCTGGTTTTGAAGTTGAATAGAATAAAATTAAAAATATCAAGTTAATCACATACACTGGTAACCGAATTGGCAAACGTAGCGAAGGACGGCCTGAGACTCGATGGAGTGCCGATATACGTAGGACAGCTGGCGGTGTATGAAAGCGAGAAGCCGAAGATCGGGTTGAATGGCGTGTTTTGGGAGAGGCCTATGTCCAGCAGTGGACTTCGATAGGCTGATGATGATGATGAATCACAAACACAACATAAATCGTTATAATATATGTCCTACACATACGGCGAAGAGGACTGTTACGTCCTATATTGTTTTGTGTAGGAGGAAAACCAAAAAGCCACTCTAAATACATAGATTCTTTCAATAGGTACTTTTATTTCTTTTGTTGTTTGTAAATTGGTATTATTTAAACGTCATGCAACTAACAATATACAACATACCACTCACAAAGATATAATTAATTCAAACGACTTTGATATTATGTTTTTTGTGTTCTAGTTTTCAGTATAAGTAATTAAGTATACCTAATCGTATAGTCTCGTACAGGGTATTATTAAATTATTTTTAAGTTATCAACATTAGATTATAAATACATACGTAAGTCGTAACATTTAATACACCTAGCGCTGTTTTAATCCATATTTGATTATTATTTTTTGTATGTAAAAAGTAATGAGACGACGACTTTGATACTTTCGATGGTTAGTCTATTATTTTAAACAGCCCTGTAATTTTATTAGTACCCTTCAAAGCTACATTTTCTCCGGGTGACATAGGCTTTTTTATTCCTGTATTCCCACGGAAACGGGAACTACGCGGGTGAAACCGCGAGGCGTCCGCTAGTCATTTATGGACCGATTCCAAAAATGTTTTATTTTTTATTTAAAAGGATTACCTACTTTCAGATTAGTCCTATAGAAATTTGATTAAAATCTGTTTAGTAGTCTGATTTTAAAACCTAAATAACTGAAAAAAAATTGTATGTTGCGTAGTTTGCTTTACTGTGGCTTTTAGTGGTGTTTACGGTCACTAAAATAGTTCCAATGAACCACCTTCCGGCTTCATCATCAGTTGTCTGTCTGTGGCATGGTAGCTCCCGAACGGATGAGCCGATTTTTGTTTTGTTTTTTTTTCGTTTGAAATGTGAATTAGTCGGGAGTGTTCTTTTGTTTGATGAAAATCAGTTTAAGATGGCCGCCGCCACTAAATGGCGGATTACATTTTTTTTCAAAACTCCCTCAATATGGGTATCAAATGAAAGAGCTTGACTAGTAAAATACTATGCACAATAATAAATTTCAAGTCCAAGATGGCCGCCGCCACAAAATGGCGAATTACATATTTTTTTATGTGACTTGATCGAAAATGATCTTAACTATGATTTAAGAAAGTATGTTCAGCTGCTTAAAGATAAACAGCTCTTAATTATTTATGTATGTGAGTATTTACCACTGATCTATTCAAAATTTGGTATTATATGTATTACTAGTTTCGGGGGTTGTTTAAATTTAAAATCTACACTTGTGTTTTGTAAAAAATATTATGGTGAGTTTTTATACGAATATATATAATGTAATACAACAGTTTTTGTTCAACTGTTATACCTAAGAACTATTAAATGTAAATATATAGCGTATATTAGCCATGACGAATGACTTATTTATTTTTTTAATAAAATTCTGGTAATTACAAACATACAGGATGTTTAATTGGACTATATAAATACTCAAGGGTATTGTACTGTGAACAACTTTTTTAAAACTTGTTTGCTGTATTTAAGAAAGGGAGCGAACTCTGCACGAAATTGGTCACGCGTCTGGCATTTTGTTTGGGACACAATATTTATCATACAAATAATGTGGAAGTCGTTATTTTTTAAAGATTTTTTAAATGTTGTCACAATTCGCTTATATGCCTACATGGTCAGCCGTTGGCTCATTGGTAGTATATCTGCCTTGAGAGCTGGAGGGCGTGGGCTCGATTCCCACTCAGGGCAAACATTTTGTGAATAAACAAATGTTTGTTGTGTGTCTGGGTGTTCTTCATGTATTATAAGTGTGTACCTATTTACAAAAAAAAAGTATTTATGTATTCTATCAGTTATCTGACTCTTATCACACAAGCTCTGCTTAGTTTGGGGCCAGATGGCGCTGTGTGTATAGTCCTACGATATTTATTTATTTATGGTGTAGTTTTATTTTTCTACGTGTCTTAATCCCACTAATATTATAAATGTGAAAGTTTGGATGGATGGAGGGATAGATGTTTGTTACTCTTTCACGCAAAAACTACAAAACGTATTTGGATAAAATTTTGCCAAGCACTTAATGGTATGTTCTGGTAGCCTCACTCGAGAGCCAGTTCTATTCCAGTCTAAGTATGCTTTACCATTTGCGACTACACCATCCCTTAACATCTGAGCTGAGCTTTGGTTAAACACCTAGCTTATCAAACTTAAAAAAAACTATCTAATATCCCAAAATAATGAATGCCAAAACAGCTATACCGTCACTGTAGCTTCATTACAAATACATAAAAATCTTAAAATAGAATACAACTTTATAATACACAAAACATATAAAATACAAAACAAATAAGAGATAAGACAAAAATAACACAAATATAGTGTGTTATATTTATATGTCGTACAACGACGACCTATCGCCTAGATCGATTTGTTCCAAACAATCTTTGGACGAAACCTTATTAAGTAATTTAATAGAAGCTACAAATCAAACGTTATTCGAGTGTTACAACATTTTAGTCAAATCATTGTCCTTGCATTGAGCACAGTTGAATCACTGGATACTAATCAATAAGAATTCCAAATAGCAAATATTGCTAAACCGTTCAAAGTCCAGTAAATACGGCTGTTGTTACGACTTGTAACATGACTTGCAATTCCAAAGGTCACTAATGTCTAGTAAAGTACCTTGGACAAAAGCCTACGGAATATAATAATTAACGTTATTTAATGGGCAAGGTTTAGTTTGCAGCGATAATAGCTCAGTGCCTAGCGTGGTCATATTACGCCGAAATGCTTATAAACCAACAATGAGCTTGAGCTGCCGGTGAAGGAAAACATCGTAAGAAAACATGGTGGTAGGCTACTTTATAGTACTCATTTGGCTAGCTACCACTCTCAAGTTGAAAATCTAAAAATATTGTTAGCTTTATGCATGTCCTCGCCACCTGTAATTGCTGTAACATCTACTTTTGTTTTTTGTTGTTGTTGATGCCCGCTATGATTGTTGTGATTTGTATAGTGTTGTATAAATAAAATCTGTCGTCAAGCACCGAACAGTGTGTTCCGCACTCAATAATTGAGAGCAAGTTTAATTCCAAGCCAAGTGTGTTCGCCATCTTTCGACCACACTGTCACTTAACATCAGGGGCAATGTATTCAAACCCCTGGCATGTCAACCATATGGATGTTATTGTGAATGGATCACTTCCACCCTTGATTAACATACCTATATAATACTTTTAATTATAAAAATGCAATGTAACCGCAAAGCCTAGCTAGTATGCAATAATTTCGAAAAAAAACAAATCTAAATTAAAAGCCAGCAAAACACTTGGAAAAAAATGCTTTGTTTTTGACTAGATTTCTTTAAAAGTAGTAGGTTGGGACCTTCTAGTAGGTATAAAAAAATACTTGTGACAGAAGATTTTATCTAAAAAACATTGTTTCATATTAGGTATGTTATTTTCATAATATCAGTAGAAACAACAATCAAATGTCTCAAAGGAATGAGCGCCAAAGCAGCAATGTCCTAAACTTTGTTTTGTTATTAAAAATTCTGTGTACCTTGTATGCATTATCTCTTACCATCAAGAGAGCGACTCGTTTGTCCTTTAAAAAAACATATTTCGAATTCAAAATGCAAGGGTATAATATTTCGACCATGCATTAAAAAACATTAAACACTTATAGAAACAAAACTAAGTACTAAGCTACAAGATTCAAGTTATTATCGTTGCTAAATTGGTATCTATTACATATATTATAAGTTTAGCATATTCATTGAATTCAGCAAGGTAATATTAAGTTGCATCAAGAGCCACAGATCGATTAGGTACAATGATTTATAATATAAAAACGAAATAAAATTGCATTGACGCATTTATAAACAAAAACTGCCAAGTGTGATCCGAGTCGCGCGCTGACGGTTCCTTACAAACTTGTAAATAAGTTATCTATACTATTATAAAGAGGAAACATTTAATTGTTTGTTTGTTTGTATTGAATAGGCTCCGAAACTACAGGACCGTTTTAAAAAACTCTTTCACCGTTGGGAAGCTTTACTATCTCCGGGTAACATAGGCTATCCCTGTTTTTTCCACGGAAACGGGAACTATGCGGGTGAAACCACGTGGCGTCCGCTAGTATCTGATAAAATTTAACATATCACTCTAGAGAATAATTATAATAATTTGAACGGAACGAACTATGCGCATGGTCTGAGATATGCGCAATTTTGCCTCAATGTGTCTCGTTGTATCTCGACTTGCACGTGCCGAGCAAAATTGTGATTTGATATTTGAATATATTGCTTATCATTTACTGAGGAGTGCTGCAGGTATGCAAATATTGTCTGAATTATTTTAAATTGAAATGACGACTGTTATTTTTTACCCACGACGGAACGGAGACGGTATATATTATGCAAATACATGTTGCCATTTTTCTCCAAAACTACTAGTTTCAATAATGGGTTCGGGTTTGATTGGTGCATGTTTTTAGATAGGTGTTACGGTGGCAACTCACCGGGGGGCGCTGCAGGATTTTTTGTGTTGCCACTTTTGTCCAAGACTACTGGTCCGATTTTGATGCAGTTGTCAGGTATGGGTTCGGGTTTGATTGGTGCATTATCTTAGATAGGTGACAATAACTTTTTAACCGTTGTGGGTTTTTCCAAAATTTTTAATTTTGCTTTTTATGCACAAATTTAGATTTGCTACATAGTAACTTCGCTGTTAATGGCAGACAGTGAACGATATCTATAAGTGAGCTAAAAAATGACGATAAATTAAGAAAGTAAATGAATAAATCTCAAGTAACTAGTATAGCAATAGAACTTACGTAAATCTTTTTCCTTTTTCTCACTTGTTACGAAAGTTGTATAAAAGAAAGTGTTCGATTTGTCACCAAATTTGAGATCACTCCATTTTTGTGTCCTGTGATTGTATGATATGTTTTATAAAATTTTCACATATCTGTGGCAGTCAGTCCATTTATATTGTGTCAATAAATATGAAAGTGGCAATATCTTTCTTTATCTACCAAGCAAATAAATCGATTCATAATATTGGCGGAATTATCGCGTAACAAACATTTAAAAAAATACAGTCGAATTGAGACCTCCTTCTATTTTGAGTCTGTTAAAAATGCATATTTTTGGCTCTTAGTTAGCAAACTAGACTTCTAAAAGTTGCTATCATTGATAGGTTTATTGACACCTTTAGTATTGCTACATCTAGACGAAATATCCTGTACAAACCGCTGCAATTTTGCAGTGCAGAAATGTTACATAAATTACATCCATACGTAAAATGAATTTCATGCTATATTTAATGATCGTTAAACGAACTACGTGATACATTAGTGATATTCAACTGAACATTAAAAGTTACTCAAGAGATCGGTCGGTCATTTTCTCGTCTACATTCACTAACTATCAACGATGTTTTTATTTATTAGTTACTAGCTGAGCCCGCGGTGTTGCCCGCTACATGTTTTCGGGATAAAAAGTAGTTGTGTGTTAATCCAGGGTCTCAGACCATACCAAATTTCATTAAAATCCGTTCAGTATTTTTTGCGTGAAAAAATAACAAACTTCCATCCATCCATCCATAGTATGTTGATAGGACGACGATTTTGTTCCTTTTTATAGCATATACCATTGAATTTGACAGCCTCGTTGGCTCATTGGTAGTATATCTGCCTTGAGAGCTGTAGGGCGTGGGTTCGATTCCCCCCCAGGACAAGCATTTTGTGATGTAAACAAATGTTTGTTCTATGTCTGGGTGTACCGTATGTATTATAAGTATGTAGTTACAAAAAAAAAGTACTAATGTTTTCTATCAGTTATCTGACTTCCATAGTACAAGTTTTGCTTAGTTTGGAGTCAGATGGTGCTGTGTTTAATGTCCTATGGTATTTATTTATTATATACCATTGAATTCTAAGAAGTTTCCGTCAAACTTTCGGAAAACTTGAAACCCCAACTTTACGCTAAGAAGTCCGCCTACAACGTACTGAATACTTTACTTCTATCACAATTACGTTATCAAGGCTCTATCATGGTTGGTGGTTTTTGACAGAGATATCAAATAGTTCTGTTTTTGCCACAGAAATCATGACGATTAGTGATGTCTATTGATATCAATTTGCGTCATTTTTGCAAAGAAATGAGTCAATAAAGGCTTGAACTTTGAATAGCTGTCGGCTTGACCATTGTCTATCTTTTTGTGGAACCTCAAATGTATTTTGAAAATAGTTTTCCTTGTTACGTAAGAAAACTGAGCCTACCTTAAAGGTAATTATATCAAATATTAATGATACAATACCTGAATGATTTCCATTTTACTTCAAGAACGTCACAGTTGTGAATGATTCAGGTCAATTAAATGTTTATGTGCAGCTTTAATATTATATTTAAACTGATCATACTTTTTCATAATTTGAACAAAACTAACACACATCATAATATATCAAAACATCCTCAACAAACCGCTTCTATTATAGGTATAAAATATTATTACAAAATAGCCAGAACTATAAAAAAATATTGAACAATATAATGAAAACCAATTTTGCTGTCGCAGCGATTAAAAGAACACAATAAAGATTGTTATGGTAGGTACTTTTAACTTATTTATTACCATAATTTTTATGTTTTACTTATTTGGAATGTCTCACGTTGAAGTA
The DNA here is from genome assembly GCA_905404145.2 of Biston betularia. Classification (NCBI taxonomy): domain Eukaryota; kingdom Metazoa; phylum Arthropoda; class Insecta; order Lepidoptera; family Geometridae; genus Biston; species Biston betularia. The sequence continues at coordinate 1,844,210 of FR989868.1, forward strand.
TGTCGAGTGCTTCAACTATAGTTTCGACCACATCCGGTGGCTTACTTCAAGGAGACAAAGCGGTACACAAAAATCTTAAATTCATTTTTATTAAATAAATAAATATCGCAGGACATCACACACAGCGCCAACTGATCCTAAACTAAAGCTTGTACTATGGAAGTCAGATAACTGATAGAATACTTTTTTTTTTGTAAATAAATACTTAAAGTATATACAGAACCAACATTCCCAACAAGCTTATCCTGAATGGGAATCGAACCCACGCCCTTCAGATCTTGGACCAGACACACTACTAATGAACCAACAAAGCAGTCAAACATTAGTAACATTTTTTTATATTTATTAAAACTAAGAATAATGATGATCATCGTTGACAGTTTCAGATTCCAATTTCTTATCTCTACGGTCTTCTGAGAAATACGTAACGCTAAAGCTTTGGACAGGGTAAATGATTTTGTACCAATATTTCAGACAGTAATGTAATGTGCATTGATTCAATATCTAAGAACTAAAAAACAATATCTGACAATTGTCTGAAACGCAAGGACACGTAGACTATAACAGTGATTCCTATCTGGGCATTAAACTTTACCGGAGTCTTAATATTCAATTTGGAATTTGGCAACAAACCTGATTTCCAACCTTGCGGCTTCTTTGGCTATAAACGTTTTGCAACAATTCGTTCCTACGGATTATATTGGATTTTAAGTAAAAGAAAGGATTTCAGGGTTGAATCGTAAGTCCATGTAATATCTACGGCCTTGTCATTTTATACTGATAGTAACGTTATACGGTCAAAGGCGTTTATTTCTTACTAGCGGACGCCTCGCGGTTTCACCCGCGTAGTCCCTGTTTCCAAGGGAATACAGGGATAAAATGTAGCCTATGATACCCGGAGATAGTGCAGCTTCCCAACGATGAAAGATTTTTTGAAATCGGTCCAATAGTTTCGGAGCCTATTCAATACAAACAAAAAATCAAATCTTTCCTCTTTACAATAGTATAGATTTATTTATTTACTAGCGTACGCCTCGCGGTTTCACCCGCGTAGTTCCCGTTCCCGTGGGAATACAGGGATAAAAAGTAGCCTATGTCACCCGGAGATAGTGTAGCTTCCCAAAACTCGCTACCGTTTCGTCTAATTTTTTAGCTATAGAAGTAATGATCATTCTATAATTACCTTTTTTGACTGTAATAACCGAGTGGTAAGCACGGTCCAGCGTGGGATCAAACCCCAACAATAAGCTTGAGCTGATGTGGTAAAACATCGTGAGTAAACCATAACATGGTATCGCAGGGGTTTTTTTTAATAATAGGTATTGCGTTTGACCACCATCCCGGCTGATGTTAAGCGAAGATGCGGTCTACGATGGAGCACGAAGAAGCTGATTCACTCGCGATTTGAAGGTACCCAGACTGTATACATCAAGGAACATCCAATCGGACCGCAGATTCCAATGTCTATTTTTTAATGTGGTACTTTTTATTTGCTGTACTCGGCTGGCTGGCTATTAAAACCTGCCGCCAAGAACGTAATAGTATGTTACGTCGATCTCACTTGAGAGCCAGTTCCCATTACAGGTTAGGTGTGATTATCATCTTTGACGACACAATCGTTTAACATCAATATGTGAACTACTTACAAAGTACTTCACCTGGTAGACTTCCCAAAAAATTCCATTTCGAGAACGCACCAACCATGATATAACACACCGAAAGATTTAATGACGTCTGTATAAAAAAACATTAATTTATTTATCATAACATCAATTCAATAGCATATATTAAATTGTTTTCTTAAAAATTCCATTGGCAACAACTAGCTATAAATATATTTTGTTTTTAATCCTATAAATATTAATGATTCATAATAATAAACATCTCAATTATACCAATAGTTATTCTATTCCATCAGTAAATCTATAGTCAGTATAAAACCTAAAAGTCGAATCAATACTTTTAAAGTTCACATTTTACGTAAGTAATTACGATCTTTTTTAATGCCATTTTATTATATAGGTATTGACAATATTTTTATATTGACGTGTTTTATATCGACATATTATGTCCTTTATTTGACATTTTATTTTAATTTATTGACATGTAATCAGTGTTTTTTTTTAATTTTTAGTATTTTTAGTATTTCTTTAGTATTATAGTCAAATGTAAAAATCAAAATATGTGTAGGTATCCTACACATATTTGATATGATTTTACATTTGACTTGTAACATTGATGTTATCAATAAAATATTTGTATTTGTATTTTTAGTAACCAAAAACTTGGAAGTAATTTTTTTTACAATAATTATTTATTAATAAATAATTACGGCAACATATTGAACATTTACAAAAACATTACAAATAATTATGTTGTGATACACAGCATGTTAAACATATTGCTTATAGTTTTAAAGAAATGAAATTATAGCTTTAAATAATTTTGAATTGAGGAAAAACACAAATTATATTAAACATACTCAAAATAATGTTAAAGCTATGTTAAGTCCAAAAGCTTAGCATTGCCATCCAGCGTGGCAATGCTGCCAGCACTCTGGCCACGTATCCCTCCTCTGACGGACTTTTAGATTAAGTTTTTTGTATAAATTTGTAAATAGTACTAAATTAATTATTATTAATTATTTTTGGGAGAGGCCTATGTCCAGCAGTGGACTACAAAAGGCTGATGATGATTGATGATTGATTGAATTATTATTGTATGCCCCAATGGGCGCAGTTTTGTTGACACGTTTTTCTTATGTATAAATAAGATCCTACGCTACACAGGCTGACAATAAAAAAATTTGAATTTGAATTTGAATTAAGATTTGTTATTGTGTTCAATAAATATAGTATAAAGAATGTGTTCTTTTGAGTTTCTGGTATCTACATCTTCAGTACACTATAACTTACACTAAGAACGTTTCATACACATCACATTCTACAAAAATGTAAAATTAAAAAGTTTTGGTGGATTAAAAAGTCTTACATACATTTATGTGAACCCTGAAAATATCACATTCCTTATTTGAACAGTCGTGTAAAAAATATTTATTTTGACTCTTCTTTATTACTATTTTTTTCCTAAACAGCCTGTTAAGAAACCTAGAATGTACTTATAAAGAACCACTTAAAATTTTATAACACCAGTTACGATTCATGAAATGATTGAGAATCTAAATAATATGACTCCTGAGTTTTTATTGAGACACTTAAAATAGGAATACCTGTTTTCTAGATTTTATGTTTTTTTTTTTAAATTATGAGTTTTTATTTTAGACCACACTTTTAACATCAAGTTAACTGTACCACGCACACACACATACACAAATTGTACAACAAATAAGATATTCAATATGTTTTTCAAATTTGATTATTGGATAACAAAATAAACTGTCATTTATAAAGTAGTTCGGAAAGTCATTTCGTGCTTGTAAGTAAGTATTTGATTGTAAGTATTTTTTCCACCCAACTTCAATGTTTTAACACAAAATCATTATAGTATGAAAGAAAGGAGTTAATTAATTTTATTTTGTAATACAAAACCAAATATACAAAAAACAAACAAACAGAGACAGACAGTTATATAATGCTGGGCATACCAATTGGTATGGCCAGCGCTGGTCTTCCGGCGAGACTTTGTAGGTAAGCAAGGTTGCTTGTAAAAAGTCTAATACTATGCAGTAGGATATGGTAGGACACATTCAAATTTTGAAACCGAAAAGCAGCATTTTCAACATAACTCTCTATTTTATTTTGGCATGATATTCATTAAGCAATAAAAAAATATCCAATATTTACGGAACGCCAGTGCAAAAATTAGCAAAGTTAGCGTGCAACTGTTGATGTCGAAAATGCAGAAAGCCAGTTCAAGCTAATGAAAACACAATAATACTACGATGTTGGTTCATTGGTAATATGTCCGCTTCAAGAGCTGAAGGGCGTGGGTTCGATTCCCACGCAGAATGAACATTTTGTGGTATAAATAAATGTTTGTTCTGTGTCTGGGTGTTCTGTATTTATTAGATAGATAGATAGATAAAACGCTTTATTGTGCACACCATAAACAGGAAAAAAATGCAGGGAACAAAACAACCTTATGAACTAGTGCCACAAGTGGCGGCCTTATCACTAACGGCGATCTCTTCCAGGCAACCAATAAAAGAAAAACACGATAGATAACATAAAAAACAGACGGGAGATGTAACACTAATAAGAAAAATAAATAAAAATGTATCATAAGTATGTAGGTAGTATTTACCAAAAAAAAAAGTATTTAAGTATTCTACCAGGGACCTGACTTCCATAGTACAAGCTTTGCTTAGTTTGGGGTCAGATGGCGCTGTGTGTAATGTCCTACAATATTTTGTGTTTACGATTTTTATCGTTGAAAAATTAAATTTTTCGAATTCGACCGTTCATGATCATAGTTTGAAACATAAATATTTAGTAAAGTCTTTCATATTTGTAAAAAAAAAACGAAATTACTTTCTAAACAACCAAATATAAATCATAACTTCATAAATAGGTATATTCTGACAGGAACCTTTAAAACGTTTAAGTGTGTAACCTTGACTGAATAATATTTAATGTGTAACTGAATAATATTCACATAAAAGTCACTTCTAACGAAAAAAAAAACTGAATGCCTTGAAGTGAATGTTGCATAAACTGGGAGAGTCACCGTGCGCTTGTCTATTGTCAACTTACATCAAATGTCATAATAATCGCGATAATTATGTGTATTATTTCATAGAAAGTGAATTTATCAGATGAGGAATAAGTGGGCCAGTGTCATCCGAAGGCTAATTACGCATTTTCGCAATAAACTAATTTACTTTTATGCTAAAATAAATTCGAATGTCAGTTTTCGATCGCTCTTTGAGCGAGCGCGGTGTTTTTCTACAATGACTGAGCTTTTTCGAACTGGAACCGGTACATAATATTTATTTTAAGTTGAAATTTTTGTTGACTTCCGTTATTGACTTCCTTGGATATTTTTTAAGAAGTACTTTTATTTTAACGTGACGTCATATTCTTTTGTTTGTTTATAAGTAGTAATATCGAGATAGGGTTCGTTTTAAAAAAGTTTCTACCGCTGTGTTAAATTGTGGTTGTATTTGAATGTCTGTTGAAATCAAAATGTTCATGTTTTTAGTGTTTTTTATGCAGTGATTGTGATTTTAAAGTGATAGAGTAAAAGAATTTGTCTGTTCTTTGCAGGAGCGGCTAATTCATCTTTCGACATGTCGATCGTGGATTCGTACAAACGATTTATGGAGCGTAACAGTGGTAAGTGTTCTTGAGTAACATAATTATTGTTAAAGCAAAAGTAAAATTACAAAAAAATCTTTTAAAATTGAAAACTTATTCCGTTTTTGAGTCTGCATTTGACGATCAACTCGCCTGATGGTAGATCTCCTTAGCAGGAGTACCACCAGTACTACCGCAGTACCAGTTATTCTGCCGCTAAGCAGTAGTATGTAAACATTACTGTGTTCCGGTTTGAAGGGTACTGCAGCTAGCGAAATTACTGGGCTGTTAAGACTAACCATCGAAAGTCTCAAAGTTATGAGCGCTAAAGCAGTGATACGCTGGACTTTGTTTTGCTACTCAAAGTTCTGTGTATCGCTGCAATGGTCACGGACAGGCGTTGTCTCTTACCATCAGGGGAGCGTCTCGTTCGTCTCATTGCTTTTTACATAAAAAAAAAACGATCATGTAATCGAAGATTAAGCACGCTCACTAAGAAGTAACCTATCAATTCACTCTGACCTTGAAAAGATCTCAATTATATCTCTCGGGAAATAAGGAAGCCGGTAGTTTGTTCCCTTCCATGGCCGTACGGGTAGGAAACGTAGAGTCAAAACGTTTGGTGATTTTGATTTGGTTTGGTTTTAGTAGGGGTAATACTTATGGGTTTGAGTCACTTACATGCTAATTTTAAGTTTTCACTTCTGCCGGTAGTCCCTATGAGAATCTATTTTTTCAGTTTATATATTACTGAAATAGATAATTACCTGTTTCAGTAATATAATAGCTATAAATTTCAAGTTAAGCATTATTAACATAGATTTTTTTGTTTTTTTACTCACAGCGCTTTCTGTCCCCTAACTAAGCAAAGCTTCTAACACAGAAGTCAGAAACCAAAGTAATAAAAATTAAATACTTGAATACTTTTTTTTTGTAAATTGTAACAAAACACCCAGAACAGAACACCCAGACACAGAACAAACATTTCTTTATACCACGAAAAATGTTTGTCCTGGGTGGGAATCGAACCCACGCTCTTCAGCTCTTGAAGCAGACATACTACTAGTGAAGCAACAAGGCTGTCAAACTCTGTTGAAACTTACACACGAATAATTATTGTATTCAAACTAAACAAAAACTTTCTTTTGTTTAGTTATATTGATACTATGTATATAATCTATCTATCTATACTATTATAACGAGGAAAGATTTGTTTGTTTGTATTGAATAGGCTCCGAAACTACTGGAGCGATTTCAAAAAAGTGCTGCCGGTGTAGGAAAACATCGCGAGGAAACCATAGCGTGATAGTTTCGTATTTTCTGGTACTCGGCTGGCTACCACCCTCAAGTTGATAATAATCTGTTTCATTCAAGCAATTGTGATTTACGGCAAGTAAAGACCAAAATAAATGCCAGTAGCTGTGATTTCACTGTAAAATTATGCTCCATTTGTCTATAAATGGCAAAAAAATATTTGTATGGAAATCGAACCGGAAGCCTCGCATGGAAGCCAGTTGCATTTCAGGCTAAGTTTGCTTTACCATCTTCGACCACACCGTCACTTAACACCAAGTGAGCTGTGGTCAAACATCTAGCCTGTCAACCATAAAAACAACACTAAACTCCTTATTTGGGTAGTCGTATAAAAACTACTTCAAGTATCAAGATGACATTTGGTGATTGCTCGTAAGTAATTTATAGAGATGAAACGCCACTTGACGTAACATAAATTTATCTTAAAAAGGAGTCACTTGACTGCACAAGCAAAGCCGCGGACCACAAGGTCTAGCATATTATAATACGAACAAGTTTAAATTTAATCATTTTTTCGAGTCAAAAAGTAAAAAAGTAACCCAACTTTAAAATCAACTTCAACGTCAAACTCTTTAAAATTTCATGTATAAATTTGTATAGGTCATAGGTACTTCTGTTTATGTATCAGAAACCACTGACCAACCATTACCACTTTTTGGGTTCCGTACCCAATGGGTAAAGCGGGGCCCTATTATTTAGAATCCGCTGTCCGTCCGTCTGTCACGAGGCTGTATCTCTTGTTAGACAGTTGAAATTTTCACAGATGACGTATTTCTGTTGCCGCTGTAACAAAAAATAAATACTAAAAACCAAAATAAAATAAATATTTAAGACAACAAACATTACAGACAGATGTGCTTACCATCCTCGACCACACTTTCACTTAACATTAGATGTGATGTGATCAAACAAATAATTAAGAAATTATATTATAAATACATATTTACGAAATAAAACATATTAAATTATTAAAAAATTAAATTGATTGTGGGGTGCAGCACCTCAGATGCTATCACCAACAAAATAAATTACCTAAAAATGTCTCCGCAGACTTCGTAGCTGTCAAGAAAGGAGTAAAAGTTAAACTTATACACTGACCAGAATTTAAAACAAGTGTTTATGCAAGTATTATCGATAACCAGTCCTTACATAATCCATCGATGAATGGTGTGGACGGCCTTGGGCCAGTAAACTTGAACATATACAGTCAAGGTTGGGACTTGGTGTAGATGCTATCCCATATAATCTATATGTAATAATAAATATTATGTATAGGTATATGTAATAATAGTATGCGGGCGACCGAGCTTTGCTTGGTGTACAGACCTACGTAAAATTATTGTGTAATGAAACCTTGGAAAAATTCGTTATCGTAGAGATGAGACGTGGGTTTATCGATTAATTCGCCGTCAAAAACCTCCATATAGCAAATTTCTTCGAATTCATCACTGCCGTTTTTTAGATCTAAATGTATCAATACCTATTTGTTGTTTAATGAAAGAAAGTAAGAACATTTATTTGATCACACACAACACTACAACTGCACACTAGGATATACATCTATATATACTCTTATAAAGAGGAAAGATTTGATTATTTGTTTGTTTGTATTGAATAGGCTCCGAAACTACTGGACCTATTTCAAAAATTCTATCACCGTTGGGAAGCTACATTATCCCCGGGTGACATATGCTACTTTTTATTCCTGTATTCTTACGTGAACGGGAACTACGGGGGTGAAACCGTGAGGCATCCGCTAGTATGTAATAAAGGACGACATGAAAAATAACAAAAAAACATAATGAAAATTATTATTGTTATAGTGTCCAGTGCGATAAAAAAGGTTAGTTCTCAGCATTAATGCTGCCCATTTCTCAGCAACATTGGTTTTCAGAACACCTTAGTAAAAAAAAACCGCCCAAGTGCGAGTTGGACTCGCGGTCGCTCGCGAGTCGGAATCTATAAAAACGGTAAAAAAATCACGTCTGTTGTATGAAAGCCCCCTCAAATATTTATTTTATTCTGTTTTTTTTAGTATTTTTTGTTATAGCGGCAACAGAAATACATCATCTGTGATTAATTTCACTGACTAACTAGTTCTGAGCATCACGGTTTATGAGATACAGCGTGGTGACAGACGGACGGACAGCGGAGTCTTAGTAATAGGGACCCGTTTTACCCTTTGGGTACGGAACCCTAAAAATAGACAGTCATAGGGACTGCCGACAGAAGTAAAAACTTAATTCAACAATAACTTTTGAATGCCTGAACAATTTTGGACGTACATAATATTATGAGATATCGTTAGAATTCTTACATTATCCGTAGTGACACTGGTTATCTATTTTTAACGCAGTCGTGTTTTTTTGTCAAATTTACACTTGTTTTTTTTTCTTAAAAAAGTATGACGTCATAAGTGTTCTGTATTAGTTGACCTTAGTCATAATGATTATGCTTTTCTTCACCTTGATAATAAAGACACCCAAACAGCCTATGGTCAAGTTTAGCCGACCACGGTCAGTATTGCAGAAAGTTTTACGTGTTCCATTAATTAAATCGATGAAGAATGCCAAGGTGGTTCACGTTTGTGATTTATCTTTAGCATTATATTGGAGGTTAAAACAAGAGAGCGGTTTTTTGCATGGAATTTTCGTGGGCGGTAAATAAATTAGCAAAATAATTTACGATAACAATTATTACTGTAATGGTTTAAATTGACTTTGAATGATAGATCATGTAGTTAAAGATCAATAAAAGTTATATTTGCATCTGCTTATTTAGAAAGATAATAAAAACAATCCCACTATTGACAGCCCTGTTGGTTCATTGGTAGTATGTCTGCTCCAAGAGCTGAAGGGCGTTGGTTCGATTCCCACTCAGGACAAGCATTTTGTGATATAAACAAAATGATTGTTTTACGTCTGGTTGTACTGTATGTATTTACAAAAAAAGTATTTAAGTATTCTATCAGTTATCTGACTTCCATAGCACAAGCTTTACTTAGTTTGGGGTCAGATGGCGCTTGTGTAATGTCCTATAATATTTATTTATTTATTACTAATATTATAACGTGAAAGTTTGGATGGATGTTCGTTACTCTTTCACGCAAAAACTACTTAACGGATTTAAATGAAATTTGGTATGAAGGTAGCTGAAACACTGGATTAACAGATAGGCTACTTTTTGTCTCGAAAACGTGTAGCGGGTAACACCGTGAGGCACAGCTAGTCATAACATAAAATAGGCTTGCGTTTTGACCTGTGATTGGTGCGGTCTACGTTGGAGCATGACACCGATTTACTCTCGACTTAAAAACACTCAGATTGTATTAATTTGGGAACAAATACATAAATATGATTATATATTCATTTCTCAATTACATAAGAAATGTTTTCACAAACTTAAAATTACTATTACCTAAATGAATTAAAACCATTGCCATGTAGATTTTTATAATTAAGATAGTTTCGCTAGTTCATACGTTACATTTTGCGTATTTGTATTTTAGTTTACGACCTCAGCTCTTATTTTTAAATCGTGCGAATTAGTGTAAATATAATTGTATCACCTATTTCTATTCAAGTGTATCTAGTCATATATGAAACCTCAAGCATATGATTTCAAAATACACTACACAAATTCACAAACATTGTTTTAACGAGCACGTAGATGCTCGTAAATCAATTTCAAACAATTGTTTATAGCATAAAATAAATAATAACTACCTAGGTAGTAACTCATTCCTTTATTTTCAACAATGTTTTTAAACTTAGCTAAGAATTGCAACAATTCCTTTGAACTGGTTAAGTTCACATATTATGGGCTACTTTTGTGGTTTACAATATATGTTACTCTATGTAAAAAAGGATTTATGTATTCTATCAGTTATCTGACTTCTATCACACAAGCTCTGCTTAGTTTGGGGCCAGATGGCGCTGTGTGTATAGTCCTACGATATTTATTTATTTATGTAATGAAGAAAACCGGCCAAGTGCGAATCGGGCTCGCGTACTAAGGGTTCCGTAAGAACTTGTAGGTATGTTAATAGGTCGTCCACCACAGTAACTATAGACTCTCCAACGAAAAGATAATTCTGATTGAGGGATAAACTTATATTTGCTGTTAAAAAACTGTTGTTCCGATACGCCAACATAGTTGCGATCAGTTTACCTGCAAACTGCAAATAAGTTTATAATCGCTATTGTTTTTGATGGAATGTAGATTTTCAATTTTTTTATTTTTGCTAGAAGTTTAATTAAGCAAGAAACTTAAAAGAAGTCAACGGAAAGTATCATAATTATAGGGTTTTTTCCTTTGCGGGTATCAAGAAATGTGGCTTAAAAGGCTGTATCTTTTGATTTCGTTGAATTAGAAGAATTTTTCACAGCTCCAAGCAATTGTAAGCCTGAGTACACGCGTAACTAAAGGATCTTGACACACAGACAACAAAATTATTCTATTTCAAATAATCTAAGTGATCCAAAAAATGGTTATGCGGATGCGATGCGGTATGCGGTATGCGGTTAGATTCTCTGTTACACACCAAGAAGAAGAACAAGGAGTGAGCACTAACCTGGCTTGCCGACTGGCTTCTGACACAGCTGGTGAGTGGCAATGCACTGCGTTCTTTTCTCGGTGCACACACGGTAAGCAGAACTTCTTACGACGCAGCGGGAAGAGAAAGGGGAAATATCGGGATTGGCGGGATTGAGGAAGAGAAGAAAGGTAGTTTCGCATATGAGATGTCAGTTAAATTAATATGTGAAAATGTAGGCATGTTAGATGTTTTCTAATAAGGTTCCTTTTTTCTTTTTGATGTACGGTACCCTAAAAGTAATTATTAATTTATTACCTATTTGAACTTTAAAACTATACATTCATTTATTCGTGATTCATCCTAAATTTGTGTAACTTGAATTTAGTAAACAAATTATCACGAGCAAAACCGCAACCTCAAATGTTTACGTAATCAAGTGCAATTCACATTTTGCATTTGACTTTTTTTTATTTCGTCTATGATTAGAATAACTATTTTTATAATAATTAGGTATTTATCATGCTAAAAGTGTAGTTAAAACATTGACTTTAAATATCAAACAAACTTTTGATATCTATTATTTATGATTATTATTAATTATGTACAGAAACGTGCTCACGTTTTTTTTAAACATTTTCACAATTTTTTCTCTTAGTTTTTGGCTTCGCACTTTGCGTATATAATTTTGCTAGTGTCAATTTCAGTTTTCTTAAGTATGTTAAGATAAAACAAGTGAAATAGGTCTAAAGTGTAGTCAAAGCCACACAAAGTCTGCATCTAGAGTCCTTTATCCTGATGCAAATAACTTCGTGTATATATTTCGCTTCCTTTCGAGAATGTCGTCCCACGAGGTAGTAGCGATGATAGCTCAGTGGTTAGCGCGGAAGGTTCGCCTGCCGAAGGGCGTGAGTTCAAACCCCAACAATGAGCTTGAGCTGCCGTGCACAGCGAGGATGTGGAACTCTGCCAAAGTCTGTGTTTTCCGAAAAGTACAACATGTGTCTTCAACTCCAGAGTAAACAGGTTCCTTCTAGGTAAGCGTGTTCCATCCTTGCTTAATATTAGACAGGCTGTGGTCAAACGCGAATCTATAACGTATAAAAAAGAACTAATATTATTGTAGTGTTCCCATATTATAAATTTTATGTAAATATGCACATATCAAAGCGACGTTTTTATTATATCACCGCTTCAACATATACCCTTAATATATTTTTATGCAATATATATGCAAACATGCGAATGCATTGCGATCATTTCGTGATATGAATTTAATAAGTTAAACAAACGGTGTTCTTTGTGGTATTTTTGTAAAATATACTTACCACGGCACGTGATTTCACCGGCTTCTATCAATTTTTTTTTTTTTAATTCTATAAAAAAATTGTTTGTAAAAAAAAACGTAACTTAAAATTAAAGCAATATACATATTATATATGTCAAGTAATACGGATACATGTAAATTAATAACAGAAAAGTAATTGACGTAAATATTAATAAAACTTAAATCGTTATTTCGACCACACCGTCACTTAACATCAGATAAGATCAAACACAGCCTTTCAACCACAAAAAAATAATTAAAAAATCCGTTCACACAAAACACAGAAACATTGAAACTGGCAGAATGCACAAAATGCAATGCCAAGAGTAAAGAGAAAAAAAAAATTAAGCACTGTACGAATTCCTGCCTCTACAAGGCGATGCACCCGCCACCCACACAGTAATACCTTTGAATACAAAGAAGTTTCGGCCCAATATATTCATAATATAAACTATAAATATAAAAATAAACACCTATCCGTGAATAAGTATAATATGTATATTTATAAGTGACATACAGTGAATAAAGGTGATTGACTTATAGCAACCTTGTAATCGGATCAATTTATATTGCCACCTTACTGACATTTGATGTTCATAGCGTGCCATTTGACAGATTGTGCAATGACATTTATACTGCCAAGCTGTTAGCAAGACTACGTGTGCGCAAGTAAATAACGTAATTAGTATAATGAGCAGGTGTTACGGAATCTTCCGAGTTAGAAGAAAAGAAGTATTTTTTTTAAATTGATCGCAATGTTACTTGGTTAGTTTTTTTTCCTTGGTTTTGGCGTCGCATCTTGAGCATTTGCCAGTGTCAAGTGTTTCATATTTTCAAGTTTCGTGCCTCGTAGCTATAGTTATAGTCAAAATCCTGTCTTGGTCAAGTACTACAGTCCATGTCAATTAAGTCCAGGCATGGTTTAGTAAAGTAGTGGCGACTTTACTAAAAAGCTTGGATGGAGTTTTGGAAGCAACACGAAAAGTCATGTTTCACCACATTATATCATTTTCCCACACTCGCGCTTGTGATTCGGCACTTTATGAATAAAGCACCACCATTTTTTTAATGCATAAACACTCGACAAAACACAAGTGGTGGTAGATCTCCTTAGCAAGAGGTCGTCTAAGTACGTGCCACCGCAGTACCAATTATTCTGCCGCTAAGCGTGTAATGTGTGTAAACATCACTGTGGGTACTGCAGCTAGTCTGTCTTTTTATGAAAAGAAAAATGGTGCATTTAAGTAATTTTTTAATAAAAAATATTATATCTATGAATCAGCGATCTCGACTGCGTGTTTGTTTTACAGTAGTATAGTTTATTGATTTGTTTATTTAAATAATTATATTTGCATATTTATCTATTAGAGACTTTATTTAATTATTAAAGTAATAAGCTTATTAAGATATATAAATAAATAAACAATAAATATCATAGAACATTACACACAGCGCCATCTGACCCCAAACTAAGCAAAGCTTGTTAATGATATGGAAGACAGATAACTAATAAATAATAAATAAATTGGTCTTTATTTGCGGTATATCACAATTGCTTGAATAAAACAGTAGATTATTAGCATAAAATCAAATTTATGAATGATTTATGAATTTATGATTTAAAGCTCATATTTGTTTAGCTGTGATTTCACTGATAAATTATGCTCCATTTGTCCATAAATGGCAAAAAATTATTTTAATGGAAATCGTACCACCTTAAACTAAATGTTTGAGTCAAGAAACATTATCGTGATAAAGTTATGTGGAACAGTATGTTACAAATAAGTATTGTCAGATATTTCTCGTGCTTGACACACTGATTTGCATAATTATCGTCTATTGTTTCACTTCTTTATCCATTTCGTTCCCATTGTTTTGGTTAAATTCACATATATTTTGTCTTGAAGGTTATTAACCGACGCAAGGTATTCTATTGTTTACATTTTTACTATAACAAACACAAAAAAAGTACGTAAATACTACCTAATTTAACAAACAACAATTAAACAAATTTATTCATACTTTTCACTCCTTCGTTGATTATGCCTATATTATGCATGAGTATGTATATGCCCCCTATACGGGGGGCTAGTCCGTCCCTAAAGCGTAGTCCCCTGTGATGAGCCATGGTCAAACGCAACTAGTGTAGATTGGGTACTCTACATAAATAAATAAATAGCTGACGAAAACAATTCGAAATAACACACTCTGTGTGGTGTGTAGATAATTTTTATTTTAGTTGCAACATGTTAGAAAATACGATGGAACTGCCATGTGGCTCCCACAAAAATCCCCTAAATAAATAAATATCGGGCAGCCAGGTGTTCTAAAAAGGGAAACCGCTTAATGGTTATCGTCCAAAAAACTTGAACTAAATAGTTCGAATTCAACTTTATCTTACTAACTGCTAAATAACAGAATTTGCTGCCTGATGGAAACAACCTGTGTTCCTTCAAGTCGTGAGATCGGTAGTTTTTAGTAGGCAAGCGTTCTCCATTGTAGACCGCATTTTCGCTTAACATCACACGAGTGGGCGATATAACACAAGCCTTTTTGTAATTAAAAAAACACACCAGAAAATTTTCTTAAAATTGGATTACGTTTTTTCCAGATCCCCGGACAGAAAATTGGTGGCTCATGTCCGGTCCAGGCCCCCTGCTTACAATCCTGGCGACGTATCTGTACTTCTGCATATCAGCCGGCCCTCGATACATGAGGGACAGAAAACCCTACGATCTGAAGAACACCATCGTTGCATACAATATTTCACAAATACTTATGAGCATATACTTGGTTTATGAGGTAAATTGTATTTTCAATATCGATGTATATATTAGCTCTTTTGATTGTAGTTCTGCTTGTTAAGCTGTAAAATGTGGGTTTGATTCCCACCCGTGGCTAACATTAACGTAACACAGAGAAATGTATCTAGGTGGCACCTAGTTCTTTCATTAGGCTAGACAATATAATGTATAACTATTCTCAAAAAAAATTTCAAACTTGTAATACTTGTAGAACTTACATGGGAAACATTATATTGCACGATAAATTTGTATCGTGACCGTTACATATTGCAGCAATATTGCAACAAGTAGCGTTAGTAGGATCATATCAATTGGTCGGGCAGTGAAGATGAGCGTTAATAAGTATTTAAAGTGGCCCCTTACACCCACACCTAGGTCGCAAGTTCTAGGTACTGTACGGGGTTGTGCCCCAACAACGGGACAGATCTGGCACCTGCATGGTGATACCATTGATTGCTAAGAAGTTTCGTCTTTATATGATAAACACAAAGTCTCAAGACAAAAGTCTTCAATCAGTGCGTTCTACTTGTCATGACCTACGGAGCCGAAACGTGAACACTCACAGCGGCAATAGTCCGTAAGTTCAAAGTCGCTCAGCGAGCTATAGAAAGAGCTATGCTTGACATTTCTCTGAGGGATCGTATCCGAAACGAAGTAATTCGCCAGAAAAGTAAAGTCATAGACATAGCTCAGCGTATTAGCAAGCTGAAATGGCAATGGGCTGGACATATCTGTCGCAGAACCGATAACCGCTGGGGTAGACGTGTTCTAGAGTGGAGTGGTAGGACGCCCGGAGACTCGATGGAGTGACGATATACGTAGGACAGCTGGTGGTGGACGGAAGCGAAAAGCCGAAGATCGGGCTGAGTGGTGTGTCTTGGGAGAGGCCTAAGTCCAGCAGTGGACAACTATAGGCCGAAGATGATGATTATAAAAATAAATTATTTCAAAGAACTTGTTTCTTGCTTGAATTTTAAGGAGAGGCTTGGTTAAGGCAACCGATGCTAATAATAGACTTACTTAATTTTATTTTTGGGTGTGTTTATTCAAAAGTATATAACTACCGGTCCAACGTTATGACGATAAATTATATACTGATTTGACTACCTTCTAGAAAAATCTAGACAAAATGTGGGCTAACGTTATTTAATTATGTTCCGGCAGTTTTATTCTAAGCACAATTAGATAACAACAAACCAATTGTATACACACAACTTTTTTTATCTAATCATGCTTAAAAAAAAACTGCAACAACACGCCGTTGTAGCAACAGACAATGACACAAAAGCCAAATAACAAACTACATGTATTTTTAAACCAAGAAATTGTTACATATCTAAACGTGCTTAGAAAAAACTGCAACTACAAATCATTGACAGCCCTGTTGGTTCATTGGTAGTATGTGTGCTCTAAGAGCTAAAGGGCGTGAGTTCGGTTCCCACCCAGGACAAGCATTTTGTGAAATAAACAAATGTTTGTTCTGTGTCTGGGTGTACTGTATGTATTATATTATTATTATATTATTTACAAAAAAAAAATTAAGTATTTTATCAGTTATATGTCTTCCATTACACAAGCTTTGCTTAGTTTGGGGTTAGATAGCGCTATGTGATTCTAATAATTGTAATGATTCTAATATTATTTTTTTTAAATTAAAGTTTTGTCAACTCCATTTTTGTTTCCATTACAGGGTATGGTGTCAGGTTGGTGGAGCGACTACAACTTTTCATGCCAGCCAGTGGATTACTCAGACAACCCCAAAGCGAACAGAGTATGTTTTAATTAATTTTATCAAAATTTTAATTTTATGAATTTTTTAACTGTGCTATGTCCATAATTTTAGGCAGAATTTCCGAAAATGTTGACCAGTAATAACTTTGGCATTATGGAATAAACAAAAACTCTGATGGAGCATTTACGATGTCTCAATCGGTCTGTATTACCTATTAAACATTTTCTAGTCAAAAATGGTGGTGCATAGTGACATCTAGAATTCTGTTAAAGTACCTAACATAAAACGTCGCGAAGCGCTGAAGTTAATGACAATGCACAGGAAAGATTGGCGATTGAAAAGGATAGACAGAGATAGAAAAAGAAAAAAAAATTGTAAGAAAAAAAATCTTATTTCAGATGGCAGCAGCAGTATGGTGGTACTTTGCAGCGAAGATTATTGAGCTTCTGGACACAATCTTCTTTGTATTGAGAAAAAAGAACAGACAAATCTCATTCCTTCATCTCTATCATCACTTCATGATGCCAATTTGCGCATGGATCGGTGTTAAATTTTTGCCAGGTTTGCACTTTCAAATACTATTTTATTATTAAGCACGGAATAGAACGTGATAACAACAAATTTAAAACCAATATTTTACAAAATTTGGGCCTTGTATCTGTAGGCAAATACAGATACTTGCAAGTCGTGACTGAAATGGTTTCTTCTAAACAGACGTGCTCCATTCGAGATCGTATCTGATGGCGGTCAAGCCTATTAGTTAACATGAAAATCGAACATGATAGTTTTTTTCTTAATTTATTTTATGTTTGACAAACTAGGTCTTTGAACACAACTCACCTGATGTTAAGTGACAGTTTAGGCGAAGATAGTAAGCACACCTAGCTTGGAATGGGACTGGCTCTCAAGTGAGGCTGCAAGAACGCACTATTAGGTGCTTGGCGACAGATTTTCTACTTAAGGGTAGTAGCTAACCAGATGAGCACTACCCTACCACCATGGTATGGTTTGCTCACGATGTTTTTCTTCATCGGAAGCTCAAGCTCATTGTTGGGGTTTGAACCCACGCTCTTCGGGGTGTGAACCGACCGTGCTAACCACTGAGCTATCATCGCTACAAACTAGTCTTCATTTCATTTTCAGGTGGTCATGGAACTCTTCTTGGTGTCATCAACTCTTTCATCCATGTTATTATGTACAGCTACTACTTGATCTCTGGTCTTGGACCTCAATATCAGAAATATCTATGGTGGAAAAGACACGTCACCACCCTGCAGCTGGTAAGTAAAACATACATTGTACACAAAAATGCAAATATATTTTTTTTTTTTATTAGCCCATTTTGTCCCACTGCTGGGCAAAGGCCTCTCTCCCCCCCTTCCATACCTCTCTGTTGTGTGCTGTTGTGGTCCACTCTACACATATAATTATATGTGTAAAATATAATTCTAATGACGAATGTATAGATAATATACCTTTATCTATGAAATTGCTATTCTGCAGTCCTGGCTATTTCAAATAAAAATAATTTTTGTTTCGCTAAGAATTCAAGTTTTAAGATTCCCATTTATATATTATAACTGCCCGAATCATATTGTTTACGCACTTTAGTCAATACGAGTTGATTAAATCGTGCCATATGTAAATTTGTCGTGCCAAAGTACATTTTTGAATTTATAATTTTTCAGATCCAGTTCTGCATCATATTTTACCACAACTTCAGCGTGATGTTCACCGACTGCAACTACCCGAAGTTTATCAACTTTCTTCTCAGCCTCAACGCTGGTCTTTTCCTGTACATGTTCGGTAACTTCTACTACAGAAATTACGTCAGGAACTCTAGAAGAAGAATTACTTCTGAGGAAAAAGCAATGACGACTAATGGAAAAGTCAAAGACAATGTTAGCAATGGGCATGCTGTTAGCACTAACGGGTATGCCATTTCTGCTAATGGTCATGCTACCTCTGCTAATGGTCATGCTACCTCTGCTAATGGTTATGCTACCTCTGCTAATGGACATGCTATCTCTGCTAATGGTCATGTTGTATCTGCTAACGGCAAAGTGAAAGAGTGCTAGTGAACAAAGACTATAACGTTATATAGAAGAATATACTTTTTTTTGGGTTCATTAATTAATCATAAGTGTGAATTCAAATTGAAGCACATAATTTGTACCAAACAGACAGTGTATGATGAGTTATAGGATCACTGAATCAAATGGGACGTTTCCTAAGACAGGATGTGTTCAAAATTGCGTGATCGGAGGTCAAGCCAGGAATTGTTACGAATATCTGGTTATAGTAAAATTTAACATAAAAATTGGTTCTTCTAAAATAGGAAAAAAAATCTTAGTTAAAAACAATGTAACTTGGTAATTGCGAGAACTTAAGAAAGTGACTTTTTTCTCAAAAGTGCAATCTGAAAACTCACAAGAAATCAAGACTAGTTAGTTACCACATTAAATCTAATATTAAGTAAACTATTGTGATACATAGGTAGGAGATTTTTAATATTGATATACCTGCTATCAAAATATGCTTAGTATCATGGATATTTCATTATACGCGGTATTTTAGGGAAATGCAGCTGTAAGTACATATGTCTCAGAAGAAATTTTCTACAGCGCCATCTAACCACGATTAACGCCAAGCTTGTACGATGGCAACCACAAAACTGATAGAATACTCATTTTTTTATACCTACATAACACACAACAAACATCTATCTTTGTCATCAAAATAAACTCACCTTCAGGAAGCAGAGTTACTACCATTCGGTAGCTAATAAGGCAATGCCAACAAACAGTGCTGATTTATTCTATTCACTGAGATTTTACCTATCAGTGTACACAACTTTTAATATACTATATGGCTGACCTGTAATAATGAAAACTAATTATTCAAATGTTATAATTTTTAGTGTATTTCCGCTTTAAAGCCATTTTGGTTACAACAGTCACGAGGATTTCATTTAATTTGAAGACAATTTGAAATATTTATACGTTAACGTGTTTTGCCTCTACACGAAGCTTCCTCATTACGTGTTGTCTCAACACGTGTCGGCAACTGGTTACTGCAGCAAGAAGAAGATATAAATACTTGTGGTGGTTTTAATTACATATTTGTAATTTATTTAAATTTTAAGTTTATGTCTTTTTATAGTTTTAGATACATATGAATGTTTCGGATAAATATTTAAAATTGTCTTCAAGTTAATAAATATTCAAAATTATATTAAAATTAAATAAAATTCTCGTCACTGTTGTAACCGAAACAACGGAAACGTGATAAAAATTAACTTTCACAAAGTAACGCCTGAATCTATCAACAATCTGAAAACGAATCAGTTAGATACAGCTGTATGAAAACCGATGCAGTTTTTTTTTCTTCAAGATAATATAAGTGCCGGTTTGCTAGCAAAAGTTATTCTCATTGATTGGTAGACCAACACTTTTAGATAATACTTATTTATCTTTGAAACACCTCTATAAAAAATATATGTCATATTATAGGATTCATTTCAGAAATACAAACAGATTAGGACAATTCTTTATACTAACTATATCATTCTTTATACTAACTATAACTATACCAATATGACTTGCGACGTTTTAGATTAGGTATATTAGATATAATGACTAGCTGTTTTATAAAGTGTGTATAAAACTTCTTAATTTTTGAAGTATGTATGAATTGTAAAAATAGGTAAAAAAGCTCAGGCATAGTTGGTAATAAAAGTGTACTGTATCACTTTTTTGAACTCCAAAAATTATGGAGTTTCATAGAAACTTTCATTCGTTATTTTCCCCCTTAAAAAAGGTCCTTGTTTAAATTTTTGTTTTGAACCATGATCACATAACTGTTTTATTTTTTACATTGCCACCTTCAAATTTATAGATAGATTAAAACTACATAGTTATTGAGATCGCAGTCTTCTTTCAGTTTAGTTTTTTTAAATCGCTGACCTATAGCTTTAAATATGTTAGATATTAATACTTATTTTGGTTAGTAAACAAAATGCAAAAGTAATTTTGTGGATTATTGTGAAAGCCAGATTTATGTAGAATTAAAAATGTAGTTAGACAAATTCAGTCATAATATTATTGTTACTTTATTTTAAATTTACAAGATGAGCAGTAATTTTTGATCTTAGCTTACCTTTTAGCTTAGTAATTTAATAAACATAAATCCATTTCTATTAAGATTAGCATTTGAATTGTTTACTGTCAGCCATTGTATGTATAATATTGTTAGGTGTCATGTTTATTTCTTTTCGTATGGTACGATTGTCTCATAAATAACACAGTACTATCATTCCCAAAAATAATAGTTGGATGACTAATAACTTTTGGAAAATCATTCATGTATATAATAAATAAAAGTGTACCAAATAGGATTCCTTGAGGCATACCATATTTTACTGTTTTGTATACCAACGTGTAGATTATAGGTATCGTTTTCAATTTTACTTAACTGTATACATTGTCGGCGGTTTATATTATTGTGTACATATTAGTAGCAACAAATAACTTTGTTGTTTATAAATTTAATGTAGTTAATGCGACTGCGTATCGAAAGTAAGTACAAGTTATTTTTGATACTGTTGACGGATTGATGTCAAGTCACGGTGTTGTTAAAGATGACAAATATTAAAGAAAGGGAGATGAAATGAATACTGATTCACTAATGACGCAATCAGAACAAACCGCATGAGGCCGAGTACCTCAAAATACCATACTCGTACCAATAAATGTAAATTATATATACGTGTTCAAATTATAAATATGATCATTTTTGGGAGAGAGGTTGTAGCGATTATAGCTCAGTGGTTAGCATGGTTGGTTCATAATGAGATTGAGCTGCCGGTACAGAAAAAAACTTTCTAGTACTCGGCTGGCTAACTACCACCCTCAAATTAAATATCTGTATTCTGGCAACCTCACTTCAGAGCCAGTCCCATTACAGGCTAGTTGTGTTTACCATCTTTGACCACACCGTCTCTTAACATCAGTTGAGCTGTGGTCAAACACATGTCTGTTAACATTTATAAAATTTATAAAAAAGGTCGGAAAGTCGGTTTTAATTGAGCGGTATTACGGAATATTGCAATATTGTCTACTCGGTCTTGTTTTTTAAATGGTTTGCAGGCTAGGTTTTTGACCACAGATCATCTAATGATAAGTGTTTTCGCGGTCTTGTTTTTTTGTTAAGGATCAAGGCTGATTCTTCTTTCTTATAGATTACGAGATAGTTGGTAAGCTTAATTAAAATATTGTAAATATTATTTTAAGATAATTTTCAAGCAAATAAAAAACCTTTGAGAAAATATTATGTGTTTTTAGTTAAAGTAATTCTAATATTAATATTGCAGTGGGATTTTAAGAAAGGATGAGTTTTATTTGGTTTGATTGAGATTGAGAGCGGAAAGTACATAACCTAACTTCAGCAAATTGCAATTAAAGATAAATTCATTGTTTGTTCGTTATATGTTTTTTTAGCATAATAGCACTTCCTGCATTTGCCAGTGTCAAGATCGATCTAGTAAATCAAGTCTAACTGCCCTAATACAGTAGTGGCGACTTTACTACACGGTTCGAAGGAATTTTAAAAGTAACACGAAAAGCCATGTCACTCCACACTATATCACTTTTCCACACTCTAAAGAATAAAACGGCACAACATAAAAGAAAAGTTTTGGAAAAAGTATGATGGGGCGTTAGTTCATGATACAACAAAAAATAGTGCTGCCTCATACTATTCAGTATCTATTGAAATTCAGCTAGACTATGTTGTAAATAAGTAGTGTTTGCCGTTTTCTTTGTCGCTTTATGCACAACTGAATGCATATAAATGAAGTGACTGGTCTGCAATGACTTGTAAAATTGAATCGCATTCATTAACATAACTAAATCAAAATGTATTATAACACAATTTTTATTAATTTTATTCAATTTCATTTTGCAATTGTGAAAATCTATCAGTTGTGTTTGTTTGTGCAAATCCATGTTGCCATTTTTAAACATACACAACCGAAAATGTTTTGGAAAATAATCAAAAACAGTGACAGCGCTCACCTGTATCCGCGAACTTTTCTGTGTAGTAGTCTCAGATCCCTCTATAGAACGACCTTCACCGAGCTAGTTAATGGATGAAAAGTTTTGTATATCAAATTAAATATGTCAAGGCAAACCTATGTACCGGTAAACTTCACAGTATTTTATTAAGAAAAACTATTTAATTGTAACAAAAAAATAACGTTAAAAAATATTTTAATAGTTAAATTATTCACCAAGCATAAAACTTTTAATGAAACATAATTATCTATTTTTTTAACTTATTGATTTTCAACACCATCGAGTGAAGCCTAGGATTTAAATGTTGCTGGTGTAATTTAACCTTTTAGGTGACTTAATTGACATAATGCAAACTACTTCGCTCCCTAATTAAACTATTTGAACTTAGCATATATAATTGAAAACCTCATTGTTGTTCTGCGATCCATTGTGATATAACGTCAGTTTTTACAAATTAAAGTAAGTTGAAGAGTATATAAAAAATCGTTTCATAACATCTCAAAAGTAATATCGTAAATATGGCCGAAATTTGGAATAAAATCGCTGAGAATTGCGATTATATATTCAATCAGTTGAGTGGTAAGTGTTTAAATCTTATTTCACGTATTACTTTTAACTGTCTCGGTATTAAAATTGCTACCGCAAAAAAGTCGTAAAAGTATAAGAGACACGTTTTAACATTTGTTATCGCGACGACTAGTGATGTAACCATACGACTCGATACTCACGATAAATCGATTCAAGTTTGTATGAGTATTTGATTATGTATTGTAAAGTGCATCGGATAAAAGTTCTGATTAGAAAATTTTACTTAAACTTTAATATTGTAAGTATTTTAAAATGATACAGTGGTACGAAAGGTCAATTTGTCTTTAATTTAATATTTTTAATTACAATAACAATGGTCAGAGACAAGCCATTGTAAAGAAATCAGTGACGCCAATTCAAAATTTATTTACGGCTTTGAGCGCCTATATATCATTCTTTTCAGTAAAGATCACTTCAAAATATTAATTACTATTTATTAAAATCGAATGAAGCTATTAAATTTAATGAAGTAAATTCAATTTATAGCGATGATAGCTCAGTGGTTAGCGCGGTAGGTTCGCATGCCGAAGGGCGTGGGTTCAAGCCCCAACAATGAGCTTGAGCTGCCGGTGAAGGAAACAATCGTGAGGAAACCATAGCATGGTGGTAGGGTACTTTCTAGTACTCGTCTGCCTAGCTACCACCCTCAAGTTGAAAATCTGCGGCCAAGCATCTAACGGTGTGTTCCGGCAGCCTCACTTGAGAGCCAGTTCCATTCCAGGCTAGGTGTGCTTTATCATCTTCGACCACGCCTTCACTTAACATCAGGTGAGATGTGGTCAAACAACTAGCCTGTCAAACAGTAAAAAAAAAAATTGGTTACTAGACTAGTATTAAAAGAAAAAGACTGAGAACGTAACTGTTTTTGAGACGTCTCGTAATAATTAGAAATTGCACGCTACTATAAAGTAAGCGCGAAAAGAGTACTCGCAATATACTCGTATTCTATCATATTATACCAAAAAATTGAATGTATTTTTTAAAGACGCTAATTATTGTTTCTTTCAGTTTCGTTACCAGTTACATTCTAGGGCCTTTCTCAAATGTCAAAACGGGCCTTTTATTTTTTGACAACAATGTTCATAGATTTGACTTGACAACATAATTTTTATTATAACAAAATAGTGTGGCTTTGTCATAGACATGACCTTGTGTACACGTGGGCACTTGTGTATTTTTGAACACAAACAAGACCCTCGGATATCTTTCGGATAAAAGTCCTTACACTACGTAATGAATTCTTTGATCTTACTATCTAGTGATGTAATAAAATGTTAGTTGTACATGATAAAATATTATGCCATAGAACACCATACTGTATCCCTCGATTTTGTTATCATCTGTTTTCTGAATTGTTTGTTATTTGGAAGCAAATTTAAAGTCGTATTTAAACTATTATTTTCTTAAGTTTTGTTGCAGAACGTCTTAGACTGGCCACTCGACACAGCGTTTTGATGATCAACTTTTCTGCAACCTATTTTCATTTCTTACTTAAACTATTGGTACGTTTGGACTAGCTAGATGCTTATAATAATGCTTTGTAAGATGTTTGCTTGGACTCCATATTTTCACCGAGACCTTGGAGCCTATACAAAGTAACATTCGATTAGCGATAACGCTATTAGAAACGTAAAAAATGTACCGGATTGATATAGAAGCTGAGCCGCTCGTGTTTCGCGCTCCGGCGGCTCGCGAGCACCGCTGCCCGCAGCGTAGTGCGCTCCTGCTACTTCGCGACCGTCCACAGTAACATCACGTACGGGTTGGAGCTGTGGGGCCGCGCTGCCGATCGTAATAGAGCCTTTGTTATGCAGAAGCGAGCCATTCGTGCCATATGTGGGGTTCAGGCCGATGTCTCATGCGTGGAGCTTTTTAGGGAACTGCAGATACTGCCGTTGCCGTGTGAGCTTATTTACCAAGTAGCCCTTTTCACCCATACTAACATCGATAAGTTTCAACGCAGGGGCGTACACAGTACGTTGGATCTTCGCAGCAATAAAAAGAAAGACCAGCTTGTAACACCGTCACACCGGCTCGTCAAGTCGGAGAGGTCGGTATACATTTTGGGGCCCGCGGTCTACAACCGCGTACCCGCCTCCGTACGGGATGCAGCTTCCACCGCGTGTTTCAGAACCAAGTTAAGATCTTGGCTGCTAGAAACCTTGTTTTATGACATTGACGAGTATTTCAAACTTAAAGATTATTGAATTACTAGTAAGTAATTATGATTTTTTTGTCATGTCATTTTAATATATTGACAATATTGTTTTGGTATTGACATATTTTTATATTGACATATTTTATATTGACAGTATTTTTATATTGACAATATTTTTTATATTGACATGTTTGGATATTGACATCCCTTATTTTGACATGTAATCAGTGTTTTAAAACCCATTTAATGACATCTTTAAAATTTTGAAGTGACTTGTAACATTGGTGTTATCAATAAAGTATTTGTATTTGTATTTGTATTTGTATAAGGTATCTTATATGTGACGTAGGCAGTCTATTGAATATGTCGAAAGTTTCTTTGTCTAGGCCCTCTTATTACTAAACCTGTGTTAACTGATCATGTATCGTAGATATATATATATATATAACATACACATAAATAAAACATCTGATGTACCTACTCCCTACTTTTAAAAACATGCACCATTTTTGTCGTGCTGAAATTTTTACAGAATTTATAATTATATTACGTACCGTAGGTACTAATTATTTTAATCGATTAACAAAAAAACCGGCCAAGTGCGTGTCGGACTCGCACACGAAGGGTCCCGTACTATAAAGACAGCAAAAAATCACGTTTGTTGTATGGAAGGCCCCTTAAATTTTTATTTTGTTTTTTAGTATTTGATGTTATAGCGGCAACAGAAATTCATCATCTGTGAAAATTCCAACAGTCTAACTATCACGGTTCATGAGATACGGCCTCGTGACAGACGGACAGACAGACAGACGGACGGCCAGTAGAGTCCTAAAAACATCCTAGTTTTCGCTCTAACCGGTTTACCGTGTATTAAAAATGTCGCACGCACTGTCACAAAAAAAAACATAACTATCTTATCTAACAATGTCATCTAATTTTTGTATAAACATATCACCCATTTTCATGGCATTTTTTCAGTGCAATAAAATTATTTATCTCTGTTTGTTTTGACATGAGTGAGTGTTTTACGAATAATGCATGTTATTAAATTGTAAGATTTTCAAAATTACATTTTCGTTTGCATGACAGCTAAACTTTTTTATTAAAGTCACATATTTCCACATTTTCTTTTCTTCGTTTCGTTTCGTTTAACTACTTAAATTCTTACTTTCCTTGGCCGGAAATTGATTTCTATCTATAACTTTGACTTTGCAATCACTTTTAGTAGTCGGACCGGGTTGCCAGGTTTTCATTTAAGAAAGACGGAGTTGCGTACTATGGGATTCGACCCAGGAACGGCCCTTCAAACCTGGAGGAGATTTGAAGCCAGACGGTCTCCGAAAGTCATAACAATGAGGTTTTGAATACTTCGTTTTCAGACGAACGAACGAGAGACAGCGGGCCTGGTGCTGGAACTCTTGCAACGGTACTGTTCAGCTATTTGTACTTCTGTCTCAAAGCTGGACCAGCATGGATGAAAGACAGGAAACCTTACGACTTGACGAGAGTAATATTCTACTACAATGTATTCCAGATCCTAGTCAGCACATATTTGTCTTACGAAGTACGTATTATTTTACCACATAAAATTGTTTATTGTTTCAATTAGTAATTAAATAAATATCGTAGGCCATTACATACAACGTAAAAACTCAACGTCAAATCACTGATAGAATAGTTAATTATACTTTTTTGGAAATATTTGACTTTGTTTGTTTGTATTGAATAGGCTCCGAAACTACTGGACCGATTTCAAAAATTCTTTCACCATTGGGAAGCTACACTATCTACGGATGACATAAACTATTTCTTATGCCTATATTCCCACGGAAACGGGAACTACGCGGGTGGAACCGCGAAGCGTCCGCTAGTAATTTAAAAAAGGACCACGTTTGACCACTAACTCGCCTGATGGTAAGCGAAGATGTGGTCGAAGATAAAACACACAGACTTAGAAGATCTTTCACTCGGACCTTGAAAGCTGGCAGCTTGTCAAACACTCATAAACACTCGAAAAACCACTAGTTTTGGAAAAAAATACTATGGGGCGACACGCCTTTTTTTTATTGTAAATGTAATGAAACGAACGATGCGCTCTCCTGATGGTAAGAGATAACGCATGTCCATGACCATTGCAGCGATACACAGAACTTTGTTTAGCAAAACAAAGCCCGGGGCATCGCTGTTTTGGCGCTCATTACTTTGAGACTTTCGATGATTAGTCTCAACAGCCCAGTAATTTCGCTAGCTGCAGTACCTACCCTTCGAATCGGAACACGGTAATGTTTACACACTACTGCTTGGTGGCAGAATATCTGGTACTGCGGTGGTACCTACCTAGACGACTTCCTGCTAAAGAAATCTACCACCAAGTAAAGACTCTTTCCGCGTTCCTTCCAAATCAAAAAAAACAACGAACTCCTTATAATAACTGGCTATCAATGGAATTCGTTGTCAAACATACTTATTTCATAAGGCGTTTTAAATTGTGACATTATCAAAGTTTCTGGTGCGAAACTACTCCAATGGTTGTCAAAAATAACTAATGGTATAGCTAGTTCATACTACAACCGTTTCGGCATCGTACTTTGTGCAGTATTGGAAACAACACGAAAAGACAAACATACACACAGACGCACACCACATTATATCACTCAGTCGTGCGTGATTCGGCTCTTTATTGTGCCGATGCATTACCGCGAAAAAATTTCAATAATTTAATACAATTACATTGTTAAGTCTTTGCACAATTTTTATTTATATAAATAAATAAATAATATATCCTTGGACACACAGCGCCATCTGACCCCAAACTAAGCAAAGCTTGTACTATGGGAGACAGATAACTGACAGAATACCTTAAGTCGTTTTTTTTTGTTGTAAATACATACTTATAACACATACAGTACACCCAGACACAGAACAAACATTTGTTCATATCAAAAATTTTGTGATATGAACAAATGTTAATGTAATGTTGTTCAATGTTAATGTTTGTTATTGTTGTTGTTCAGATTCCCATCCAAGATAAGCATTTGCTTGTCCTGGGTGGGAATCTAACCCACACCCTTTCAGCTCTTGGGGCAGAAATACTACCATTGAACCAACAGGGCTGTCAATATATATATATTATATTTCTTGCAAATGTATACTAAACTTAACGTCTCATATTTTTTCTTTTCAGGGCTTTTCTGTCTTTATATCAGACTACAATTTCACCTGTCAACCAGTGATATACGAAAATACACCAGGAACCAGAAAAGTATGCCAGCTTTATACAAATTCCCTAAACTTAGCTAACATATAAAAATCTCGTGTCGCAGTGTTTGTGGTCGCACTCCTCCGAAACGGCTCGACCGATTTTTATAAAAGTTTTAATGTATATTTGGTAGGTATGAGAATAGGTAAGGTATATTATACCGCTAGGTAGCTTTTCATCCCGAAAAAATGTAGCGGGTAGCACCGCGGGGTGCAGCTAATATTTTATAACAAGAAGCCAAAATATATTCATAATTATTATATCTGTATGAAAAATCGTCAAATTACCTAAATTTAAGTCTTCATCACTGTTGTAACTGGAACGACTATTCAGCGGAAATAAATTAATTTTTATCTTGAATGTTAAAAAAAAAGTTTATTTTTGATTTTATTTTCAGATACATAGCTTAGTGTGGTACTACGCGGTCCTAAAATTGGTAGAGCTATTGGACACCGTATTCTTCGTACTCAGAAAGAAGACGAGACAGATATCAACTCTTCATATATATCACCATTCTTTGATGCCTATCGCAAGTTTCATGGCCTTTAAGTATTACCCTAGTAAGTGTCAAAACTTCCTTCACATTTTCATGAATCAATTTTCTCTGCTAAGATTTATTAACTAGTTGACAGACTAGGTATTTGAACACAGCTCATGCGATACATTTATTTATATAGTTATTAGTTAGTTATAGTTATAGTTGTTATATAGTTTGTTTGTTTGATTTTTTTATTTCGTTTTGTTATATTTGTTGTTGGTGATTTGTAATGTTTGTTTTGTTTGACCGGCGAGGGCTCACCGGAAGACCAGCGCTGGTCATACTAATTAGTATGACCAGTATTATGCTGAGGTGAGCCCCTATTTTGTAACTGTTTGTCTCTATTTGTTGTTATTTTCGTTTTTTTTGTTCTGTTACAAAATAAAAATTATTTTCTTTCTTTCTTTCTTTCTTAAAAAGTATTTTTGTAACATCTTTGTACACAATTCCACTAATATTATAAATGTGAAAATTTGGATGGATGGATGGATAAAAAATAAATGTCACAGGACATTACACGCAGCGCCATCTGGTTCCAAACTAAGCGAAGCTTGTAAGTACTATGGAAGTCAGATAACTGATAGAAAACTTCAATCCTTTTTTTTCGTAAATACATACTTATTATACATACAGACACAGAACAAACATTTGTTTATACTACAAAGTTTGTCCTGGGTGGAAATCGAACCCACACCCTTCAGTTCTTGAAGCAGACATTCCACCAATAAACCAACAAGGCTGTCAACAGGATGATTGGATGTTTGTTACTTTTTCACGCAAAAACTACTGAACGGATTTGGATAAAATTAGCTCAGACCCTGAATTAGCACATAGGCTACTTTTTATCGTATGGGAGTAGCTGAGACCCTAGATTAAAAAATAGGCTACGTTTTGTCCCGAAAACATATGTAGAGTGTAACACCGCGGGGCGCAGCTAGGCATACATAAAGCTTATTCTGGTTTTGACCCGAATATGTATTTGGCTAAATACAGCAAACCGCTGCTTTGGCGTAATTTTTGGTCAGACGCGGTCTGATAGGCTGATGTGATATTTTCTTTGGTCAAATGGCTTATTTGTGATTTTTTTTTTCAGATGGCCACTCTGTACTTCTTGGGGTGATTAATACTTTCGTACATATGATCATGTATACCTACTATTTGTTAGCCGGGCTGGGTCCTAAATACCAGAAAATTATATGGTGGAAACGGCATGTCACAATTTTGCAACTGGTAACTTGTAACGCTGTGTGGTCTTAACTACCAGCGTCTTTATACTAATTTAATTATTTATTATTATACCAAAATAATTCTACCGTCATTTTTATTAATCTGTATTATATATACTATTATAAAGAGGAAAGATTTGATTGTTTGTTTGTAATGAATAGGCTCCGAAACTACAAGACTGATTCCAAAAATTCTTTCACCGTTGGGAAGCTACGCTATCCCCGGGTGACATAAGCCATTTTATCCCTGTATTCCTAAGGGAACGGGAACTACGCGGGTGAAACCGCGAGGCGTCCGCTAGTATATATATAAAAATGTTTAATTTTTTGTTTTCAATATTATACATCTTTTTTAATTTTGGGAATGTAATTTCTTGTCTCAATGGAGTAACGATATACGTAGGACAGCTGGCGGTGGATGGAAGCGAAAAGCTGAAGATCGGGCTGAGTGGCGTGTCTTGGGAGAGGCCTATGTCCAGCAGTGGACTTCGATAGGCTGATGATGATGCTATGGGTTCGACAGTGTATAACAAGTTGCCAGAGCATATCATTTCAGCGCCCACTATGGGTAGCTTAGTCACGACTCAAACGCTGGCTTATCGAGCACACGTTTTACAGCTACAAAGAATTTTGACATTTATTGTAATTATTATTGATTTGACATTTTTGCATATTTATTTTTTATAATTTTTAATACTTTTACTGACATTTCTTATTTTTGTTTATGGTTATTTTAGAATGCCACCCGATTGTGAATGATTCTCTCGTTGTTATTTTCTGTATAACTTTTTTATTTCAGGTCCAGTTTCTTATTATTTTCGTTCACAACATGCTTCCTCTATTCAACGGCTGCAGTTACCCGAAATGGATCAACTTAACGCTTAGTGTTTTCTCGCTACATTTCGTCTATATGTTTGGAAATTTTTACTATGTCAACTACATCAAGGCATCTGGCAACCGAAAAGAAAATACGCAGAAAATAAACTAAAATAAAAATTGTATTGTTGTTTTTTTTTTTTTTTTTTTAATGTTTGTCTGGCTAGGTGTTTGACCACAGCTTACTTGATGTTAAGTGAAGGTGTGGTCGAAGATGGTAAAGCACACCTAGCCTGGAATGGAACTGGCTCTCAAGTGAGGCTGCCGGAACACACCGTTAGATGCTTGTTGTTTGTATAGAATAGGCTCCGAAACTACTGGACCAATCTTAATAATTCTTTCATTATTAGAATGCTACATTATCCGTGATGGGCATAGGCTATATTTTATTTAAAAAACAGCTGTGAAAAATTTGAAAAAATCCTTACTTAGCATGCGCAGCAAAAACTATTGACAATAGAATAAAGTGACGTTTTATAGAGCAAATTGACAACTACGAATAAGTCCGCGATATCATACGTCTAACTATTACAGTTGTTATCTACATCTGATAAAGAGGAAAGATTTAATTTTTGACCTAACCACTGAGCTATCATCGCTACAAGACTGTTGTCTTTTTTTCTAATATCTTTATCTATACTATTATAAAGAGGAAAGATTTGATTGTTTGTTTATATTGAATAGGCTCTGAAAAGTTTTGTTTTCCAGTGCGAAGCTGGGGCGAGCTGCTAGTAGTTTATAATTTTGACTACAGCTGACTTGAAATTAAGTAATAATGTGTAGATCGTAGCCTGGAACAATAACTGGCTTTCAAATGAGGCGCCTAAACGCAATGTAGAGCAATAATAATCTCTGATTTTTAGGCATTAAAAAAAGGAACAGTAACTTGCTCTCCTTGACAAATATTTATGTGACAAACAAAAATGTTTTTTAACGTATGTTTTTTATGGTTGACAGGCTAGAATAGTATATAGTTATACAGGAATTTTAAAAACTGTGTCTTTGACTTTAAGCTTTCACCTAATTTTTATCTACATTATTATAAAGAGGAAAGATTTGGTTGTTTGTTCGTATTGAATAGGCTCCGAAACTACTAGAAGGATTTTAAAAGTTTTTTCACTGTTGAGAAGCTACATTATTCCCGGGTGATATAGGTTATTTTTTATCCCTGTATTCCCACGGGAATGGGAACTACGCGGGTGAAACCGCGAGGCGTTCGCTAATCTTATAATAAACTGAATTCCAAACGCTCAGACGTTATATGTGCCACTACAATAAAAATAATCAGTAGTCTAGCGCGTGTTTGTGTCTTCGTTCGTGTGGTTTGAGAAGTACATATTTCCACGTTCAAATAGTTTACTGCATTTTCACGTACGTAATGATTAATGTAGTATATATATTATATCTGTTGTATGGATCGATAAGTTATGGGAATATTATTATTATTTAGCCCACTTTGTCCCACTGCTGGGCAAAGGTCTCTCTCCCTCCCTTCCACGCCTCTCTGTTTTGCGCTATTGAGGTCCACTCCTTGTTGTGGGCATCGAGCTCACCTCTCCACCGTCTTCTAGGCCGGGTTGGTGGCAGTTTAACCTCCGGGACCCAGTCGGTGGTGGTTTTCGCCCATGGCTCCGCTGGCATTCGGCAGACGTGTCTAGCCCAGTCCCACTTTAGCTTTAGCACTTTATGGGAATAACACAGTCAAAACACTTTGTTGTTTTCCCTTATAGGGTGCTAAAATTTGGTGACCTCAGCGTCGCAAGGCCCTTGCCCCCTGCCAAATACAGGATAGCAACGGAGTTTCAGAGTACGGTTAATGAAACTATTTGCACTCCATTTAACAGTCCTTGTCTTCATCATCAGTCTATTGAGGTCCTCTGCTGAACATGGGCCTCTCCCAAGACACGACACTCAGCCAGATCTTCAGCTTTTTGCCTCCACCCAACCACCTCATGATTCACGCGTATGAAATTATATAATCCATTGGGGTTTTCCTCATCCAGGCCAAACATATAACTTTTTGCAAGAAACTTCAAACTTGTAGAACTTACTGTACCATGACATAAAAATATCCCAAAAGTCCGCGCGATTAAGCTAAACAGATATTATGACCTTCCAGATGAGTTGATCATAAATAGTTCCATAGTCAGTCAATTTATATGCTTGTTGATATTACTTGATTTAGAACTTTAGATCACCTTAACAGGTTGTCTAGGTAGATCTCTCTTCAATCTGTCCCTCATTACTGAGGATCGTGGTCACTGAAACCTTTTCGACGGGCAATCTGCTTCCATCGACTCCGGTCCAAAGAAGCCCTCACCACCTGGTAGAGTTTAGAAGAGGAGATGGCTTCTTCCACTTGGTCAGACCAACGTGTTCGTGACTAGCCTCGTGTTCTCTTTCCTTCCGTATTGCCAACAATGACCAGCTTTTCAAGGTCTAGGTAGGTACCACCGCAGTATCAAATATTTTTCCGTAAAGTAAACATTACTGTGTGCTAGTTTACTACTCGAAGTTCTGTGTATCGTTGCAATCGTCATCGATATGCGTTATTCCATACCATTTGGGGAGTGTATTGTTTATCTCATTAATTTTACATTTAAAAAAAAAATGCAGAAAAAGTAGCAGATAGTAAAAAAATGTGCTACTTTTTTGCATTTTTGCGTGTATAACGATTTAATTTGACAAAATAGATTTTATACCATAAAAGTACCCTATAGGTGTTTAATAAGTTAATAATGATGTGGAGTCGGAGATAATTACGTTTTAAGCGTCAGTCCCTTGCCAGTTGCTGTGCGGACAGGTTGACTTGAACATTCAGTTTTTATTGTCAAAAATTTATAATTTTTCTGACAGTATTACAATTTTTTTTTGTTAAAGTTTTTTTATTAATTTTTGTGGTTTTAGGGTTTCCTCAAATCTAAAGAACCCCAATTTTATTTTCGCTGTGTTTGTCCATTTGTGAAACGTGATGCTATCGTTTGTGTTGTATCGGGTATATCAGAAGTATAATTATGTCATCGATGAGCTTGGAGGTATGTTACATTTTTATTTTACGTTCTATTTTCAATTATAATTGTACCTATAATTAATTGTTATTATAAAAATACCCGGAACCGGTAAGTATGTATGCAAACGTTCATAAATGGATTATTTATAAAATTGAGCAAGTCTTTTAATAATTATGTGCTTATTACAATATTTATGATGTTTAAAATAAATAAACAATAAATTAATGTAATAATTTTATATTTTAAGTTTTTTTTTACATTTTTTTTAATTTAAGTTTTTTTTTACATTTTTGCGTAATGCTTTCATTTATCGATGGACCGCCCCCGCATACTGGTTTATAACAAAACTGAGATATTTATTATGATTTATTTAATTGTTTTAAATCTTTTTTTTTCAACACAATGCAATGAACACAATCAGGTATGTTTTTTTTAAAGTTGTTATTAGTATTTGTCAGTATTAAATTGTATTTCTTGCAAAATAGTTAAATAAATATAACAACAAAATTGTTTCACATTTTTTTTGTTGACACCCTGTGTTGTTGACGCCGGTTTCTTTGAAGCCTTGATATATCTAATATTCCTAATAATCTCTATTCTATTCTATTTCTTCTATTTTTATTCTTATCTTCTATTTCTAATATGTCAAGTTTTTTTATGTTAATTATGAAAATAATCATTTGTAAAAAATATTGTGTTGGACCTTTACAGTTTGAAGACGAAATAAGTATGATAACCATTAAAATCTTTTGCAATAGGCTATAAACACATACTTATCCTTACTTATTTTTTCCAAAATCAGTTCATGCATGACTGAGTCCTGAGTCCATACAGAAAAAAAAATACAGCCAAATTGAGAACCTTCAGCTTTTTTTGTAGTCGGTTAATATTGGCTGAGATCAAGGCTGTTTGACTCTTCATTCCTAGGCAATGTAGACATGGATGATTGCGTGGACAATTATCTATAGACATTACAATGCTTAAGATGGTCATGGGAAATGAACACAAAAAGCTTTGATTTACGTTTCCGTAAAATAACTATGGGATTCATGACTTTGACATCATTTTTCTTTATTATTTGATAAAATATTCTTTACTTTCTTATTTACTACTAGCGGACGCTTCGAGATCAATCAAATCATTGAGAGGCCACCCATAGTTGCCACCCTGGGCATGCGGGCTACCCACCACAAGGAGTTTTTGCACGTTTTTGCTTAATTGAGTAACGAAAATCCAGATTTCCAAACTTTGACATGTATAACATTAGTAGTTTTTCTGATATAAAAAGTATTTTTTATGTTAACCCAGATAATAAAATATATGTGTGCCAAATTTCATTCAAAACCGTTCAGCCGTTTTTACGTGATTGAGTAACACTTTCTACTTTAGTATTATCATAGTGGGACTAATTGTGCCTTGCAAAATGATGATTTTATCGAAATAAAAAATAGCCTATGCATTAATACCAAACCAAACCAAACCAAATACCTCCATACCAAATTTCATTAAAATTGGGCCAGCCGTTTGGGCATGAAGACGTAACAAACATACAAACATTCGCCTTAATAAAATTAGTATGATATGATACTCTGACTATAGTTTCCTAGAACTCTAGTTCATAGGAATCCTAGTTTCTTAGTTAGTTTAGTATTCCGATAATCTTAAAAGATACGTTCAAAATGTCAAATATATTTCCAATTCCAGATCACAGGACCAAATCATGGTGGATGATGGAAGGCCCAGGGCCTTTGCTCTCTATCCTGGCAACCTATCTCTTCTTCTGCAGCTACGCTGGTCCATATTACATGAAGGATAGGAAACCTTACAACTTGAAGAATGTTATTATGGTCTATAACCTACTTCAGATAGGACTAAGCGTGTTCTTAGTATATCGCGTAAGTGTTTTTTAGGATTCAGTAATAAGACTATGTATAAATTTACAATTAAAAAAACCGACACCATGCATCTAAGCCCAAACACGGTTAGGTTTTAAGTATGGTTTAAAAATCAAACTACTGATAGTGGTGGTAGTGGTCACTTCATCAGATGAGCAGTAAGCAACCATAGAATAAAAAAACTTAAAAATCAAAGTTAATAGTTAATGAGTAAAACGACCCCTTTTCAGCTAAACACACCTTAGACTATAATAATATGTTGTTTGTACTATTAGAACAAACAACACATTGTAGTTTGTTTGTTAAGCGTTTGTGTTTAAACGTTACAGCTGTTCAAACAGTATATTGACAGCTGTCATTGCACACTATCATCTAGCTGTTTCGAGTACTGCAGCAGTACGTACATATAAATGTCAGAGAGTCGCTGACATTTAATTTCTTGATAGATAAAACAAAGTCACTGTCCGCATCTGTCTGTATCCCTGCTTAGGTACTTCTTCTAAATCACGCGAGCGATTTTGACACTCTGTCATATATAATTTTGTTACGAAAAGTTTAAGATGATACTGATAAAAGTTTAAGATACTGAATGTTTTGTAACAAAGTCGCCAAAATATATTGCATTAACTACACCACAAACGTAGTAGCGAATATCAAAACAAAAAAGTACGTGCAAAACGGAAAATCAATCCGTGTAATTATTTGTAAATGACTTTTGATTCGTGACATTGAGAATATTTAACATGATCATTTTTTTTCTCAGTGTCATTGCTGACAGTTGCGCATTCCATAGCTTGGTTGCCACTCATCAGTTGTTTCATAGCTAGAGTTCACTCGACTTTAACTATGTAATCTGTCCGTAATCTATGTGAATAGAAATGGTGATTACCAGAACTATAGAGTTTCATTACCTACTATACTCGATAGCCAAAGGAACACGCATACAGTTTGGGAGTTGACGATAAAACTCATAGATGACGTCATAATTAATACGTCAATATTTATTTTAATTTTTTTTTTACATTAAATATTTACAAAACATATATAATCTACATAACTTAAAAACTAGTGTGCTGCCGGCAGCGGGGCAGGGCTCAAGCTGCCGGTGGTTAGGGCTGCAGAGTAAGGAATCTCCTCACAATGCGCGCCGTGTCAAGGGTCACTGCCTTTTGAAGCTGACCCTTGACCCAACCGTCTAGCAAGAGTCTCTTAATATATTGGTTGAGACTCTTCGCTATAAGACCGTTTCCCGTGACAACTATCGGGACAATGATCGTCGAATCAACATCCCACATGGCGGTTATCTCGTGAGCCAGGACAAGGTACATCAATTATTATTAACCCCCACATCTAACGGGGTTACAGTTCGATATTTATAACACTGACTCAAAAATAACTCGAAGATTTTGCGCAAACCTTAACGTGAAAGTAACTTTCATGTTAAGGTTACACTAAGATTGGTAATATCATATGATTTAAAGAACTTCAGAACGTAAATGACACCATAAATATTGCGAATGAAAAATAAACGATTTTTAAATGTAAAGTAATACACGTCTGTAAGGTCAATGTTTTATAGAAGTTGCAAAAAACGGGAGCATTTAGCGTCAAAGTGTCATCATAAACAAGTCAAGAATCGATATTTGCAGCGTTTGTAATTTCGTTCAGACGTTAAGAATAGCTGTTTGTTGTTTTTAAACTCTAAAGACAATATGACGCCGGTCATCACTATACTTTGTAGGTATTACAAAAACTTTGGTCACGATATTTCACAATGCGATAAACGTCTGTACAACGACTTAAAGAGACAAAAAACTACAACTCCTAGAGATTATAAACAAAATACATACTGTTCATGTACATACATGCATACGTAACATACTGTTAAGTGCTTGGCGGTAGATTTTCAACTCGAGGGTGCTAGCTAGCCAGCCGAGTTTTGGAAAATACCCTACCACCACGCTATGGTTTCCTCACGATGTTTTTCTTCACCGGCAGCTCAAGTTCATTGTTGGGGGTTGAATCCACGCCCTTTAAGATTGTATAACGCATTGCGTTATTTAAAGGTTTTTTAGGTCTGAAAGTTATTTCTAGACCAGATTCCAATCAGACTTTTCCAATTCTTTTGTGAAATAAAAAGGATTTTACATTGTTCAATTGTTTTTTTAAACCCTTCTGATCCCTCTGCATAACAGTACTTTGCTTTGACTTCTTAATAAAGGCCACCGAATTTAGCCAAAACTCAAATATAAGGCAAACAAAATAAGGCAATAATAAATGGTATTTTACTAAACAGTCTGAGCGAGGGATTAATTTACCTACTTAAGTTTATTTATTTCTTAAATTTACTTCTATTTTTTTCAGTGCGTGGAATTTATATTACAGACTACGTATAGTTTTAGTTGTTACGCTGTAGACTACTCCGATAGCCCTGAAGCCATAAGAGTAAGTCCTGTGTCCTATTTACCATACTCTATTTAGTTATTTTTTTCTATTTACTATACTGTGTAGTGATTTATACATCGAAGTACGTGCATTTAAACTCTATCAATAAACTCAATCTGTCGGTGAAGGAAAACTTCGCAAGGAAACCGTAGCATGGTGGTAGGGTCTACTTTTATACTCAGCTGGCTAGCTACCTAGTTGAAAATCCGCCGCCAAGCACCTAGCGATGTGTTCCGGCAGTTTCACTCAGCCTAGGTGTTTTATACTTAGTGGTAGATTTCCTTAGCAGGAGATCGTCTAGGTACCACCGCAGTACCAGTTATTCTGCCGCTAAGCAGTAGTGTGTAGACATTACTGTGTTCCGGTTTGAAGGGTACTGCAGCTAGCGAAATTACTGGGCTGTTGAGACTAACCATCGAAAGTCTCAAAGTAATGAGCGCCAACAGCGATGCCCCGGACTTTGTTTTGTTTCTCAAAGTTCTGTGTATCGCTGCAATGGTCATGGGCAGGCGTTATCTCTTACCATCAGGAGAGCGTCTCGTTCGTCTCAACACTTTTTACATTAAAAAAAAATCCATCGTCGACCACATCAGGTGAGCTATGGCCAAACACATAGCCAGTCAACTTTAAATAAATACAAAAAAGGTTGCTTATTTTTCCTAACAGTATAATTTTTTGTGTAAAAGTAATGAGACGAACGAAACTCTCTCCTGAAGTTTAACGATAATAAGTGTTCATGACCATTGCAGTAGTATCCACTTAATACTTTGAGATAATCGATGGAAAGTCTAATAGCTCTGTAATTTCTCTAGCTGCATTCTTTGCACTAACCTCCTGCGACCTCCTAGATCTACCACCTACTTCTTCTTATTTCCATTCATTGTTACTTCCAGTATGCAGGCAGTGTATGGTGGTATTTCTTCGCGAAGGTCACAGAACTGCTGGACACCGTGTTCTTTGTGCTGAGGAAGAAAAACAACCAAGTGTCCTTCTTGCATTTGTATCATCATACGCTGATGCCGCTCCTAGCGTGGAGTGGCACTAAATACGCTGCAGGTAAATACAATCCAAGTCAGACCTGTTTTTTTTATTAAACTGCCCCACTGTTTGGCTCGACGAACTGTGTAAAGCTATGGACGCAAAAAGTTGTCGACCGAGCTCAGTGGCCTGCATTGGGAGAGGCCTACGTCCAGCAGTGGACAGCGAAGGGCTGATGATGATGATGACTGCTGGGCTCGGGTCTCTTCTCATTGTGATAAGGATAAGGAGAATATACAACACGCTAGTCAAGTGCGGATTGGCAGACTTAATACATCTTCCATATTGGTTTCCTCGCGATGTTTATCATCACCGTTTGAAGTTATCATCATCATATGCAATACGCACATTATATAGAAAAGACAGGGGTACCTTCCATGGGATTCGAACCAAGTGAAACGGTTGTGGGGTACTTGTCGGAAGGTAAAAGAAATTCGAATCGTTGTTGTACTCTGTGTCATTTAATTTTGTATTTCTGATAAACCATTTTTACTGTCTCCATTCATTATTAGTGTACACAGTTTTTAAAGTTACATCCAATGATGATGATGCGCGAGTGAGACGGCTTCTTGTTTTGTCTCGCTCGCACACTATAAATATACGAGCGAGACCTTGCGCGCGCCAGTCTACGCGTGCCGCACGCACGGTATGGTTGTCGTCGCTCTGCACTCTGCCATGCTTAACGATGCCGCTCGTAGTCACTACACGGTTTTTGTTCCAGGAGGACAAGCTGTCCCGGAGGGTGGACTTAATGCATTTATACACGTTTTAATGTACGGGTACTACTTCTTATCTGGATTCGGGCCACAGTACCAGAAGTACTTATGGTGGAAGAAATATATCACCGTTCTTCAGCTGGTAAGTTATTTAATATTATTAAGCGGTTTGCAAAATTAAGAGTAACACGTAAAACTAGCCATGTAGGTAGAAGGCCACCGGATGTGGCCAAAAATTTTTTTTTTTATCGTTGACAAGCTAGGTCTTTGACCATAGTTCACCGTGGACCCGTGGAATTACAGGGATAAAAGTAGCCTGTGTCACCCGGAGATAGTGTAGCTTCCCAACGGTGAAAGAGTTTTTGTAATCGGTTCAGTAGTTTCAGAGCCTTCAAACAAACAAATCTTTACTCATGATAATAGTACTAGCGGGCGCCTCGCGGTTTCACCCGCGTAGTTCCCGTTCCCATGGAAATATAGGGATAAAAAGTAGCCTATGTCACCCGGGGATAGCGTAGCTTTCCAACGGTGAAATAATTTTTGAAATCGGTCTAATAGTTTCGGAGCCTATTCACACACAAACGAAAAATCACATCTTTCCTCTTTATAATAGTATAGATTGATATATTTTGTTGACAAAATTCAAAAACCCTGATGTCTGTGAAATTGAAATTTAAAAAAAGTTGAATGCACTTTATGTACAGCAATTGTTTATATCCATTTCAGGTCCAGTTCAACGTGGTCATGTACCTGAATATGAAAAGTTTTCTGGATCCTCACTGTGGCTACCCAAAGTGGCTGAGCGGCTTTGTAATATTCAATTGCTTAGCATTTCTATACATGTTTGGAATGTTTTATTATAATAGCTATGTTAATAA
The DNA here is from genome assembly GCA_905404145.2 of Biston betularia. Taxonomy (NCBI): domain Eukaryota; kingdom Metazoa; phylum Arthropoda; class Insecta; order Lepidoptera; family Geometridae; genus Biston; species Biston betularia. The sequence continues at coordinate 1,885,878 of FR989868.1, forward strand.
AGTACATGTGAAACTAGATAACAGTGAAAGAAAAAATAGAGTACGTTTTATAGAAAGCACTGTTAGTGAAAAAAAGAACGGATAGAATGTTGCTCGCAAAATAATTGAAAACAGTTTTGGATGGGTTCAACAAACAATATAATTATGTACGTACAATTTTAGTTATACAAATGCATCAAATTCTTTTTTTTTCACCTGTGATACTATATCGAGTTAGTAAAGTAAGTAAATTTTAGTGTTTACTGTAGTATATTTAGTATTTATTAGAAATTGTTTTGTATAGTTTTAATTATGATAGCAATGAGACCAATTTTGATGACATTAGTAAACAAAGATAAACTTATTGTAAAAAAAAACATTTTTTTTATTATTATTTTCTATGTAAAAAATAATGAGACGAACGAGACGCTCTCCTGATGGTAAGAGATAACGTCTATCCATGACCATTGCAGCAATACACAGAACTTTGAGTGACGAAACAAAGCCCAGGGCATCGCTGCTTTAGCACTCATTACTTTAGAGACTTTCGATGGTCAGTCTCAACAGCCCAGTAATTTCGCTAGCTGCACTACCTTTCGAACCGGAACACAGTAATGTTTACGCACTACTGCTTAGCGGCAGAATAACTGGTACTGCGGTAGTAATGGTAACTACCTAGACTACCTCCTGCTAAGGAAATCTACCACCAAGTAAAATCATTTAGCCCTTGTCTAAAAAACTTCAATAAAAACAATGGCAATATTTTTAGTAAGTTCAGATATTTCGAGTAAACCCTTTAAATTAAGTTATTTTGTATAAAAATTACAGATTTTTTTTAAGATTTTAATTTTTGTATTCTTTTCTCTAAAAGTTAAAAAACAAAACAAAGTCACTGTTTCTCCGCTTGCATGTTCTAAACAACGGCAACGTTACGAATTTTGATACGGTTGTAACATATCGAAGGTCATCAAACAGCGCCATCTGATATAGTTATGTATTATAACTATAGTTATGTAAATAATTTACTGTTTTATTCAAACAATAGAAAAAGTTAAATTTACAAATAAAACACTATGATAGTAAACTATGATAGTAAACTTAATAAACTTATTTTCTAACTTCTTGCTATGGAGTCCCGTGTCGTGAGATTCAGTGATTCCCACCTATATTAAATTATTATTATTTGAGCAAAACATATATAAACGAACAAGTGATACAAACTGAGTATGTATGTGTGTGTGTGATGTGTGTGTATGTGTGGTGTGTGTGTGTGTGTGATATGTAAACAAAATCATAAATAAACTATAAAACTATACTATAACTACTACTATAAAATATGTAATACAATATACATAATTATAATACGTACAGAACACTCAGACATTATCATTATCATTTTAATACATTAGACCAAAGATATGTATTTACACTAAATCCTGATTAAACTTGTATAAATAGAGAAATGAAACCTTATTTGACCTTTTTTTTATGCTCCTATATGAAGATTCCCGGCCCGGTACCTAATTAATACCAAAATTCTGTTAAAAATATTTTTAGGCATTATAAACAAATATCGTATCGTAAATAAATATCGCAGGGCATTACACACAGCGCCATCTGACCCCAAACTAAGCAGAGCTTGTGTGATAGAAGTCAGATAACTGATAAATAAATAAATAAATATCATAGGACATTACACACAGCGCCATCTGACCCCAAACTAAGCAGAGCTTGTGTGATGGAAGTCAGATAACTGATAAATAAATAAATAAATAAATATCATAGGACATTACACACAGCGCCATCTGACCCCAAACTAAGCAAATCTTGTGCTATGGAAGACAGATAACTGATAAATAAATAAATAAATATCATAGGGCATTACACACAGCGCCATCTGACCCCAAACTAAGCAGAGCTTGTGTGATGGAAGTCAGATAACTGATAGAATACATAAATACTTTTTTTTTTGTAAATACATACTTATAATACATACAGTACACCCAGACACAGAACAAACATCGATGTTAGTCACACAAATGTTAGTCCTGAGTGGGAATCGAACCCACGCTCTTCAGCTCCTGGAGCAGACATACTACCAATGAACCAACAGGGCTGTCAAAAGAAACTAGAAAGTAATTATAATTATTTATTTTAACTACACAATATTTTCGATTTTACCCGACTCCGGCGGATTCGGTGCTATTGGTGCAGCTGGTTAGTTAGCATCTTCAAGTTGAACATCTGCCTTCAACCACCACAACAAATGAGCACCAGTTCCATTCCAGATTAGGTGTGTTTACCATCTTCGACATCACCGTCACATAACAGCATATGAGTTGTGGTCAAACAATTAGCTCGTCAAAAAAAATGGGTAATCGTGGGGTAGAGTAACAATAATTTGATTAAAAAATATATTCTGGCACACTTCAGTTGTTTCCAACCCATAATAATACTAGTAGCCCAAGAGCCCATGACAGCCAGACCTTCGTTATTATATAAAAACTGAAAGTTTTTCTATGCATATTCCTAATATCTACTGGTAAGAACGACCAGCGAGTATGGAGTTTGGGTTGTGGTTACTTCGGCAGGTAACAGTTAGTAAAAATGTATAAAATAGTACCTTAAATTAGTACCTTATATCTTTTCTTTGTTTTACGTGGTCTTCACACCTACTAGTACTACACGGCATATATTTCTTTATACTGTCCCTAAGACGCCAACTTTTATTCCTGCTATTTATAAATTGAATTGAACCAGTGTTGTTTTGACCTATTCTGTTTAATTCATGTAGGAATGTGCACTTTTAATTAAGTAGTATAAGCCACGTGAAACACTATTCTAATAAATGTAATGCATATTTAATTTCACACTTAGCAATAATACCAAAAAATTAGGGATCCCTCGTATAATTCTGATGCTTGCAAAATGCACATAATAATACTATGGCATTTTCACATTAATTGTTATTTCAGTTATTTATTACCTTTCCAAGATGTTAATTATTGTTTAAAAATCAAAAAAATTATGCCGCCTGCAGCGGGGCAGGGCTCTAGCTGCCGGTGATGAGGGCTGCAGAGTGAGGAACCTCCTCACAATGCGCGCCGTGTCAAGGATCACTGCCCTTTGAAGCTGACCCTTGACCCAACCGTCTAGCGAACATGTTGGTCGAGACTCTTCGCTATAAGACCGTTTACCGTCACAACTATCGGGACAATGATCGTCGAATCAACATCCCACATGGCTGTTATCGCGTGTAATTATTATTATTATTACATTTAAAATTTTACTATGACATTAACAATTTACTCATTAAAAAGAAATGTTTTTTTTCTGTTTTTGTTGTGACGAATTGAATTACATAATATTACCTTAAGCACCAATAAGTACTAAATATTGTATGCATAAAAGAATAGCTGTTGAAACCTAACTTATAACACCAACATAGTATACACAGCCTAAAATAAAAGATTTTGAATTTTTAAGACAAAATTTAAAAAAAAAACTACTTCTGACTTCTTTCACTTTCATTTCCCCCACCCTTACCCCTGTACCTATCAACGTGCTTTATATATTAGTTACGTCCGTAGGTATGTACAGCGATTTTCATTTAATATTAATTAATTCAAAATACGCGTTGTACCTACTTCAAAGTCGTAAGTAAAGAAGAATAAATTAATCGATACTGTTTACTTTCCCATCACTAGTATCGCCCGTGAGCATACCTATTGTTTGTCTGTGTAATGTGACCATCCCCCCGACCCCCTATGCGTCCGACAGAGAGAGTTGCTGCTCGTGAGAATTATAGGTACATTTTTTGCTAGAATTTACGTTCTGAGAAAACCCTATTTTCACACCCTGAAACGTAACAAAACGTTTTGTTTTTCGTATTAATCGCTAGAATAATATGTATTGTGGGTTTTTTTTTAAGTTTTTGGTTTCTGTTTTAGCTAAATTCCTGCGCAAAGAATGCATTTGCGAGGGTTTAACTATAAAGTGATTGAAAAACTGAAAAAAATACAACGTATAAGCCTAGTAATTAAGGTGTTGATTAGATAAAAAAAATCACCACAATCGGACTATATTAAGAGGCTGAAAAGAGTTTTTTTTTTGTACGGCCAAGTACGCGGTATGGTCTTAAATAAATTATAAGTCCAACAATTTTAGCCTTGTATACCAATATCCTAAATTATTTATAAATACATTACGAGTTTACCTTGTGGATATTGTTATGTATGTAATGGAATAATAGGTAACTATTTCGATACTTATAAAGTTCATTACACTTTTTTAAATACATTTAGGTTAGTTTCAGTCGTAGCTTTGTGCCTGAGTAAAAATCTTAAAAGTCGATTTAAATCTACTTGTAATTGTTGCATCGATTTGAATAGTTTAACCGACGTCAAAAAGGTGGAAAGTTCTAAATTGGACCCTTTTTTATTTTATAGTTTTACATGGTTTTGAAGTCAGGCGGGTAAAATTGTAAAAATATACGAAACAAACAGCAAGAAATCCAAAAATATATTGTGGTAGATTTCTTTAGCAGGAAGTCGTCTAGGTAGGTACCACCGCAATACCTGATATTCTGCCGCCAAGCAGTTTGAACCCACGTCCTTCTGCATGCGGATCTACCGCGCTAACGAATATGTAAACACCGCATCTTCGCTTAACATCATAGATGGCGGTCAAACGCAAGCCTGTCTATTATAAAAAAATAAAAATAAAAGTTTAATTGGAAAGATTGAGGATGTGAATATGTTTTGTGTGTAATTACAAAGACGAAGGATGTGAACAATAAAAATCAAAGCAACCCGCCTAACGATAATCAAGTCGCAACATAAAAGTGAATCCACAAAAAAAAACGATAATTTTCAGTCAAAATTATTAAAAAAAAAAAAAGTAAAATTAGACCGAACCTTAACAAATCCCACGATACTCCAATAAAATGTATGTAAATGTGTTTAAATATGTAAATGCATGTGATTAGAAAACTCATGATTACAGTTGCTAACAAACAACCGATGCGACGTAGTCAATCCATTCTTACAAAAATAAAATAAATATGGTCCCAAATAGTTAGTTGAAATTAAATTAAGTGTAAATTATTTATTTATTGTATTTCTCAGTGCATAATGGCAGCAGTCTTGGACAAATCATGGGACTATTACAAGTTTTTGTTTGAAGAACTTCCAGGTATGACTTTAATTATGCTTTGAATGATGTATCTCGAAATTAATATTTTACGTCTTTTTATATATTATTTTATATTGGATTGGTTCGTGTTTGACCACATCCTGCCTGATGTTAAGCAACGATGCGGTCTAGGATGGAACACGCTTACCTAGAAGGAACCTGTTTACTCTTGATTTGAAAACACTTATATTGTACTGTACGTATAATACGAGACGTTACGTACGTTTGAAATTTTTAAGAATTCTACAATTTTATAATTACTTTTTTTTCGATGACAGCTCGGTGATTAGCATGGTGTTTCACACACCGAAAGGCGTAGGTTCAAACCCTTACAACGTGCTTGAGCGCTTGAGCTCCCCGTGAAGGAAAACATCATGAGAAAACCATAGCACGTGATACTTTCTGATACTCAGCTGGCTAGCTATAATCCTTAAGTTGAATAGCTGCCACGAAGCACCTATCGGTGTGTTTCAGCAGCCTCACTTGAGAGCCAGTTTCGTTCCAGGCTAGGTGTGCTTTACCATCTTCCACCACACCTTCACTTAACATCAGGTGAGCTGTGGTCAAACAACTAGCCTGTCAACAAAAAAAAAAAAACAATAAAAAATTACTCCCCCGTATAGTCATAGAAAATACATTTGCCAATCTGCTTCCAATTGATTTTATCTATGCACATAATAAAAAAGTTCATTTTTCTTTTTCAGACCCCAAAACGAAATCATGGTTCTTAGTAGCGAAACCCTATCAAGTATTTATACTGTTAGGTATATACCTCATGTTTATATTCAAATGGGGACCGCAATGGATGAAGAAGCGACCTCCTTTTAACCTGGACAAAGTATTAATTGTATATAATTTTCTTCAAGTAGCAGCATGTCTTTATATTTTTGTGCGCGTAAGTTTTATTACCTTTATTTGTTTAGATCATTAGCCCACTCTTGGCCCGCAAGCCGCATGTGGCCCGCGGTTGTCCTACTTGCGGTCCGTGTTTTGTAAATTAGTCATTCTAGATAGAAAATATTATAAATATAAAAATTAAATTGCCTATATTTTAACAATTTTTAAAAACATTTTTGTATTTCTATTGGATATGGCCGATTTTACGTACATCAAGCTTCTAGGTTAATATTACAAGTGAGGCGGACCCGCCTTTACTTACTTTATTTTGCTACCTTATTGCCCCCTGCCTGCCAAAAGGTTGGCGACCGCTGCTCCGGGACACTACTTAGAAATGATAAAATAAATGGCTAAAGTATCGCTTAGACGTAAGAAATGTCACGACGACAAATTAAAATTTAAAACATCTAAATATTTGGCAAAATGCAAAGAACAATAAAGTGGTAGTTGATTTTTTTAATGTAAAAGAGACGAACATGACCATTGCCCTGATGTTAAAAGATAACGTCTGTCCATGGCCATTGCAGTGATACACAGAACTATGAGTGGCAAAACAAAGTCCAGAACATCGCTGCTTTATTGGCGCTCATTGCTTTGACTTTCGATGGTTGGTATATACAGTCCTGTAATCTCGCTAGCTGCAGTACAAAAGATAACTTACAATTAAAGCAGGTTTTGTTCAATATACATAGTATACGTCTCATTAGAGTTCACATTATAGTAGGTACCTACTTATAGTATGATTAACGTAACCATACGTCCCGTTTTGAACGGGACTGTCCCATTTTCTGCTACTGCGTTCCGGTGTCCCCAGGGACAGTTTAGGAACGCCAAATTGTTCCGTTTTTAATTACAAAAAGGTTATGATATCAAAATTCATAAAAGACAGGTGTTTAGTTTAGCGAATAAGTGACAGATTGAAATAATCAACACAATCAATTCTGTATGTACTTACAACAAAAAAAAGGAATTTATGTATTGTATCAGTTATCTGATTTCCATCACACGAGCTCTGCTTAGTTTGGGGCCAGATGGCGCTGTGTGTCCTACGATGTTTATTTATTTATTTGGAACTAATCATTTCAAATCATATAGCGCGTATTAGGTAAAGAAATGCTGTGGATAAAGTTGATGATGACACATTTTCTTATTCTTGCAGTCTATACAACTAGCCTGGGGCTGGCACTACAAATGGATTTGTGAACCTATCGACACTTCCACTGAACCTAGAGCCATGGCCATTGCGACTGTTGTGTACTACTACTTTATAACCAAAGTCATTGACCTGAGTGATACCGTAAGTATTTATGGTAATTTAATAATTTTTTTATGGTTGACAGGCTAGGTGTTTGACCACAGCTCACGTGATGTTAAGTGAAGGTGTGGTCGAAGATGGTAAAGCACACCTAATAAACTAAAAAAGGAATAAAACTATACGACAGCCCGGTTGGTTCATTAGTAGTATGTCTGCTCCAAGAGCTGAAGGGAGTGGGTTCGATTCTCACACAGGATAAACATTTTGTGGTATAAAACAAATGTTTGTTCTGTGTCTGGGTTTTCTGTATTTATTATAATTATGTATTTACAATAAAAAAAAAGAAAAATTTAAGTATTCTATCAGTTATCTGAATTCATAGTACAAGCTTTGCTTAGTTTGGGGTCAGATGGCACTGTGTGTAATGTCTTATGATATTACATCTCTATAAAGTTAAGTTACCACTTACTGACTCACTTAGAGAAATAGAACTCATAAAAGCAAGTGTCATAGTTTAAGATATAATTATACATCGTAAAAAAATATTTAAATGAACTAATTTATAAATATATTGTGTCAAATTTCATTCAAATCTGTTCAGCCATTTTGCGTGATTGAGTAACAAACGTTCAAACATACGAATTTTCACATTTATAATATTAGTAGGACAAAATACAAGCAATGGCATACTAGCCTTTAATTTCCATTCCGTTATAGTTACTGCTAACTAATTTGTGATTCTAAGTATAGAGAAACTACTTTTAAAAATAAGCTAAGTCACTTAACATTATCAAACAATAGAAAGCTGACTATACTTGACAACAGTTACTTGATTTTTATTTAATAGGTCATTACCTATTCAATAAAAAACTAACTAACGTAAATGCACCTGATAACGACCCCTTACCGTCCGTTTCACAAAATCATTTTAAAGTGCTGTGTTAAAGTTAAACAAGTGGATGCTTATAGAAAATATGTATAAAATAAATATAAATAAATAAATATCGTAGGGCATTACACACAGCGCCATCTGACCCCAAACTAAACAAAGCTATGGAAACTTTGTTTAGTTTGGGGTTATAACTATTAAATAAATTTACTAAATCATACATTTTTTTTCGTATTACGGAGAACAACGGAGTTACAACATTGGGTTCCTCAAAAGGTGTTAACAGAATCCTTAAAGGTCGGCAACGTATTTGTAGTGACTGTAGCGACGGTGAATGCGCCCACCATTAGGCAACCAATCTGCTTTATTGCCAATTGTGGCATACAAAAATTGATACTAGCTTCTTCATTCTAATTCGTCATCACGATGTGATCAGAAAAGTGATACTTACTTTATTTTACAAAATTTAAATTATTGGCTTTTGATATCAAAGTACACTTTTACTTGGTGGTACTACCGCAGTACCAGATATTCTGCTGCCAAGTAAGCAGTAGTGTGTTCTGCTTTGAAGTGCCCTGAAGTTACTGGGCTGTTGAGACTAATCATGAAAAGTCTCAAAGTAGTGAGCGCAAACAGTGATGCCTTGAACTCTGTTTTGCTACTCAAAGTTCTGTATATCGCTGCATTTGTCGTGGATATGACTCTATCTCTTACCGTCAGGAGAGAGTCTCGTTCCTAACAATATTTTCACAGTAAAAACGCATCGTATCATATTTTAAGTCTACTCTATCTCTTAAAATTATTACATTTCATAATATTTAAGGTCAAATTTGTATTAAAACTGTTAAGAGCGTTGGAAGCCTTATTTTACTGACGACTTTAGTGCGTCTTATCTGTGTAACCCTCTAGCTAGAAGATTGAGTGAAAACTCAACCGCAAATGTTACGTTTCAGATATTCTTCGTGCTCCGAAAGAAATTCAGACAAGTTTCGTTCTTACATATTTACCATCACACTGGAATGGTATTATTGATTTGGGGAGCTGTGACGTATTTACCAGGTATGGAAATATTAACATTACTAACATTATAATTGCAAACATGAGTTTGTTTGTTACACTTTTACGCCTTAATTAGGAACTTAACCGATAATCAGATGAATGATGAATTTATGTTGAATACACGTTATACCTAAGGGGTATAGAAAATGACAAAGGTTACATTTCATCAAAAAAAAAATGCTCCCGAGGTTTAAAAATCATCGGTTTATGTAGTGACCCCTCCCCCGTCCTAGTCACAGCTGGTCACATTTGTGAGACCCCCCCTTTACCTAGTGTGATGTCACATATTTTGCAATGTTACGTTTAGAAATTTATGAAATTAAAACGGCAGTGTTCCGAAATTATTTTTATTTCCATTTAAATTCTTTAGTTGGTGTGTAGTTTCAATTTAGGTTGTAATACTTAGATATATCATATTATGCAAAAAGTGTGATGTCACAAAATTTGCGACCCCTCCCCGCCCTTGTCGCACAATGTCACACTTTGTCAACCCCCTCCCTTCCCGTAAACGTGTGACTAATTTTACGGATGGACCCTTATTGTTGCATTGATGTTTTGTAGTAGGTAAATAAGTGAGTATAAAACTTTGTTTTTTTTATTGACTTCAGACACATTATTTTGTTTCCAGGTGGCCATGGGACTCTTATAGGGGTAATCAACTGCTTTGTCCACATAGTCATGTATTCTTATTATTTGTACACCGTTGTGGTTCCAAGCGCGAAAAACTCTATATGGTGGAAGAAATATATCACACAACTACAAATTGTAAGTATTGACATAAACAGGACTACAAGCTTGGGTGTACCTACTAACCCAAAAGAGGATGAAAATAGAGAAAAATATAAGTAGGTAGTACTAAACCAAATCTAATAGAACAATTAAATTATTTAAAAAAATGCTAGAATTAGGAGTATTATAAATCGGTAGATTCGCATGCCGAAGGGCGTGGGTTCAAAACCCAACAATGAGCTTAAAATAAGCTGCCGGTGAAGGAAAAACATCGTGAGGAAACCATAGCTTGGTGGTAGGGTACTTTAGTACTCGGCTGGCTAGCAACTACCCTCAAGTTGAATATCTGCCGCCAAGTATCTAACGGTGTGTTCCGGCAGCCTCACTTGAGAGCCAGTTGCATTCCAGGCTAGGTGTGCTTTACCATCTTCGACAACACCGTCACTTGACATCAGGTGAGCTGTGGTCAAAACATCTAGCCTGTCAACCATAAAAAAAAGTTCCTGTTATAATTGTCGAATTTTATTTTTCAGGTCCAATTCTTCTGGTGTGTAGTCCACATGGCCGTCATTGTTTTCAAACCCGACTGCGCGTACCCTCGATGGACGAGCGCCATATTCCTCCCTCAAAACCTGTTCATTTTAGTCTTATTTATCGACTTTTATATCAAGACCTACATAAGAAAACCAGCTGAGAAACCAAAAGAACGTACAAACGATCATACAATAGAGAAGAGTAATAAAAACGGTTATAAAAATCGACACTTAAATGGGAAAGAAAATGAATCGAACGAATCAATGTTTCCGAAAGAAAACGGCTATATTTCTAGCATCGTAGCTCGTAAATTAGAGTAAGAACATTTGGACCCATTATTATGAGCATTAGATACTGGAAGTGGCACTTTTAAAACGATATTTTTTTAACTGTTGATATATCGCTACATATTATTCAGTACCTACCTCGCTAAATGCCGTGTACTTGCTGTATGAGCAAGTGCTTGTGTTTCTTACAGTGGCCCAAGCAAAAGCTTATAGTGCCGCTTTTGATTTTTTTTTGGTTCATTCATAAGTTATCGTAAGTACTAAGTAATAGGATCTATATTAGAATATGTTATACGCATATCCTGTTTTGTTACGCGTTGATTGGATTACTCAGTCTTCTATTGTACTTGAATCCTCTACATCTTAAAAGAGATCGATTTCATTGACAGCTCACGATATGAGAGAAGATATGACAGCCCCGTTGGTTCATTGGTAGCATATCTGCCTTGAGAGCTGTAGGGCGTGGGTTCGATTCCCACACAGGGCAAACGTTTTGTGAATAAACAAATGTTTGTTCTGTATGTATTTACAAAAAAAAAGTATTTATTTATTCTATCAGTTATCTGACTTCCATCACACAAGCTCTGCTTAGTTTGGGGCCAGATGGCGCTGTGTGTATAGTCCTACGATTTTTTTTATTTATTTATTTAATTGTACTCACGATGTCATTAAATATGAGTCATCCTGCAATAGTGAAACAAAAATGTATCTATCTAACACAGTGCTGCCAGTAAAAATATGTTTTTTTTTTCAAAACTTACTTTAAAATCTTATTTCTCGTGTCGATAAATTCCGTAAAGTTTTAAATATCATTTGCAAATGCATTTTACGGCAAATCGTTCGTTTAAACTGAGGCATGCTGCTCTTGCTCAATTACGATACCTCGAAAGCGCATCGAATAATGGTAAGTCTGTTTATGACGTGTTATGTGTTTCCTACATTTTGTGGGAAATTTTATGTGATGGCAATAAACTGAACTATACTATATTAAGACTTGCTGAACTCTATTTGTAGCTGCGCTCTACCGTGGCTTCGCTAGTGACGGCAGGTTGAGTAAACCCCTGGATCGATGACATTGAAACCTTGGCAGGTTACATGTGTGTGGGGTTTGAGACGGGACACAAAGGCACAAGAAAAAAGGAAGCCTATAGAAAAGATATATATTATTATATTTTTTTTTATCCTTATTTTTTTATAGAGGGTTTAGTCAAACATGACTATGCCACCCTCATTGATCTATAACAAAATTTTCTTATTTCCTACGCTTATTATAAATACTGGTGATGCAGAACAGTATTCTGGCCTCATCCGATAAGGGATTAGCCAGCACACTGCTACACCACCCTACGTCCTTCAGGTTGATATTGGTTTTTGCCAAAAAATCATATCGCTCAGCCTCGGTCCGGACACACTCCGCTATGACATGAAATACGTCTTCGACTACCCCGCACTTCGTGCAGTTTGGCGTATCGGACTTGCCCATCAGGTAAAGGAATCTATTGAGCGGAATGTGACCGGACCGAAGCCTCATGGCCGTTACAAGATCCGCCCTATCTGTACCGGCAACCATGCAGAGCGACTCAGATTTGGTTGTACGGTGTTATACCAAACACCTTTTGATACCGAGCGGTCGTCAAAGATAACAATTACAGTATAAAAAACACGTTAAAAAGTATGTGATATGATAATAATTATTATATATTGTAGTGATAATAGCTCAGTGGTTAGGACACACGGACCGCACGTCGAAGACAGTTGATTTTAATCCCACAATAATCTTAAGCTGCCGGTGAAGGGAAACATCGTAGAGTCACTTAAGAGCCAGTTCCATTCCAAGCTAGATGTGTCTACCATCTTTCGCTACACTGTCAGTAAGCATCAGGTGAGCTGTGGCCAGAACACATAGCCTGTTAAACATAATAAAACAATATTAACAAAATTTAACAATTAGGAAAAAAATGTTTATTTCATAGAATATAATTACAGTGCAGAAAACTTATTATTATCTATGCTAACAGTTTTTTATCTGTGACTGAGTAAAGTGTAGCAAAATTGCTACAAGACAAGACTAGGATGTGGTTTAGAAGTAAACTGTCTCTTCCAGTGCGTAGAACGTTCTAGTTCATTGTAATTATTTTTTTCCTTTATATTGTAAACTAGCGGACGCCTCGCGGTTTCTCCCGCGTAGTTTCCGGTCCCATGAGAATACAGAGATAAAAAGTAGCCTATGTTACCCGGAGATAGTGTAGCTTCTTAACGGTGAAAGAATTTTTGAAATCGGTCCAGTAGTTTCGGAGCCTATTCATTACAAAAAAACAACCAAATTTTTACTCTTTATAATAGTGTAAATAGATAGAATGAAGTTGATAATAAACATGCGGCTTTAGACATTTATCTGCATCACTATGAAACTGAAAATACGAAGTGACACTTACGTAATAAAGAAAAATCTATTTGCCATATCATACATTAAAATAGATACAGCCATTTAGTAGTTACGAGGGAACATAGGGGCATACATACATTGGCATGATACATAATCTTACATGTTTAGCTTCACCAATGCGGCTGATCGGAATAAAAGCCCATCTCTCCCAATGCGGGGCAAAGGATCCACAGTCAAGAAGCAATCTCTACCATGAGCATCTAACTCTTCTTTCGACTTTCTTCTAGGCTTTCTGGTCGCTTGACCTTAGATCTGGTCAGCGAAGGTTTAAAAATGATTGGCATGATTGTATAACTTGACAAAATTTGTATAATTGTTTATTGCAACGTTACAAGTTTAAAATAAGATAAGGTAACGTTTTTTGATGAAATAGATATATTTTTTCATAATATCTAAATACTCAATTTACAACATTGAAATGTAATTCAAGATAAATTATAAAAATAATGAAAATACCAAATAATTATAGGTATAAGGTGTTTCGATTTCCATACAAATAAAATTGTCCATTTATGGACAAATGGAGCATAACTTTACAGTGAAATTACAGCTATTGTCATTTGTGTTGGTCTTTATTTGCGGTAAATCACAATTGCTTGAAAAAAACAATAGATTTTATTAGCATGATCTACTGTTTTATTTAAAAATCATAAATTAATAAATTTGATTTTATTCTTATAATGTACAAGCAATTGTATATTACCGCAAATTAAGACCAAAATAAATGCCAGTAGCTGTGATTTCACTGTAAAATGATGCTCCATTTGTCCATAAATGGCAAAAAATTATTTGTATGGAAATCGAACCACCTTAATGCCCATTACTAAAACATGCCTAGTAAAATAATTAAGCAAAATGATATTCTTATTTACCTAGTAAGAAAATATAGTACCTATTTACTACTTTTTTAAGGAAACATAATTACAGTAAGTTGTTACAAAATTGTCATTGTTTTATTTTAATGAATAAATTTGTCCAGTGATAGAAGTTGTAACATCATCATCATCAGCCCTTCGCTGTCCACTGCTGGACGTAGGTCTCTCCCAATGCACGCCACTGAGCTCGGTCGACAGCTTTTTCAACGCGCCCATTGCTTTCCCGCCGCTTTTCGCAGTTGTAACGTAACTACCTAGCTAGCTGCAGTATTCTTTAACCGGAACATAGTAACAGAATATCTGGTACTGCGATGATACCTACCTAGACGACCTCCTGCTAAGGAGATCTATCACCTAGTGTAGAGCCATTTTTAATATTCATAAAAAAATACATTAAAAATATATATTTGAATCAATATAATTTCGATTATTTTATAATTCTGGTTACATCATCAGGTAATTTAAAAAATAAACAAAATAATAAATATTTAGTTATTAATTTTACATAATGTATATAAAGTTTCGATGTAAAGTTGACAAATAGATAACTCTTTATTGTTAACACAAAAAGTAGAATTTAAAAAACATTTAGCTACATTCAAAATACAGTAAAACAATCAGTGGTCTTATCGCATAATAGCGATCTTCTTCAGACAACAGAAAAGGCAGATACGTATACATAAAAGTTTGCAAGAAATACAAGATGTAGTCTAGTATAAAATGTATTTAAATCTAATAGTTTCTCTGAGGGATCATATCCGAAACGAAGTAATTCGCCAGAGAACTAAAGTCATTGACATAGCTCAGCGTATTAGCAATCTGAAGTGTCAATGGACTGGACATATCTGTCGCAGAAGCGATAACCGCTGGGTTAGAAGTATTCTAGAGTGAAGACCGCGTATTGGCTAACGTAGCGTAGGACGCCCTGAGACTCGATGGAGTGACGATATACGTAGGACAGCTGGCGGTAGATGGAAGCGAAAAGCCGAAGATCGGGCTGAGTGGCGTGTCTTGGGAGAGGCCTATGCCCAGCAGTGGACTAATATAAATAAATAAATATATCGTAGGACATTACACACAGCGCCATCTGACCCCAAACTAAGCAGAGCTTGTACTATGGAAGTCAGATAACTGATAGAATACATAAATACTTTTTTTTTGTAAATGCATACTTATAATACATACAGAACACCCAGACACAGAACAAACAAATGTTTTACATAAAATGTTTGTCCTGAGTGGGAATCGAACCCACACCCTTCAGCTCTTAAGGCAGATATGCTACCAATGAGCCAACAGGGCTGCCAATATAGGCTGATGATGATGACGATGATGAGTCTAGTATAAACTAGACAATAACGAAGCATTGTTAAGCAAAAATATGATAACTCAATCTTTTCCGTACTAGCTATTCTACTCGTAGCTGCGGTTGTTCTTTGCTGTTATACGATATAGTAAAATGATATAAGTTGATATAACGTTGCTTAGGTCATTTGTTCCCGTTTTTACTACACCTACTATGCTAACGTTTGTCCTGAAAAAGGTAAATTATATTACCTGATATAAGTGGGACATCTTAGGAGTCCTACCTTGCGTGTCAGCGTTGGCGAAGCGGTCGATACGTCGCAGTGTAGCCCGAATCGCGGAGTGAGGTACACGAACCTTACCGAAACCTAGTAAATACATAGTTCATCTATCGAGACCGTAAAACGGTGAGTTGAATTTATCTATATTATGAAAAAGTGTTCATTGGAAAGGATACTTCGGGAAATTGTGAATGTTATGTAATATTCGGACGAAGAGTGCGCGATTCGCAATCAGCTGACTGTAATAACTGTAGTACTGACTGATGTTATGTCATAAGTTTAAGCTGTCGAAATATATCGTCCGCATTTTTGAAAATGCTAGATAGGTTTGAAGTAATAATTGTTTGGTCACGGAACTTATTTTGGGTATGTTTGTGATTTACACAACAATTTTTCGGCAAACATTTTAATGAATTTAAAATAATCATAGAAATTGTTTGTTTATGTTAATATGAAACTAAAACTTAGAAGTTAGTGTAATTATTAAATCGTTGGTATAGTTTGGAGACATACTTAAATTAAAAAAAAAAAACATGAAATGATGAAAAGCTCTCATCAGGGTACAACTTTATTTTTCCAAAGGTTTTATTATAAATCAACTCTCGTCATTATTTTTGACTTGCCCGTAAGGTTAAACAAATAGGCATAAGTTATGGTTTTCAAATGTTCTCAAAAGTAAAAAAATATCACTTTTATAAAGGTCACCAAAATGTAATCAAAACTAAAATTAGATTACTTGGCATAGCGTAAAGTAAATATTTTTAATTTTAAAAAATTAAAAAAAAAATTAATTATTTCTTGACTTTCTAGAAATGCAAATAAGCACCTCCTTATATTTAGTCTAGATGAGGTCAATCATTTGTTTAATTGTGAAAAAGTGTTACTTTCGCTTTTACGATTTTAATTATTTACAATTTTTACTTGGTGATAGATCTCCTTAGCAGGAGGTCGTCTAGGTAGGTACCACCGTAGTACCAGATATTCTGTCGCTATGTAGTAGCGTAAACATATATTCCGGTTTGAAGGGTACTGCAGCTATCAAAATTACCAGTCTGTCGAGACTAACCATCGAATCTCTCAAAGTAACGAGCGCCAATGCAGCATAGCCCTCGACATTGTTTTGTTACTCAAAATTATATATATCGCTGCAATGGACATTCGTCATCTCTCACCATGAGGAGAGTGTCTCGTTCGTCTTTACAATCTTTAGCTTAGTTGAAAAAAGAGATATTCTTTTTATTAGTCTTGATTATACTCAATTGAAGTAGGAAATATCTGGGCTAGCGGATATTTAATGTTCTGACATCGTCCGTCCGCGGGGGCGGAAAAATCGTTTTCAATCAAATAACTAACTTTTCAAACGATGGTGGGCGGTACGTGGTTATTTTAGATTTGATAATAAATTTATTGGGCATAGACCTCGTCCAAGACATGTCGATAAGACCGATTAAAGGTTTCTGGCATGCAGATGCCGTCAGCAACCTTACTATATTTTATTATAAACTAGCGGACGCCTCGCGGTTTCACCCGCGTAAATCCCGTTCCCGTGGGAATACAGGGATAAATAGTAGCCTATGTCATCCAGAGATAGTGTAGCTTCCCAACGATGAAAGAATTTTTGAAATCGGTCAAGTAGTTTCGGAGCCTATTCAATACAAACAATCAAATCTTTCCTCTTTATAGTATAAAAGATAGATAATGTCACTCCAACTAGTCTCAAGCTGATTTAGTTTACAGGACTATAACAGCCCGATTATGATGATGATGACGTGGGGAATAGATCACTCGGAACCGTCTTCGATCACATTAATTAAGAAGATTGGTCAAAACCAAAATACATATCAACTTTATAAAGAGGGTTCAATTGCAAATAACAACAAGTCTTTCTCAATCTTAAGTACCACACTTTAGTACGATTTTGATAAAATGGACGCGTGTAAAAAACATTATAAACTCCCCGACGACTTGGCACTTTCGACATCCAAGATAAACATATTCAATTTCTGAATAAAACGCAAACATAGACTTCAAGCTAATAGATAATACTGTACCATGGATAACAAAATTCCCTAAAGACTCCACGATAAAGCTAACTAAATAAAATATAGCCTCACAAATAAGTTAAGCGAAATTCATCGTGGTCAATTTATATGCAGTAGAAGTACGTGAAAGGAATTCCAGCAAAATTTCTGTACAACGAAATCAAAGATTTCGACCTGCCCAGAGTATTTCTAAACTCATGCCTCGATAAAGTATCCAAAGCAGTAGGTAGGATCATATCAAATTTGTTCTGGGAACATGAGGATGATAGAAATACATTTAAAGGGGCCCTTTAACCTACGCCTGGATTACACGTCTTGGACACTGTACGAATTCCTGTCACTGCAACGCAATGGACTCAGCTTCTGGTTGACGTTGACACCAAATGTCAAAAGTAATGAGACGAACGAGACGCTCTCCTGATGGTAAGAGATAACGCCTGCCCATCAACATTGCAGCGATACACAGAACTTTGAGTAACAAAACAAAGTCCGGGACATCACTGCTTTGGCGCTCAATATTTTGAAACTTTCGATGGTTAGTCGCAACAGCCCAGTAATTTCGCTAGCTGCAGTACCCTTCAAACCGGAACACAGTAATGTTTACACACTACTGCTTAGCGGCAGAATATCTTGTACTGCGGTGGTACCTACCTAGACGACCTCCTGCTAAGGAGATCTACCACCAAGTAAATCTATCTAGTCTACCACAAAGTAATCGTCCTTGCGATAAACTCTAACAAGACTCAGCGTAAGCTAGTGTTAGCTTATTTTTTTGTGTGCGTGCGTAGCGACGCGGTCGCAAAATATGTTGGTGTGAACTTTTTCTTTGTGTGGACTACCTCGTCCCCCACCGAAATTGACAGACTTTTGTGTGTTGAAGTTAGGTCGCATGGCTTATCTTGCCTGGTGTATTTATCTGAGGTTCATAATATACTTCAAACTTGTATCTACCTATTTCAGAAGCAGACTTCTAAATATTCGATGACTAGTCAATGTTTAAAAAAACGACCAATGTTTGATAATATCATGTAATGAGTGAGTTAACTTATGTATTCAGGTAAAAATATAGACCAAACATGTTTCAAATTCAAGTAAAACAATGTACATGAAATAGGCCATCGCTCTACACATCGATTCAATGTAGATTGATTCTTGTGAAACAATAATGCCGATGGAAAATGTTTTCCACATTGTTCGTTGTTACTTTAAATTTAAATTTTATAACTTTTTCATTTTGCCTTATTTCTCAAGAAAGACGCTAATGTTTTTTGGTGTGTTTGGTTGTTCATACAAATATTTGCTTTGCACTGACGTCCCGCTTTGGGTGTTTTTTTTAATGGTTGACAGGCTAGTTGTTTGACCACAGCTCACCTGATGTTAAGTGAAGGTGTGGTCGAAGATGGTAAAGCACACCTAGCCTGGAATGGAACTGGCTCTCAAGTGAGGCTGCCGGAACACACCGTTAGATGCTTGGCGGCAGATTTTCAACTTGAGGGTGGTAGCTAGCCAGCCGAGTACTAGAAAGTACCCTACCACCATGCTGTGGTTTCCTCACGATGTTTTCCTTCACCGGCAGCTCAAGCTCATTGTTGGGGTTTGAACCCACGCCCTTCGGCATGCGAACCTACCGCGCTAACCACTGAGCTATCATCGCTACAAATGTGTGTATTGGGTGTATTGTGCATTCCCCCTACCAGCGTCTGCCCGAGCCAACCCAGCTCCTTGAAGTATCGGAGCGAGGCTCAGGGTCGCTGGCAAAGTAGCTCCAGTGGGTGAGATGGAGTTAAGCATGACAGCGAAAAGCAGCTGGTTATTTGGCAAGATCTTTATGGGCAAGATCGTCAAGTCGGAGAGGTCGGTATACATTCTGGGGCCCGCGGTCTACAATCGCGTACCCGTTTCCATTCGAGATGCACCTTCCATCGTGTGTTTCAGAAGCAAACTTAGATCTTGGCTTCAAGAGACCAAAAGACCTTGTTTTATTTAAAAATAAGAGATTATTGAATTACTATTTAATTATAATATTTTTGTTTTTATTGCCATTTAATCATATTGAGAAAATTATTATTTTATATGTGGTATTTCATTGACATTTTCATTGTATTGACATAATTATGTTACGATTTTGATATTTTTAAATATGAATGGAAAAAAGGCCTGTAACTTTGGTATTTTTGTTTTTATTATATAGTTCCCGTTCCCGTGGGAATACAGGGATAAAAGCTTACGTCACTCAGGGATAGCGTAGCTTCCCAACTGTGAAAGAATTTATGAAATTGGTCCAGTAGTTTCGAAGGTCATTATAAACAAACAATCAAATCATTCCTCTTTATAATAGTATATATAGATAGTGGGATGAAATAAGATCTGAGAAAAGTAAAGCGGTACATTAATAGTTATTCTGAAATAAGATGAATAGATGTAGCCTCGTTTTGTTAAAGTTTAAGAATTGTATAACAAAATCAACATTGCTGTTAGTTATGATTGAAAACCATTGTTAGCAAAGAATGTAAGTATATTATTGTAATTTGTACGTCCGTGTATTTCCAGTCTAACGATAACTAAAAGCCGAATTGAATTGTTACTAGGACACCAGATTGACAGGATAAAACATAAGATTGACGGACATAATTATCTATATGTTTAGATATACCTAGTTTTAACTACTAGTTACAGAATATGACCATAACGTACTTAAAATTTAGAAAACTTTTGTTTTTCTGAAATTTTGAAGCATTTATACGGCGAAATGCATAAAACGCGATGCTAAAAACAAAACAAAAGAACACATCGAAAAACTAAACTAACCAAAGATTGTCTCTACTTTTTTTTTCATATATTCAAACACACAAAACAAATTACAATCAATAAAAAACTAGAGTAGAGAAAAGTTGGATCAGAGCGGGATTGCAACTCAGACCATGTGTGCAATATTGGTTTAGCGTTTAAATAACTATCATTATGCGTACAGTATATCTGTATTTGGGGTCGGACTGAGCCAGGCGTTTAGGACATAAAATATTTTTGAAATAAGTTCTAAATTTAGGAGAGAAGATGTCAACAATTATATCCTTATTTTCCATCTCATTATACTGGCGAGCCATCCGTACAACCGTACAAGGTATCCGTACCAACCGTATCCGTACAAGGTATCCGTACCAACCGTATCCGTACAAGGGTTGTATATAGAAATACTATGAGTAACCAGATATCTGATAAAATACTTAGCTACTTTTACTGACTAAATACTGACACTCGATAAAACACAAGTTTTGGAAAAAAATACAACGGGGCGACACAACTCTTGCCGCGTTCCCGCCAAAACTCAGTTGTATGATTGTTGGTCATTCCAGAACATCATTATGTCTGTGACACAAGTTTCCGTGGTATCTTTATATTTTATTGGCTACCTCATCACCGTGTCTGCCAATAAAACTTTTATGAGCAATAAACTATTGAGTCCGATTTATTTTAATGTTGTTATTTTACCATATTATTATGAGTTAGTATTCAATGGTTAAATTATAGTAATTTTGTGGTTACTATAAAATATTTTAAGATTACGATGCAAAACCAATTGTGTTAAGTTTATTTGTGTTAGTGTCAACTAAATTACGTTGCGGTTAAAATAGATAGATTGTCAGACATAAATTTAGTGTATGACTTAATTCTATAGCAGATAAAGCTATGTAATTTTAGTACATGAATAGTTTGTTTTATATCTTTATCTGTACATAGTATAAAACAAAGTCTCTTCCCGCCTTCTGTACGCTTAGATCTTTTAAACTACGCAACGGATTGTAACGGAGGAAGGTTTATACCTATGAATATTACATTAATATGCACTACATAATAGCCCTGTTGGCGCATTGGTAGCATGTCTGCCTTAAGAGCTGAAGGGTGTGGGTTCGATTCTCGCTCAGGGCAAATATTTTATGTATCAACAAATGTTTGTTCTGTGTCTGGGTATTCTGTGTATTATAAGTATGCATTTACAAAAAAAAAGTATGTTTTCTATCAGTTATCTGACTTCCATCACTCGAGCTCTGCTTAGTTTGGGGTCAGATGGCGCTGTGTGTAATGTCCTACGATATTTATTTATTGATAATATGGTGAGCCCCTATTTTGTAACTGCAGAGAGAGGAGGGTTTTAAGACTTATGGTTATTTTAGATTACTGTCAAATTATACTTTTAAGTTTATGTCAAATTAGTTCTAGATATTTAAGTAAGATTAGGTTTTTAATTATTAAGTTGTTGTCAAATAGGTTAAATTTAAGTCCTCATCACTGTTGTAACTGGAACGACAGTTAAGCGGAAATAAACTAGATATATATACCTTGAATAGATAAATAGTTGTAGTAGATAGATAGTTTGTTCAGGTGGGAATCGAACCCGTGCCTTATAGCTCTTGAAGCAGATATTCTACTAAATGAGCTAGCAAAGCAGTCAACACAAATTGACACAAAATTGCAAGCAATCCTAATAATAATTCAACAGTCAAGTCAATATTACGTTTTACATAGCTACTGTGATAACCATTCATTTAAATTATCAAACTTATCTGTCGCATTGCGGCCGACGCGTCGAGTTTCGTGGATTAGCCAATATTTTATGCCTTTTCACAAACCCAAGGACAGCACTATGACCAAAATCGTGCTTTCAATTTTGCAGGGAAAACTTTTCAGAGTAACGATTTAAAATTGTAATATACACACCTTGTAATATACACATATACCTTGATGACAACTAGCGTGTTCGGCTCAAGACTGTCGACGTTCTCTCTCCATTTACATCTGGTCTGCAGCTCCGAGATGTATACCTTCGCCCAACGTGTCCAAAAATTGTGTCGGATCTGCTCCACTCGCTGATACCGGTTGAGTAATCGTTCAGGTTCGCCTCGCATGTCCTGATACACCGGTGCTGTGAGCGGGCGGCCAACCAGGAAATGGCCAGGACTGAGAGGAAGAAAATCATGGGGATCAGGTGATAATGGGGATAAAGGACGGGAATTTAGGATAAATAAATATCGTAGGACTATACACACAGAGCCATCTGACCCCAAACTAAGCAGAGCTTGTGTGATGGAAGTCAGATAACTGTTAGAATACATAATTATTTTTTTTTGTAATTACATACTTATACTTATAATACATACAGAACACCCAGACACAGAACAAACATTTGTTTATTCACATAATGTTTGCCCTGAGTGGGAATCGAACCCACGCCCTACAGCTCTCAAGGCAGATATACTACCAGTGAGCCAACGGGGCTGTCTGATCATCATCAGAACATTGGCAGAATGCCCAAAGTTCAATGCGCAAAAAAAGTTCATATTTGACCACAACAGTATGAATGTCACTTTCATAGAAAATACATGACCTCGATAGAGCCACCGTGTTGTACTTGTATTCAAAGCTATATTTATATTGCTTGTTCCTCAACTCACTAAATAATTAGCTCCTACGCCAATCGTAAAAGCAATTTTCCCATTAGGTTAATTATATCCACTAGGTACGAACAATTTTCATAATGAAAATTGTATTTCAATTGAAAAATAGACATTCATTCTTATCGATTTCAAGACGGCACGATAGTTTGTATTTTGACGGGTTCGATTCCCACTCAGGGCAAACATTTTATGAATAAACAAATGTTTGTTCTGTGTCTGGGTGTTCTGTATGTATTATAAGTATGAATTTACAATAAAAAAATAGTATATATTTATTGAATACTATTTTTTATACAACTTTTTTTTTTATCTGCCGTTCCAGGCTAGGTGTGCTTTACCATCTTCGACCACACCGTCACTTAACATCAGGTGAGCTGTGGTGAAACACCTAGCCTGTCAGCTCTAAAAAAAACTATCAGCCAGATGGCGCTGTGTGTATTGTTCTACGATATTTATATTTTTAATCTGGATTTAGAATCAAAGCAAGTAAGATAAGTACTACTTTAAACATTTTCTAAGAAGTTTACATAATAAGAGTAGAAACATGTAATTTTTTTATATTTAAACGTTTAAAATACCATTATTTACCACTGATAATAAAATTCAGTGTCAATTATTATCAGTAACCCTGTGCAGATTAAAACTGTCATTAAAATTAATCCCACTAATATTATAAATGTGAAAGTTTGGATGGATGTTTGTTACTCTTTCACGCAAAAACTACTGAATGGATTTTGATGATATTAGGTATGGAGGTAGCTCATAGGCTACTTTTTATCCCGTAAACAAGTAGCGGGTAACACCGCGGGCGTAGCTTGTAAATGAATAAATATCGTTGGGCATTACACAGCGCCATCTGAACCTATAAAAAACAGATAACAGATTATATTTTTAAACCCTTTTTTTTCTGGAAATACGTACTAATACTACATACAGAACACCCAGACACAAAACAAATATAATTATGTTTATACCACAAAATGTTTGTCCTGGGGGGAAATTAAAACCACGCCCTACAGCTTATACTACCAATGGGGATGTCAAATAAAATAAAAATATTTTAATTTAATGTTTTCGGTCGTGCGTCACCTTTATTACTTATTTTTAGACCGTAGCAATTATTGTCTAAAAATACTCACAAACAATTGGATTAAATTAAAAATTAATAAACTAATTTCAAACGCCTGATCTATTTTGGTATAGGAAAGTAATCGTTTGAACTATTAGGATACCAAAAATTGCTTTACACAATGAATTACAAAGCTGTTTTTAATCGTCCCGATTAAAGAAAAAGGTAAAAAGATTTTAAATCATTTTATTTACTTGTGTATAATTATGGATACACAAAAATAGTTGGAACGAACAAAATATTGTATAAGTCTCTATCTATATCCCATCTTTCTATATTTAATTTATCACCACGCTGTGGTTTCCTCATGATTTGTGATCTTCCACCAATCTGCCATCAAGCACCCAACGATGTGTTTCGGCAGCTTCACTTAAGAGCCAGTTCCATTCTAGGCACATCAGGTGAGCTGTGGTCAACCATTAGAAAAAAAAGAGATTAGATCTAATATGAAGTCTCGTCTGGTCGACGCCACACGTGAACAAAACGCTGGCCTTTATTATGCTCAGCGTTTGAGTATTGCCATACAACGCGGCAATGGGGCGCGTTTTGGGAACTATTCCCATTGAGAGCGGCCTTTTAGATTAGTTATTATTTTAAGCTATTTTATTTTGTTTAATTGAAACTAAAACTTTGGTAGGTATTATAAATCTATAAACTAATTTAATAATAATAAATTTCTAAAAAAAAAATATGAAGTTGACATTTTATTTGAATTTGAAACAATGTAAGAATTCTCGAAATATCAAATAAATCGTCACAGATACCTAGAAATATGTACGGTGGATAGCTTGCCTTTCCACTTTGTTAGTCTAACGTCGTCGGTCACTGGTTGACATAGATAAATGTGTTTGAATTGATACGTACTCAAGTGACATTATTGTTCTAAGGGTATATTTTTAGAAACTTACAAACATAATATTATAAGTCGTTCAAAGTACTTTTTACCCACGATGAAACGGAGACGGTATATGCGTTTGGGGTGAGAGGATGTTTGTTTGTGCAAATGCATGTTGCCATTTTTCTCCAAAACTACTAGTCCGATTTTGATACAGTATTCAGTTATGGGTTTGGGTTTGATTGGTGCATGTTCTTCGATAAGTGTTACGGTGACAACTCACCAGGGGGAGCTGCAGCAAACATTTTTTGTGCAAATCTAATCAAATTATTATTTAAATAAGTCAAAATCGGGAAATTCTAAGTGAGACGATCTTATGATTGGATTTGACTGCGTTTGACATATTTACCATATGATAGTAAATACCATTACTCAAGAAAATTGTTCATCTGATCACATAGATTCATAAAATAAACCATAAACAGAAATAATTAGTGAAAGATTACGCTGCAAAGAAACTAAGAATCATGTTTTGTTTTCTTTTAAAAGAAACGAACATGAATGTATTTTATCGTGATTTCTATACTTAATTTTAATTACAATCAATTACGAATCTCATAAAAATTTTAGTTTATTGTCGTGGATGATTTCACTAATGTACATTCTTCTGTCACTGGACTTTCTTCATCACAAGCTCTACAAGTCTTGTAACTTTTAAATTACAATGCTTTTAGATTCTTACGGAGAGTGATGAGTGCCCACTTGTATTCTGAGAATCGAGAGTAGGCCAGGAAAGCTTAGTAGGCTTGATAGGAATAATGGTGTTCAGAACACAGAATATACACACTGCACCTTTCCCTAAGTGCTTTAACCTACTGCAGATCGATTGAGTTGACAGGTGGGAAATGCAGTCGTTAAAGATGAAAAGCCTTCGATTTGATGAGGGTAACGGTAAAGCGGTTCAATTGTAACAATCAAACTGACATCGTGACACATTTGCAAAGGCAAAGGCTCAGACGAATCAGGACAAAAGTGTAGCCTGGTGAACACTTATAACAAATGTTTGAATAATATAATTTTTATATCTATATCTATATCAATCTATACTATTATAAAGAGGAAAGATTGAAAAGGCTCCTAAACTACTGAACCGATTTCAAACATTCTTTCACCTTTGGAAAGCTACACTATCCCCGGGTGACATAGTGTTTAATGTCGTTAAATATGGATCAACGCCATTTAGTTAGTTAAAATTAACCTAGATGGCGTTGATCGTCGTTAAAACGCGCTATCGTTTCGTTTACCAATTTTACTTTCTAAATTTCTTATTTTTAAACTATGTGATTGACATAAACTACAATAAGTTTGTTATCTCGCTCTGATTCATTTCACATTATGTGTCTGGGTTCTGTACTCATAGGCTACTTTTTATCCCTGCATTACCACGGAAACGGGAACTACGCGGGTGAAACCGCGAGGCGTCCGCTAGTGTAAAATAAAATAGAATTGTTATAATAATAAATTTTTTAAGGATCGTTACATTACAGTACACTTTAATATTTTAAAGGCAAAAGTTTGTGAGTGCGTTTGTATGTTTGTTACTTCTTCACATTCAAATGGCTAGACCAATTTTGATAAAGTGTTGGTATGGAGGTAGCTGACACCCTGGATTAACACATAAGTTTTTTTTCCTGAAAAAATGTAGCATAAATAAATAAACATTGGAGGGCATTTAACACAGCGTCATCTAGCCCCAAATTAATCAAAGCTTGTACTGAGGTGACCAGACAGCTGACAGAATTATGAAATACTATTTTTTTTGTAAATACACACTTATAATACATACAGTACACCCAGACACAGAACAAACATCAATGTTAGTCACACAAATGTTAGTCCTGAGTGGGAATCGAACCCACGCCCTTCAGCTCTCGAAGTAGACATACAACCAACGAACCAACAGGGCTGTCGAAGCAGGTAAGCTAGGCACAACTACTCAAATAATATAAAAAATACCTTACGTATTTTCTAGTACTCGGCTGGCTAGCTACCACTTTCACGTTGAAAATCTGCCGTCAAGCACCTCACGGTGTGTTCCAGCAGCTTCACTTGAGAGACAGTTCTATTCCAGGCTAGGTGTGCTTTACCATCTTCGACAATACCGTTACTTAACATCATGTGAGCTGTGGTCAAACGCCTGGCTTCTCAAATAAATAAAAAATGTGAGGTCGGGAAGAAATTTGAAATTGCCGTCTAGCATTGGCTTTACGTACCGGCCAGTTGTCGAGTTCAAAAACGAGGTCAGTAGCACGACTGGTCTAGTGAATCCTTACAAGTCCTAACAATGTATTAGGTAGATGTACCTACCTACAAGTTAAGTAAGTCAGGTGCAAAACATACTAGAAAGTGTTTGCAGTAGTTTAGTTTTGTTGTTATATAAAAATTTACTTCCAAAAAGTATATTAAATTAATAGACAGAGAACCCGTACATAAACCCTACGTCATATGAGCCCTTTACAGGTTTAGAAAGACAAAAGTTATGTAAAAAAATGTTCTGTCATTAGGACTGCCGACAAAAGTGAAAACTTAAAGTGTAAATTCTCGAAAACTGTGTAAACACATAGGCAGCCCGTACACGTTCCGCGCGATCCGCGATCCGCGATCCGCGATCAATGATCGCGATCCAAATTGAACGATCCGCCCGCTTCGTACACGATCAATCTGGATCGCGATCATTGATCGCGGATCGCGGATCGCGGATCGCGCGGAACGTGTACGGGCTGTCTATGTGTTTACACAGTTTTCGAGAATTTACACTTTAAGTTTTCACTTTTGTCGGCAGTCCTAATGACAGAACATTTTTTTACATAACTTTTGTCTTTCTAAACCTGTAAAGGTCCGGTGTGGTCGATTAATAATTAAAGTAAAAATTTAATTATTTTTTTTAATTACATCACATTAGTATTTTGATGATGGGAACCCACAAGTTTGACTCCATAAAAAAATCGCTTAACAACACGAAACAACACAAAAAGTCATGTCTTCTCCACTGTATATCACTAACCCACACTGAAAAAAGACAAGTTTTTGTAAACAATACAATGGAAACACATGATTTTTTTACGCGTTCCCGCCATAACTCGATATGATATTCCGCTTGAATTCCCGCCAAAATTCCACATCGAAGGTTTTACTGACTACATAAGTATGAACTCTTTTGACAGAAATTCTTGCTATCGCTGGTTGTAAACCTGCTTTGAGTTGAATTTCATTCGAGATTGTTTGAGGATTACATTACCATAAAACCTCTACAAAACAAATGAAGTCTGGCACAAAACATTGACACGAAAAAAAATATGTCAATATAACGTTTTGTTTCCACCAGTTTGAGTAATTAAAATTTTTCTCATTTTTTCCAGGTAAATTAATTCATCATGAGTTATTTGGAGAAAGTGGACAGATATTTGGACTCCCTAAAAGTAGGGAAAAGTAAGTACTTTATATATTATGTAAAAAGGAATATTATAATTAAAATCAAATCATTGGTGTTTCCTGTTTAGATCGTTTCTTTTTCTAACCATACTGTTAAATACTAATTTGATAGATGTTAAAAATAAATAAAGCTAAAGATCTCTTTGGATTCTTAGAAGTAACTGATTCACTCCATATTTCACTTTGTGGTAGATCTTCTTAGCAGAGGGCCGTCTAGGTAGGTACCACTGCAGTACCATATATTCTGCCACCAAGCAGTAGTGTGTAAACCTTACTTGAGTTCCAGTTTGAAGGTTTGAAGCGAAATTACAGGACTGTATAAAACGTAATATTTTTTTTTTCTTAAAGACAGTGCCTATTGGAAAACTCATCGGCACGGATAAGTGGAAGTAAATTTCCATGAATCCCTACCAGATATAGGTGGAATAATACCTACTCCACTCTTCCCCAGCAGCGGGGATACGTTGGACTTGTTGAGACTAACCATCGAAAGTCTTTAAAGTAATGAGCGCTAAAGCAGCGACGCTGTGGACTTTTTTTTTTTATAGTAGATAGGCTTGCGTTTGACCGCCATCCCGCCTGATGTTAAGCGAAGATGCGGTCTACGGTGGAGCACGCTCGCCTAGAAGAAACCGATTCACTCGCGACTTGAAGGTACCCAGACTATATTCATTGGGGAACACCCACTCGGGCAGCTGGCTCCAATGTCTAGCGGTACGCATGAAAAAGGTGGAATCAAACCGGACTTTGTTTTGTTATTTAAAGTTCTTTGTATCGCTGCAATGGTCATGGGCAGGCGTTATCTCTTACAATCAGAAGAGCGTCTAGTTTGTCGCATTACTTTTACATAAAAAAAGGAAGAAAAATTAGTGTTTTACATTGGTTTACCCAGATATCGGTTACCTAAATAGTGACAAAATATATTGTGCCAAATAATGACGTATTTAAAAATGATGTCACCTATGTTAATTATATGTTGTCTTTGTCTAAATCAACCAGTTAAAAATGTGATATATCTTATAATATTAATAATGTAGTCAATTTACGCAGTGCCATCTAGCCACAAAATGAGCAAAGCTTATACTATGGGAACCGGATCTCTGATAGCATTAGCATGAAACGCGGTCATTTGTAACAATTTCAGGTGCGCTTGTGGACTCCTGGTTTATGATGTCGAGTCCGATGCCAATCCTGGTGGTTGTGGTGTCGTACCTGATCCTCATCAGGATCGGGCCCAGGATCATGAAGAATCGACCACCGCTCCAAATGAATCGTCTTATAGCTTACTACAACGCCTTCCAAGTACTTCTGGCGCTGATGATTTGTTTCAAGGTGAGATGAAAAATAAGTTCAAATAAAATATTTACCTGACTGCGGGAAAGCAAAGAAGAAGTACAATGTTTCTAGCATTCTATATTGTATCTATACGAGTATCTGTATAGATTTACGTGTATTAGAATTTTAGTGGGAAACCGTTTTCCCACTTTCAGGTTCCGCAAGTATACATTACACAAGACTAAAGTGGAATAGTATTCCGAACCTAATCTAATTCTGCGTAAAGCGGCGGGAAAACAATGGACGCAAAAAGTTGTCGACCGAGCTCAGTCGCGTGCATTGGGAGAGGCCTACGTCCAGCAGTGGACAGCGAAGGGCTGATGATGATGATGATTCCGAACCTAATAAATCGATTCACCAAAAAATTGTGAGAGATGTCAATGGACAACTCCTCACTGCTGTAAAACGCAGAAGTATGCAAAAAGAAAGAAAAAACGTTTAGTTCTGTAACAATCGCAAAAACAAACAGACAAAAGTTACAGAATAGGGGATCACCTCAGCATAATGCTGGTCATACCACTTAGTATGAACAGTTCAGACATAGAAACAGCTAAATGTTTCCGTCAGATTGCTATGTAGAGCGGGATATATATATATATATGAAATCTTGCAGTTTGCAATTACGGTGTTTTTATTAGCAACAAAATAAATAGCAGTCTTGTTCTTTCGCAGTAACGTGTATTGCAATAATATAACGTAAGAAATTTGTTCAGTAACGAAATATATTTTTTTTCAAATCCACATTTTAAAATGAAGTATTTACCTACACATTGGAAGTATAAACAATTGCATAAATATGTCACCAGGCGTTTCTCTATAAAAAGTTACAGTTCTTGTCTAGAAGAAACTGATTTAATCTAGGCTAAAAAATAAACAAACTCATTAGAAAATCAAATCTTTCAAATGATCTCCTTGTACCTACAATCTACATGTTATTTTTAAGATTTTATAACTTTAATCGTTTTTCTTAATTATTAGTTTATGACAAAGTATCGGAATGGTTGATGGTAGGCAATCGCCGTTATCTATATAATAGATATCTGCAATAACATGAGCTCCTAAAATACATTCCCGCCTTAAGACGCTAATGTATTTTATGAGCTACGATTCGCGTTTAAAAAAAAATTGACAGTCTGAAGAAAGAAAAATAAAGCGAGAAAAACATCTATTTTTCATTATAAAACACGAGATACAAAAACTACAGACAACACAAAAATAAAAAGATATAAATTAACATACAGACATAACAAATTTTAAATGACAGTAAGAGGATAAATCGCTTGTGCATCGCGTTATGTTTCTACAAATTGGTTACTGTGGAGGACCTTTTGCGGTGATAAAGCCACAATGCCACTCTTAACTTTCAGAACTGTTCCTATAGTTACTCGTCGGCGACTTTATCACTGTCCCTACATTATTTCCTTATAAGTCGTCGGTGATTTCGTCATTTTTAACAAAATTTGGCCAGTTGTAAGATAGATAGGATATAGTGCATAAAGAGAAAAATTACTCACAAAAATGCATGGTTTTTGTTTCAGGTCTTCAATTTAAAATTGTTCCGAGACGGCGTCATTTATGCGGGATGCCGGTATCCGTCCAACACGCAAAACGTTATGGTGAGATTATATTTGTTTATTTTATTTTATTTATTTTTCAATAATAATCGTAAACAATTGATAAATGTCAGTAAAAATTATAAAAATATATATGCAAAAATGTCAAATCAAGATTCACCAAATACTTTGTTGCTGTAAAACGTCAAGCTGTTAAGGTCACTAGTAGACAAGTTATCTGCTTGATTCTATAGCACACGGTGACACCATGAAACCTGCACAGAAAGAGTACGCGGTGGTAGACCAATTTTTACATTTTTTTTTAATTATTTTTTTTAGAGCATGTAAACTGTAAACCATCCTCTTCGATAATATAAAGCTAAATAACCACTCACTGACTGATTTTGTTAAACACTTTTTTGTCAGGCGTTTGAAGAAAAAGTGTGAGGTGTGTGTGGTGTGAGTTTTCAGGTGTCGCGAACGAAGTCGCGGGTACAGCTAGTTGACACATCAAATCTCCGTAAATTACTCTTCAAGTCCTAGGCAATGATATAAAATATATTTACCGGTTTAAATTCACTTAGTTATTCCTTTGTATAATGTACAATAAACACAATAATTGCTAACTTGAATTAACAAGGTGTTTCACTTTCAATTTAATTGTACATGCAAGACTGTTCCACGACAACAAAATCGATTTTAACACCAAAGCGAGGGAATGAAAGGGGTGTTAAATAGGTGACTGGTAGTATATTCTATTAATAATTCAGTAATGTCTGTCGCAAATTGCACTTTTATTATAGAGGGTGATAGGGTATCATCTATCTATCTGGTCTATTATAAAGAGAAAAGATTTGATTGTTTGTTTGTATTGAATAGGCTCCGAAACTACTGGGCTGATCTTTCATCATTAGAATGCTACATGATCACTTAGTGACATAGACTATATTTATATTGTTAATCGAGTTTTGTTTTCCCGTGCGAAGCCGGGGCGAGTTGCTAGTATTATATAAAACAAGTACAACCTAAAATTACCTGTAAATCAAAAAACGTATGAAGAAACTGCCCTGCTCATTCGGTAGTTCTTTCTGCTTCGAAATCTGAAGAGTGCGGGCTCTATTCCCACATGTTGCAAATATTTGTATGACGAGTTTAGATGTTTTTTTATACTAAATAGATTTTTGATAACACCCTGTCTGATGTTAAGCAGGATTTAGTCAAGAAGCACGCTTACCAAGAAACACGCTTACTTTTGATTTGAAGACACCCAAGTTGTACTTCGCGGGAAAAACTAAACATTATTTTAAAATATATTTTTTACTTTTTTCACAGTTGCTGGATTTAGGATGGTGGTATTTTTTCGCCAAATTCACGGAGCTCCTAGACACGGTGTTTTTTGTCGTAAGAAAGAAAAATAAACAGGTAATTTAAAAGACCGATAGGTACCTCAGATTTGTATGCATATTATATATTTTATATCTTGTTATGAAAAAAAATAATTAATACTATAGTATTTTAGTTTACACTTGTTTTATAAGAATAGCTTGGTAGCCTTATGCACCAGAGCTATTTCATATCTTAAAAGAGAATGCCCATTTTTTACCTGTCACATGATTTTTTTTCGGTAATGAATAAATATGACATGTAGCTTATAAAAAAGATCTATATTTTAGTAACGTAATTACCAATTTTAATCAATTTCTATAGTGTAGTTACTGAGGTATAAGTTATATCTTTATTTAGCTATTCAAATGACTACAAAATGCAGCCATTGTAAAAAAAATACGTTTCGTTTTTAGATAATTGATTTTGTTATCTTGATATTACAAGGTATATATTTTTTTAACATTGATTGTGATTTGTGTATATGAATATACACAAATCACAATTTGAGCAATTTTCTGTGCTCAGTTATGTTACTGAAAATTCTGTGTACCGCTGCAATGGTCTTACGTTATCTCTTACAATCAGAAGAGCATGTTCGTCTTATTACAATTACATTTTAAAAAATGGCCCGGTGCAAGTCCAGCGGCTCTAACTTTTGGGCTTAGTCCTTGTGTGTTCATCAACTTCGTCATCGACTTTTTTAACTTTTCCAATTTTCAGATAACGTTCCTCCACGTGTACCATCACGTGATCATGGCACTCTACTCTTGGAGCTACCTCAAGTTTGCGGCTGGCGGCGACGGTGCCGTCCTCGCACTTCTCAACTCCATCGTCCATGTGGTCATGTACACTTATTACCTTCTCTCCGGCCTCGGGCCCAGGTTCCAGAAGTACTTGTGGTGGAAGAAATACGTTACAAAGATGCAGCTGGTGTGCAAATTTATTTTTACAGCTGCTTTTAATTTTTTCTTTTTCAAGTTTTGATATTGTATTAGTAAATTTTATCGTGGTTGTTTTAGCTACAGGATTAATATGACCATTAATACATGTTAAGGGTCACAACACTAGTCAAAAACAAGAATTTGTTATTGCTAAAATTATTCTGCTTCCATTAGTAGTGTACAAATATTACTATGTTCCAGTTTGAAGGGTAGGTAGCGATTACAGGGCTGTTGATACTAACCATCGAAAGTTGCAAAGCGGCGATGCCCTGGACTTTGGTTTGTAACTTAAAGTTCTATGTTCCCTGCTATTCTCTTGCGTTATCTCTTACCGTTAGTAAAGCGTTTTGAACGTACTTTCAAATTAAAAATATCTGCGGCATTCTTAAAGTCTAATTAAAACAAAT
Source organism: Biston betularia (assembly GCA_905404145.2). Classification (NCBI taxonomy): domain Eukaryota; kingdom Metazoa; phylum Arthropoda; class Insecta; order Lepidoptera; family Geometridae; genus Biston; species Biston betularia. The sequence goes on from FR989868.1 coordinate 1,920,180, forward strand.
ACATTTGTGAATGTCTTTATTTCATTATAATTGTTTAATCGTGTTTAAGAAAAAAACGCTTTTATTTACTTGTATACAAATATGATAACAACATTAGTATTTAATTTCAGATCCAGTTCGTGCTGATGCTGGCATACTGCGCCAATACTCACTTCTCACCTCGCTGTCAGTACGCAACTGGTTTCACCTACTTCATCTGCTCAAACATCTTGATCTTTTTGTTCTTATTCCTCAACTTTTACTCAAAGAGCTATAAGAAGAAACACGTTGAAAAAAATATTGAAGACGGCTATGTGAAGAGCTTCAACACCATCAAAACTAACGGAGTCTGTAAGAATGGAATCCTTAAAGACGTCAAAGAGAACGGGAAAACAGCAGATAACGTAAATGACACTGATGTTATTGATGATATACCTTACGAGATGGAAATGGGTTGTGGTGATTACATGAAAGATGGTAAGAGTTTCATAACAAGACGCACTGCTAAAGCCACTTATGGAGCCGAATACAACTTTGACAGTTTAATAAAGAAATGATTGCCCGACGCTCGGGGCAAAGTTTCGTTGAGACTGATATTTTGTGATGATGGAATTCGGTGGCTTGAATGCTAGTTAATAAGTGTTTTTAAGGTTTAGGGCTTTTTCAAAACTTTTATAAAAAGGAAACAAAGAGGACCATTTGGTGCTTATAGTGTGTTCTTAGGATTTGTCAATATTTGAATAAGCCCTAAATTTAACATAATGAATTGAAATGTAATAGTCCGAAATTCTAAAATAAAACCATATCGTAGACGGTTAGTATGCAGGTTCAATTTTTTAAAATGAAATTTTAACCGTGAGAATTATACGCTTTATAAAAAAATACTTACGATAAAAATGCCAACCGCACAATCGTGTTAAGTACCTATACTGTGCGTAAGATGCTTGTCAATGTAAATTTAGTATTTCACTTTGCTGTACAAAATAAACGGCATTTAGAATTTAACATTATAAATAAGAATAGAAGTATGTAACTAAATACTATGTTCTGTTATATATATATTTTTTAAACTTTGGTATGTTTATTATTTCCGTAAAATTTATTCAGTTTTATTTTTATTTTGCATAACTTTTCCAGATTACTATAATAATTCTAGGCTTAATAATGCTGCTACATTTTTATATGTATAAATGTTTTGTACTACAATGTTTGATTAAAATAGTTTTTTTTTTTTTTAATTTAGTTATAATTCTGTAGTACCTACCTTTTTATTTTGCGGATCATATGAGTTGTTAATAATAATTGTATTATGTACATATTTTTACCCAACAAATAATACCTCTTAGTGAAATTTGTTGGTGCATTATAATTTTTTTTTTTTTTATAATTATAAACGCTATCCACTTTAAGAAAGTTAATTTTAAGGTAGATAATAATTTGTAGAAGTTGCTTGAATGAATTTAACGATTGATATTTTTTAATTTTCTTATTATAAGTGAGACAGACATACATGTGTTAACTAAAAACTCTTCCTAAAATAATTTCTACAGACATTTTTACGTTTAGTAAATAATATTATTTTATGTAATTAGATTGCAGTTAATTAATTACAGTACAAAATTTATAAATATAAGATTATAAATAAAAAGTAGATTTAATTACTTGCATTTTATTGTTTACCTATCTGATTGATCTATCTTTATTAGATTATTGAATTATTTGGTGCGAACACGAAAATAGTATATCTGCGGTATATGTTTAAAAAATAGCGTATTTTTTATTTAAAGCGTGGGTCTGACTGTTAAACAAGCCTTCCACGTCGCTCTCCACCGGCGGTTTACAACAGTGTAAACACTTGTTTGCAACAAAAACTCCTTCAACAACCTCTGTGGAGGGACGCGCGTTGTTAACCGTGTATGGATGCAGCCATCGTAGAAGTGGGAGCCTTGTTGTAAACCAATGTGGACGCAAACACCGACCGTGGGCTCCACAAGCCTCCCACCAAGGTGACTCCTGTTGGAAGCTTGTTTACAACAGTCTGGCCTACGCTTTACAAAAAAGTACATTCCCACAAATTTGTAGAAAAATAATTTTAGCAATAATAACAATCAACCCTACAGATGATATATAAATCTGTAGCTGGGTGTGGAACTGTTGATTTTTATAATAACTATGCTATGTTAAAAAAAAAGGTGAGAAAATGCCGTATCAATATGTACATTTCAGAGTTCTTTGCTTTATAAAAAAAACGGTAGTCTTATGGATAAGTTCGTTGCTTATTTTTAACCGACTCAAAAAGGAGTTTCTCAATACGACTCAATCTCACGCGATCATTCCGCCAATCGTTGTTATGAAACGATTTTGATGATTCTTTTTTGTTTGTTAGGCATACTTTAGGTGGTCCAATCATTTTTATTCGAAATCGATCAAGCGGTTTTTAAGAAATCAAAAAAAAATTGGCTTGAAATAAAATCCATACATCCTAATATTTATTTTTCGCGAAACTTATCTGTGCTAAACTTTTTTTTGCTATAACAAGCTAATTTAGTTAACTGACCGCAATATATATCGATGTATGTGGATAACAGTTTTTCGAGGGCGAATTCAAGTTAGTGTTTAAATCCAGTTTGTTTTCGTTAAAGCAATGATCGGCGCTTTTGTAGGTTCCGTGATGGACGAGCTTTTGACATAAGTTTGTACGGAACCCACGGTACGCGAGTACAAGTCACACTTGGCCAGACTTTTTTAATTTTAATCTAACTTTTACGTAGGTTCACTTTAATATTGATAGGAATGTTATTTCATTTGAATTGCGAACTTTTATTAGTAAACTGATTAGTAAAATTTGAAGTCGTGAAGTGGAAAACAGGAAAATAAACTTTTTAATAAGTTAGACCGATGTATATTAATTATCGAGGACAATGTAATCGTATGTCATTAATAAACCTGCTGTTATCGTATCAGTAATTTTGCGTATCATTTAACAACTAGTGTTCGACGTATCAGCAGTTTAATTCCACAATGGAAAAGTTTATTGACGAAAATGTATTTGATAGTAATGACAAAACATATTTTTGGGACTACGGAGCAAAATGTAAGTTACATTCTAATCTCACACTAACAATGGTTTATTAGTCAAAAAAGTAAACTTAGTTTTGTAAGATTTTTAGTATAATAGAGAGACTAGTATATCAATTACTAGTATAACTAGTAAACTAGTATATCGACAGCCCTGTTGGTTCATTGGTAGCATGTCTGTTTCGAGAGCTGAAGGGCGTGGGTTCGATTCCCACTCAGGACTAACATTTGTGTGACTAACATCGATGTTTGTTCTGTGTCTGGGTGTACTGTATGTATTATAAGTATGTATTTACAAAAAAAAAAGTATTTATGTATTCTATCAGTTATCTGACTTCCATAGCACAAGCTCTGCTTAGTTTGGGGTCAGATGGCGCTGTGTGAAAAAAAATAAAAAAAAATTCGCGAGATTTACGTACCTACTGTAAACGATTGAAAATTAAAAAAAAAAAATTACCTAAATGTTTTCAAAAAATAAATAAAACGCATGATGATGTAAAGAGTCTAACATATAAATCTGTCTAGGCACTCAAAAGTTCCATACATAAACCCTGAAAATATTACACTCCTTTTTTGGGTAGTCGTGTAAAATGGAACAGAGCCTCTGGCGGGAGTAAATGAAAACTGCTTTTCCATACATTTGAATATCGTTTTTATGCTACGCAATTCGGTATGTAAAGAAAAAAAATACTTTGCTGATTCCAAAACCATTTCGAAATATTACATTCCTGTACATGATTTTTCCGTTTAAAACTCTTTAAACTATGAGACGGGGTTTATTTTAATAAAATACATAAAATAAATTTGACTTTCAATTAACTTCTAATGACGTCATGCCCTTGGCTGTATAAGGATTCTTTCAGTGCCTAAAAAAGGTACATATTTTACATATTCAGCCAATGTTATGACGTCATAACTATAAAAAGTTTGAAAATGTATTAGAATTAAACTACCGCATAGAAAGCCAAAATATTCAAATTAGTTTCATAAAATAAAGTTTACTAACAGTAAAAAATATAAAATAATTACAAAAAAAAAACTTTACATACCGAATTCTCGCTAATGGATATGCTAGAGCTACCGTACCATATTTAGTCGTAACTGGTAGATGTGTGTTTCGTTAACGTTAATAATTGCTTCAGGCTTTACGTATCTACCAAATAATCAACTCACCCATGGGCAGTTTAGTAAAGGAAAGCATTTTATTATGTCAATGTAATGATACGGGCAAAACGTTTTCCTGATAGTAAGACATAATACCTGCCCATAACCATTACAGCGGTACCCAAAGTAACAATGAAGTCGGGTTAAAGGTCCAGGGCATCGTTGTGTCAGTCTCAATAGCCCAGTAATTTTGTTAGAATCGGTACCCTTAAAACCGGAACGCGGCAATGTTAACACACTACTGCTTGGCGGTAAAATCCTACTAACCCCACTATAATATTATAAATGTGAAAGTTTGGATGGATGGTGATGATAAACGCAAAAACTACTGAACGGATTTGGATGAAATTTGATATGAAGGTAACTGAGACCCTGGATTAATACAAAGGCTACTTTTTATCCCGAAACATGTAGCGAGTAACACCGCAGGGCGCAACTAGTACCTATTATAAACGCGAAAGTTTGGAAGAATGTATGGATGTACGGATGTATGTTTGTTAATCTTTCACGCAAAAACTACTGAACGGATTTGGATAAAATTTGGTATGGAGGTAGCTGAGACCCTGGATTAACACATAGGCTACTTTTTATCCCGAAAACATGTAGCAGGTAACACCGTGGGGCGCAGCTAGTATCTGATAAAGAGGTGATACCTGTCTCGATAACCTCCTGTTTATAAATAAGCAAATGTAAAGAAATAAAAGCCACAAAACATTATGTCGAAACTTGAATAAATCCGAAAAATACGAATTGCTTTGTACACCAATTCAAAATGTCGCCCAATGTCGCTAAACCCGGGTCGTTACGATTTTTTTTACAAACGTTTTGATACTGTATTTCAGTTACTAGTAATAATAATTTATATAGTTTATTTCCAGAAAACATTGTGACACATAGGTACAAACAAATGGTTACATGGTTATTAGTATAATCCACTTTTAGACAGAACGACAACGGGCTCCGAACTAGGTAAAAGCTTGTATCTTGGGCGCCCTGTGACAAGTTTATCTGCTATGAATACGCAGCAAGTTGTACACTCTTGTATAATTAATAAATTTCTATTGTATATTGGACATTCCATTTATTAGGATAACTAGGTATCTTAATATTTTGTTTCAGACGAATTCGTAGACAAATGGTTCCTCATGGGATCACCTTATCCCTTATTGATGATTACGTCGGCTTACCTATTTTTTGTACTGAAACTTGGACCAGATTATATGAAAAACAGAAGGCCGTACCAACTGAAGAACTTTCTACTTCTATACAATGTCTTCCAAGTTGCAGTATCAGCGCTAATGCTTAACTTGGTAAGAAATCATTAGTTGAACTGTAAGACTTGCTTGAGAAGAAACTGGGAATCGTAACTGTTCTTAGGGTTCCGTACCCAAAGGGTAAAACAGGACCCTATTACTAAGACTCCGCTGTCCGTCCGTCTGTCCATCTATCACCAAGCTGTATCTCAAGAGCCGTGATAGTTAAACAGTTGATGTATTTCTGTTGCCGCTATAACAAAACATGCTAAAAATAAATATTTGAGGGGGCTCCCATGCAACTAACGTGATGTTTTTGCCGTTTTTATAGATAATGGTACAGAACCCATTGTGCGCGAATCCGACTCGCACTTGACCGGTGTTTTCTTTTTTACTTCGGCCATAGCACGTTACACACATTCTTAACAGCTTTCTGCAAAATCTTTTATGTGAGAGAGTTTTTGTATGACAGTTATATAAGATGTAGCAAATTAAAATAATGCAATAATAAATTTTGCTTTACGTTAAAACAAAAGTGCAGCGTAATTATGAAATACTTATTGTTTTTTTTGAAGTGCAAAAAAAATTATGTAGTACAAAACCGTTTAATTCATAAGTATACAGGGCCAATAACCTAAAAGAATGCCTTTAACTTTACATTATTAAAAGTAACAATACTTTTCCATAATATAACGTAACGTATCAAAATATAGGGAACTTTCGTATTTTAATCTCATTGTTATAAGAATCTATAAAAGTGATAATAAGAGCAATAATCATCATTTTATTTCAAAAATAGAATTTCCATAGAATTAAAATGTCAAAATTAAATCATGTCAATAATTAAAGTCAAATATTAAATTACAAAAACGAATCAAATCTAGCAATGAAAGTTCAGTGTTTAGCGCGGACGCAGAAGGGCGTGGGTTCAAACCCTAACAATGATAAGCTGCCGGTGAAAGAAAACATCACAATGAAAATCATAGCATAGTGGTAGGGTATTTTCAAGTACTCGGCTGGTTAGCTTCCACCCTCAAGTTGAAAATCTGCCGCCTAGCATCTAACGAAGTGTTCCGGCAGCCTCACTTGAGAACCAGTTACATTCCAGGCTAGGTATGTTCACCATTTTCGACCACATCAGGTGAGCTGTGGTCAAACACCTAACCTGTCAAGCAAAAACCAGCCTGTCTGAAAACCAGCGCTGCTGAGAACTAACCTTTTTTGTCGCACTGAACACTACAGCGACAACTTTCTACATATTGTTATAGCCTTTTTTATCTTTTATTTGTAGTGTTTTGTTGTTGTAATGTTGTGTGTGTCAAAATAAATGTTTTCCTTCTTTCTTCCTTTCAATAAAAAAAATTATTAGTGGCACAATTTCTCAGAATTACAAGTAAAATGAAATTGTTCATTGTGTTTCAATGTTACACAGAATTTATATTTTAATTAATGGAAATAAATGGGAGAGACCTTTGCCCAGCTGACAGATCAATTAGGTCTGTAAAAATAACAGTAGCCTATGTACTTATGTAAAAAAATAAAAAACGTGCCTCGTAAAGCAATCAATAGCAAAGTAAATATTTGGCACTAGTGGACGTCTCGCGGTTTCACCCGCATAGTTCCCATTCCCGTGGGAATACAGGAATAAAAAGTAGCCTATGTTTATATTAATATTCAATTCATATTCATTATATCAACCGGAGATAGTGGAGCTTCCCAACAGTGAAAGAATTTTTGAAATCGGTCCAGTAGTTTAGGAGCCTATTCAATACAAACAAACAATCAAATCTTTCTTCTTTATAATAGTATAGATAGATAGATGTCTGAAATGTAGCGGGTATTACATAAAAGGTCGGTATTTTTGTAGTGCAAAGTAAATTATAATACCAAATCATTTTGAACAAGTATAAAGTCAATACCGCACTAAAATAACTGTTTTAATTAATTTAATCGTCGTCTGGAAATTTGACAATACTTATTTAGTACTAGCTGCGCCCCACGGTGCTACCCGCTACATGTTTCCGGGATAAAAAGTAACCCATGTATTAATCCAGGGCCTCAGCTACCTCCATACCAAATTTAATCCAAATCCGTTCAGTAGTCTTTGTGTGAAAGAGTAACTAACAAACTTCCATCCATCTATCTAAACTTTCACATTTATTCAATATTAGTGGGATTTAAATTTGATGTAAATTTTTAGTACCACACCATTTTCTGGTAATCAGTATATAAATATTCCTAAGACTGACGTGATTGAATGGGAACACCAACTATGAACATAATTTGAAATTCGAACGACAGTTGCCAAGTATTTTTCAACAAGTACCTATGTAGCTACTGAGTTGACCTGAATGATTTTATTATGTACTTGTTAACATAATCAAAGCTAAACGTTATTTAATATTCAAAACATGTGTTCGAAAATTGTACTTGTGAAATCTATAAGCATTGATCGGAAGCTCAAAATTACACTCGACACAAGTAATAATATAGTGTTATTTATACATTGTACAAAGAGAGCGTATACCACTAGGCGCTTTAGATAACTTGACACTTGAAATCTCGTGTCTCTTTTTCGCTAAAATTGTTGTATTTATGTTTCAGTGTTTTAAAGTGATATGGAAAATAGGTCTGATACATAGCACTTGCCTCACTGACACTTATGAAGACAGACATACAGTAAGTAAATCTTGGTACTAATGTCTTGTGTGTTATGAAAAACTTCCCTAACAAAAGAAATTTATCTTTAGAAAGAAACCCGTTTTTTCTACATTTAATTTTTACTTTTTATTTGTTTAGTTTATATCTTATAAATCGCTATCTTATATATCTTAGAGATCGCTGTTAGCGATAAGGCCGCCACTTGTGTCACTAGTTAATAAGGTTTTTTGTTATCTGTACTCTTTTCCATTTATGATGTGCACAATAAAGAGTTATCTATCTATCTATCTTATTTTCTTTGCAGCTTGCAACTCTTATGTACTACTACTTTCTCTGCAAGATAACTGAGCTTATGGACACTGTCATATTTGTCCTCCGAAAGAAACAGAACCAAGTGACTTTCCTTCATGTGTACCACCATACGCTAATGGCATGGAACGGCTACATATTCCTAAAGTACGAGCCAGGGTATTGGATGCTGTTTTTAGGAACTCTAAACTGTTTTGTGCATACTGTTATGTATGCCTACTACGGATTATCTGCTTATCCAAGTCTCCAAAAATACTTGTGGTGGAAGAAGTATATTACTAAATTGCAGCTGGTGAGTTAATTAGAATACAGTTAAAGTAGTGACGTATTTAAGACTCAGCCATACTTACCTGCCATCATCATCATCATCACCATTTTCTTTATCCCCCTGCTGGGTATAGGCCTCACTCTTTTTATGCCATCTGCCTCGATTCTGTGCCAATCTGGTCCAGATTCGACGTGCGACGGTTACAATGTCATAGACCCATCTTGCGGCTGGACGTCCAACGCTCCGCTTACCAGCCATAGAGAGACTGAATTAACTAAAATATCAGCCACAATAAGCTTGGTCTGCTCGTAAAGGAAACCATAGCATGGTGGTAGGGTATCGTTCTCGGCTGACCAAAGATGAAAATCCGTCGCCAAGCACCAACAGTGTGTTCCGACAGCCTCATTTGAAAGACAGTTTCATTCCAGGCTAGATGTTTACCATCTTCTTAACATTAGGTAAAATGTGGTCTAAAACCTAGACTGTCCAACCTTACAAAAAAAACATTATTTTCAATGTATCATGCGTGTGGATAAAACCTTATCGACTTATTTTATTCTCCGTAAACAAAACGGACGTATACGTATTTCCGATTTGTCACGTTTGTCATGGAAACAATTATTAGTCCTTAGCACGTTTTTTTTTTGTCGTGGTTCAAGCCTGTCAGAAAACATTTTTTTTTAAATTTCAGATACAGTTTGGACTCATCCTTGGTCATATTACGGTAAACTATTTCGTGAACGACTGCAGAGTTTCTGGTTACACCCTTTTCTTCTGTTATTTCAACTTAATGCTGTTTATATACCTATTTTCAAGTTTCTACAAGCAATCATATACAAGTCAAAATAAAAAAGGGGAAAATGGTTTTAGTGGAAAAGTTAAACTAAACAACAATGTAACCGAAGAAAATGATATTAAATACGTAAATGGTGACAAAAATTTACACGGAATTAAATACAGAAATAGTAGTAAACTAGTAAAGTGAATAAAGCTATTAATTGTACATATGCATGTATTGAGTTATGCGTAAATGTATAGCAGAAATGTAAGTTTATTATTTAATATATTATTAAAAGAACTATATTACAACTGTCCATAAATGTGTTATTAATGTTTACGTTTTATTTTAATGATTATCTGGTAGATAAAGGCTGACGACTTAGGTTTAATAGTTATGAAAAACATAATTTACTTTTCAATAAATCTCATCCCAAAATCATCATTCGTCATCACCTAAAAATTGTTCACGTACGTATTGGAGGTAGCTTTGAGATGCTGGACTGGGCAGGATGGGGCATTAATATAAGTCAGTACATCTCTCACTTACGATATACAGACGCTATTATCATGATGGCTGAATTACTAGAGGATTTAAAATAGATGCTGAACATTCTGGCTGATTCTTCTCAACCCATCGGTTTTCGGATGAACTTAGATAAAACCAAGGTTATGCGCAACGATCACGTTGTTGTGGGAGCGATTGTCTTTAATGGATTCACAATGAGATTGTTCAAAAGTATATCTACCTGGGGCAGACGCTGGTACTAGGTAGAAACATTGTCGCCAGTGAGGCCAAAAGAAGAATATAGTTGGGCTGGGTAGCTTTCGGAAAACTACGTCAAGTCTTCTCGTCATCTTTCCCTCAAAACTAAAGTTACCAACCACTGCGTTCTACTCGTAATGACATACGGTGCCGAAACGGGGACACTCACGGTTGAAATGGTTTACAAATTTAAAATCGCTCAATGAGCTACGGAAAGAGCTGTGCTCGGTGTTTCTCTAAGGGATCGTATCTGGAACGAATTAATTCACCAGAGAACAAAAGCTACCGACATCACTCAGCGTATTAGTAAGTTGAAATGGCAGTGGGCTGGTCATATTTGCTGCAGAATCGACATCCGCTGGAGTACACGTGTTGTAGAGTGGAGACCGCTACTCAGCAAACGAAGTGAACGCCCTGAGACTAGATGGAGTGACGACACAGGAAAACCTAAGATGCTAAGTGGCATATCCTGGGATAGACCTATGTCCAACAGTGGTTGATGATGATGACGATGAAATGCCTTAATTGTAAGAAATCAAATTTATTTTAAATAATCTTTTGTATAAGCAGGTAATAGATGCAGATCGCTTTATCGCATAGTGAGTCGAATTCCAAACAGCATCCTTGTTGAACATGAATGTAATAATAATGCATCCTAAAACTTTCACTTTGGACCACGATGTAAGTAATTGGATCAGGACCACTTTCTTTAAAGTGGTTCTTGGCTTATTAAGACAATTTCTGAAAACAAGTTATAATCTAGAAGTTCTGCTTGAATTTTTTATTGTTTTCATATTAACCTGGCTACGTATCGCAGATTAGGGGAAATTTCTAGTTTTTCAACATTTTCTATTAATTTACAAAGCACCATTAAGATTCATCGTAAGTCCTGACAAAGTAATAAATGCAAAGAAGAAAGAGCACCAAGAGCAAGAGCAGAGCATACTGTGTTTCGGCTTGAAGAGTACTTGCAGGTGCAGGTAGCAAAATTACAGAGCTGTTGAGAATAATTACCAAAAGCCTCAAAGTAATGAGCGCCAAAGCAGCGATGCCCTGGACTTTGTTTTGTTACTCAAAGTTCTGTGTATGGCTGCAATGGTCATGGACAGTTATCTCTTACCATCAGGAGAGAGCCTCGATCGTCTCATTACCTTTACATAAAAAACAAAAAGAAATAGTTTTGAAATGTTTCATAAAATTAGTAATATTAAAGAATTAAATCGAAGCAAAATAAATAGTGTGGTAATGTAAAGGTGATGTGACGTCATAATGAGAGTCGCACATAATTATTGTCACAGTGAAGTAACAATATGATAATTAGGTAGGTACGAAAAATGTTGGTCAACGGCTGTGAAACATGATTAATTGATTAGCCACGTCCATGCTGCCTGAGCATTCGCGGGCCATTCTTTTATCTCGCTCTGAACCGTTGTACATCAAGTGGTGAAAGCGAGACAGAATCGTACTCTCCGTCGTGGACTTTGGCTTTTCATGAACCCATGAAAATGTAACTTCTGGCAATATAATTTATATCTACGTGACGCTTTGAGCACGAACTTTTATTTTACTTTGTGGGGCTATGAGTGGTACTTGTTCTAAAGAACTTTGTCGAATATATACACAGAATAAGAACTTCTCCTTGTTAATCAGGTGAACGGTTCAGAACACATAGATGACACACAAAATACATTCGTTTTATTTATGGTAGGTATAATTATTTAATTATTAATTCTATTATCATTATAGTGTTTGTACCAAAAAGTGGTAAACCGCAAGTAACCTTGAAGTATGTTTTGTATAAAGGGCACATTCATGGCCCTACCACTAATTAGTTAAAATAAACAACAGACAAACACTTAGGGAACCCTAACTGTTTGTCTAATTCAACTTCGACTTACCTACTTTTTTTTATATAGTTGACAGCTCACCTGATGTTTAGTGAAGGTAAGGTCGAAGATGGTAAAGCACCGATAGTTTTGATGAAAAATTCTGACGGTGCCTGCTAAAAACCTTTTCTGAGTTACGTCATTTGCTATTATAATTTGCTAGGAGCAACAAATCATTGCAGGTGACGTGCTAGATAGGCTATTGCTTTTTCCCGTTTACTGCTGCCGGCTACTCACTACGGATACGCGGGCTACGCGATGCAACAATCTATGACAAAACATATCAATGTAGGTATTTTATCACAAGTTGTCACGGCCAACTACAGGCTTGGATGATAATTTGAAACGCATGTAGATGACATTTGAACTAATTCCTTTTCCTTCTTCATACGTACCGCTAGACAATGGAATCTGCTGCCCGAGTGGGTGTTCCCCGATGAATATAGTCTGGGTACCTTCAAATCGCGAGTGAATCGGTTTCTTCTGGGCGAGCGTGCTCCGAAGACGCATCTTCGCTTAACATCAGGCGGGATGGCGGTCAAACGCAAGCCTGTCTATTATAAAAAATATATAAAAAATGTAATGTAAAAGTAATGAGACGTACGGGACGCTCTCCTGATGGTAAGAGATAACGCCTGTCCATGATCATTGCAGCGATCACATTTACACGTACAATAAGCATAGAAATCATAATTATAACAAATCTTCGAGTGGATAAATAAAAAGAAATATTTATAGTTAAATAAATAAATAAATAAATAAATATCGTAGGACATTACACACAGCGCCATCTGACCCCAAACTAAGCAAAGCTTGTACTATGGAAGTCAGATAACTGATAGAATACTTAAATATATTTTTTTTGTAAATACATACTTATAATACATACAGTACACCCAGACACAGAACAAACATTTGGTTTTATATCACAAAATGCTTGTCCTGGGTGGGAATCGAACCCACGCCCACAGCTCTTGAAACAGACATGCTACCAATGAGCCAACAGGGCTGTCAATAGTTATGAAACGTATGTATGTTAAGTATTGACTTCAACACAGAAGGCATCATGTCTTTTGCTTCTGTTTTTATTGTTAGAAATAATAGTCTATGAGCCATAATGTGTTTTTTTTTCTTTTGTTTTGGCGTCGCATTTTGAGCATTTGCCAGTGTCAAGTGTTTTATATTTCCAAGTTTCAAAAGTTAAATCAGTTGCCTCGTAGCTATAGTTATAGTCAAAGTCCAGTTTTGGTCAAGTACAATCCGTGTCAGTCAAGTCCAGTCATGCTTTAGTAAAGCAGTGGCGACTTTCATTACTAAAGCTTCCATGGAGTTTTGGAAGCAACACGAAAAGTCATGTTTCACCACATTATATCATTTTCGCACACTCGCGCTTGTGATTCGACTATTTTTATACATAAACATTCGACAAAATCCTAGTTTTGGAGAAATTACAATGATGCGACACGACAATTCCCGCCAAAACTCCATAATGTGTTGTGACATGCGAAACTGAAAAAGTATACGATTGTTGAAATAGGTAAAGTAGACATCTACCTATATCGTATTTGCAGTTGACTGCTCTTTACATGGTAATCTGTTGGAAGCTTAATTTCCCTTCATTTCATAAATGTCTGCGACGAGAGATGGCGGAGCGCAAAATGAAAATAAATTGAACAAGTTCAGTGACATTTTTTATTATTTTACAATATTTGTGCCGTTATAAATAAAGAGTAGCCGATTTAAAGAGGTAAGTTCATTTTTTTTATTTATTTAATTATGAATACCTACGGTATTCCCAACGGTAAAATAATTTTTGAAATCGGTCCAGTAGTTTCGGAGCCTATTCAATATCTTTCCTATTTATAATAGTATTAACAGCTCGCCCCGGCTTCGCACGGGAAAATATAAATCCAGTAGTTTCGGAGCCTATATAATACAAACAAAAAATTAAATCTTTCCTCTTTACAATTAGTGTTGATGTAGATGACAACTGTAATAGTTAGACATATTATTATGATATTGCGGACTTATAATGTAGCTGTCAACTCGCTCTATAAAACGTCACTTTATTCTATTATCAATAGTTTTTGGTGTGCATGCTAAGTAAGCATTTTTTCAAATTTTTCACAGCTTGGGTTACATTATTGAATTTTCCATACGGATCCCTTATTGTTTTTTAAATAAAATATAGCCTATGCCCATCACAGATAATGCACACGGATAATTTCAGAGCTTATTCAATACAAACAAACAATCAAATCTTTCCTCTTTATATTAGCATAGATAGATAAAACTATCTCTGTCAGTGTTAAAACTTGAAACTTTTAAATCGCCAACGATAACTTTACAATTTGTGCGAACTGTTCTGCAGATGTAAATAAAATAGTTTTCGTCTAATACTCAAACCAAAATAAACGCAAATAAAGTTGCGAAATCATATCAAGCCAGATACAAGGGTTCTTGGACACGTTTCGGCGAAATTAAGGTGAAAGTAAAGTGAAAAGGCAAAATATGAACTGGAAAGTTTTATTAAAAAAGCTTTAGTTTTTATCTCAGTCTTGGCGGAGTGATTTGACCGGCTTGATATGAACTAGTCGCTGTACGTTACGTTTAGTCCACCGTGAAGTTTTGTGATTCCAAATTATTAATGTATAATATAATTTGTTTTAAAATATTTAAAGTGTAATATTTCAGCAGTGCTGAATAATCATTGTGTAAGTAGAAGTCACAATTATTATTAATAAAATAAGTATATAAATCTATAATAATATTATAAAGAGGAAAGATTTTATTGTTTTTTTTCTATTTTATTTAGGGGAATTTTGTGATTGGCCACTTTACACTAATTTTAGCCACTTGGCAGTCCCATCGTATTTTCTCACATGTTACACAGCTAAAATAAAAAATAAAAATTATCTACACACCATACAAACATAATACACACTAATCATTATATAGGTGGGTCACTTGAGGCGACTTACAGATTGTTTGTTTGTATTGAATAGGCTCCGAAGCTACTGCACTGATTTCAAAAATTCTTTCACCGTTGGGAAGCTACATAATACTATATACAAATATAATACCACAACGACATTATACATTACCAAGCAGTAGTGTGTAAACATTACTGTGTTCCGGTTTGAAGGGTAAACTGCAGCTAGCGAAATTACTGGGCCGTTGAGACTAACCATCGAAAGTCTCAAAGTAATGAGCGCCAAAGCAGCGATGCCCCGAACTTTGTTTTGCTACTCAAAGTTCTGTGTATCGCTGCAATGGTCATAGACATACGTTATCTCTTACCATCAGAAGAGCGTATCGTTCGTCTTATTACTTTTACATTTTAAAAAACATACCGAGTGTTTTTGCACACGTTCATTACGAACCATTGTAAAAGTGTTGAATTCCCACGGACATACAAGTCTAGGCATGAAAATATTTTTAATATCTAAGCGTCTGCTAATGACGTGTTTTGGCAATCTCTCGAAAGATTACATTCGGTTGAATGCTTCACAATGTCAGTTGAAAGCCTACGACTCCAGCAGGTAAATCCTTATTTTTCACTTCCTTAGGTACCTAAAAATAACTAAATAAATCAGATTAACCTTGTTAGATGTTTTTTTGTATCTTTTCGTTCATACCTGTTTTATGGAAAGGACAATTGAGGCAAACACAAACAAATTAAAAAAAAAAATCAATGAATACTATTATTTTTTTTTTTTTTTTTAATGTTTAATCTTAAGTTTTGCATGCCGCAAGGCGGAATAAGGCGCTCGTTATCTTTTTTTTTTAAATATCTATTGTACCCATATACGCAATAAATGAATTATGAATTATGAATTATGAATTATTTATTTATTTACCAGCTTGCGCCCGCGACTTCGTCCGCGTTAGCTTTAGAGTAAGTTTCAGAGAGAACTGGAACATGTCATTATGTAAGTAACAAATAAGTAAATGTCACCCCCGGGTGACATAGGCTAGTGTGACTTTCTAGTGTGCATAGTGTAGCATCCCAACGGTAAAATATTTTTTGAAATCGTTCCGGTAATTTCGGAGCCTATTCAATACAAACAATGAATTCTTTCCTCTTTATAATAGTATAGATAGATGGTACGGAACCCTTCGTGCGCGAGTCCGAATCGCACTTGGCCGGGCTTATCTCTATCAGTAGACACCGAGATACTCTTTTTTATCTCTATCAGTAAATATTCTGCGACACTATTTTTATCTCCATTTAGTCTCAACGTTATAGGTTACCTGTTACTACAATGACTTTAATCAGCAGTATTTCACACACTCGTGCCGTGCTTGCACACTTTTAATAACATGGTTATAGTAACGATGACAGCTCAGTGGTTAGTGCGGTCGGTTTAACAACATCGTGAGGAAACCGGGAGGGTATTTTCTAGTACTTAACTGGCTAGCTACCACACTAAAGTTGAAAATCTGCCGCCAACCACCTAACGGTGTATTCCAGCAACCTCACATGACAGCTGCTTCAATTCCAGGCTAGGTATGTTTACCATTTTCAACCACACCGTGTGCATTTATAGTGAGCTGTGGTCAAACACCAAGGCTGTCAACGTTGTACTTCGCGGACTCCGAGATATGTGCTCTTTCGAATTCGATTTTATTAAGTTTACGGTAATAAATGAAAGAGTATAAAAAAAGGAAGAAGGAAGAGTTCCATTCCAGGCTAGGTGTGGTTTACCATCTTCGACTACACCTTCACTTAACATCAGGTGAGCTGCGGTCAAACATCTAGCCTGTCAACCATTAAAAAAAAGTATTTGTAGGCATAAAAGAAACGCATACTCGGCGGCGAACAATCTGATCATTCCAGTGGTAAGTAATTACTACCTAGTCGACCCTATGAGATCTACCACGAAATAGTTATTTCAAATTCATCATTGAATAATGCGTAAAGTTTTCGCGTACGGTAATCATAATTACGACCGTCATCATACGAAACCTATGATAATTCAATCAATCATACGAAACCTCTGATAAATATAATTCCTGCAAGACACGCGTATAGTTCAAGAATCGGGCCCCAGAACGGCACGTGTTTCACAACATAAAAAAATTACAACATTTTTTTTAAGAACCTATACAATAATTATAAATGGCAAACGTAGCGTAGGACGCCCTGAGACTCGATGGAGTGACGATATACGTAAGACAGTTGGCGGTGGATGGAAGCGAAAAGCCGAAGATCGGGCTGAGTGGCGTGTCTTGGGAGAGGCCTATGTCCAGCAGTGGACTAATATAGGCTGATGATGATGATGATGATGAAACCATTTTTTTTTTTATGGTTGACAGGTTAGGTGTTTGACCACAGCTCACCTGATGTTATTTTGGTTTGCCATGTACCTACTTTGTTCATACATAACAATATTTTATTACCTAATAAAATTCATAGTAAATGTATGTGTGACAATTTGAAGTGCTTCCTCCCACTGAACTCTGTAACGTAGTTCGAACAATAGCTATTATGAAATAGTTAATACCATAGTTCATTATACATCATAATTATGTATATAGTTTTCAAAGCTATTTTCTAGCCATTGCCAACTTCTTATCGTAACAGTTAGACATTGAAAAGATATGATGAGTCACAACAAAGAGACTTCGAGGTCGAAAATCTTTCTTATGTAACAACAAAAATTTGTATCCATTAGATAAGAAATAAAATAGTATAAAATTTTTAGTGTGAAGTGATTGCATGCTAGTAGTATGCAAGTGGTTATCCAAGTAGTAGGGAGGGCGGTGTTCTGAAACACAGGCTTAGTGCCGAGTTCGGTAACAATCTACCCATAATTCGGTATGTAAAGAAAAAAAATACTTTGCTGATTCCAAAACCATTTCGAAATATTACATTCCTGTACATGATTTTTCCGTTTAAAACTCTTTAAACCATGAGACGGGGATTATTTTAATAAAATACATAAAATAAATTTGACTTTCAATTAACTTCTAATGACGTCATGTCCTTGGCTGTATTATAAGGATTCTTTCAGTGCCTAAAAAGGTACATATTTTACATATTCAGCCAATGTTATGACGTCATAACTATAAAAAGTTTGAAAATGTATTAGAATTAAACTACCGCATAGAAAGCCAAAATATTCAAATTAGTTTCATAAAATAAAGTTTACTATCAGTAAAAAATATAAAATAAATACAAAAAAAAAACTTTACATACCGAATTGTTTAGATAGCTTACTTATACAAAATTTAAGAAGTGAATGTTTGATGTAAAAATTTATGTAATAAAATTATGTTATGTTATGTGAACAAGAGGAAAGTAAATGTTGTATTGTTATGATAATTATAAATTTTTGGACGTTCGCATCTTGCTAACGGGAAGTATTTGCACAGGCATAACCAAGTAGCTAGGATCATCAATCAGCAGCTTGCTCGCGTCGTGACTGAGGTGCCGTACTATAAGTACGCACCAGCGCCAGTTCACGGTCTATCATCACGGATAGGACTATTGTCACCAATTAGCCTGTTATCATGGTGGTCGTATGCAACACCGGGCAGTGCTCGTCGACACCATCCCACATGACGAGAATCTCGTGAAGGCCGAGATAGGGATGTGTAAAACAACGCAAATCTTATCTTTTTACTATAAAAAAAAGAGACAAAAAATGTAATTTTACTCTCTTTTTTATTAGAAATATAATCGATTTATTAAAATTCGATTTTTAATTAATCGATTATATTTCTACTCTTTTTTTTTTAATAAAAAAGATAAGATATGCGTTGTCGGATTAAACCAATGTAGCCTAACTACACATTTTAATAAAATTTTGCAAATAGCGCCATCTGTACGATAAATGAGAAAACGAGTGGTCACTAAACGTAAAATTATTTACGTTCAAAAAAAACTTGGTTTGTTTTTCAGTTTTAAAACCAACAGATTGTTTTTTTTTTTTAGTTATTATCGGCTTGGTAATTTTATTATTATGTACAAAAAATGCAACATTTCAAATAATTAGTTTTTTTTTTTTATTAATCGATTATTTACAAATCGATTTATTTTAGAGAGAGAGAACAATCGATTATTTAGCCATCGTTTTTTTCCCCTCTAAGTCACATCCCTAGACCAAGAAGGACAAGCTCAGCAAGCACCTTGACCGAGATAACCGCTATGAGTGATGTTGATTCGACGATCATTGTCCCGATAGTCGTCACGGTGAACGGTCTTATAGCGAAGACTTGGTGACGTTGAGTCAATGGTCAAATCCAAGGGCAGAGATTCTGCATTCGGCGCGCATTGTGAGGAGGTTCCTCGCTCTGCAGCCCTAACCACCGGCAGCTTGAGCCCCGCCCCGCTGTCAGCGGCACTCTCGGCTTAGATATTTTATAACATTGATTTCTTTATATTTCTAACGTTAAAAGCTTAAATATAGGAATAAAAGAAGAAATACTGTGAATAATAAATCATTTTACAAGCCCTGTTGGTTCATTGGTAGTACGTCTGCTCCAAGAGCTGAAAGGTGTGGGTTCGATTCCCACCCAGGATAACCATTTTGTGATACAAATGTTTGTTCCGTGTCTGGGTGTAAAGGGTAAATACTTTTTTTTTTGTAAATACGTACTTATAATACATACAGAACACATAAGTATATTGTTTAGGTACAATAGATAATTGTAAAATGAAAGTTAATGCAGTTAGCAGTCGACTGCTATCAGGTATCATTCAGGTATGCTGAATCAGGTATCTAATCATACTATAACATACTTAATTATTATTATTATTAAGAATTGCAGCTACTCCGACGACTGGCATTCAGCATTGTTAACTTACGCGTTCTGTCATTCGGACCTACATGTTAAAATTGCTGATGCATTTTGCAACGTGCGAACTACTGTGGTGAATTTATCAGTGCTGTCTTTTTTGTTTTAGTTTCGGAAAAGTCTGAAGAAGATATTTGTACAAGATGAATTCTGTGATTGGATTAAAAAATCCTGGATGGAATCTCAACAACAGTAAATGTAAGTTTATTTTTTAATTATATTTTATTGTTTCCTTTACTGGAGAGTGTAATTTGCTATGGCAAATAATGTTTTTCGATTTTGTGTTATCGTCTTCCTCTTTGACACAGTAATAAAGCAACAATCCGATGAGATTTTTGGCATAAATATTAGTTGGGTTTGACCGTGACCCAGCGTACTTTATGGTATTCCGAAGATTCCTGTAGGATAGCTGTTGTAATTGCTGCGCTGCTTGCTCGCTACAGGATGCCCAGAAAAAAGGAAATACCTGTAACTGCCAATAGGTCACATCATGTCCTAATATATGGCAAAATTTTATTTAGTAAAATTCCCATAACTTTTTAAACACTCATTTTTTATCGACACTAATATTATAAAGAGGAAAGATTTGTATTTTGGGATTTTTGTATGTTTGTAACGAATAAACTCAAAAACTACTGGACCGATCTTAAAAATTCTTTCACCGTTAGGTAGCTACACTATTCCCGGGTGACATAGACTAGACTCTTTATTTTATCTTTATCCCTGTGCACCAACGGGAACGAGAACTACGCGGATGAAACCGCGAGGTGTCCGCTATATTATTTAAACTAGCGGTAGTAGTTCAGTAGTTTCGGAGCCTATTTCAATACAAACAAACAAACAATCAAATCGTTCTTTTTTATAATAGATTTGATAGATATATATCCTTTATTTCCTGGGCACCCTACACGTTGTTAGGATGTTTTTTGTCAATTGAGGGCAAAGTCGATCAGACAAACTTGACGGAATGATTCTTGTAGGTTTTAACAGGGTAGTTCAAAACGTAAAATTATATTTTGTCGACTTACAAGCGATTCCTTCTGATAGGTATTTTTTAAAACGCTAAAAGAAAAGTTGTTCAGAGTTATAAGCACTTAATTAAACGTATTTTCGGCTTTCTACATAGCAAGCGAATAGCTCGGTATACGCATTTTTTTAGTGTTAAAGGTATTTAGTTTATTTCCGCTTAACAGTCGTTCCAATAACAACAGTGATAATGATTTAAATTTAACTAACTCAATTCACCTAAACTTAACTTCCTTACTTACTATACCTTGAACACTCAAAATGAACTTTCGCAAATAAACGCCTGAATCAATCAACTTTGCATTTTTTTGTCAGGTATTTTCATTGTACTTCATGATGATTTAAATTTCACTAACTCAACTTTCCTAAACTTAACTCCATTACTTACTACACCTTGAACACTCAAAATGAACTTCTGCAAAATGACGCCTGAATCAATCAATTATGCATTTTTTTTAAATCAGGTATGTACAAGTACATTGTACTTCCTAATATTATAAATGCGAAAGTTTGTGAGTATGTTTGTTACTCTTTCACGTAAAAACTAGTGAACGGATTTGGATGAATTTTCGTATGAATGTAGCTGAGACCCTGGATTCAATGACTACTTTTTATCCCGAAAACATGTAGCGGGTAACACCGCGGGACGCAACTAGTATACTGTAATACAGAATACTCAGCAGAACGAACATTTACGCTCGTCACACAAATTTTTGTTTTGAATGGGAATCGAACTCACGTTCCCACGTTCCGCCACACCACTCTTAAAGCAGATACATTACCAAAAGAGCTAACATGGGTGTCAAAATCAATTCTGAATATCAAATGCCGTATATTCGTTTATTTAATTAGTATGCCGAAAAACAAGTGCTGTTTAGGATCAATGACCCGGTAAGGTCACCCATATTTTGTCGAACTCAAAAATGTTTTGTTTCTGGTGGCCAAAATATTGACCTACTTCGGCCAATCATAATATTTTGTTTCGAATTTTGCTCAGCCAAAACTGGTTTTGACCCAATTTCGATAGATTTTTGATTTTCGTTTTACTTTCTGATCTTTACGATAAAGCTGTAACGGTATTGTTGAAATAAAAATATCAAAGCAGATATAAGAACCTGCTTTACTTTTGTTAGAAAATTCTGGGAGACTTTTATAAAATTATTATTTACTAGCGGACGCCTCGCGGTTTCACCCGCGTAATTCCCGTTCCCGTGGGAATACAGGGATAACAAGTAGCTTAAGTCATCCGGAGAAAGTGAAGCTTCCCAACGGTGAAAGAATTTTTGAAATCGGTCCACTAGTTTCGGAGCCTATTCCAATACAAACAAACAATTAAATCTTTTCTCTTAATAATAGTATAGATAGATTACTAGCGGCCTGGCTGACTTGGCACGTGTGCAAAGGTATTTCCAATGAATAAGAAAATATATTGCTAATCTCAATGTTTCAGATTCTGAAATAGACAATCTTCCGCTAATGGCTACCATTGGACCAGTTCTTATCATTTTGGCCGTATACCTCGTTTTCGTGTTGAAGGTCGGACCTGCTTTCATGAAGAAACGAGAAGCCTTCAAGCTGACTTACATTATGGTGGCTTATAATGGAATTCAAGTCGCCATATCAGTTTATTTGGTTATTTTGGTAAGTTTAAATGCTATGCCTATGCTATGGTCTTTGTTTGCGGTAAATCACCATTGCTTGATTAAACAGTAGATTATTAGCATAAAATCAAATTTATGAATTTATGATTTTTGAATAAAATAGTAGATTATGCTAATAATCTACTGTTAGGTATATCCAAGCAATTGTGATTTACCGCAAATAAAGACCAAAATAAATGCAAGTAGCTGTGATCACTGTAAAATTATGCTCTATTTGTCCATAAATGGCAAAAAAAAATTGTATGGAAATCGAACCACCTTAAGGTTTTGAGATGAGAGGTGTAAATTCAAAGGATACAAGTATACAAGAGCACAAACCGATACTGCACCAGCGTAATATCATTTAGCCCAACCAATATTCAAGAATGAATCCTTCTACGTATAAAACTGTTTCATAAGTGGGAGGCAATCCTGCGACACCGCTTCATGGTCGATATTCCAAAGACTCGAACTAAACGGTTCGAGTCTACCTTGATTGTACGAGCCGCTAAACAATGGAATTTGCTGCCCGAGTGGATGTTTCCTGATAGATACAATCTGGGTGTCTTCAAGTCGCGAGTGAATCGGTTTCTTTTAGGCGAGCGTGCTCCACCGTAGGCTACATCTTCGCTTTACATCAGGCGAGTTGGTGGTAAAACGCAAGCCTATATGTAACAAAATAAAGGGCATAATATGATAAACAGATCTGCTATCTAGAGAAATTACAAAGTCAGTTAAAGTATACCCAGCAGTGGTATAAAAACTGACACTAAAAATACTACCTACTCCAATGTTTATTCTGCGTGTAAAAGTGTTTTATGAAGCTATATTTTGCTCGTAGATTATTGTACGTGCATTGCTTGATTTGCTGATTGCTTTGTTTTATTTTAATGTTCCCATAAGTAATGCAAGAAAATAAATAAAACTATGTTTTATACTCGTGTAGTTTTTAGCAATACTAAGATTGTAACGTAGAATTCTTGGTTGAGCATGGTCCAGACAATCACGGTCAGCGGCAATCTTAGCTGCCGCTACAACCGTTACCCCATCTGTGTATGAAGACAATTGATTTTTAAGACTATCTGAAACTATATTTACTAAGACGGTCGGTTCACACGTGGAAGGGTGTATGTTCTTGTTCAAACCCTAATACTGAGCTTGGCAGCTCAAGCTGAAGGAAAACATCGTGAGGAAACCATAGCATGGTGGTAGGGTACTTTCTAGTACTCGGCTGGCTAGCTACTACCCTCAAGTTGTAAATCTGTCGCTAAGCATCTAACGGTGTGTTCCGGCAGCCTCACTTGAGAGCCAGTTCCATTCCAGGCTAGGTGTTCTTTACCATCTTTGACCACACCTTCACTTAACATCAGGTTAGCTATGGTCAAACACCTACAGTCAACCATAAAAAAAATGTATTTTTTTTTGTTTTTATTTACAGTTCTTTTTACATCTACTGGAAATGGGATTGGTTCCGAAAGTCTGCTATATGGATGATAACAGTTCGAGAAACAAGGTAATCAAATCTTACCAATTATATTTTTGAATCGACAATTGGTTGAACAAATCCATTACCAGGATCGTGGGTAGTGAACAACTTTCTAAAAGAGGATTGACCACCAAAATCTTTGACATGTCGGAAACTCGTTGCATTTATCTAAAAAAACTTACTATCATTTAAACTCTGTTCGATGCTAAGTGATGGTGCGGTCGAAGATGGTAGACACGCCTAGCCTGGAATGGAACTGGCTCTCAAATGTTTCATTAGACGCATATATGCCAAAATTCCAAGCGGATACGTCCAATAGTTCGTTTTTTTATAATCCCACAGATATCTAACATTTTTCTGATATAAAAAGTAATCCAGGTAATAAACTATAACTACTACTATTGATATGAATGAATAAACTATAATATTAATATGAATATTGACAGTATTTTTATATTGACAATATTTTTTTATACTGACATGTTTGGATATTGACATACCTTATTTTGACATGTAATCAGTGTTTTAAAACCCATTTAATGACATCTTTAAAATTTTGAAGTGACTTGTAACATTGGTGTAATCAATAAAGTATTTGTATTTGTATTTGAATTTGTATTTATATGTGCCAAATTTTATCCAAATCTGTTCAGCCGTATTTGCCTAATTAACTAACAAACATAATACGTAAAAAAACACACAAGGACATTCAAAATTTTCGTAAGTGAGTCAGAGATATTTTTTTTAATTCTGTCTCACAATTATCATTTTAATAAAAATGTATGTATTTTAAGTCGCTTTGGTGCCGAATATTTTTGCTGTGTTCTGGTTTGAAAGGTGCTAAAACAAGCGAAATTACAGTGCTATTACTCAAAGTAATGAGCGCCAAAGCAGCAATGCCCTGGACATTGTTTTGCTACTCAAAGTTATGTAAATCGCTGTAATAGTCATGGATAGGCGTTATCTCCTCCCATCAAGCGACTCGTTCGCCTCATCACTATTACAGTCGATAGCAACCACAAGCAGCCTTGAAATTTCGCTAGTATCTTTTAAAACGTAACACAGAAATACTTACACTACTGTTTGGCGACAAAATCTTATATTGCAGTGGTACCTATCAAGATCAAGATTATCTCAAATGGCAAAACAGATTTTTTTAGACATATGTAAAAAAATATATCACCTCTCAAAAAGAGAAAAAAAATCAAAACATTTAATTTTGGGAGCATACCACAGAGATAAATAAAATAAATAAATAAAAAAGCCATTTATTCCATATTTCCAGTACATTTAAAATTGATATTGCTTGATCTTACTTAATTTTTTCCTAAAATATGGATCCCTTTTTGGGTAAAGGCCTCCTCCAGTTTTTCCCACAGATCTCTGTCCTTTCCTGTGTTGATCCAGTCGTTTCCTGAGACCTGGATAATATCATCGGCCCACCTTCTTACCGGTCTGCCAACATTCCTCCTTCCTTGTGGCCCTTTCCATCGTGTGGTTTCTATAGTCCATCTATTATCTGTGTAACGTGCGATGTGTCCAGCCCATCTCCATTTAAGTTTAAGTGCATGTATGAGAGCGTCAGTTATTTTTGTTTTTTGTCTGATATGTGTATTCTTTACTTTGTCTATTTTCCTGAGCTTCAGCATACTCCTTTCCATAGCTGTTTGGACCACAGAGATACGACAAACATTTTAATCGACTGTTTGTGTAGGGGTCAAAAACCCTCCATTATCCTTAAAATGTTATTTTCAACTGATAGTATATTCTTAGACATATAGTCATTGTCAAATGTATTAATTGTTGTTGTTATGATAGTTACGGTTATATAATATGAGAATTATATAGAGAAACCAATAACATATAGGGCGCGTCTACTAGAAAGAGATGCATAGAATTATTACAATTTAAATTTGATAAGTCCTCATCATTGTTGTAACTGAAACGACTGTTAAGCGGAAATAAACCGACACACACACCCCACACACACTTTGATTTTCAACTACAGGGGCTCACCGGAAGACCAGCGCTGGTCATACTTAGTATGACCAGTATTATGCTGAGGTGAGCCCTTATTTTGTAACTGTTTGTCTCTGTTTGTTCGTTTTTGTTTTTTGTGTCTTAAAGTTGCAAAATAAAATATTTTTCTTTCTTTCTTTAAATGTATACCTTAATATGGGTGGTTATGGCATAGGTGGTTCGATTTTCATACAAATATTTTTCCCCATTTATGGACAAAATTAAATAGAGCATAACCTTACAGTGAAATCACAGATACCGGAATTTATTTTGGTCTTTATTTGCGGTAAATCACAATTGCTTGAATAAAACAGTCGATTATTATTAGCATAATCCACTGTTTTATTCAAAAATCATAAATTGATAAATTTTATTTTATGCCAATAATCTACTGTTTTATTCAAGCAATTGTGATTTACCGCAAATAAAGACCAAAATAAATGCCAGTAGCTGTAATTTCGCTGTAAAATTAAGCTCCATTTGTCCATAAATGGCAAAAATTTATTTGTATGGAAATCGAACCACCTTAAATATTGAAAATGAACTACCGCAAAATAACGCCTGAATCAATTAATTACCCTGACAATTATCTATGAAAATTTGATTATTTTTTGTTTTGGTTTCAGATACTTCTTGGCACTTACCTTTATCTCAGCGCTAAGCTTACCGAACTTCTAGATACGGTATTTTTCGTCCTTAGAAAGAAAGAGAGCCAAATTAGTTTTCTTCACCTTTATCACCACTCGGTGATGGTGATTGGAACCTGGGCCTTGCTGAAATACTCCCCGTCGCATACCCTTGTCTTCATTGGGTTCCTGAACTCGTTGGTCCATGTCTTCATGTATACCTACTACGGATTGGCTGCTTTAGGACCTAACGTGGCCAAATACTTGACGTGGAAGAAGTATATGACAAAGTTTCAATTGGTAAGTTTTATAAATCTTTGAGATCCAACAAAAGTGTAAGTTTGTTGAAAACTCGTTTTAGCATTGCTTTGAAAGATAATTATGAGCTGGTTGACTACATTTCGATTCTGGGTCGTTTGAAAATATTCAAAAAATTTCGTCATAAAAAAAATAGGTTCAGAGCTTTTTAATGTAAAAGTAATGAGGCAAACGAAACACTCCCTTCACTGTAATTGATAAAATAAACAGCGTATACACAGTGCCATCTAGCTTCAAACTAAGCAAAGCGAACCAGATAACTGATAGAATACATTTATCCTTTTCTTTTGGAAATTTATACTTATTATATATACAGATTACCCAGACACAGAACAAACATCGTCTAATAAATGTTTTTTCTGATGGGAATCGAACCCTCGAGCTAACAAGGCAGTCAAACAATCAATAAATAATATAAATAAATATCGTTGGGATATTACACACACAGCGCCATCTGATCTCAAAATTATTAGACAATTATTAGACGAGTTGTTTCTACTACTATTAGCTTTATCAAAAACACGATATCAGTAAAATTATAAACGAAATAATTGACCAAAATTTTTATAAGCTTGCGTTTTAAATACTGCCATGCGGTCTTGCTTGATTAGAAGAAACCGATTCAAAGGCACCCAGATTGTATCTATCGGGGAATACCCCACTCGGGCAGCCCCATCATTTAGCGGTTCGTACAATGAACGTGAAATCCAACCATTTAGTTCAAGTGTTTAGAACATTAATTGTAATCAGTCTTCTGATATTTGGTTACAGAATATCAGTAGAATTAATAAAAATAAAAATGTTGCAAGTTTGTTGCCCAATTCATTTCCAGATACAAATCAAATGGCCGATATTAACTTGCTGAAACTCTTTAAATAATCAGGTTGAGTTGCTTCAGTCCCTTTTAAAAATTACCTTAATGAAGGTCGATACAATCATTTTCAAAACTTATCCTTTTACTTTTGGCTACAACCTTTTTCCCTAAAGCGATAGTATTTTATAGCAAATATTGCAATAAGCCAGACCCTATTTATTTTGTAGGTAACTTTTCAAGGATTCTAGAATAATAATAAGACTATTATAATAAAAATAATTGACACACAAACATGAAGAAAAAATACACATAATCTATATTATTATAAAGAGGAAAGATTTGATTGTTTGTTTGTATTGAATAGGCTCAAAAACTACTGGACCGATTTCACCGTTGGGAAGCTACACTATCTCCGGGTTACATAGGCTACTTTTTATCCCTGTATTCCCACGGGAATGGGAACTACGTCCGCTAGTGTCTTATAAATAAAAATAACATCAAAATTATGTTTATTGTCAAAAGGACAAAATCAGCTTTATGCTGTAAGAATTTAGTTCTTACAGCGCTGGTTTACATTTTGCCCCTACTCTCTATCTAGTTTAGAACCCTTGATAAGAATTATATAAATGACTTGTGAAGCAGCCAAGTTGATTAGACTATTTATCATCAACCATATTTTGTCGACCTTGGTACATTAGGGGAGGCTCACGTTCAGCAGTAAACATTAAAAGTCTAATAAAGATGCGTGTTCGACCCAGCAAATACTTATTGGAGCATAGTTGCAGTCTTTTTTTACATTTTTCATATGTTTATCTTCTTTTTTAGGTCCAATTCGTGTCGATCATCATCCAGTACGTGGCTACGGTGACAGTTTCAGAATGCCCACCATCACATGGAGTCGCCATTTTCGTTTCTTTAAACACAGTATTCTTTCTCATTTTGTTCTTGAACTTCTACCGTCAAAGTTACAACCGAAAGGGCATAAGCTCTATAAAAGATTCTGGTATACGTAAAGAAAACATTTCAGACAAAACTGTTAAGTTTGAATCAACTACGTCAAGCGATTTATCTAAATTGAATGGTGTCAGTAATTTTAACGGTGAATATATATCTACAGAAATTACTGATATAAAAAAAGACAAACATTTGTCTGACAGTAGTGATGTAACTAAATTTATAGCGGAAATAAGTTTGCCAAATAGAAAATATAGCTTAAAGAATGATTAATGTTAATTGATTCAGGCGTTATTTTAAAAACAACAAGGCGTTAAATTGAACCATGTGATCTCTTTAGTGTATTTCCACCTATAGATCGTTTCGGTTGCAACAAGGATGAGAATTTTATTAAACCTAAAATAATTTATAATTTTTTATACTCTCAACTTGAAATCTGTTTTTAATTTTCTTTTTTAAGTTTAGTCCATATTTTTTTTTTATGGATGAGAGGCTAGATGTTTGACCACAGCTCACCTGATGTTAGGTGAAGGTGTGGTCGAAGATGGTAAAGCACACCTAGCCTGGAATGGAACTGGCTCTCAAGTGAGGCTGCCGGAACACACTGTTAGATGCTTGGCGACAGATTTTCAACATAAGGGTGGTTGCTAGCCAGCCGAGTACTAGAAAGTACCCTGCCACCACGCTATGTTTCCTCACGATGTTTTCCTTCACCGGCAGCTCAAGCTCATTGTTAGGGTTTGAACCCACGCCCTTCGGCATGCGAACCTATCGCGCTAACCACTGAGCTATCATCGCTACAAATTAAACATTGTTGCAGATCTTAAATAATAATAATTGTTTCAGGTTAAATTAAATTCTCATCTTTGTTTTAACTAAAACAACCTATAGGTGGAAATATACCAACAAAAGATTTAACACCAGAATACCACATAATTAATAAATATAACTCCTGGTTGTTTTATAAAGCAAAACCTTTGCCAAGCTGCAAAGGTTATTATTAATGCATGAACTGCTTTAGTAAAATTATGCAGTGGACCAGTGGTCAACGCTTTTTGAAATGTACGTAGTGAACAAAATATAAATTGTTAAATATTTTTGATATTTAATTAATACAACCAAATGTAAAATGTAGAATAAATATAAATTATTATTTTTTATCTTATTTCTTAATTATACTCGTAGGTACCAATATTGATATTATATATGGTGCTCCATTTATGAAATAAATTGTATTGTTGTCAACCTTTTTTTCTCTATAAGAGAAAAGGTTGATGTAAATAAGTTTATAATATTATGTCAGATTATATTCCAAGGCCAGTGAGGCCAATTTATAAGGTTAATTTCATAATTTATTTTTCCAATAAAATAGTAAGATATTTTTTATTTGAAATAAATCCATAATTATGAACTAATTTATTTATTATACTACTATGTCTGTTTCGAGAATAATTTAAATGTAATTAATGTACATACTTTATTTTAGATCATATTTTTTTTAGTCATGTAAAATAAAATTATTTAAAACTGAATTTCGTTTGCATTCCTCCTTCTTCTTATTGTGTCAATTTCCCAATATTAGGGATTATGACCACTGTGATGGCAAATGTAAAAATATTGGAAAGTTTCTTTTAACATTTTTTTCTAGTTTAGGTACGTATCGCTCGCTTAGAAAACAAAAGATGTAACACAAAATATGTGAAACTGGAGTGTTTTTATTCAAAATAGGTTCGCGTTTGACCACACTCTGCGTGATGTTAAGCAGTAGTGTGGTCTAAGATGGAGCACGCTTACCTAGAAGAAACCTATTTACTCTAGATTTAAGGATGCCAATATTGTACCTAACAGGGAACACAGACTCCGGCAGAGAGTTCCACAACCTCGCTGATTTTCTTATAAAACGCGTCTTCATCGCGTAAAGAATACGTAAAATTTAACAGCCACGCCATTACGATAAAAGCGAGCGAGATGCGCGATCGTTCTTCTCTTTTCTGCTTGAAAAGAGAACATTCTACTGTTTAATTCAAGCAATTGTAATTTACCGCAAATAAGGACCAAAATAAATGCCAGGTAGCTGTGATTTCACTGTAAAATTATGCTCCATTTATCAATAAATGGCAAAAAATTCTGTGTATGGAAAGCGAACCACCTTAAGTCTAATTAAAACCACAATACAGTTATGACGTTTTATTTAATAATAAAAACCGGTTATATATTGTAAACTGACGTTTATGCGGTACAATTTGTTCCTTCATAAAATCACTAAAAGTTTTTAAATTACTTGTACCTAATTTTATTTTACATTTTTATTTTCTCAGCGATGAGCTGAATGACCACAGATTTTATTGATTAAAATTAAAAGAGAAAAGTAGGTATTAGTGTGCAATCTTCAATCTTTATTGTATAATAAGTCATTTTTATTATAATCCATATTATTTTAATACCCATTAATGACGTCATTGAACAATACCTTCCGCTAAATAAATGTTTGGTTTTAGTCATTATATTTGTTCTACGCTATTCTAGCTTCATAAAAAATTCTACTTCATTTTATTGAATTAGTGGTAACTTTCTATAATATTTCTTATTACATTTTATATGACAAAATTTTAAAATATCTGGCGTCAAATGTTTTCAAATTTAACAATTCGGTATGTAAAGTTTTTTTTTTGTATTTATTTTATATTTTTTACTGATAGTAAACTTTATTTTATGAAACTAATTTGAATATTTTGGCTTTCTATGCGGTAGTTTAATTCTAATACATTTTCAAACTTTTTATAGTTATGACGTCATAACATTGGCTGAATATGTAAAATATGTACCTTTTTTAGGCACTGAAAGAATCCTTATACAGCCAAGGACATGAAGTTAATTGAAAGTCAAATTTATTTTATGTATTTTATTAAAATAAACCCCGTCTTATAGTTTAAAGAGTTTTAAACAGAAAAATCATGTACAGGAATGTAATATTTCGAAATGGTTTTGGAATCAGCAAAGTATTTTTTTTCTTTACATACCGAATTGAATTGACAGTAATTTGGCTACAAAGAATGCCAATTACAAAAAAAATGCATGGTGATTGGTTTTCAAATTTGATCGATATAATCACTGTCACTATTATGGCAAGTTGTAATAGATTTAAAACAATGGGATGGAGTCTCGATCTAACAACTTTAACCTACCTAACAAAATTAATACAATTTTTTTTGAACCAATTATGTAAATTTCAACGATTTAAAATCTAATGTAATTTTCAATTGTTTTATTTGTGCTATAGTTACAATAAAACAATAAACAATATATTTTCAATACAATCACAACCTAAAATGTTAAAACGTGTTATTTATTTACAATTACCTACCTAAAATATAATTGCATGAATCGAAATAATACATTAACTGTATACATAAAATATTTGTAATTATTTTTGTCATGTCACTGGTAAATTATCAGTTCTAGACTTATAATTATAACGATAATATAAAAAAAATGTAAAACATTTATATTCAAAGAAAACTTACCTAGTCCACCTAAGTTTTATGTTATCATAAAACTTATGGTAAGAAGCTTCATAAAGCATTTTTTTTGTTTTACAACAAACAAGATTATTGTGACAAACTTTTAATATAATATCTGATTATATCAACAACTGTCTTATAAACTTGTAACAACGTTCATAAGTTTAGATACAACTACCTACCTAGCATTAACCCTTCTATTTATTACTATTTACAAATTATTTATATCACTGAAAGAACCGAAAATATATGGACCTTATTATTAAATAAATAAACATTAGGTGACATTTCAGCCCCAAATTAAACAAAACTTGTACTATGAAAACCAGATTGCTAACAGAACACTTATATTCTTGTTCTTGTAATAACATAGAAATTAATACAGTGAACAATTCAAACACAGAACAAACATTTAAGTTCATTATATAAATATTTTTTCTGTGTTTAGATCTTCAAAAAGCGTAGCTACTGCCAAATGTGCTAACGGCAGTCAATTATTTAGTATTTTAATTAAAATTATATTTAAATCTGTAAATAATAATCCTATAAGCAATTTAAAATTAAATTATGACTGCCTTTAATATTTTTTTTTATTTCAGGCAAGACATAAAAAAATATATAGTTTAAGACGTAACTGTTGATGGAAAAAAATATTGGTTATTCACTTATTAGATAAAAATATATAATTATTATTTTTAGCGTCACCGTCGCGGGTCGAAACTGGACCAGATTGGCACAGGACCGAGGCAGATGCCATGATAAGAGAAAGGCCTATATAGCAGTGGGATATAAAAGGCTGTGGATGATGATGATGAAGACGATATAGACTGTGGTTGGGAGATAGTACATGTCAATATTGACAGGTTTTATGAATGTGAGTGGTAATATTAAGTGTGTGTAATATATAAAGTGGTTCTATTAAGTAGCAGTTAGCTTGATGGGTGAAATCAATACTTTAACTATCTTGTTATCTATTCCCGTTTTGTCTATTTATTTAGTTTCTTTAGTTATTCAGACTTTATATATTAATGCCGGTTCTTTCAGTAATTTATAATAATTGGTTTTCTAATCTATCTTTTTCGCATCACCATTCGTTTGAGCATGACCATTAGCTACGGTTGCGTGGCCATTTGCCAATTTTTTGCTCTTTCTATCACCAGGTTTGCCATAAGCCTTATAGTAGAAGTCGTAGAAAAGATAGTAGAAGAAGATGGAGTTGGGAAGAGTGAACACGACGGACCAGCGAGGATAGCCGCAATCGTAGAAGAGAAGTTGAGAAGAGTGCAGGAAGGCTATGCAGAACTGGAGCTGTGGACAGATACATTTATAGATTAGTAACTTTCTTAGAGATCATATTACAAAACTGAAAAGGCTACAAAACTACGACTATGTCTTATACAGTAAACTCTCAAATGAAACATTCTATGGCTTTAACGCCTACATTTTATAGCATAGCAATGGCATCAATTATGACTTATTTCTTTTGGTTATGTATACAATAATCAAAACTTGTTTCCTATTTCAGACAAATTTATGTCTGAAATATATTGTCTGAGACCAAAATTTTAAAATCTAAAGTTATTAAATTGGTCGAAATTTCACTAAAATCTAATTCTGATGAAATGTTATATGCACACCTAATCGTGGTGAAATTTGATATAAACACTATGAACCTACATAAAAACCAATACAAAAAAGCTAACAATAAAATAGAAGAAAGGAATAGTACTCAATACTCAAGGGATAGTTGAGATGAATGGGCATGCATCTATGCAGTTTTAATTCTTATTTATATAGAAAACATCACAACCAAGGATATCCATTATGCACAGAGACGAAGTTCTATAGCGATACCTAAAAACTCAGCACACAATAAAATACAAACATTAATATCTTCGGTAGTTATGTATAAAAACAATAACAAATCAAATAAAGTAACATAAAATACGGCGGAAAGGCAATGGATGCAGAAGAAGCAAAGCTGTCGACCGAGCTCAGTGGCGTGCATTGGGAGAGGCTTACGTCCAGCAGTGGACAACGAAGAACTGATGACGGATGATGCAACATAAAATCATGACATCACAAACTTAGTTTGTGCAAGTAGTCATTTTACTAGAATTGAACTTGCCCAGAGTCTTATAAGATCTCTAGAGAATATTATCTTTGTAAAGGAGTCTTACCATCTGTAAGGTAGTGATATACTTCTTCCATGCCAAATACTTCTGGAGCTGGGGTCCCATAGCGGCGAGCATGTAATAAGTATACATAATGATGTGAACGAAAGAGTTGATCACTCCGATGAGGGTTCCGTGACCCCCTGGGTAGTACTTCGTGGCTCCCCAAGAGATCATAGGCATCACGGTATGATGGTAAAGGTGGAGGAATGTAATCTGGCGTTCTTTCTTCCTGATGACGAAGAATATCGTATC
Source organism: Biston betularia (assembly GCA_905404145.2). Lineage (NCBI taxonomy): Eukaryota > Metazoa > Arthropoda > Insecta > Lepidoptera > Geometridae > Biston > Biston betularia. The sequence continues at coordinate 1,954,957 of FR989868.1, forward strand.
GAGAAGTTCGGACATCTTCGCGAGAAAATAGATGTAGACGCCTCGTGCTACCTGGAAATCAGAATCAGAATCAGAATAAGTTTTATTGTATCACTGTGTACAAAGGTATTACAAAATAAATCGAAGTATTTAATATTTATTACATGAAGCATTTTTCTGTGTTCGGGTTTGAAGGGTACTGCAGCTAGCGAAATTACAGGGCTTTTGAGACTAACCATCGAAAGTCTCAAAGTAATGAGTGCCAAGCAGCGATGCCCCAGACATTGTTTTGCTACTCAAAGTACTGTGTATTGCTGCAATGGTCATGGGCATGCGTAAACTCTTACCATCAGGAGAATTTGTTTGTCTCATTACTTTTACATTATAAAAAAAACACATAGGCCCTTTGTAATTCCCTTTTGAAGACATAGAGTTATAAATTCATTCGTTTCTTTGTATATAAGAATAATGTTGTTGTCGCCTTGAATTATTTATTATTCCCTGAATGTAATCCACCTTGATATCTGTTACTGGTTAAATAATTAATCGTTTTACTTTACTTTACTTTTTCGCTTCCGCCGTTCTAAAATATATATTTTTTTTTGTCGAAAGAATACTCACTCTCATAGCTTCAGGCGTCTCTGAGAAATCAACTGGTTGGCATTTCCAACTGTAAGTCCTCAACCACCCTGCTTCGAGACCCTGAAATAAAAATAGTAATTTTATCTTTAATAGTTGCCTTTTGCGGACCAACATTTAAAAACCTATCGAGTCGTATTCTTAATAACCATTTTAAACTCTTTCTCTAGCTCCTATTATCTCATATAAAGATTGCACTAAAACACATTTAATGATTAATTTAGATTCTATTTATTTGTCAAGAAAAAAAACAAACAATTTTATCATTTTATGATAAAAATCATAACTTATGGTTTTCATCAATTTAACGCGATTTAAAAACCAACATATTTGTTCTAAGGTTCCTTCATTAATTCACCTTTTTTTAAAACCTGTCTTACTGCTAGGTGTAGGAATCTACACTCTACAGCTCTTGAAACGACACCACTTTTAGTCGACATTCCAAAAACTCGAAATAAACGGTTCGAATCTACCTTAATTGTACGAACTGCTAAACAATGAGATTTGCTACCCGAATGGGTGTTCCCTAATAGATACAATCTGGGTGCTTTCGAGTCCTGAGTGTATCGGCTTATTCTAGGAGAGTGCTCCACCGTACACCGCATCTTCACGCGAGTTGGCGGTTAAACATTTTGTAATAAAATAAAAGCAATTATTCTTCTAACTAAGCTTATGGGACATACAAGTAATTTATTTATTTATCTTTACAATACTTCTGTAACGATGATAGCTGAGTGGTTAGCGTGGTCGATTCACACGTCGGTGGGCATGGGTGCAACAACAATGAACTTGAGCTGCCGATGAAGGAAAACATCGGGAGAAACCCATAACGCGGTGGTAAGGTACTTTATAGTACTCGACTAGCTAGCTACATGTAAAAACATTACCAGAACCGGAAACGGAAAGTTCCGACAACCTTACCGGAGAGCCAGTTCCATCCCAGGCTAGGTGTGTTTACCATCTTCGACTACACCGTCACTTAACATCAAGTTAGCTGTGGGCAAACAACTAAGCTGTTAAGCTGTTAAGTTTTGTAGCGATGATAGCTCAGTGGTTAGCGCGGTAGGTTAGCATGCCGAAGGGCGTGGGTTCAAACCCCAACAATGAGCTCGAGCTGCCGGTGAAGGAAAACATCGTGAGGAAACCATAGCATGGTGGTAGGGTACTTTCTAGTGCTCGGCTGGCTAGCTACCACCCTCAAGTTGAAAATCTGCCGCCAAGCATCTAACGGTGTGTTCCGGCAGCCTCACTTGAGAGCCAGTTCCATTCCAGGCTAGGTGTGCTTTACCATCTTCGACCACACCTTCACTTAACATCAGGTGAGCTGTGGTCAAACAACTAGCCCGTCAACCATTAAAAAAAAAAAAAAAGCTTAAAAAATTGGATGAGAAACAAAATGAAATGAATGAATGAATGAACTACTCACTTCATTAAACAACCAGACGCTGACAAGCACTTGTATAAAGTTGTAAATTACAAGTGTCTTCTGCAGCTGGAAGGGTTTTTTGTCTGCCATGTAACGCGGGCCCCATTTCAGCGTGAACCACAGGTATAGGCCGATGATAGTCAGTCCAGGCACCGGGCTGGTTATGAGAAACCAGTGGTTGGTTCTTTGATCTGGAATTTATAACATGAATAAGTTATTAGAAGGTCAATATTTCCAGGGAATGTGTATTAGATAAAAGTAAAAACAAAATTGTTTGATTTATGTGTGTATAGCTACATAGGTACGTATGTAGTATAAATAAAAATCAATCACAACATATTATAAAGAGGAAAGATCTGTATTTTTGGATTTTTATAACGAATTAACTCAAAAACTACTGAACCGATTTCAAAAATTCTTTCACCGTTGGCAAGGTGCACTATCCCCGGGTAATACTTGTAGTTTTTATCCCTGTATTCTTACGGGAACGGGAACTACGCGGGTAAAACCACGAGGCGTCTGCTAGTTATTTTATATGCGTATAACATAAGAACGGCTGAACCAATTTAACTGTTTCTTTTTAAAAATGGTCGTGATACTTCGAAGTTAGAATGAGGCTTATAATATATGGTACCGCACCAGGTATGACGTAAAGAGTTGAATCAATAAAATGTTTTAACCAAATCGAGAAGAGGAGGTGGTTTCTTTCACGTGCTTTCGCTATTGCTGACAATTACCACCTTTTCAAGGTTGCTATTACCTCTTTCCACAGAATGCACATAATATGACAATACGTCAGCTTAAATTATAATTATTATTTTTATTTACCTGCTAGTTCTATAAAAAGGCGGTTGTATGTCCGCGCAAAGGAATTGTTCGACACTTCCATTTTGTTATCTACTTCCACTTCCGGTCGAGTTCACTTCCGCTGAGCTGTCATGAGAGGCTTTCCGGCATTTTATAAAGCGACGCTGGCTTGGGCCTGAAATAAAATTAAGGCAATATTGTTTAATTTGCAATGCAGCAACAATAAAAACAACAAGCGTTTTTTACTTTTGATTTTGCACTGACAATGCCCCGGGTATACCCCTTTTTTATGTAAAAGTAACGAGACGAACCAGACGTTCTCCTGAATGTAAGAGATAACGCCAGTCCGTGACCATTGTAGCAATACACAGAACTTTGTGTAGTAGAACAAAGTTCAGGGCATCACTGCTTTGGTGCCCATTACTTTGAGACTTTCGGTGGTTAGTCTCCGCAGCCCTGTAATTCGCTAGCTGCAGTACCATTCAAACCGAAACATAGTATTCGGTTTACACACTACTGCTTGGCGGTAGAATATCTGGTACTGCGGTGGTACCTACCTAAATGATCTCCTGCTAATAAAATTTACCACCATGTACCAGGCACATATCTTAAAAACTGATTGCAATCAAACATTAGAAAGTACTGGAAGTCTAGACAAAATAAGATTTGATTAGCGATAACGCTAATAAGAAAGTCTAAAAAGAATTATATGGGATTAGAGTCGCACAGAGAGCCATGGAGAGGTCCATGCTCGGCATTAAACTCCAAGACCTAGTTCGTAATACCGATATCCGGCGACGAACGAAAGTTCGAGACGTCGGTATCGCAATTATGAACCTCAAGAGGAGCTGGGCAGGACACGTTGCTAGGCGAAGTGATGACAGGTGGAGCAAGGTTGCAACAGAGTGGTGGCCTAGGCAAGGGAAGCGGAGCGTCGGTCGTCCAGCCGCAAGATGGGTCGACGATATTGTCACCGTCGCGGGTCGAACCTGGACCAGATTGGCACAGGACCGAGGCAGATGGCATGCAAAGAGAGAGGCCTATACCCAGCAGTGGGATAAAGAAGGCTGTGGATGATGATGATGATGATGATGACATAACCTATCGATATATTGATATAACTATCATGTGAACTGCTTACTCCAATCCCATACATTTTTCGCTCCTCTATTATTGCTATCGCTATTTGAATGTTATTACACTATAGTTAAGCTAACTATGTTATTGTATATTATTTCTGGTGTAAACTATAGAGTCTCGCCGGTGATATATATAAAAACATAATTAATGTATCTTCATCAAAAGTTCCTACGGAAAACCCGCAATCTATAAAATTAATGAAATTTCCAACAAACTACTACAATGAAAAATCACAGTACGATAATCTTGTGTCTACACGCACACAGTGAAAGTGACAAAAAAACTGGTTATTTGGCATAGGCAAATCCTTAATGGATACCACCGGCTTCTGGGGGATCGGGGTGGTTATGTGGGATTCCCCATCATAAAGACGTGCTACATAAAAAACCATGACTTGCTTTTTCTTGGCGCCTATTTGATATATATTAAGGCTCCGCGGTCCTTACGGCGCTGATCCCCTAGGTAACCCTTCCCTGTTAGAAGAAAACTGGCCTTAATAGTACTCAAAATTAATCAAAATAAATCCAAATCAATCATCTCCTCTAAACTTAATTGGATGTTCTATATCTATATAGCGCTTATAGGCAACATATGCCTGTATATAGTTTTAGTGGTGTCTGATTTTAGGCAACGTGCCAAAAAAAGGCCGCAACGCGCTATATTGCGAGGCTAACTTCCTATCCAAAACAGAAAGCTCTGGTTGTTTGTGTTCCCATTTTTGTAAATATATTTTTATGGAAAGCACTTTCCTGCTGTCCATGACACATCGCAGCGGTACTTAGAACTGCACCTAACAGTGTGCTCCAACAGCCTCACTTAAGAGCTAGTTCCAATGCAGGCTAGGTGCGATTTACCATCTTAGATCACATCGTCACTTAACATCAGGTGAGCTGTGGTCAAATACCTAGCCTGTCAATCATAAGAAAGAAAAATGTAGTTGCAAAGCAAAATACAAGGCATAACAATAAAAAAAAAATCATAAAACATATCGTTTATCGTTAATCGTTATCGTTTATCGTTATCGTTTTTGTTGACATCATAAAATACGTTTAATAAATAGGTACGTTTTCAGACTTTCTGTTGATTTTTATCAGAGTATGTACCTGTATGAGACTGTGCATAACCATGTTATAGTAAAGAATTATAAAAAATAAACGCTCAATGTAATCCATCAAAGTCACCAGCGTCTGCAAGCCGACCTACCACCTTTAACTCCAATACATCAACCATTAACCTAGAAAACTTTGCTGCATCAAACGACCTAGATCGTTCATGACATCCAAAATACGATTGTTTGTTTTTGTTATAGCTGAAAATTGATACGGCCCACTTAAATGTAACTATGTTTATTCGCATAAGTGGGGTTAGCAACCGGCTATTTTTTTTTAAACAGATTGATTTCACTTTGATCATGCAATCCGCTATGCAGTGCAATTTGCTGTCCGAGTTATGATTTGATTTGATGACTCCGATAGTAATGATTTGAGTGATTTCAAGTTGCGAATTAATGATACGTGCTAAGTATTGTAGTATATATAGCGCTAAGAGCATCTTAGACTTCATCTCATTCATAATTATAATTATTGTTAAACTTCAAAATATAGTAGGAATACACTGGCTAAAGCAACAGCGAAAACTACAGCTGCAGACAAGGTTGTTAAAATTATTTTTAAACGAAGTAATATAGTACATTGTTACCCTAGGGGTGAAAGTAACTTATTTAGTGCCGAGACTGGTTTTGGCGCCCGAGCGTAGGGAGGACACCAATAGTTCGAGGTACTAAATCAATCTTTAACCCGAAGTAAACACTATGATTTTTATTACGAATACAAGGAAAGTGAAAATAAAAATATGAATTAGCTAAAGTAAAAAATTGTAAATTTTATTTTACATGAATCAACAAAACAAATGAAGATCAGATTGCCGCTTTCCCATCTATATTTATTTTGTGGCCGGCCAGATATTCAGCCATTATTTAAAAAAATGGTAAATATTTTGTCCATATCTTCTCTTATTTTAAAGAAATAGTTGAAAGTAAATTATTGAAAAGTCATTTCAAAAAATATAATACTTGACTTTGTTATTTCAGTTTAACATCATGCTGTAATTGAGTGGCTTCATAGAAAGTTGGAATATGGTTAAATAGAAATATGAAAATATAACTAGTTTTTTTTTTAATTTGACAGCTATCAGTTGAAATAGATCTCCCTAAGGATGAAAAGTATTACTTTCAACCTGCTCCTCAGGTAATTTCAGAACTACTTTCTGAGTATGAGTGATGAAAACGTTATTTGTATCTGCTTAACATCTAACGGGATAGTACGTAAGTTTATACGTAATTTAAAAAAAAGTAAATCTGCCTAACAATAGTCCGTATAGACAACGCGGAACTTAAACTTTAATTTTCTCTTCGCTATAGTGACGGCAATGTTTGATATAGGCATTGATTTTAGCACTTCCCTCTGCACAGCATTTTCATTATTAATCTGAGATTCTTTCATATAGGTACCAAACTTTTTTATGTGAAAAATAATGAGACGAACGAGACGTAAAATATAACGCCTGTCCATGACCATTGCAGCTATACACAGAACTTTGAGTAATAAAAAAAAGTCCAGAGCATCGCTGCTTTGGTGCTCATTACTTTGAGACATTTGATGGTTAGGTTAGAACCTGGAACTTATATGAGATATAACTAATACCTATATGTGCATATATGAAAGCAACTTATCTTAATGATAAAAAATAAAAACATATAAGTTAATATAAAAACCGACAAATCAATACCTTGTCTTCATAAAAACTCCAAGCTCCTGATATACATAACTTCACCAGCACTGAAATTGTATGAACCTTTTCTTCCCTATATTTACACGTTAACTAATAATAAATACAAACGAAATTTCTAGAAACATTTTGGAAGACGACGATCACATAAGGTTAGGTTCTACTTTCTACATGATTTTAAGGGTTTTCCGTAGGGACGTGCGTTTGCTACGGAGTCCGTGACGCAACTGATTTCCTCATTCCCTTTTACCCCCCTCTCTTCTGTATTGGCCCCTCAATTTTTAGAGAAGGGTGTAGACAAGGGGTAGATTGTAGCTTGGGGTGGAATGGGAGTTTGTTTGTATTGACGACAAAAAGCTGCCAAGTTTCAATAGCGAACCAGCGGTATCTTTCCCTTTGGCTTAGCGATGATGTAACTTAAATAAGATGATTTATAATAAATCAATGCAGAAATTTAATTTGAATGTCATAGTGGAATGTAATTTAATGGATCTATTAAAATATATGATCTACCTAAGCCAAAAATAAGACATATATATATTTTATGAATATATTCTATTGAATGTCTCTGATTTTTCTCTAAGATATAATTAATTTATTGACAGTGTTTAGTTTATTAACCTTCTGATATCATTACCCATTTATTGACATTCATTTTGCTTTTATTACGACACAACATGTTTTTTTTGTAATTTTTTTAGTTTTCAACACATTTGGCCATGAACAGGAACATTTCTCTTTTTTGCATTTTATCATCATTTACGAGTATACACAATATTTTTCCATACTGTAAAGACCACTGAAATGACTATCTTTAACACTAGCTGCGTGCCGCGGTGTCACCCGCTGTTCCCACTTATTTTTTTCGGGATAGAACCTATATGTTGATACAAGGTGTCAGCTACCTCCATACCAAAATTCATCAAAATTGATTCAGCCGTTTGAGCGTGAAGACGTAACAAACATACTCAAGATTTCGGCTTTATAATATTGTGATATTTTGTATTCTACCCATAAACGCAATGAATTTATTATGCATTATGAATTATTTTGCATAATATGTTTCAGTTTGGAGATAATAAATTAAATCTACTAGAACTACGCAATCAAAACGCGTTGGTAGAATACTCACGATTCTGGCAACATTGCAATGTTGAGTGGCAACACTTATACATTAAGCCAGATAAGATACTTAATGATGTTCTATAATCTATCTATACTTTTATAAGGAGGAAAGATTTGATTGTTTGTTTGTATTGAATAGGCTCCAAAACTACTGGAGCGATCTTAATAATTCTTTCATTATCAGAATGCTACATTATCCGTGATGGACATAGGCTATAATTTACTTAAAAACAGTAAGGGCCTTTGCTAATGTTGGGCAAACAGACTAAGTTGTCGATGTCATCGACTCAGCAGAGTCGTTAACTTAAGTTTATAATTTGTAAATATCCTTTTGAGTCTGAACAAAGGTTATTATTATTATTTTCTTAATTTTTGAATTTTTACATTAAATATAAACCATAAATGGTTGTGGTCAAAACATGCCTAGTCCGATGTAAAAAAAAAATAACTTAAAAACTAGGGTGCCGCCGGCAGCGGGCCAGGGCTCGTTATTATATTATTATATTTCGTGACTAGCAATAATTTTACGGCCAAGGAGTCTTAACTAATGTTCTACGTAACATTCAATCACTTGGTGGTAGATCTTCTTAGTAGGAGGTCGTCTAGGTAGGTACCACCGCAGTACCAGTTTTTCTGCCGCTAAGCAGTAGTGTGTAAACATTACTGTGTTTCGGTTTGAAGGGTACTGCAGCTAGCAAAATTGCTGGGCTGTTGAGACTAACCATCGAAAGTCTCAAAGTAATGAGCGCCAAAGCAGTGATGCCCTAAACTTTGTTTTGTTACTTAAAGTTCTGTGTGTCGCTGCAATGGTCATGGTCAGGCGTTATCACTTACCATCAGGAGAGCGTCTCGTTCGTCTCATTACTTTTAACATAAAAAAAATAATCTATTCCATTTTCTAATCTGTGATGTTACATGCAAATACAATTTGCAAGCATGTCTAAGAATGGGAATTTTCCGCAATATTAACCAAAAGGATACAGCAGCATTGCAAGATCAACGAAGGTCTTTCTATAGCAACGGTGTAAATTATTCACGTGATACAAATACGCGGACTGCTTTTTGCATAAAATATGCGTGACGAATTTCATCACTCATACAAACTACATTTTATACTATGTAAATGTAATTAGATGAATGAAACGCTTCCCGAATTTAAACTTCCCTAAGTTAAGGGATAACGCCTGTCCATGATCACACAATTAACAAATACAACAACTTAATACATTCTTAGATTAAGTTTTTATACAAAAACAGTATTAATTTTATTTTTATAGATAGATAGATATTTTATTTTGTTTAATAACTTTTTCTAAAAGATATATTCTCAGTTGTTTTATTTAATGCAGCTAATTTTTATACTTTTAATGGGTTTTTTTTATGACAAGCTAGGTGTTTGACTACAGCTCACCCGATGTTAAGTGACACACCTAGCCTGGGATGGAATTGGTTCTCAGGTGAGGCTGCCGGAACACACCGTTAGATGTTTGGCGACAGTTTTTCAACTTGTAGGTGGTAGCTAGCTAGCCGTTTACTAGGAAGTACCCTACCACCATGCTATGGTTTCCTCACGATGTTTTCCTTCACCGGCAGCTCAAGCTCATTGTTTTTCCTTCGGCATGCAATTCTATGAGCTATCTGATTTCTTTATCAAGCTTTTTACATATAGTCAAAATCTCTTTAACTATAGTGAAATTATAAGCTGACCCGTAGGTCACCAGTGTTAACCATAAATCTTTATTTCTACAAGTAGGTAAACTGGTAGGGCAACCGGTCCGACTGGCAAGTGAGCATCTGCAGTACCAGAGCCGATATTTCAACACTCAATACTATTAATCATTTTGTAAGAGCCTATCTTACTTTATACTGTTTTAGCTTACTAGATTTACGGTTTAAGAATTATTTAATCTCATAAAAATTACAAGTAATTTACTTACTGAGATTACATATTTAAGTAAGTTTATTATGCCACTAAGCATAGTGTGCAGGCGTAATGACAAGTACACAAAAACATTACAAATTAAAGAGAAAATAGAAAACAAAAACAAAATACCAACAATCAGTTTTTTTTTTAAGGTGAGGTAGATTTAACTGTATTTGTGTTAGCTTACTGTTTTTTGTTTGTATTGAATGCAAGCGTTTGAACCAATATTTTTATTTATAGACTAGCGGACCCCTCGCAGTTTTACGCACGTAGTTCCCGTTCCCGTGGGAGTACAGGGATAAAAAGTAGCCTATGTCACCCGGAGATAGTGTAGCTTTCCAACGGTGTAAGAATTTTTGAAATCAGTTCAGTAGCTTCGGAGCCTGTTCAATACAAACAAACAATCAAACCTTTCCTCTTTATAATACTATAGATGGATAGACAGATATAAATCTAAATACTGAAGTAAATATGACAAAAGGGATAACAAGTAGCCTATGTCACCCGAAGATAATGTAGCTTTACAAAGGTGAAAGAATTTTTGAAATTAAAAAATTACAATTGGTTGAATAAAACAGTAGATTATGCTATTCAAGCAATTGTGATTTACCGCAAATAAAGACCAAAACAATGCCAGTAGCTGTGATTTCACTGTAAAATTATGCTCCATTTATTTTATGTCCATAAATGGCAAACATTTATTTTGTTAGTATCGAAATCGAACCACCTTAAGTGAAGTTTCGGATACGTTTTTAATTATTAAATTGTTGTCAAGTTAGTTAAAATTAAATCCTCATCATTGTTGTAACTGAAACGACTGTTTAGCGGATATTTAACTAAATATACCTTGAATACTTATAAACATAGTTGTGCGCTAGTGCACAATTGATTATTACTAACTATAAATAGTTAGCTACTTAAGATTGTTATAACATCATGTTTGTGGAATAAAAACGTATGACGTCACTGATACATCGGCAATTTTGCAACCACTCGCTCGAAGCAAGGCAAACTTGCAGATTTGCAAAAACCAGTCCCGCTTGACCTCTACCGTGGCCGTATTTATGCGTGCGTGGAGATCTTGTCAACTGGTTATTGAGAATCTGACAAAGTTACCTCATGCAGTTAGTAAACATCGTAGAATAGGCAGTATACGAGTGATATTTGAATAAAGGAAATGTTGTCCAGGTATGTGGAAATCGTCGTGCTTGGATGGTTGTCCCAAATACCTTCCTTACACTAAAGATTTGTCATTTGCACTTCCTTCATACTCTTTAATTCTGCATAGAGAAGTTGAAAATCATTGTCGTACTTTTATATAAGGCATAATTTATCTATTTTTTATACATGCATTATTTTCCCGCTCATATTCCTGGTACTTAACTGAGGTTGAGGTCTCTCGTGTAAGAATTATTTCTGTTTTTTTAGACATTTTTATTATGACATAAATTCAACAAATGGCAGACAAACAAAAATTTTAGGGTCAAAGAACCTTCCCTAATTTAAATATGCTACATTATACCGGCACTTTTTTAATCTGTTATTAGTTTATTGACTATAGAAATATAATATAACTTTGTTGTAGACCAAAAACACACACATGATAATATAAAAAACTTTAAAGGGATAAACAGAAAAAACACAACTATACAAAAACAACATTGAATAATATAATGGTAGTACATCGGCGGCCTTATCGCCACAATGCACTGTCACTTGAAACAATTTAAGTATTTATTTAATTGTATTTTGAGTCTTTATATAAGGCTTTTTTATTATACATATATATTTCATTACTTATTTAAGAACCTCTCGTTCTCGGACATAATCATAATACCCAAAAGAAAATACCGGTCAAATTCATTATAATCAACTTAACTCCCCTGCACGCTTTCATCTCGCAATACTTCAGATACCACCATACCCTTAATACTGTTAATTTTATTTCATTTCATATTTTGTCTATCGCTCACAACACTACAAATAACATAAGTGGGCCAACATAGCGTAACTAATAAGTGCGTGGAAGAGGGAAAGTGATTCGCTGCCATGCTTCTCTCAGAGAGAATGTGACTTTTTGTCAAGACACGAAAATGACGGAACATTTTTTTCAACTCTTAGACTATTTTTATGAGTTAGCCTGCATGTTATATATGTGATGATTTATAAACGCGTAGGTATTCCGCGTGTGACCACTCACTCGATAGCGATAATGTGGTCGAAGATTAAGCACGCATACTTAGAAGATACCTATTCACTCTGACCTTGAAAAGATCCAGATTATATCTACCAGGAAACAAGGAAGCAGCTTGTTCCATCACTTGACTGCCCTGTTAGCTTATTTGGTAGAATATCTGCTTCAAGAGCTGTAGGGCGTGGGCTCGATTCCCACTCAGAACAAACGTTTATATAACGATAAATGTTTGTTCTGGGTCTTGGTGTTTTATATTCTATCTATACTATTATAAAAACGGAAGTTTTGATTGCTTGTTTGTATTGAATAGGCTCCGAAACTACTGGACCGATCTCAAAAATTCTTTCACCGTTGGGAAGCCACACTATCTCCGGGTGACATAGGCTATACTTTTTATCCCTGTATTCCCACGGAAACGGGAACTACACGGGTGAAACCGCAAGGCGTCCGCTAGTGTATCATAAGTATGTACTACAAGTATGTATTACAAGAAAAATCTATCAGTTATCTCAACATACTACAAGCTTTGCTTAGTTTGGGGTCAGATGGCGCTGTGTCCGATGATTTTTTTTTTTTTTTCTTTTAAGCATGTTATTTCATTAAAACGCGCAGTTTTAGACGCATGTAACAAAGAAAAGGTATTTAAATACTTACCTAATAGTTTCTTGGAGATAGTTTACATAAAGTAAACAAACATTGACGTGTTCGTTAAAAAATGTGTATATCTACACTGCTTGATGCAGACCTTTGGACCTTTAACATTTGTATACTAAGCAATACGAGAAGCTAGTCGCGCAGTTTGTCTGAAGAAATACCTACAGCTGTGCAATTGTGCATCTCCTATGATTTATTTTTCTTCTTAGATTTTGGCGTCGTATTTTAAGCATCTGCCAGTGTCAAGTGTTTTATATTTTCAAGTTTCATAAGTTAAATAAATTGCCTTGTAACTGTAGTTATAGTCGAAGTCCAGTCTCGGTCAAGTCCAGTACCTGTCAGTCAAGTCCAGTCATGCTTTAGTGAAGCAGTGGCGACTTATAAGCCTCGATGGAGTTTTGGAACAGGAAAAATTATGTTTCACCACATTATATCATTTTCCCACACTCATGCTTGTAATTCGGCACTTTATGAATAAAACACATAGTTTTGGAAAAAATACAACGGGGCGATACAACTCTTTTAACGTTCCCGCCAAAACTCTGCTTTGATTATTTAAAAAAAAAGGTGTTTTTTTAAATAATAAAATTGCAATTATGTTAAAAAAACATTGTTTTGGCACAAGGTTACCGCATTGGTTTTTTTCGTAGTTTTGGCGGATGGATATTTCAGTTTATTTTATTATTTAGTCAAAACTAATGATATTAATTTGTTGTAGGGTTCAAGTATGATAATTATAAAATTAAATGTAGCTGTTTTCATAGCATTTAAGACCTTGTAAACCTGTTATCATGCAAATATGAGTAAAGCATTTTGACTTTGACTGTTGACTTTTTAACCTGAAATACATGTTCGAAATAAAAAACGAGAAAGCATTATCAAAATAAACTGTTTAATTATTGTATTGACAGAAATATAGTATACCATGTTACCTTGGTAATAACTTTGCTCCAAGTGATGTGTAATGGGTGTGGGTTCGATTCCCACATAGGACTAGCATTTGTGTGACGTAATGTTCGTGATGTTCGTTCTATCTCTGAGTGTTCTGTATGTATTACAAGTATGTATTTACGGAAAACAATATGCAAATATGTATTCTATCAGCTATTTAGTACCCACAGTACAAGCTTTGCTTAGTTTGTTGTTGTTTGGCTTTTTATTACCGGACGGCTAGTCAGACACGGTCAAAACGTCAGTTGTACATGGTAAATATTTCCCACGTATGCATTAAACACTTCCATTATGACCTGTAACTATGGTTTTATCAATAAAATATTAGTATTAGTATTAAATATAGGCTTGCGTTTGACCAACTCGCCTGTATTATTATTTTTAATCGTATTTATTTCTTCTAGGCGAGCGTGCTCCACCGTAGACCGCATCTTCGCTTAACATCAGGCGGGATGGCGGTCAAACGCAAGGAGACGCTCTCCTGATGGTAAGAGATAACGCCTATCCATGACCATTGCAGCGATACATAGAACTTTGAGTGACGAAACGAAGTCCAGGCCATCCCTGCTTTGGCGCTCATTACTTTGAGACTTTCGATGGTTAGTCTCAACAGCACTGTAATTTCTCTAGCTGCAGTACCCTTCAAACCGGAACACAGTAATGTTTACATACTACAGCTTGTCGGCAGAATATCTGGTACTGCGGTGGAACCTACCTTGATGACCTCCTGCTAAGGAGATCTACCACCAAGTATTGTACGAAGATGCGGTCTACGATGGATCACGCTCATCTAGAAGAAAGCGATTCACTCGCGATTTGAAGGCGCCCAGATTGTATCTATCAGGAAACACCCACTCGGGCAGCAAAGTCCATTGTTTAGCTGTTCTGACAATGATACAATCTATGTATTTTTTACAATCAGATGTTCAATCGCATAAATATGATAAAAATGTTATACCTAATATAAATATATTGTGTAGGATTTTCCTCATGCAGTTATTTTCGGAATCTATGAGCATCTAAATAAATACAATTTGAATTCTAATTTTAGTGCGACGTTTTCGCTGTGCGAAAAAGCACTCTAAAATAAAGATTTAAAAAAAAAATTGTAATTTTAATAGATGATATTTTTACCCACGACGGAACGGAGACGGTATATGCGTTTGGGGTGGGAGGATGTTTGTTTGTGCAAATCCATGTTGCCACTTTTCTCCAACTCCGATTTTGATGCAGTTGTCGTTGCATATGCAATGAACGACGCCTTAATGCAGTTATGGGTTCGGGTTTGATTGGTGCATTATCTTAGATAGGTGACAATAACTATTTAACCATTGTGGGTTTATTCAAAATTTTTAATTTTGCTTTTTATTGTTTTATCTTTTTGTGACTGTAACTTCTCATAACTGAATAGACCTAGGTTAATAGTAATAATTGGTTTATGGAGATAATTCTTTATCTGTGCTACACGCCACACATTACACAGTACCTACACGTTATTCTGTACCTATATCTGTTATTACGAATTTTCTAATCACAAACTTCACGATATTATGTTGTTTTCTTTGACAAGGTTTTAAGTAATGTACACTGTACAGACAACAAAATTAGTTTTTTTTTTAATTACAAAAAAAAAGTATTCAAGTATTCTGTCAGCTGTCTGGTTCCCATAGTACAAGCTTTGCTTAGTTTAGGGCTAGATGGCGCTGTGTTAAATGCCCTCCAATATTTATTTAAATGTACTAAGGAATTTTTTTTGGGATCCGAACTAGACTCTCTCCTGATGGTAAGATATCGGTTAAGTGTTAGATATATCTAACGCATTTCCATGATAATTGCAGCGATACACATATCTTTGAGTAGTCCAGGGTCCCTTAAAAAACAGTCCCTTAAAAAGGATCAGTAATGTTTACACATTACTGTGTCTTATCATGTACGTGTACTGTAAGGACAAACACCAGTCGACCAGACAGTTGTAGCGATGATAGCTTAGTGGTTAGCGCGGTAGGTTCACATGCCGAAGGGCCCACGTTCAACCTCCAACAATGAGCTTGAGCTGCCGATGAAGGAAAACATCGTGAGGAAACCATAGCATGGTGGTAGGGTACTTTCTAGTACTCGGTTGGCTAGCTACCACCCGCAAGTTGAAAATCTGCTGCCAAGCATCTAACGGTGTGTTCCAGCAGCCTCATTCCAGGCTAGGTGTGCTTTACCACCTTCGACCACACCGTCACTAAACATAAGGTGAGCTGTGACAGTCTAGGTGTCCACCTAGCCTGTCAATCTTAAAAAAAACACTATAAAAAATATGGGCACGATGTTAAAATCATAAGAAAAATCGGCTGAATTCAATGACTAACCAAATTCAATCAAAATAATGGGATAGCTATTGTTTTCGCGGTTTTAGGGATAATTATGATAATAGTAAAAAAATTCATAATGCTTTGCACACAGTACACACGTCAAGCTAAGATTATCGCAAACTTGCCGTAGAGTTAATGGTAATATTATTGACCCGAGTATGTGGTAGGTACATCATACCACAATCCTCATTTGATTTAAATTGCTGACTGTACCGAGTTCTACATTTCACCAAAATACCGTTCCTTTCTCATGATTTGCTGACCGTGCTGTTACTATGTTAAAAAAATAATAGCTTTCATCTTGTTTTCATTATTTCCGACAGTACCATAAACTAAATCTTAGCACGTAATTTTGTGTAAATGTATTTTTATGAATTCACACTTTGCCCAAATGCATAAATTTCATGGAGCCACAATTCCCACTTCAGCTTATAAAGCTGACATAGTGAACTGTCAGAGCAGATAGAAATGCCCTTATGTTTTTATGCATAGGAGCTCTATCAAGTAGCATGTCACTGTAAACAAATATTGCGGAACTATCCGACACATAATAGCTAATTACTTTGATATATTGACATACCTAGGGCTTTTAGCAACCAACTAGGTCAATATCACAAACGTAGAAATGTACATCGACCTTATATCTACTGATCTTAGCTTCAAAATTGCTGTAAAGTGACTCAACACGATGCCACTCAGAGCTATGGAAACCACTAAACATGTAGGCTTGAATTTTGTAACCGCATCTGTGTTTAGGTGACCACCAGAAACGTTTAAATTTAAACGTTGCAACAATATAGAAGGCCCTAGCCGCAAGAATTTGACTTGTAGTGTTTTAAACGGTGGGATATTGTTAGAATAATTTCAATCCATTTAGATACCCACGGAAACCTATAACTCATTTCGCTCCTATATTTCGCAGAACCGTGCTGGGGGCCAATTCACCTGTCGTGAGATTTAGTAATCTGGTTAATAAATACCATGTAAAAGATCTTGATATTTTTGGAGATTCTCTGTCACAGTTCAAGTCTAATTTAAATGTAATGATGGCTAGTGCTAAGAACACGCTGTATTGTTAAATTGGTGAATTTTTATTGCTTTGATTTATTTGTATTATTAGTATTAGTTTTGATTTTAATTTTGATTTATTTAATTTTGATTTTGATTTGAATTTTAATTTGTATAATGTATTTTGATTCTTGTTTTTGTGATAGTTTTGGTTTTGGTTTTAATTTTGAATTGTAATTGATTATGAATTTGATTTTAATTTAATTTAATTTTGATTATGGTTTTACTAATTTAACTTTGATTATGGTATTTATTTTGATTTTAATTTTATTGAATTTGTTTTTGATTTTAATTTAATTAATTGTATTAATATATTTAAATGCATGTTGTGCTTCTTTAAATAAGCAACGCTATTAGCTAGAGAATTACTTAAGTTGTGTAAAATTATAATAATAATTATTGTAGTTGCTAGTATGAAGCCTCAATAAATAAATTAAAAAAAAATAACTATGTTTACATTTCTAAAAGCGCTTGAACCATTGAACCTTCCACCTAACTCACTGGAGCTACTATGCCAGCGGCCCAGAACCTCCGGTACTTCAAGGAATCAGCTCCTTGAAGGCTTGGGTAGACGCTGGCAGGGGGAAATGCACAATACACCCCAACCGGGACGTCGGTGCAGGATTTATCGCTGCCACTATGAATAATATAATAAGTATAAACTTATTTTTTTTTATGGTTGACTAGTGGCTTGTCCCTGCTTCGCACGGGTGGACATATATTTTTAAATTAAATTCAGGTAAACTGTATTTTAAGGATTACGTGAAATGTAACATAAGGTAGCGTGAATGAGAAGGAATGAATGAGAAATTAACGGGTTTGAAAGAGCGAAAGGATATGAAGCTATTAATGGAACGTAACGTCAATATGAAAGAGATGCCTAGATGCGTGATAATTGTAAATATGCAAGAGAAAGCTAATTTAGATAACGTGTGAAAGGGATAGTGTATATAGTTTTAGTGATGTATGAAAGAGTAGAAATAAAGCACTTTTAATTCAACCTTACATAGTAAATATAGCATCTATGCTACACAGGGATAATGTAGCATTCTATTGATGAAAGAATTTTTGATATCGATCTAGTAGTTTTTGAATTTATTCGTTACAAACATACAAAAATACCAATCTTTCCATAGATAGTTTAGATAGATAGGCTAGGTGTTTGACGGTGTGGTCGAAGGTGATAAACGCACACGGCCTGGAATGTAACTGGCTCCCAAGTGATGCTGTAGGAACACACCGTTAGATGTTTAGCGGCAGATTTTCAACTTGATGTAAGAAAACAAAAGCGATCAAAGAAACATGATTTCGTATCATGTCCCAACCGTAAGTTATTAATTTGGATTTTGATCACTTATTATTTATTAGACTTACATTTGCTGTTAGTGAAATAACGGTGACGTATTTCTATCGACGTAGTAGCCGTGTGGAAAAAATATGTTTTCAACTAAAACATTAAGTTTGTCTTGTATCGCCGGATGTAAGATAAACTCATTAGAGCAATTTTCGGGAGATTTCTTATTTTTTGTGTTCATCGCAATTAGATTCTCGTTTTTGTAACCTACATACAAATTTCTCCGGAACTCGAGATAAACAGACGGGCACACTCTTTGGTTACATTTTTTTTTTGCTTTGGGTATATCATTGTATCAAAATCAACTTGATGGCATAATTATACTTGGTTGTAGATCTTCTTAGCAGATCGTCTAGGTAGGTACCACTGCAATACCAGATATTCTGCCACCAAGCAGTAGTCAATAAACAATACCGTGTTCCGGTTCAAGGTTATGTAATGTCTCAAAATAATGAGCGCTAAAGCAGCGATGCCTTGGTCTTTGTTTTTCTGCTCAAAGTTCTATGTATCGCATTAGTCATGAATATGCATTATCTCTTACCATTAAGAAAACGTCTCGTTCATTTCATTACAATACATGAAAAAAGCTACAAGTATTTTTACAAGATTTAATTTAACTTGTTATGTAGGTACTGAGCGTGGCTGTCGTCTCAGATTTATGTATTTTTTCCAACTGGGTTGATATTGATAGTGCAAAATGAATGTATGTATATTTTTTTTATTGTTGACAGGCTAGGTGTTTGACTACAGCTCACCTGATGTTAAGTGAAGGTGTGGTCGAAGATGGTATAGCACACCTAGCCTGGAATGGAACTAGCTCTCAAGTGAGGCGGCCGGAACACACCGTTCGATGCTTGGCGGCAGATTTTCAACTTGAGGGTGGTAGCTAGAAAGTACACTACCACCATGCTATGGTTTCCTCACGATGTTTTCCTTCACCGGCAGCTCAAGCTGTTGGGGTTTGAACCCACGCCCTTCGGCATGCGAACCTATCGCGCTAACCACTGAGCTATCATCGCTACAAAAAATATAGTCACTCCATGCGGCGCTATGGGCAAGTGTTCGCCTCAAACCATTACCTGCGCTTCTAGCGCCCTTTCTCTCTATTAGAGGTCATACACACCGGCTGTACTCGTATTACATTATGTACTGACCGTAATAACACCTCGTTACCGTTTTCCGTTTGATGTAGAGGAGTATTGATCATATTTGCTGCTTCCTTATTCACTCTTCCCCTAACACATTAGTACTGATTTAGTGAAGTATGTTTACATAATAATACAAACGTATTATAGTTAGACTGTCTTGCTAGCTCATGTAGTAGTAGCTCTGTTTCCTGGGTGGTTTCAATTCCACGTTTGTTCTGTGCCAGGATTTTCCGTATCGCAAATAAAGACCAAAATAAATGTGATTACACTGTAAAATTATGCTCCATTTATCCACTTATGGCAAAAATTTATTTGTATGGAAATTGAACCACCTATCTGATCTTGTACTTGGTTATCTGACTTCCATCACACAAGCTCTGCTTAGTTTGGGGCCAGATGGCGCTGTGTGTATAGTCCTACGATATTTATTATTTATTTATTTTATTACGGCTGCCAGTCAGCTATGAGAGGCTAATTGTTATCATAAGTAAAACTCAAACGATTTTTTTTATCAGCCTCTATTGTCCCACTGCTGGGCAAAGGACTCCCTTTCGACCTTCCAAACTGCCTGGTCTTCGGCTTTGGTGGTCCTGTGACTATCGTTACGATGTAGTCCGTCACACCACCTTCGTTTGTGTCGACCCTGAGGATGTTACAATTTTGGCGCCCAAACTGTGATGACCTTTGCCCAGCGGTCGTTTGACATGCGACAAACGAGGCCCGCCTAGTCGGCTTCAGTCGTCCGGCTTAGTGGCTGACATCAGCGATTTTGGTTTTAGAGCGTAGTACCGTGTTCCTTATCATCATCATCATCATTTCAGCCGTAAGACATCCACTGCTGGACATAGGCCTCCCCCATTGACTTCCATAAAGACCGGTTGGAAGCGGCTTGCATCTAGCGCGTTCCTGCGGTCTTTACTAGGTCGTATGTCCACCTTGTGGATGAACGTCCTACGCTGCGCTTGCCGGTCCGCGTTCTCCACTCCAGAACTTTGCAGCCCCATCCGCCATCAGTTCTGTGTTCCTTATACGGTCTGTTAATTTGACTCACAAGATACTGCGCTCCATCGCTCGCTGGCAAACCCCGAGTGCGGCCTTTTGATCCTTTGTCAAAGACCAAGTCACACTAAATAAGACTAGGAAGATTGCATAAGTCATGAGTTTACGTTTTAGGCATAGCGGGATTTCGCCTATCATAATAATATGCAAATTAAATATTCTGTTATCTAAGTCTGTTACGCAATTAAAATATTTTTCTTAAACACAAAACAAGCCTACATCATTAATTTATATTTATTACTGATATTTAAAGATGCGATCATACTGTTTTATTTTATTGTTATTATTTTTTTTTACTAGCGGCCCGTCTCGGCTTCGCACGGGTGGACAATTATTGTTTAATTAAATTCTAGCTAAGACCACAGCTCCCCTGATGTTAAATTAAGGTGTGGTCGAAGATGGTAAAGCACACCTAGCCTGGAATGGAACTGGCTTTCAAGTAAGGCTACCGGAACACACCGTTAGATGCTTGGCGGCAGATTTTGAACTTAAGGGTGGTAGCTAGCCAGCCGAGTACTAGAAAGTACCCTACCACCATGCTATGGTTTCCTCACGATGTTTTCCTTCACCAGCTTAAGCTCATTGGTGGGGTTGGAACCCACGCCCTTCGGCATGCGAACCTACCGCGCTAACCGCTGAGCTATCATCGCTACAAAACGCTACGCTATTTTAAAATCTGATATTATCAACACATACGGTGTGACGGTTACAAGAACGTATATTTTTTAAAAGTGATCACGTCTCTTTGAAAATGTAAGTGACATTTCCGCACAAAAAAAAAACGAATCTTGATTGTCTCTCGTTTGTTTTCTTACACACGAAACGATTTCAATCTTCGTTCATTGTGCGGACTGCTAGACAATGGAATGCGCTACCTGAGTGGGTGTTCCCCGATGGATATAATCTGGGTGTCTTAAAGTCGAGAGTGCATGAGTATCTTCTAGGAAACGTCTTATCTTAGACCGCATCATCACTTAACAAGTGAGATGGCGGTCAAACGTAAGCCTATTTACTGCCTCAGTGTGGGTACGCCTTTATGATTAGTACGCTAGAATGTGATTTTGTGAAAGAACTCGTCGAGTCTGGGCTTTCGCTTTCGTTAGAGAACCGGACGGTCGCTACTGGGTCAAATGCTTTTAACACGCAACTGTTCCAAATTCCCTTGCTATTAGTCTCAAGTAGATGTTTAGGCCATTTTTTAGAACAAAACAATTTTTGACTTGAAATCAAATACAAATATTTCATTGATAACACCAATGTTACAAGTCACTCAAAATTTTAAACATGTCATTAAATGGGTTTTAAAACACTGATTACATGTCAAAATAAGGTATACATGTCAATATCCAAACGTCAATATAAAAAAACATTTTCAATATAAAAATACTGTCAATATGTTTTTTTTTATGTAAAAAGTAATGAGGCGAACGAGACGCTCTGCTGGTGGTAAGAGATAACGCCTGGCCATGACCATTGCAGCGATACACAGAACTTTGTGCTCAAACATCTAGCCTGTCAACCATAAAAAAAAAACTTACGGTACGACCCCAGATGGCCATTCGCTTTTTTTTAATAA
This sequence comes from Biston betularia, assembly GCA_905404145.2. Lineage (NCBI taxonomy): Eukaryota > Metazoa > Arthropoda > Insecta > Lepidoptera > Geometridae > Biston > Biston betularia. The sequence goes on from FR989868.1 coordinate 1,977,148, forward strand.
TAATTTGAGTAAAACATTCAGGTATTTAATTTCTGAAATTTTTATGCTCCTTGCATTTTAATTCTATGTCTTCTTATGAAAAATTAAAATTGAAAATTCTAATTCTTTGTTGACAATGCAATTTTTTTCACATGATAATAAAGTGAAACTATCAAAACTATATCGACGTAACAATTTTTGCAATCATGAATGATAATTTTATAACATAAAATATAATCATAATGATTTTACGATAGCTAACGATGACATCCTTTTAATGAATTCATCACAAAATGAATAAAATAGTTAAAAAAGTATTTAACTTTTAGTGTTGCAAATCACCATAATAAAACTGATTTACGATTTGCAAGACTACAGAAGCCTACATCTCTGTAATGTTGTGGTGATTTTTAACATGGCAAATTAATATTGCTCTCATAAAAATCTTGCTAACTGATGTGTATATTTTATTATAGGCACTTAAATATAGCCTTTGGAAGCAAAATTTGACGTTTATACTTAGGCTATTTTTGTAAAACTAATAAGACGAACGAAACGTTTCCTCTGTTGGTAAGACACAATGCCTATCGATGACCATTGTAGAGGTATTCAGAACTTTAAGTTACAAAATAGAGTCAATAAAATACAAATTAGGGTTTTCTTATTTTGAGACATTTGAGGGTTAATCTCAATTGCTCTGTAATTCCGTAGTAGTTACTTTCAAATTAGACCGGTACTGATTCTTTAATCGCAAAAAAAAACCCTAACCGATTTAAAGTTTGGTCGTGTATAACAAACACTAACCAAATAAAGTCCCATTTTGTTTGTTATAAAATCTTGTTTTTAGTTTTATTGGTAGTATGTCTGCTTCGAGAGACGAAGGGCGTGGGTTCGATTTCCACCCAGGACAAACATTTTGTGGCATAAACAAAATATGTTTGTTATTATTCCAGACTAGGTGTGCTTTACCATCTTCGACCACACCGTCATTTAACATCAGGTGAGTTGTGGTCAAACACCTAGCCTGTTAACCATCAAATAAGAACGCAATGAAATAAAAGTCGGCCAAATCGGTCGGGCCGCTCTCGAGAGATGCGCCGTCGCGTCGTCCGTCATACATGTGGCAATTGTTTTTTATGTATATACTTAGTCTGGCCATAAATACTGTTAAAACTAAAAATAAACAAAATATTACATTTGAATTTGGAATCTGTAATTTTTATATGATTGTTCATTGTGTTTTTTCATTTTGGCGCCAATAAATTGTACAATATTTTGCGATATTAAAATGGAGTGGGGTGACAAAGAGAACCGAATCGCTGTGATTGCACTACGCAAAGTAGGTATGGAGCCAAATGCAATTTTTAAAACTCTCCATATGCTTGGTATTAGTCAAATGTTTGTGGACCGGGCTATTAATAGGCACAATGAGTCCTCCTCTGTTTGTAACAGAAAAAGATCTGGCCGTCCACGTAGTGTTCGTACGAAAAAGGTGGTCAAAGCAGTAAGGGGTAGAATTCGAAGAAATCCTGTCCGAAAGCAAAAGATTTTATTTTGGGAGATGAAGATGGCACCTAGAACCATGTCGCGTATTTTAAAAGATGACTTAGGACTTGCAGCCTATAAGAGACGCACTGGTCACTTCTTAACTGATAATTTAAAAAAGAATAGAGTGGTAAAATCGAAACAACTACTGAAGCGGTACGCAAAAGGAGGTCACAGAAAATTTTTGTTTACGGATGAGAAAATTTTTACAATTGAGCAACATTTTAACAAACAAAATGACCGTATTTATGCTCAAAGCTCTAAGGAAGCTTCCCAATTAGTCGACAGAGTGCAACGTGGGCATTATCCGACTTCAGTGATGGTTTGGTAGGGTGTTGGCTATGAAGGAGTGACTGAGCCATATTTTTGTGAAAAAGGTCTCAAAAGGTATCAAAACATCGGCACAAGTGTATCAAGATACCATTCTTGAGAAGGTAGTTAAGTAGTTAACAACACCATGTTCAATAACCAAGTATGGTCCTTCCAGCAAGACTCGGCGCCGGTCATAATGCTTGGTCCACGCAGTCTTGTTTGGAAGCGAACGTTTCGGACTTCATCAGAGCTAAAGACTGGCCGTCGTCTAGTCCCGATCTTAATCCGCTGGATTATGATTTATGGTCAGTTTTAGAGAGTACGGCTTGTTCTAAACGCCATGATAATTTGGAGTCCCTAAAACAATCCATACGATTGGCAGTGAAGAATTTGCCCATAGAAAGAGTGCGTACTTCTATTGATAACTGGCTTCAACGTTTAAAGGACTGTATTGTAGCCAATGGAGACCACTTCGAATAAGCTTTTTATATTTTAAATTGTTTTATATTTATGTATTAAACTAACACACTGTAAAAGTAATAAATGTTATTTGCAAAAGAAAAAAATAAATTTTCTTTGTTACAATATTTATGGCAAGACTAGGTAGATAGATTAGCGTACGATTTTTTTCTAAAATATTTCAATTGAGCCACGCTACTCCTTTATCTAATTTACATATATAAATAATATTAAAATAACGCGTTATGTTTACATAAGGCCTATTAACCCGGTCAAGTAGTCAATGTTATTATGCAACTTGGAGTTACCTTAAGTGTCATACAAATCTGGCACTTCTTATTACCTAGTATATTCCTTTGAATGTTCAAGGGGTTTTAATTAATCATTTTATATTTATGTATTAAACAGTAATCAGATATAATAAACACACAAGAATTGACCTAAAATAAAATAACTTAAAATAATAACTACTCTAAAAGACCGCTATCAATGGGAATGGTTCCCAAAACGCTGGCCCCATTGCCGCGTTGTTGTATATTCCTTTTATATTATACTAACGGACGCCTCGCGTTTTCACCCGCGTTGTTCCCGTTCCCGTGGAAATACAGGGATAAAAAGTAGCCTATGTCACCCTGGGATAGTGTAGCTCCCCAACGGTGAAAGAATTTTTGAAATCGGTTTAGTAGTTTCAGAGCCTATTCAATACAAACAATCAAACTTTTCCTCTTTTTGATAGTATAGATAGATTGGTATTGAAAGCTAGCATAGTTTTCTACATTAGATTTGAACATGTTTTCTAGGTTTTTCAAGGAAATTTTCGGAGGGAGGTCCAGGTTGTGTAGGATTGAACCCAACACCCCATTTATTAACTAAATAACTTTCTCCTTAACTTATTTACCAATAGTTTGGTATTTGTTTCCAAAATACTGGGAGAAATACCAATATTTTGGTATTTATTGCAACATTAACGAAATATAAATAATACCTAATATCTCGAAAGTGTAAGGTTACATAATATTTTTTAATGCCGTTGCTCTTAAGAGATTTTTTTTTAGATTTGGACACTGAATAAATTCCATAAAAAGTGAAAAAGATACTTTTATCTTCCTTCCTAATATTTTTTAATCCGCAGCACAACACTGTCCTTGGGTATATTTAAACTTCCATAAAATATGTTCTTACGTAAATTATACGTATAGTCGTAGATCTCTGCAAAAATTGACAGATATCGTATTTTGAACTTTGCTCAGAGGCACTATTTTAAATGTGCAGCAATTCGGTCATAATTATTTTTGAGTTTTTATAATTTCTACGGTTATACTTATAAAGTAGGTTAAATTTTATCCGTGATTAAATTAGGCAGTGTTGTTTTTCACGAATGACATTACCAATCAGGGAAAGTTGTAAAAGCATTGGCTAACTTTAAGCAACAATTATAAGTTCGCATAACAAATACAAAATATTTTTGTTAACGTTTACTTATTTCTAATATTTAATTTTCTTCTAATTTCTCGTAATACCAAAAATATATCTGTAATTATACATTATGTGACAATATTTTTAAGTGGCTGAATTATCGTTATGTACGTGACCCTAACTAAACTTTTCTTACCGCATCTTCGTCTGGTGAGTAAGCGCTATAACACAACCCTATTTAACCCTATTATAAAAAAATATCACTGGGTCAGTATTGTAAAAAAGTATGAACTGTTTGTACATTTATAATCGCATAAAACTTTTACCAAATTTTAATTATTGTTTGTGTACACAAACCCATTAAACTATATTTCATCCAAGTAAAGAAAATCGTGTACTTTGTTTTCTTGTGACTTTCCAGTGGTATGTACGGTCTCTAGAAGTCTCAATAAACTGCTTATGTATTTGTAAAAATATTTTTAACGCATCCAATTTGAATCCATTGTTTTAGCTATCATTGATTCTAGACGTATGATTACTATATTATAGTATTTTCATTATCAAGGCTAATTTGATTGCTGTTTAAATTGTTTACTGCATCTTAGTAAAATACTTTCCTGCTGTTCTTGTAACCTTTATTAAGTACAACTAGGTTTCATTTTCCCGTGTTTCCAGATATTTTTAATGTAGGTATAGGTAGGTATATCATTACTTGGTTTGCGTTTCTTAAAGACAATGAACAATTTAGCGGGACAAGTATTTAAGATAGTTTTTTATGAATTTTTATTTAAATTGAGAATAAAAAGTACTAAGTAATTACTTACCAAGGATTACTAGGTCATTACTTGGAGGCTTTTGTGTCAATGAACATAAAAATTCTTTAGTCATTTTTTTTTTATATCTATGATCATTAGAGTTGTGCTGTTGTACAATTGATTTTAGTATTGTTCAATAGAAAGTCTTTTTCATTCTTTTTGGCGTCGTACATTCGAAGATGCGGTCTATGGTGGAATAACGCTAAAGAATACATTATAAATTTGCTTACCGAATCATTGCATAACTAATCATATACTTATTTTTGACATTTTATCAGTTTTCTACCGAATACATTCGGAGAGTGTGCACTTGAACTGCACAATTTGGTTCCCAGCGCCTTTTTTCTACCGAAAGGCCACACAAACACAACCAAAACGTCATCCGTTTGCAAAGCAAAGCGTTTTGATTCCACATTTTTCATTCGCACAGCGAAGTTGTGGAACTCTCTACCATACTCTACTCTAGTCTGTGTCCCTGTTAGGTACAATATGGGTGTCTTCAAATCTAGAGTAAATAGGTTTCTTCTAGGTAAGCGTGCTCCAACTTAGACCACACTACTGCTTAACATCAGGCAGAGTGTGGTCAAACGCGAACCTATTCTGAATTAAAAAAAATGTCCGGAGTGGGAATCGAAACAACGTCCTACACTCTTACAACTACATACTCCACTTCATTTTAATTTCTGCGCATGGAAGAGACGTAACTTTTCATAGTAAGGGCCGCAGATCGCCGACACCTATGTTAGGCCAAAAGTTAATCATAGGTGCCAGTTCACCACTTGAGAGACAAACACTCGTGTCAGCTAATTGCTGTTATAAAAATGGGTACTTAGTTCTCGTAATGGATGATTTTTAAGCTTTCACTTCTACATTCGAAACAATACGAAACCTCAAAATGTGAGCTCCACTAGATTACGGTTACGTAACAAAGTCTGCCTACCCACATTATATATACTGTCTTAAATATATTACATGTAGCGATGATAGCTCTGTGGTTAGTGCGGTCAGTTCGCATGTCGAAGGGCGTGGGTTCACACCCCAACAATAAGCTTGAGCTACCGGTGAAGGAAAACATCGTGAGGAAACCATAGCATGGTGGTAGGGTACTTTCTAGTACTCGGCTGGCTAGCTACCACCCTCAAATTGAAAATCTGCCGTCAAGCATCTAACGTTGTGTTCCGGCAGCCTTACGTGAGAACCAGTTCCATTCCAGGCTAGGTGTGCTTTACCATCTTCGACCACACCGTCACTTAACATCAGGTGAGCTGTGGTCAAACACCTAGCCTATCAAGTATGAAAAAAAAAACACGCACACATTTTCAGTTTAATGCGTTTCAGTTGACTTTTTAACATAATAGTTTGTAGCGATGATAGCGCGGTCGGTTTGCACCGGTTCCGGCACCGGTGGGTTCAAACCCCAACAACGAGCTTGAGCTGCCGGTGAAGGAAAGCATCGTTAAGAAACCTTAGCGTGGTGGTAGGGTATTATCTAGTACTCGGCTGGCTAGCTATTAAGTTATCTCAAGTTGAAAATATTATACTCTACTTAGCAATGTATGTTATATTAAAATTATTTATTAGTCTCAACAAGGCTAGATTGTAATACATCACTAAAAAGAAAGAAAAAAAAAGTTGAAATCTGCCGCGAAGTAGGGGTTTTTTTTTTGGACGTTACAATTTTTGTTTCGGTGTATACACTGGTTATCGTTGGACCCCAAACTAAGCACAAGGCTTGTATCTTGGGGACCGAGTGCATTTTACAAGAAAGATAATTCTGGGATAACATTTTATTTTGGTTTGCTTTCAAGAAAGATTTCAATTCAGCACTTGAAGAGTGTGATAGCTATAAGACTTTCAGTGTCGCTAAAGTTTAAGGCAAGCAACCAGTCTCTGACGTTTCTCCTAAAGACGAAATTGACTAGATATGGGGTTTGAGGGATTTTCTTACTAATATTATGCTGCAGCCTCACTTGGAAGTTAATTCCATTCCAGGCTAGGTGTGCTTTACCACGTTCAACCACACTATTGCTTAACATCAGGTGAGCTGTGGTCAAACATCTACTACTACTACATACATCTACTACTCATCTACTTGGTGGTAGATCTCCTTAGCAGGAGGTCATCTAGGTAGGTACGACCGCAGTACCAGATATTCTGCCGCCAAGCAGTAGTGTGTAAACATTACTGTGTTCCGGTTTGAAGGGTATACTGCAGCCAGCGAAATTACTGGGCTGTTGAGACTAACCATCTAAAGTCTCTTTAAAATCTAAAGTCTAAAGTCTCTAGTAATGAGCACCAAAGCAGTGATGCCCTGGACTTTGTTTTGTTACTCAGAGTTCTGTGTATCACTGCAATGGTCATGGACAAGCGTTATCTCTTACCATCAGGAGAGCGTCTCGTTCGTCTCATTATATTTCACATTTAAAAAAAACTAGCTTGTCAAACATAAATAACCTCAAATATGGATGAGAACTAAAGCTACAATGAGCCTGTGCTATGCTATCCACGACTTATATGGAATTAGAAATTCTCGTAATTCACCAAGTTAGTTTTATTTTGGCATATCGAATGAAGCTAGATGATCAATTAGAGAGACTGAATAACTATGTAATCGATTTGAAAAATATTCTGTGAAATCAATTTGATATGCGTATTTAAATTACCATCTTTAATCTTTTCTCTATTTGTTTATTTGATGACTAGCTGCGCCCCGCGGTGTTACCCGCTACATATTTTCCTATAACCTATGTGTTTATCCAGGATCTCAGCTACATCCATACCAAATTTCATCCAAATCCGTTCAGTAGTTTTTGCGTGAAAGAGTAACAAACATCCATCCATACGGAAAGCAAAATTACAGTGTTGATATTGACCATTTGAAGTCTCAAAGTAATACGCGCTAAACCAGTCAGTTTAGCAGCGACATCATATCGATATACCTACGTACGTCAAAAAGTAAATTTATAACCTAAGTGACCTCACTTTTTTATGGTTGACAGACTAGGTATCACACCTTGCCTGGAACGATAATTGACGGCCAATTTTCAACTCAATGAAGACGCGGATATTGGTAGCTAGCCACTTAGGCAGCTGAGTACCGGAAAGTATTCTACCATCGTGCTATGGTTTCCTCACAGTGTTTTCCTTTACCAGCAGCTCAAGCACATTGTTGGGATTTTAACTCAACACACTAACCTATGAGCTGTCATCGCTACAAAATCACTGCGCAAACCGACTGCAATACTGCATAGCTGCGTCTCTTTTTGTTCGACAAACATAGGCCATTATAAAACACGGTTTAGTTCATGAAACTAATCAATTTTTGCGCTTAATTAAACGTGTACATGTTATTTATTATAATTAGCGTAAAGGCGTAAAATGTTTGCGGCATTTTATTTGTCTGGTAATAGAATTGCTAAAGTCTACAGTCATGTATTTAAAAAGACAGTGAATAAGCTTGACTAGTAGGAGTATTTTTCCTCGTGATCGTAGATTTGCACGATAAACGAACTGTGTTCATATTGATTCATCGATGCCAGTACCTAATTGTGTTACGACAAACACAAATGTTTTATTGATAACACCAATGTTACAAGTCAATTCCGTCAATGCAAAATTTCAAATATGCATGTCATTTTTCATATTTTCACGTAATTGATAGCACCTTTATTGTGGATTTATTTTTACATAACTATTAATATAATTTTTTTTTTTTTATTATAATTTATAATTCGTCATTTATTATTATTTACAAGTCATGTTACCTATAATACGAATACTAATAATAACAAAACAAATAAATAAATTATCAAACTAAAACAACCCGCCCCTGACCGTTCCCGGCGCAAAGGTGCCCATCACACTCGCCGCATTTCCGCGCTGAATGGCAATGGCCAACCTCTGCACCATAATTTAAATTAAAAATTTTTTTTAAGTAAGATTTAAATAAGGACAAGCATGGCACTCGTTTTACCACTATGTGGCCCTTGACTGCGAAAAGGTTGCCAAACGCTACATTAATTTGTTGCATCAATCTATTTTACATACGACCATGGTTTTTCTGTATATATGTATATGTAGAGACTATCTTTACACTTGATACCATCTTAACATCCTATCGCTTTTACTTTCATTAGCGTATTCAATTGTCTTTCATTAAAAAAAAATGTCTTGTTGTTGGTAAGTCGACACTAAAACGTCAATCTTAGATACTGATAATTTTTATAACATCACCTTTATTTATTTTTGGACGTGACTAAAAGAAAGTTTTATTGCGTTTATGTATTTTGTAAAGAATGGGAACAGAAATGGCACAGTCTACGCACGAAGGTGGTAATTACATTGTTTTTGTTGTTTACTTATATTGTGTTGAGCTGACTATCTGTGCAAGGAAAACGTGAAGGTTAGCATTTTACTTTTATTTAACCGACAAACAAGTTTCGTATTTAAAGCACATAATTATGCATACATAGCTATAAATGTAATTTTTTCTTTATACAGTATGACTGGTGAGACACCTACGATACTCGAGGTAGTGATATTTGGCGGTCATATAGAAAGAAAAAAATAACATTAAAAATTAATATTAACTGACTACGAGGTAAACTTAACCGAAAGTTATGTAATTAATTACGCAGCGCATGGACACCGCGCGGACGCATGAGCTAAACGTTGTGAGGACGCTCGCGCCGACGACGGGGAACAAGCACGTACTTGTCACGTGATCAAAACATCGTTATCGGGAGTGTATCCACGCTTATTTATTTAAACGGAAATTGGGGCAAAAATTAAGTACCTAATTTTATTACATAATTATAACGAGAATCGAGTACTCTTTCAGTATCGCTCGTGTCTCACCAGTCACGCTGTATAGTACAGTTCTACAGTGGTATATTCAATGTCTTTTTAACAACTATGAAATTGGTAATGATATTTTTTTATGAAAATATGACATGATTATTGTTATTTATATATTAGCTAAAATTAATTCTATTATTATCATTAGTCGCTATCATGACAGCCCTGTTGTGTTTCTTTGGTTGATTTACGAGCAGTTTGTGTAAAGTCCTAGGATATAAAAAAATATGTGTATTTGGTGTGAATCGTACTAATTGATTCAACAAAATATATTAATCATGTAAAATTTTAAACGAAGATTTCATGATTTTTGAATTTATTAACTTACATAAATTTGTATTTTAACCTAATCCTATTCTACGTATTAATAATGATATCATAATTTGAACAAAATTGTAAATTAAAGTATTCTAATATATTCAAATATGACAGAATATATATATCTGCGTGAACAGTTTTTACCTATAAGAGTAGATGGTAATATCATTATGTATATATAAACTCTGTATAAACTTACACCAAAGGCTTCACACCATACAAAATGCAATAGAATAAAAAAATACCATTACAACTGAGTATTTTTTTAAACACATCATGAGCTGTATCGGTCAAAAGTAATATTCATTTGTTGCCTTGTTGTCTCATATGATAGTGCTTCTAATTTGAAAGTTAAAGGGCGTGGGTTCTATCCCCTCTCATCACTTTCATATATGACGAATAAAATGTTTGTTCTGTGCCTGGAATAAATCAATTTAAAAAAAAAGTATATAAGTATTCTATCAGCTGTCTGGTACCCATAGTACCATTGTTTAGTTTGAGATGGCTATACGGCGCAGTGTGTCTTCCAATTTTATTTAATCTTAACTTGTTTGATATTAAACGTTGCGCTGTAAGCGAAAATACAAGATTTTTTCTTTCAAAGAGGATTGATGATGTCCAGTAATAGAAAAGCACCAGTTTCTATATCTCTATCTCTAAATGTTATATTTTTGTCTGTTTGTTTCTCCGCTTACTTTTTCTTAACCACACGACTTATTGATACTAATTTATTAACCACACGACTTATTGATACTGTTTTTTTTTAACCACAGCACTTATTAATACTGATTTATTTAATTAACCACATGGCTTATTGATATTGATTTATTAACCACACGACTTATTGATATTGATTCTATCAGTCATATGGCTTTTTATACATATACATGTAATGAGACAAACGAGACGCTCTCCCGATGGTAAGAGATATCGCCTGTCCATGATCATTGCAGCGATGCACACAACTTTGAGTAGTAAAACAAAGTACAGGGCATCGCTACTTTTGCGTTCATTACTTTGAGACTCAAGTACAAGTTCTTTATTCATTCAAACTCTTATTTCGGTGATTAGTCTTAACAGCCCTGTATTTTTGCTGGCTGCAGTGCCTTCAAACTGGAACACAGTAATGTTTATACACTACTGCTTGGCGGTAGAATATCTGTTACTAAGGAAAACTAATAAGGAGGAAATTCCCATAGTAGTAGTTAGTATAGTTTCCATGCACGCTTTGCTTAGTTTAAGGCAAGATGGCGCTGTGTGTGTCGTACGATATTTATTTTGTAAAATTGGAGCTATTTCACGCGATATTTTTTTCAGTTAACACTAATTAAAAATGTTTCACGAACTTAACAGGATATGCATAAATCATTGCCTTAGATTGCACCAGGTAGCACATCAATTAAAGGAATGCAATATAAATTGCACAAATCCAACGTTTCTTAACTTCCGCTGAGTACGTCGGCCGTCCGGCTGAAAAAAACTGAGCCTATTTTAAATTTTCACCGATTTCTCAATAAAAAATTAAGGTTTTAATTTCAATCGAACTTGACTCTGGAATTGTATGAGCTACATTACATTTCTTTCAACACTTTAAGAATTTAATGTAGAAAATGTAATCACTGAATTGATTGTATTCAGAGCAAACTTAAGCACACCGACGATGTTGACAACTGTAAATGATGTGTGGTATCTTTAACTACATTCACAATAGAACTAGCTAAACTTACAATTTAAAAAAACCGACATCATGATCCTTAGACTAACTAAACGCACCGGTCCAATGAAACAGCGAGGTTTCGGAGTAAACGAAAATATCATCGATGTAAACAATCATTAGATTTTAGTTGATTTTTGAAAAACCGCTCGACCGATTTCGATAAAATTTATACGGGATCATCTCTGAAATATGATCTAACAAGCGAGAAAAAAATCTACAAAATCGATTCATAATTGGCGGAATCATCGCGTAACATACATACAAAAACAAAAAACATACAGTCGAATTGAAAACCTTTTGGTTGATTCCTTTTTTGATTCGGTCAAAAATACCTTACAACATTTTTTGTTTTTTTTTCGTAATTACTAAGTAGTACAATGCCTTATTTACGTCAAAATAAACGTAACAAGTATACAATTTTTAAAACGGTAATCCAATAAGGTTCCACTAAATAATTCCATATTGTGAAGGTACCATTAGTTACGAGCCAGCTCACGCTAACGGCACTCAAGGCTTCACATGCACTGATGCGACTTGAACGGTATAACAAGAGAGATCTCATGACTATTAGATAACCAACCAGTCGAAGGCCCTAGATAGATAAATATCTGTAGAAAATCTATAGTACCTACGTAGCCTTTATAACTAACCTTAAGGTGGTTCGATTTCCATACAAATAAATTTTTGCCGTTTATGGACAAATGGAGCATAATTTTATGGTGAAACCACAGCTACTGGCATTTATTTTGGTCTTTATTTGCGGTAAATCACAATTGTCTTATACTGTTTTATTCAAGCTGAAACTGAAACTAACAGAATATAATGTTTTACTTTCATACGATGCTTAGTTTGTCTAAATGCATAAAACATCCAGACAGAACAAACATACAAAAATGTATCTCCTAGGACCTAGGAGATAACTGAATCTACGTCATACGCTTTCAAATAATTTTGAGTCACAATAGTTCTGAAATAGACTTTTGTTTCCGGCTATCCAAATATCTAGGTATATCTTTCTGCTTATCTAATGGCAACAAAGTTCTATGATAATTGTATTTTTGTATTGAATAGGCTCCGAAACTACTGGACCGATTTCAAAAATATGTTTACCATAATATGTTAAACATATCAGTAACTAGCGGACGCCTCACGGTTGTGCTCGCGTAGTTCCCGTTCCCATGGGAATACAGAGATAAAAAGTGACCTATGTCACCCAGGGAATAGATTCCCAACGCGGTGAAAGAATTTTTGAAATCGGTCCAGTAGTTTCGGAGCTAATTCAATACAAACAAACAATCACTCTTTATAATAGTATAGATAGATAGATAATGTGGAGTTTATGGAAGCCTATGCCCATCAGTGGACATCCTACGGCTGAGATGATGATGAATGAAGATGAGTATGTCCTAATTTTTTTTATCTCGGTATCTAACCGAGATAAAAAAATGAGGACTGTTGACTTCTTCATCGGACGAAAGCAAATGGTAACTTTGAATGACTTATCATAAAATGAGGAATAGTTTCACTCATAATTATAGTCTTATCGTAACTTTAACTCGGGCGATAGACGTTAATTACGCACTGAGAGAGATTATGTTAATAAGTTACCTAAAGTGATTCTGGTGGTTTAGTAAAAAAATCTCTTCTTTTTGTTTATAAATAATGAAACGAACGATATGCTCTTCTGATGACAAGAGACGCATGTTGATGATCATTGACTTTGAGTAGCAAAACAAAGTCCAGGCATCTCTGCTTTGGCGCTCATTACTTTGAGGCTTTCGATGGTTAGTCTCAACAGCCCAGTAATTTCGCTAGCTGCAGCCTTTCAAATCAAAACAAAGTAATGTTTACATACAACTGCTTGGCGGCAGAATATCTAGTACCGCGGTGGTGCCTACCTAGACAACTTCCTGTTAAAGAAATCTACCACCAAGATTTTATTAGCGATCTCGTTATTTAATTTACGGAACATTTTCTAAGAGCTGCCCTTTATGCGGGACTAGCAATCTATTCGTCTATGTACATTATTGTACATATATTTATTTATGTATTACATAACATACAACACAGAATGCAATACATACACATACATTTACATTGCTATATATGTAGCAATGATAGCTCAGTGGTTAGCGAGGTCTCTTCACACGCCGAAGGCTTCAAACCCTAACACTGAGCTTGATCGTGAGGAAACCATAGCATGGTGGTAGGGTATATTCTAGTACTCGGCTGGCTAGGCTACCAACCTTAAGTTGAAAATTTGTCACCAAACACCAAACAGTGTCTTCTGATAGCCTCACTTAAGTTTCACTCCAGGCTAGGTGTGCTTCAACATCTTCGACCACACCGTCACTTAACGTCAGGTGAGTTGTGGTCAAACACCTAGTTTGCCAACCATTAACATATTAAGAATTTTAGTATTATTTCCATTGCAAAAGTTAATAATGAGTACAACCTTTCAGTTCAGCCCTATTAATACAATAACCCTGTATTTTAATTATCGGCCCAAAATTTTTTTAACGACTAAGGTTATTTTCTCGATTTCAGGGTTAATCTCAAAGTAAAAGTTGATTATATTTATAAATAGAATGAACTTGTTCCAGTAAATACATTCTTCACGGGGAACCTAAGATTTTTAAGATTAAATATGTAAAAAAAAAATCATACATTACCATCGTCTTAACTCAAATAAATTGTGAACTAGACAAAGGCAATTGTACCATCCGTGTTCTAAAAATGCTTGTAATATCATTAGTTAACAGTAAAACTTTGACGCAAGTTTTGACCACAAAAAATTACTGTTCTAGTTACACGATATCAACTCTTATTACTTTGCAGTAAAAGCGCCAATTTGGAGAAATGCCATTACAGACTTTCAGGCAGAATGGTCAAGCTTGCGTTTCATTTAGCAATCTAAATCAGCATTTTATTATTCTATTGTATTATTAGGCATATCGATTTTCATATGAATGTACTAACCTTTACTTATAAATGTTTGAACTTGTTTTTGTTTCGAAATACGAACTCGCGAAAAATTTGAATATAGAATTCGTCTGGGATAGCCCGACGCGCGCGGTGGTTGGAACTCGACTGAAACCTTTGTCGTTTTTAGGCTGCGCGTGCGCCTATGGAACCTTCTGAATGGATTTCTAGCTTACTTAAGGTGGTTTTACACATGTTGTATGTTTTGAGGTTTATTGCCGCGTTACACAATATTTTGTTCTGGTCGGAGGATGATACAACTAGAAATATGCCGAACGGTGTCAATGTTTCTCAATCGATAACATAATAGTGTATAATATTTTATAAATATATATATATATTAATTTACGTTGAAATCAATTAATAATGAACAGATTTCGGTATGCAATAATACTATCACAGCAGAATTTTGTTAACAATTTTATCAGCGTGATATTTGCAATGCGATACAGAAGTCTTTGTAAATTGTTTTAATGTAAATGTTATGAGACAAACGAGACGGTCTCCTGACTGTAAGAGATAACGCATGTCCATGACTATTGGTAGTATATCTGACTTGAGAGCTGTAGGGCGTGGGTTCGATTCCCACTCAGGTCAAACATTTTGTGAATAAACCAATGTTTTTTCTGTGCCTGGGTGTTATGTATGTATGTATGTATTGCAGCGATACAAAGAACTTTACGTAGCAAAACCAAATCCAGGGCATCGCTGCTTCGGCGCTCTTTGCTATAGAGACATTCGCTGGTATCTTTTTATTTTTTCATATAATATATAATAATAAATAATAAATAAATAAATATCGTAGGACTATACACACAGCGCCATCTGGCCCCAAACTAAGCAGAGCTTGTGTGATGGAAGTCAGATAACTGATAGAATACTTTTTTTTTTTTGTAAATACATACTTATAATACATACAGAAATTACAGAACACCCAGACACAGAACAAACATTTGTTTATTCACAAATGTTTGCCCTGAGTGGGAATCGAACCCACGCCCTACAGCTCTCAAGGCAGATGCACTACCAATGAGCCAACGGGGCTGTCAAGAGGCGGGGGTATCTACGTTTGACCAGCAACTCGAATGATAGAAAGTAACGTTGTGGCCGACGATAGAGCGTGTTAATCTAGAAGAAAGCTTTTTTTTACTCTAACCTTAAAACGCCCATATTAGACAGAACTCTTTATTGTGAACACCATAAACAGAAAAAAGTACAGAAAGAAAAGTGCAAAAGAACCTTATGAGCTAGAGCCACAAGTGACAGCCTTATCACTAAGAGCGATCTCTTCCAGGCAACCAAGAATAGAAAAACACGAACAACACATATTTCTTTGTTTCCTATGAACACATAGGAAACACAGAAGCCAACAATGAGTTCCATTCATGAGCTGTAGGCATCGAGAAAGTATCGTTACAGGTTTACATTTGACCACCAACTAGTCTGATGGAAAGTGACGGTGCGGCCGAGGAAAAAGCACTAATAGAAAGCTTTTTTTTCACTTTAGCCTTAAAACACCTATATTGTTCATAGGAAACAAAAAAGTACACAATGAGATCCATTCATGGGCTGTACGAGTGTACCCATCAAGAAAGTAGAGCCAAATCGTTGCTGAGATTCAATCTAACAGCCCTGTAACTTCGCTTCAATATAGATTTAAACCGGACAAACTACTGCTTGGCGGAAGAATATCTGGTGCTGCGGTTGTTCTTATCCAGACGACCTCTTTCTAAGGAATTTTCTACCACCATGTGTATAAAATATTTGACGCACACTGAACTCAAGTAACCAGAGAAAACTTTAGAATTTTATTTTCGAAGGCTTTCCAAAAGAAATTTCTGTCTGATGTCTGATATTTTCTTGACCTGTATATTCCGAACGGTAATTGTTAATTGGTAGAAATATTCACACCATAGTAACGTATACCGTTACTTTGGTGGTATTACTATTAACCTGATAAATCATTTTATGCTCTATCGTAAAAACTAATTAATTTCAACTGTAAATGAAGTATATAGGCCGCTAAACACTGTTAAGTAAATTATATTAAGCGACTAATTATGTATGTATTAAAATCCTGGAAAAACATTCGGGGAACAGGAGACAAAAAAAAAAAAAAAAAGGTGTGTTCCGGCAGCCTCACTTCTATTCCAAGCCAGGTATGCTTTACCGTCTTCGACCACACCGTCACTTAACATCAGGTGAGCTGTGGTCAAACACCTAGCTTGTCAACCATAAAAAAAACCGTCTTATTAGGCCAAATGCTAGATTTGCGTCAAGAAATTGACGCATTTTTGTAACTGTTTTAGTAAATCGTCAATGTTTTTTTTGTAGTTTTACAGGCTGTGTGTTTGACTACAGCTCACCTGATGTTCGGTGTAGTTGAAGATGGTAAACAGCTGGTTCTCAAATGAGGCTGCCGGAACGCACCGATTTGTTTTATTATACTCACTTTATCACTATCACTACATATAAAACAAAGTCGTTCGCCGCGTATATACCTATGTGTGTATGTCTGTTTGTTCGCTATAAACTTAAAAACTACTGAACGGATTATCATGCGTGTTTTACCAATAGGTAGAAGATTTAAATATACACTATTTTTCAAGGTTTTGTGTAAATTAGTGTCGGAAAAAGTTAAGCCAACTGGGAGCATCAATCAGTGCCTAATTTGAGATGTAACAATGCATTATGGGATATTTCTCTTTTATAGATCTAGAAAAAAAGTCCGCGTGGCATATATCTTTTTTTATATACCTTTTAAGGATAATTAGTTTTCCACCTTGATGGTACATACTACATACCCAGCAAAGCGGGCGGGTAATAGCTAGTTGATATACAGGGTGCGACTGAAAGGGCCTACAATATTTTAAGGGGTCCGTTTATGTCCGGTTTCGAATCATATCATGATAATACGACTTAGTCATTATGCAGATACGCTTGTGACTTAATTCAACTGGTAATATCATAGTCATTACTTCAAAATATTTAGTTTTAGACTTTAGAAGAAGAATTCAGATTATTTTTTTAAGTTAACGCGGTCGGTTCGCTTGCCGAAGGGCGTGGGTTCAAACCCCAACAATGAGCAACAATGTCGGTGAAGGAAAACATCGCGAGGTAGCATGGTGGTAGGTTATTTTCTAGCTACCACACTCAAGTTGAAAATCTGCCGCCATGCACCTAACGGTGTGTTCCGACTGCCTCACTTGAGAGCCACTTCTATTCCAAGCTAGGTATGCTTTACCGTCTTCGACCACACCGTCACTTAACATCAGGTCAAACACCTAACTTGTCAACTATAAAAAAAAAGCAGGGATGGTATGATGAGCAGTGAAGGTAAACGTTGGTATGTTTGTGAAGGAGGCCTTTAAACCTTCACCTGGTTCGCATGTCCTAGATACTGTGCGGGTTCCTGTCCCTGCAGTGTCATTGACAGCCCTATATCATGAGTAGTATAATATCTGCTTTAAGAGCTGTAGTGTGTGGGTTCGTTTCCTACCCTGGGCATACATTTTGTGGTATAAATTTAACAAAAAAATGTTTGTTCAGAATTTACGAAAAGTTAATAATTCTCTAATCCTCGCAAAGAAATACTATAATCTATGGTAACCTAACATGTTCCGGTATGAAAAGTATTTCATAAATGTTATTCCAGGTAGTGAAGTTTCATCAAAATTCGTTCAGCCGTTTTTGCGTGATTGAATTACAAATACCCAAACGTACAAACTTTCACATGTATAATATTGGTATCCTTTCTGATATAGCAAAGTGTTTTAAATGTTGATCCACGTAGTAAACTAAATATTATACATACATAATTATGTGTGTCAAATTTCATCCAAATCCGTTCAGCCATTTTTGCGTGATTGAGTAACAAATATACAAACATATAAGTCTGCCTATGGTAAAAATATCCGATCTTGATTAAAATATCTGGAGAATCCATTGTATTTGGTTTCCGAAATATATATACCACTAGTTCGGAGCCAATAATGTACAAAATAAATTAATTTTGAATTTTTTATATTTGAAAAATCCAAACACAAACTTTTACATTTGTAATATAAAAATAAGTAGTAAAATGGACACACAAACATTCATACATAACTGCGAGTTGTCGTTTAGCAATTGAAAACTGAAGATTATCACGTACCTATGTATATGCTAAGAAAAGTCTCTGAAAAGAGAAAAATATAAATATTCCAACGTTTCTACTGTTGCAGATTACGAGATGTTCAAAAGAGATGGTGACCACTTACCATCAAATGTTTGTTAGTAACTCTTCAAGACAAAAAAAATGCTAAGTTAAAAAAAAACCTTTATTTGTTTTAATAAAATGTAAATTAACGTATTTAAGTAACTTAGATCTATCTAGCTTTAATTACTTTATCTTCGATGAAATCAATTTCCTTCTCTTGAACCTTTTTAATTTTATAGCTATTTAAATAGAATTTCATGAAGAGTGCGAAGAAAGAAGTGATAAGACTCATGCAGAAGTAGTGGAAGAATCCTGGTATTGGACATGGAGACAACTTCTGCTGGTAGTGAAGATGGGACACCACTAGAATGAACTGAACCTGAAACCAAAAAGTGTGTCTTAAACTCTTGAGTTAAAATTCAAAAGAGGAGAGGAAGCTAATAAATAACTAAATAAATATCATAGGACATTACACACAGCGCCATCTGACTCCAAACTAAGCAAAGCTTGTGCTACGGAAGACAGATAACTGATAGAATACTTAAATAGTTTTTTTTTTTAAATAAGTACTTACTTGGTACTTATAATAAATACACCCAGACACAGAACAAGCATTTGTTTATATCACAAATGCTTGTCCTGGGTGGGAATCGAACCCACTCCCTTCAGCTCTTGGAGCAGACATACTACCAATGAACCAACAGGGCTGTCATATAGATAGATCTCTTTATTTTGCACACCAAGAGGTAAGTAAAACTAAAGAAATAATTACCCTGTATTTTTTTTTTAATTTCTCTTACACGTATAAACCCTGAATATATTACACTCTATCGGGCTGTCGTGGCAATAATCAGCTAAACAAAAATGTAATTGTTCAACAAAAGGTGCCTATGTACTACCAATACATGGAACTACGTATAGCTTTCAGGTTGTTCTTACCAGTTGAACTTTCGTCAGATGCTTCTTCCACCAGATATACTTGGCATATTTTGGTCCCAGCGATGCGATCCCATAGTAAGCATACATCAGAACATGGACGAAACTGTTTAACATGCCAACTACCTGGAAATGTAATAAAATATATATTTTAATAGATACATACATGGTATGACATTAATTAAAATGTACCTACAGAATTGTAAGTGTACAGAGTTGGATGTACTACGCCGAAAGGGTTGTACTTATAATGAACAATTTATTCTAGAGCTGGTGTTTTTTCTTTAATGGTTGATAAGCTAGGTGTTTGACCACTCATCTGATGTTAAGTGACGGTGTGGTCAAATATGGTAAAACACACCTAGCCTGGAATAGAACTGTCTCTCAAATGAGGCGGCCGGAACACACCGTTACGTGCTTGTTCGACTTGAGAGTGGTAGCTAGCCAGCCGAGGTACTCTAGAGAGTACTCTACCACCATGCTATGGTCTCCTCGCGATGTTTTCTTTCACCGTCAGCTTAAGCTCATTGTTGGGGTTTGAACCCACGTCTTGAAGCAAGTGAACCGACCGCGCTAGCCACTGAGCTATCATCGCTACAAGGTCAGGCGAAGTGGGAAAGGTAAGGAAAACGGAACGTGGTAAGTTAAATGAGTCAACGACACTGTCGAACCTGGACGCGTGACTTTGGTAGATGATACAACAAGAGTGATTCTTTATTAGCTAGGTGTTTGACGACAGCTCACCTGATAATAAGTAACGGAGCGGTCTAAGATGGTAAACACACATGGTCTGGAATGGGAACTGGATCACAAATGAGGCTGCCAGAATACACCTTTAGATGCTTAGGCAAATTTTCAACTTAAGGACCAGCCGAATATTTGAAAGTACCTACTCTTCAATGTTTTGTTTCCTTTACGATGTTTATCTTCACCAGCAGTTCAAGCTCATTGTTGAAATCGCTGGATATTATTGATGCTTATATATCAAGCTGTACCAAAAATACAACCTAAAACCGTGGTTAGACCCTTACTGTCACGACTTGCAATCATTGATGTGATGGCAGACAGCGAAGCTTATATCATATCATACAATCGAAGCATGCACAGCCACGATTATTACCGCTGCTGTAGTTGCGTCTATGTCCTACCATATAGATGATTTATACTGATGTCGATGACTTTGAGCTTACCACAAAATGATCACAAGGATGGTGCACGAAATGAAGCCACGTCCACGTTACCATAGTAACATGGTGGTAGAGATGGAGGAACGTCACTTGGTTGTCCTTCATTCGGAGCACGAAGAATACCGTATCAAGCAGATCTAAATGCTTGGCAATAAAGTATGGATATATATCGTTAATAACCTGAAATCATGAAACAAATGAGCAAAACAATAAAGCAACATCTCAAAACAAAATGGATTGTTTTAAAACAAAAGGCAGTGGTAAAACGCCTGAATTTATTTTCATAGCAAAATGTAACAAGCAAAATAAAATAAGAGTCAAAGTTGAACGCTTCACCAAAACAACCGCAATTGCGTTTGTGTCTTTGCTAACGCATTAATAGTAGGCGCTTACTAACCCATTTTTTTAGCTATAAAACGAAGGAAACGAAACGAAACGAACGAAGTTTATGTATGTTATTTATGTACGAAAGGCGCGCTAGGAGGTTGAAAGGCAATGACATTTTATTATACGACTTGGCACCCCCTGCACCTTTTTACTATCGGACGGCCAGACAAACGCGACCAAATCGTCAACCGTAAATCGTGGGCATCCTTTATTCGCACAGCAAGGATGTAGAACTCTGCCGGAGTCTATGTTTCCCAAAAAGTACAATAAAGGTGTCTACAAATCAAAAATATGCAGGTTCCTTCTAGGGGCGCGTGTTCATCATAAACCACATTGTTGCTTACCATCAGGCAGGATGTGGTCAAATGCGAACTCGGTATTAACGACTAAACGTCAAAATAAAAACCTAAGCTATTTTATTTATTTACTTGTAGTAGGTACTTATTATTGTATGCTAGAAATAGGCACTAGCTATAGGACCTAAAAATATATTATTTATAAAATAATAGTGTATTTAGCGGACTAATAAAGAACTTCTTTTTGTTATAGAACAACCAAAAAACAATTGAAGCTCGTTCATTCATTCATTTAAATTGAAGTTGATTCTTTATGATATTTTTGTTTCGCTTGGCTTCTTTTTTCCTATCTCAATTTATTATACAACTAATACGATTAGACTATAGTAAAATGTATTTACCTCTTGCAGATCAGCTCCACGAGGACATCTTGTAGTAATCACGTTAAAATCATAAATGTATTTTAGATACTGTAAGAAAATTAAAAGCAAATCACTGACGTGTTACATGGGTAGCTTCTACTGTAAAAAATAGGTAATTTTAGTAAGTAGATATTTTTTTTTATAGTTGACAGGCTAGATGTTTGACCACACCTCATCTGGTGTGGTCGAAGATGGTAAAGCACACCTAACCTGGAATGGAGCCTAGATGGTACAAAACCACTTGTTGTTTTGCTAATCAAAGTTGTATGGATCACTGTTATGTACGTTATCTCTTGCTATCAGGAGAGCGTCTCATTCGTCTTGTTACTTTTACATATATCGTCACTCCATCGAGTCTCAGGGCGTCCTTTTTTTAAAATGTAAAAGTAATGAGACAAACGAGACGCTCTTCTGATAGCATAGCAAGAGATAACGCTTGTCCATCTTTGTTTTGCATTTTATTTATTTAATATAGCTTCCATCCACTGCCAGCTATCGTAGGACAGCTGGCAGAGTTAGTTTTAAATATACTATTTTAATACTCACAATTAGAACCAGGTAAAGTGAGAAGACTACTTGGAATGCGTTATAAAATAGTAGAATATTTTTCAGTTGGAACGAAGGTCTTGTCTTCATGTAAGACGGTAAAATTCTTCTGACTAAGAGTAAATAAATGGAAATAACCAGCGCAAGCCCTGAGAGGGTCTGTGGCAAACTCCATGTTTGGATAGGCTCTGGAAAAACATTCATCATCCGTTAACAGTAATTATACATATTTTCAAATTTGAGTATAATTTTATTTTATTTTGTAATTTGTATTTTTTGGCTCTTCCGTCTCAACAGGTTGCTAACCCCTAGATTATACAATTAATTAATTATGGAATCACATTGCTCGACATTGCTTTGCTTTTACGGGTGTAGAAAGTAACATTTAATTATAAAATTTAGTTATATTAATAAAACTTATAAGTATACGACAATGTTTGTAACGATGATAGCTCAGTGCTTAGCGCGGTCGGTTCACACGCCGAGGGGCATGAATTTAAATCCCAACAATGAGCTCGAGCTGCCGGTGAAGGAAACCATCGTGAAGAAACCGTATCATGGTGGGTGCTTTGTAGCTAGCCAGCCGAGTACTAGAAAACCTCACGTCGAAAAAGTTTAATTCCAGCCTAGGTGAGTTCATGTGTTTATCATGCAATAAAATATTGACTACTAGCTGCGCCTCGCAGTTTTACCCGCTACATGTTTTCGGGATAAAAAGTAGCCTATGTATTAATACAGGGTCTCAGCTACCTCCATACTAAATTTCATCCAAATCCGTTTAGTAGTTTCTGCGTGAAAGAGCCACCCATCCATCCATCCATACTTTTACATTTAAAATATTAGTGGGATTGAGTATGATCTGCAACTACAAAGACTCTTAATATTATGAAACTTACGATATTTTAGATAAATTTCACTATCGACACCAAAATCTTCGTGAACAGCTTCCATTTTCTTTAATGTTTCACTAAAATTCTAAAAAAACATTTCTCTTGTTATTTTCACTAATCTCTGAATGAGAATGCAATATGCGATGTAAGAAGCAGGTAAGTGACTAGAAAAGTTCATTCATTAAATGTATCGGTTACACACCTCTAAGTAAACATCCGTACATTGTAAACCGGTGGATAACAGATAGTTATTATATACATTTGATATACCGTGACATTTGTACCTAACCGGCTAGAATTTTGCAAATTTATTTGAAATTGCTACTCATTGCATTTTTGGTCATTTTATGACCACTTAATTCAATCCTATTACTTTATTTTATTAATTCTTCTTAACTACTGCTTGAATTAATCTTGTTGTTTTACACATATAAAAGGGAAACCTAAATCTGTTCACCTCTGTTAATTATTGTGACTGTATCCTGTTTTGTGTAATATAATTAAATAAATAGATAAATAAATATAGCTTAGTTACCAGGTAGCCCTATTCACCCATACTAAGTCACCTGTCACTAAGTCACTAATTCACCTGATGTTAAGTGAAGGTGTGGCCGAAGATGGTAAAACACGCCTACCCTGGAATGGAACTGGTTCTCAACACACCTAGCCTGGAAAAACTTTATGTAAAGTTTATTAGTAAGACACCTTATGACTTACTCTCATAGATTGAATAGCGACCAATAACTAAACATTTTTTTATTTAACATATATCGTTAATCAATGGTGGTGGAACCGTGTTTTAGTTTAATTAAAATAATTGATTTATTTATGAATTACACTTTGTATTCAAACATCGCTCTCGATGCATTGAAACAATGTTGATTTGTTTATGTATTGTTGGTCATTGTTATTTTCGTTTATGCTGAGGAAAGGTCCTCTTTCTATTATTAACACACTTTTCTTAGTTTCACATGTATCTAACAATCTATTACTGTTAACAAATTGTTACTTACAATGTAACAATACCTAACATCAAATTTTGGAAAAAAAGACAAATTTTTGATGTTTTTTTTAACCTGCTTCTAATTGTTGTATCGAAATGAAACTTTGCATGTATCTATGGACATAATATAATTTGGTATCTTGCAGCTGATTTGATGATGGAACCAGGAGGTGAATAGTAGAACTCTTTTGTAGGTTCTAGTAAACCCCTTGAGTTTGGTGTTATAGGATTCGTTTTTATGAGTCTGTACATTGTCTATATATTGTACTTCGTGTCGAGGGTCTGATGATGGAGCTAGGGCTAGTAAACCTCCAAGTTTGGGGTCATAGGATCGTTTTGAAGAGTCCAATTATAATATTATAGGAATATATTATTCTCTTTGATTTTAGCATCGCAGTTTATGCATTTGCCTGTGTTAAGTTATTTTCAAGTATTTGCTGAAAATCATGTTATGCTGTTGTAGTGGATAATTTAAAAGTAAAATAAATATTCAAGAACTTTTACACAGTTCTATCGCCCTAAACTAAACAAAGGTACTATAGGTATGTACTGGTATATAGATTGCTTAGGAAAGAAACTCTATTTTTAAGCATAAACACTGGAAAAACACGTATGAAAAATAATACCATGCAATGACATGATGTTTTCGCATTCTCATCAAAACTCAAAAGTCCTCTGTACAGAAGACTAGCAAATGTTTATTTCAACTAATAATTAATTGTATAGGTAACACAATATGAATATCGACAATAAAAACCACCTGGTGAAATTATGATAGCAAAAGCGTCAGAGACTTTATGATATTATTGTTATAGTATATGTGCAGGCGTTTCACGCTATAACAGTTCATTAGGTTCAAGTAAAATTTACAATGTAATGCAATACTACAATTTATTAGTTACAAATCATATTTCCTCACATGTCTAAAATTACATTAACGATTCACTTGGTCGATGATCTCCTTGGCAGGAGGTCGCTTAGGTAGGTACTACTGTCAGTGCCAAATATTCTGCCGCCAAGCTGTATATTAAAGTATGCCGGTTTCAAGGGGCCTAACTTAACCGAACCATCGAAAGTCTCAAAATAGTGACGTCCAAAGCAACGAAACCCTAGACTTTGTTTTGCTAGGTACTCAAAGTTTTGTGTATCGCTGCTATGGTTTTGGGCATGCATATTAGATACCATTAGGAGAGCACACCTATGTGCTTTGCCATTTTTGACCACACTTAACATCAGGTGAGCTATAGTCAAATACCTAGTGTACAAGCAGTAGTGTGTAAACATTACTGTGTTCCCGTTTGAAGGGTACTGCAGCTAGCGAAATTACTGGGCTGTTGCGACTAACCATCGAAATTCTCAAAGTAATGAGTGCCAAAGCAGTGATGCCCTGGACTTGGTTTAGTTACTCAAAGTTCTG
Organism: Biston betularia; assembly: GCA_905404145.2. Classification (NCBI taxonomy): domain Eukaryota; kingdom Metazoa; phylum Arthropoda; class Insecta; order Lepidoptera; family Geometridae; genus Biston; species Biston betularia. Next base: position 2,002,830 of record FR989868.1, read on the forward strand.
TGTATCGCCGCAATGGTCATGGACAGGCGTTATCTCTTACCATCAGAAGAGCCTCTCGTTCGTCTCATTAAAAAAAACCCATAAAATAAATCCTAAGGCAGCATTCACAGAATACATTTATCTTAGAACAAGTCTATGTAAGATCAAGTAAGTGCAAGGAGTTTTCAATGTAACATTGAAAGCAGTTGTTGACATTTGCCACCCTCTCGCTATCAGCCCATAGAATTGGTCAGTTTCATCACGCCACCTTGACCAGCCGGTGACAAAAGATTGCTCACATTTATTTTCATTTCATATCACACTCGGTAATAACATCGTCATTGTAAATGTAAAAGTTTGTATATAACATAATGTATACGTGTTCATTTTAGAAATTAGACATTTATTCATTTTCATCTTGTAATCATATTATTTTACTAGCGTACGCATCGCAGTTTCACCCGCGAAGTTCCCGTTCCCGTGGGAATACAGGGATCCCAACGGTGAAAGAATTTTTGAAATCGATCCAATAGTTTCAGAGCCTATTCATTACAAACAAATACAATCAAATCATTCCTCTTTATTAATAGTATAGATTATAGTATAGACTATTTTATTACGATAAGTAAAATTAGGTACCTACTCATGTTTAATGAAGTGCTAATTCTAAGTGAGTTGTAGTGCACATTATTTTCATTTTACTTTTGTGGTAAAACTATTTAGCAAGAGATCTTCTCGGTAGGTACCACCGCAGTACCATATATTCTGCTACCAAGCAGTATTATGTAAACTACTGTGTTTCGGTTGAAAGGGTACCTACTGCATCTAGCGAAATTACAGGGCTGTTGAGACTGATCATCCAGTCTCAAAGTAATGAGCGACATAGCAGCGATGCTCTAGACTTTTTTTTTGTCATGGACGGGCTCTATCTCTTACTATCTGGAGAGCGTCACATTCGTCTCATTACTTTTCCATAAAATTAACATTATTTTGATGTTTTTGTTGTGCGTTTCTATTTATTTTAATAATCTGAATCTTCCGCATGACTTTTCACAAATGAGACTTTCAAACGAAGACCAAATATTTTGATTTTTTCCCCATGTTAAGCAACAAGGTTGAAAATAGCTCGAAGGACAGAAACCCACGCTCGATATTGCACTGCGCTCTCTAATTTCAGTATAAGCAACGTCATACGCAATTTCTTACTTGCGAGACACGTGTTGTTACGGTGAGTTCTTCATGATAAGTGAGCGCGAGCGTGACAAACCGTCACGCTTGGCGCGCTTGACAAACCGTCACGCTTGGCGCGCTTAACAATTATTTTATTTTCCTCATTTTTGGTTTCGTACTTTGTGCATGCTGCACATGTTCAAGTGACTCTTGAAGAATTAAGTTGAAAATGTTTTAATTACAGTCAAGATTGGTACATCCCCTGGTAAAATGGACGTGAAATTACTAGAAGTTTCAACAAAATTTTGGCAACACTAAAACACATGTTTCACACACACTTACTTTCTCACACTCGTGCTTCTAACTCAGCACTCTATGATTATAAAACCATAATTAAACATACAGACTCGTAAAAAACAAGTTTTAGAAATAAATATAATGCAGCGATATGCATTGTCCACGTTCCTGCTAAAACTCACGTTTGCTTATTAGCGTCTAGCATAAATAAACGTAGGTACATTTTTTTGTAATACATCCCATACATTCTAGAATAATCAAAATTCATGAGAGGAACCGTGTGCCGTGGCAAGTATTAAGTGTAATAAATAGTATCTAAAATAGAAATTGCAAAGTCACAAGCCTTAGGGCAAATCAATATTTGACGGACAAGTGCGAAATTTTGATAGCAAATTAAAATTAAAAAATAATAATACTACAATAAAGATAGATGTCAGACTCAGGGCCAATAGTTCAAGGTTGATAGATTTTTAATTTACTTTTGGATAGTTCATAGCAATTTATCTGGTCTAGATTTATGTATAAACCGATTGCTTGATCATTAGCGTTGGCTCAAAATAACTGAGTGTCATTACTTTGAGCTTCAAGTATAAAGCTTAAGCAAGTCATGGGTGTTTGAAATGTATCCTGAATTTACCTTCCATCGAATGTAAACCATAACGATACCCTGTACTTCGTAAGCACCGTTGCAATGGTCATAGAGAGGTAACCGAAACGCCCTCCTGATGGTAAGATATAATTTTATAACTTACCATCAGGAGGGCGTTTCGGTTGTCGCATTGTTTTGAGGTAAAAAATAACAATCTAAAGTACTCATTTTACATAAATTTAATTATTTACTAATTGCACTCAGCCAGTGTTTATGTATCTTCTACTGCGTGCTTCAGAACTGAGATAAGATCTTGGCTGCAAGACTCCTTAAATTAATATGACGATGACGAGTATTTTAAACTAAAAACTTTTTGAATTACTAGTAACTATGATTCTTTTGACATTTTATTCTATTGACATTTTTGTGTTTTACTCATTGACATCATGACATGTTATTAGTATTTTTGACATATTTGAACTTTTAACTTTGGTGCTATCGATAAAATATTTCAGTTTGCACGGAATCTTTGAAAAAGTTCATTTTGTTTCTATTTTAACTATGTTTTGACTAACCATTAAAAATGTATATTCTGCTAATCTATCTAGCGCATATTCAGTGAGTAGTACCTTAAGTTTAGAAACTACTCTAGTTAGCTCGAATATGTATGTTTTGCGTAATCTGTTGCGTAGTAATAGGTGCATTTTGCAAAACACGTACAATACATTTTGAAGTAATAACAACATAAACATTAATAAATCTAAAAATATTTTTACTGTCGCAAAATATTTTTTTCATTAGCTGTACTGCAAAATATCCATCTATTTGATGTCTCTATTTGTTTGTGGTATAAAACAAACGTTTGATTTGTATGTATTAACAAAAAAAGAGTATTCTATCAGTTATCTGATTTCCATAATACAAGCTTTGCTTAGTTTGGGGTCAGAAGGTGCTGTGTGTAATGTCCTACGATATTTATTTATTGAACTCACGCGCAAAACCGGGCGGCAAGTTCAATATAATTACACAAGCAAAAATTTAAAACGCATATATTAAAAATGAGTTATCAACAACAGTTAAGTTTTATCATTTTATCTTTGTTTAGTTACAGTACAAAAAATTGATTTAAATTTAGCATAAAAAGATTTGCGATTTTCCCACAGAATATCTGTGTGGATCTTTTAAACAAAACTGCGTTCTTCGTGATCAAACTATGTTATACTAGCTGCGCCCCGCGGTGTTACCCGCTACAGGTTTTCGTGATAAAAAGTAGTGTGTTAATCCAAGATGTTAGGCTACCTTCATACCAAATTTCAGCCAAATTAGTTCAGTAGTTTATGCGAGAAAGAGTAACAAACATCCATACATCCATGCATCCAAACTTTCACATTTATAATATTAGTGGGATTGTGGATGTTCTATACTTCATCACCTATAGCTATGCTGCCTGAGTCTATAGTGAGTTTCCTCGCCCAAAGCACCAGCCACGCAATCTGCGACCATATTAGTTCCAGTTGCACCAAAGACATTAAGGACTGTAAGTAGGTACAAGCATTATGTTTCGAAGGTTCAATGATGATGACCAGATCTGATTGGGTATTTTTATGCAAGAAAGTGATGAAACCGTTAAATATTAAAATATGCCTAATACACCATTCGAAGAAAATGACAAATCTCTGACAATTTAATGTTCAAAGTTTTTTGGTAACAAGATTGTAATGGGCAACAAGTACAATTTTTACAAAAAACACGACTTCAGCTAAATCACATTGTTTTATTTATAAAACAAAACTAAATAACTTTTTTTTTTAAATTAATTTATTTATTAAGGAGCTCCGATACCTGTGGATTGTGGTTTGAATTATTCCGTATGTAGTGACCGTAAACACCAGTGAAAAGTCGCAGGGAAGCATGAGCAATTTCGTTTACTTCAGTGACATATGTTTTCTAGTTATTTTGGTTTAAAAATTAAACTACTGAACTGATTTTGGTGAAATTTCTATGACACTAACCAGAAAATACACCTTTTCAAACAAAAATATGATTTTCTAAACCAGTTCATAAATTTTGACAGCCCCGTTGGCTCATTGGTAGTAAGTATATCTGCCTTGGCGTGGGTTCGATTCCCACTCAGGGCAAACATTTTGTGAATAAACAAATGTTTGTTCTGTGTCTGGGTGTTCTGTACGTATTTACAAACAAAAAAAGTATTTATGTATTCTATCAGTTATCTGACTTCCATGACACGAGCTCTGCTTAGTTTGGGGTCAGATGGCGCTGTGTGTATAGTCAAAAAAAATGACGGAGTTCTGAGGTAACAAACATTCATAAAATATATGTAATACTAAATGTATTGAAAACTTCTTTTTTAAAATAAGCAAAAACGTATAAATGAATTCTTTTAATACCTTTGTTTACTATATTCTGCCTCCTCGTTTTTCCAGGGGTGTGTAGTGTACCATCTAGGACGCCCGGCTCTCCGGGCCCTCCTAAAGAAATTTTGCAAGGAGAATCATAGAGGGCAGTTTATTACATTAAGTTAATTACTAAGATCGGACTCATGTCCGAAAATTTTCCTAAATCCATCGAAAAGCTCAAACGCCCTTGCAAGGCACAATCACTGCAGTATTAAGACATAGGGTTGTGCAATCGGCACGGCTGCGCTCGCGCAGCTCTCAGTACGCGACCGGCGGCCGCGCGATTTGTGCCACTCCTGCGAAGTGACCTCCACGACCTTGGGGTGAGTGGCCTTGACCTCAACCTTCAGGTCGATATTTTAACTACATCAATTGTCTTATTTTAATAAAATCATTAAATATATTTCTCGGTTAATTTAGCTATATTAAATTACATATTTACATTCTGAATCAATTCGCTGTCACTTCACATCAGGTGAGCTGTGGTCGAACACCTATCTTGTCAAACAAAAAAAAAGTTATCATTTCTAAAGTTGTCAAGCTCTTAAACTCGTTTAACATTCCTTTCATAATAGAAAAAAAACTGATATACTGATAATGATTGTCTCTATTTTACACAATTTTAGGAACGTAAACCTTAATTTTGTGAAAGTTTATAATACTGAAAACATCAGGACTAGAATAATTTGAGCCCTGATGTTTTAAAAGATTCTAAGGATTGTCTTGGAATTCAAAGGAATATCTTGGTCTAATTTATACCGATATTTAAAACCTACGAATTCAACGTATTTTTTTAAGACCACCAAAGAAAATATAATGACGACCTTTTCATGATTCTGTTTTTCCGTAAGATAAATGTACCTATACTTATTATTGTTTGTTAGTCAACAAAGTTTTTTTATTATTGCTTTTCTTAAAACTAGTGAAAATTTGAAATTTATTTTGAACTCGATATTAGATTTGATCGATTCGATATCGATTTTTTTTCGACTCTGAAATGCCTCGATTATATATTCGATATTGCACATCACTTATTTAGTATACTTAGTAACTACATCTGCTTTGAAAAAGACAACATAAATATTAATACTAATAATAGAAAGAAATAGAGAAAGTTTTTATTTTGTAACACAAAAAAAACAATCAATTTTTTTTATCTACAAAACAACATCAAACAGAAAAACGACAACATAAATATTGATACTAATAATAGAAAGAAAGAAAGTTTTTATTTTGTAACACAAATCCCAAAAAAAAACAAGCAGAGACAAATAAGGGACAGTAAAAATAAATAATAAAAGCAAGAAGAGCAGTAATAGATAATTTATTTAATCTATGAAATACTTAACAATTAACAATAATACTCAAAAACTATCCACCGAGGTTACAATACCGAAAAAAACAAAATATCAGAATCAGAAAATAGGTATCCAAGTATTAGGTAGTTGTTTTAAATATTTGTAGCCTTGATTAAAAGTTATATTATGTTGAAAAAACCTTTTGTGATCCTTTTCCGTTTTCATTGATGATAAGATAATTTATGAAAGATTGTGTTTTTTTTACTGAAACGATTTCACCTAACAATAACAAACTTTCAGTTCATTGACACAGGAAGTTGATATTTTATATTATTTTGAAGTAGGTGATTTGCACACAGATGATTATAAGTACTAGTCTTTAGTTAGTTGACCGCCCTGTTGATAGTGTGTTTGCTCCAAGAGCTGAAGGGCGTAGGTTTCGTTCACAGGACAAACTTTGTGGTATAAACAAATGTTTGTTCTGTGTGTGGGTGTTCTGTATTTATTAAAAGTATGTATTTACAAAAAAAGGATTTAAGTATTCTATCAGTTATCTGACCACCATAGTACAAGCTTTGCTTAGTTTGGGGTCAGATGGCGCTGTGTGTAATTAAATTGTGTTTTATTGTTTTATGTTCTATTCCAGGCTAGGTGTGCTTTGCCATCATTGACCACACCGTTACTTAACATCAGGTGAGCTGTGGTCAAACACCTAGCCTTTCAACAGTAAAAAAAATACGTTAGCTTTTCAGTATAAAAATATATCTGGAAACTGGAAAACACTTTTTGTCCGGCCAAAACGAATCCAACCATTTTTTTTATCTACTCTGTGTTAAATAAACTTGTATTACTTAGTCCTTTTTCTTCTTCTAAGTTAAATCACACCACAGTCTCAATGTTAAGTTAAAAATTAAGTGAAACTATCACGAAGTTCTGAAAGTAGATTACACAAAAAAACCTTTTATTAGTTTTAATTCTAACCAAATAATTGTAAGACCCGATCAGATAATAAGTATTGTTTCACGATATTGCGTAAAAACATGAAATGAATAATTATGTAAAAGTGTAAACGGTAATTTGAATTTGAATTTATCGAAATTTATTACTATCTCGTTTTTTATAACCACGAGTTTAAACGAGTACTCGAGTATAAATCGAATTACGTAACTTCTGATGTAATGTTACAGTTGATTGTATTTGTTTCAGCCTAAACATAAAAATTACTTGTTTTTTTTGCACAACTGCCTTAAATAAGGAGTGTAACGTTTTCAGTACGTTAGTTATTTTCAAGTCGCGAGTGAATCGGTTTCTTCTAGGCGAGCGTGCTCCACCGTAGCCCGCATCTTCGCTTAGCATCAGGCGGGATGGCGGTCAAACGCAAGCCAATCTACCATAAAAAAAACCATACCTTTTGAATGCCTGGACAGATTTATTTTAATTACCCTTTTATAGTTGATAAGGTGTATGACCACAGCTCACCTGATATTAAATGATAGTGTGATCGGTAATGGTAGTCAGGAATAAGAACTGATAGCCTAACATGTCGATTTACTAGATTTATTACAGCAAAATATATAGAAATTGGGACATCGCAACGCCTCTGGCGGGATAAATTTGAAACTGCCCATCTTTACAAATTTGCCTCTCGTTTATTTACAACTAAATTCTATACTAGAACATGCTTGGTAGTAAAAAATCGTCATCTTTTTTTGTTGATTATTATAAAATATTTCTGGTGGATAACCCTGGTCACTGCACGACCGAGGTTATCAAATAAGGCTTCTAATGAGTTTTGATGCAATTAAGGCAAACATAATGGTTTCTGTCACGTATCACTGGGACAATAACAAACCGACTCGAGGGCTACCTACTTATCATAAAAACATATCACCTTTGAATAATGACAATTGAAGTTTACAACTGTAATCATGCCATATTAGCACATGATTATGATACATATAGTGACAAGTCTTCGATCAACTCTGTTACGGATGTTTATGCAAAAATTGAAGTAGATTGGACCAAGGCATCACGTCGTCCCATACAAATTTTGCCCCCGTTTTTCAACCCCTTAGGGATAGAATTTCTGAAAATCTTTATCGGATGCCTACGTCACACAAAAAACACACCCTCCAAGTTTCAGGTCTCTACAATCAGAAGTTTAGGCTGTGCGTTGATCCGTCAGTCAGTCATTCAGGACAAAGCGTTTTATATGTATAGAAGATTATAATAGGCCTCATAACTAACTGCAACTGGGCTTTGTAACTGTTTGTCTCTATTTGTTGTTATTTTTGTTTTCTTTTTTTTGGTTACAAAATAAAATTATTTTCTTTCTTTCTTTCTTTATAACCGGTCATTGCAACTTGAATAGTCACCTCTTTAAACTAGGAGCCACGGATAGTCCGCTATGTCGTGGCTGCTTGCAAGAGAATGAAACTGTAGAGCATGTGCTTTTGCATTGCGAAGCCACAGAAGGCACTAGAATTGCTACTAGGCTGCATGAAGCTGCTTCGCCATCATTCATGTCATCGTCGTTGAACTTTCCACCCAACTCACTGGAGCTACTATGCCAGCGGCCCAGAGCCTCGCTCCGATATTTCAAGGAGCTGGGTTGGCTTGGGTAGACCCTGGCAGGGGGAAATGCACAGTACACCCCAAGCGGGACGTCAGTGCAGGACCTATCGCCCCCACTTTGAATAAGAATAAGATTATAATAATTGAGTTATGTTTTTTTAACCGTAAATATATTTTAAAGGAAACATTTTGAGTACCGAACTTTTTTTTTTTAGTTTTATTGTAGTGCTTTATTTCATTAGAAGTTATTTACAAGTTATTTTAACTTCGATTGGAACTTGGTCTAGATTTTATTGGAAAATGACTAATGTGTTTTTGTAGCATTGATAATTATTTTGATGTAATCAATTTGAGTGCCGAACTGTTTTATTTGTTATAGTTTCAAGGTTGGTTACTACATTATTAGAAGCTTTTATAAGTTATTTTAACTTCGTTTGGAACTTGGTCTAGATTTTATTTGAAAATGTATATATTTGTTTATACATATAGTACCAGAGTTTTTTTTTAATTGTTTGACTGGCTAGGTGTTTGACCACAGCTCACCTGATGTTAAGTGAAGGTGAGTTATGTTATGGTTGCATACAGGGTGCTAAATACATTGCTAAATCATTAAGCGCTATTAATAAAATAAGTGGGAAGTTATTTTTGTTTCAACATCTTTAAGCCATTGAACTCAGTCTAGATTTTATCTAAAAAAATGATTAATTATATCGCATCCTATTCAAACTTAAGTTGAATGACCTACAGGTTATACTTGAACACTAATATTAATCTTGCTTGCAGTTCAAGAGCGATGCAATGCTATTTTAGTAGGAAACTATTTATTCGTAATCGATCAATCGAATTTTTTAAATTGCATTAATAATTAAATTTACATTTTTTGTTTTGCATTGGATTGTATTTTTTTTAATGCGAAAATGTGACAAACTGGTGGTGATGTTAAGTGATCACCGCCAAAATATATCGATATCTGAATTGCGAGAATTGAGTTGGTTGAGTAGTATGAATGCGACGGTCGGAGCAAAATATATCGATATCTAGATCGTGAGAGTTGAGTAGAGTGAATGTGCCGGTCGGGACAAAATATATCGATATCTGGATCGCGAGAATAGAGTTGGTTGAGTAGTGTGAATGCGACGGTCAGGACAAAATATATCGATATCTGGATCGCGAGAATTGAGTTGGTTGAATAGTGTTACCATTTAATGCGAAGAAGAAACAAAAACATAGTCATACTTACCCTATATGCAACCTAATGAATAGCCAACCTCTACCTGACGAAAAATACAATGCGCGAAAGCGAGACAAAATATAAACTACTTAGATTTTAGAAGGCAATTAGTTTTAAGCTAGTTTTCGATTTAAAACTAGTTTTTCGACTTCCATGTGATGAAAACCTGAATGCGCAAAAAATATTAAAACAACGCTTAAAATGTTAAGATAGATGTATCGTAAATGAGGAGTTGCATGCAACTTCGAGATAACACTACATAATAAAACAGCAGTATTCGATTGGCGCAATACTATTTTGGATCTTTTTTGTTCGTGTAGCTATCGTAACACTTACTTTGTGTAACGAGTGCTTAATCATTTTTGAATAGCGAGCTATGTAGACTGACTTTAGGTCTTATTACGTCTACTAGTGTTTCCAAATTGTGATTTGGCTTCTAGGCATCAAAATAATAACGTGAACCTAAAAGAAATCTCTACTGTTATAAAGAGGAAGGATTTGAATGTTTGTTTGTATTGATTTCAAAAATTCTTTTACCGTTGGGAAGCTTCATAGGTCAAACACACACTTCTTTTTTAGTTTCACCGCAGTCGGATAATAATTTTAAAACGTTTAACGAAACTTATTGCAAGTTTGAGTAAACAAAGTCCAGGGTATCATTTTTTTTTGTTCTGAACAGTGCATATGATTTTAAACATGTACTAGATAGAGTCTAAAGTCCAGTCTAGCTACTAAAGTAGGAAAAGTCGGCATTCCATAAAATATCCGGTCGTCCAACGCTGCGGTTTCGCAAGCGATGTCGCAAACGTGGACACCGGTCGCGAATGAAGGTTATCCTACTATATTTGCTTTTATATTTTGTAATTCAAGTGATAATTGGATATTTAAATACAATTTATACAACTATTTTAAAATCGAATAACAAAAAAAATTATAGACAAGTAACTAATACATAATGTTGGTGCAAACAAATGGAATATGAAAAATGTGGATGAGTGAGTGTATGGGTGTGTGCGTGAATTCGTACTACCAACACTTTTTTCTTTGGTTTTGGCGTCGCGTTTTAGCATTTGCCAGTGTCAAGTATTTATATATTTTCAAGTTTCAAAAGTTCAATAAGTGTCCTCGTACCTAAAGTTATAGTCAAAGTCCAGCCATGCTTTAGTAAAGTAGTGGTGACTTTGCTATAAAGCTGCGATGGAGTTTTGGAAGCAACACAAAAAGTCATGTTTCATTATATCATTTTCCCACACTCGCGCTTGAGATTCGGCACTTTATGAATAAAATACCACCATTTTTATGCATAAACAATGAACTAAACACTAGTTTTAGAAAAAAATTCAACGAGGCGACACGACTCTTTCCGCGTTCCCGCTAAAACTCCGCACTACACTTAATACTATTAGTTGATTTATGGATTATGGCCGTCCATTTGTTGTTGCCAACCGCGCCTTCAAACCACTTAGTTCCGACTATTGTCATTCCAATAAGCTTTTTAGGTAAGCCGATGTCACATGTTTGTTAAGTAGACATTTCGTCGCCACTTGTTTCAATACTCATCGTTAGCAAATGGTTGCTAACAAACTGCTGTTTGAACTCAATACTAACAGCACGTGCAAGCGCTTTGTCCCCCTAGCGATGAATATAAAACTAGCTACACCCCCGGTGTTACCCGTTACATATTTTCGGGATACAAAGTAGCCTATGTGTTAATCCAGGGTCTCAGCTACCTCCATACCAAAACTCCAAACAAATCCGTTTAGTAGTTTCTTCGTGAAAGAGTAACTAATGTCCATCCATCCATACTTTCACATTTATACTGCCATCATAAGGAAAAAAGACGTACCTATCTGATTTTTTTTCCGTTTTAGTCTTTTTTACTACTGATTTCCATGATGTATACCTATACTTATACCTATTTTGTAACTGTTTGTCTCTATTTGTTGCTATCTTTGTTTTTTTTTGTATTGTTACAAAATACAATTATTTTCTTTCTTTCTTTCTTTCTATATAACTGAATTATGAAAAAAAATTCAGATACGTCCTTTGTCCTTATGACGGCAGTATGATAGTTGTAGGATAGTAGGATATTACAGCCTATCATTATAAGGTGCTTTAGTCGACTAAAATATGACGCAGTTCGAAAAGTAATTTATTTTTTTCTCAAAAAAAGATTTCCGAACTGTCCCTGCTTTTATATGCCCCACTGCTGGGCGAGGACTTCTGCTCACTGTGAGATGGGTAAAGCCAAGTCAACCACGCTGGTCAAGTGCGGGTTGGCAGACTCCACACATCTTTGAGAACACTTTTTATGAACTCTCGGACAGGTAGGTTTCCTCGCGATTATAATAACATATAACATTCGAATGGTTTCAACGACCTTCATTCATCAATCAAGCTCTGAGAACTATTTGGTCAAATAATTGCAATGGCAGCATTGACCGCGCCCTCACACCAAGGTCTAGTTGCCAAACTGGTGCAAACATTGGCACCAACCATCCAAGCATTCGCAAATAATGTTGAAAGATAAGCATGAAAAATGCAATGTCAGAGGTCAATTAATTACGATTAATAATTATGATTTTTAGTAAATACCTTTTGATAGTCAATTTGTTGCAGTGCTTTCGTCGTTCAGTTTATTGCAATTTTAAATCGATGCGTATTAAATTATGCCCGACTGAACTTGACTTTGTATAACAATGCCGATTCCTTCTTACCTCAACTTTGGTTAAGGAGATTTTTAGCTAGATTGCGGGAGCAGGGCTACTTAAGTTATACTCGTAATCTTATTTCTAAATAGTACAAAACAAAGTCCAACACAAAAGTAAACCAAGAAACAGATTTTAATACGATTTCACTGTAATTTAAATTTATATGTATATATTTTTTATTATACTGTAGAGTTTAGATAGGCGTTTGACCGCCATCTCGCCTGATGTTAAGCGTAGATGAGGTCTACGATGGAACACGTTCACCTAGATAAAACTAATTCACTCGCGATTTGAAGGCACCCAGATTGTATTTATCAGGGAACATCCACTCGGGTAGCAAATTCCATTGTTTAGCGGTTCGTACAATGAAAGTAAATTCAAAGCGTTTAATATTCTGATTATTATCCAATATCTACTATGAAGTGTTGCCGCTTTTTAAAAGCTTCTGGCTATCCGATAAAATAATGGGCAGGGTGGAATTAGGCCATGCAGATCTGAATCGCACTCTCCAAAGTGTATCCGATAGAAAACTTACAGACATGCAATTATAATAATTATGTTTGTATAGAAAGTTTTTACATACAATTCATTCTAATTTAACTTTTATGTAAATAAAGAAATTAAATATTTTATAATTACGTCCTCTAAATAAACTGCACCCATTCAAAGCCGGGGTGGATCGCTAGTATAGAAATAAGCGGATCATAATCCTACATAGAATATCTTCACTTGTGAGCCTTATAAACAAAATATTTTTTTCGTAAATAAGGAAAAAGGAGTGTAATTTTGTAAAAAAGAAGAAATTGGTTCCGATCAAACGCCCGAATTACAACCACTCGTTATTTCCTACTTTTCAAGTCTGCATCACATTTGTATTTTGTAAAACGTCTACACAATAACTGCACACTAAATCTTTGCAGAATTTTTACAATAACTGAAAAATCCGGACTTATTTAAGCGTATTATAAACGGATTCAGAATTGATATGTCAAGTTTTGTTTTATTTTTTTATGCAAAAGTAATGACACAAACGATACGCTCTCCTGATGGTAAGAGTTAACGCATGTCCATGACCATTGATCAATACACAGAACTTTGAGTTGCAAAACAAAGTTCAGGGCATCGCTGTATTGGCGCTCATTACTTTGCGACTTTAGATGATTAGTCTCAACAGCCCAGTAATTGCGCTACCCTGAAAATAATTTTGTTACCCTTCCTGATAAGGAAATCTACCACCCAGTGAAATAAAGCAGTATTCTTACTACAGCGTGTTGCTTACCATCGCGAAAGCCTTGATTGCTAATTCTTCACTCAAAAACGACTCTACCAGACATCGACAATTACAACTTGCTTAATCTTAACTAACGTTAGCACCCAAGTGCAAATTGTTGCAAAATTTCTTTCTGACATTCGTCAAAAGCAAGTCCGACGCGCTTGCCTAAGTCTACTTGTTTGTCTTGATCCTAATTGAAGGTAATATCACGATCGAAATTTCATAACAAACCCTCGAATTACATGGGTATGGAATAGGCTTGCTGTAGGAACGAATGGTATAAGAATTGATGGATATATCTTTGCTACATTATTTATGAGGCATAGCATATTTTGTTGATTACAAGATTTTTCTCTAATATCACTCATCATCATCATCATCAACCTATCTGGACATAGACTCTCCCATGACACGCCACTCAGTTCTTCGGCTTTTCGGCTCCATCCACAACCAGTTACCCTACGCGTATCATCACTACATTGAGTCTTAGGGCATCCTACGCAACGTTTGCTAATTCGCAATCTCCACTCTAGAACATGTCTACCCCAGCGGTTATCAGTTCTGCGATAGGTATGTCCATTGTCCAGCCCATTGCCACTTCAGCTTGCTAATACGCTGAGCTATATCTGACTTTAATTCTCTGGCGAATACTTCGTTCTGGATACGATCACTCAGAGAAATGCCGAGCTTAGCTGAACTATTATCACTATTGAACCTCTAAACACATAAAATAAATTCCGTAGGACATTACACACAGCGCCATGTGAGATGGCAGTTAAGCGCAAATAAATCTAGGAAAATAAAAATAAATTTGTCAATGATTAGTCTGATTTTATTTTGTAGTGTGCGTAATTCTGAAAATTACGAACAAACAAATTAAAAAAATGTACAAGAAAATAGTTTACAATTAAATAAAACTGTGAGTTATTATCTTCTAAGTACAAAATAAATGTGTTGTAACATGGAAATCCAACCGCAGGAAAATTATGACGCATTATGATGTAGTTATAATTATACAGGATGGTAATCAATCTGTTGTCTACCATGCAAGGATAAGCTGGCGTCGGTGTCTGTTTGAACTTCCAAATGTTATAATGTATTTAATTTAGCTAACTAATTTTTAACTGATTCAAAAAAGACGACCCAAATCGACTGTATGTATGTTTTTTTGTATGTTACACGGCCATTCCGCCAATTATGCATCGACTTTGATGTATTCTTTTTTGCTTGGTAGATTACACTTCAGAGGTCCCATATAAATTTAAACGAAATAAATCAAGCGGTTTTTAAAAAAACTCCGAAACCTCGCTGTTTCATTGGAGCAGTGCGTTTATTTGGCCTAAGGGTTATGGAGTCGGTTTTTTTTTAATGTATATAATATATTCTAACCTTATCCTAGGATAGGATAGGATCCTGTCCTACCGATATTAAATTAAAGCGAAAATAATACTGTCTCTATGGTTTTTACTAGACACTTTTAATTCCTTTGTTTAGTTTAAAAGATCTAAGCGTACATGTAGAGATGTCTGTTTATCACTACTAAAAGATGCAATATATTTTAATGAGGATTTAAATGGTTATGGTTATGGTACGTTTCTCAAGAGCGCGTATTATTATTTTTGAGTGAAAAAAGTGGCAAACAACTTATTACTTACAACAATTACAACAACTAATAACAATTATTTATTTATTTAATACTTTATTGCACACTTACAAAATAACATGAACAAAAATAGGACTTAATGCTAAAGCACTTTCTGCCAGCCGTCCCCACAGTAAATAACTACACATTGGTCTACTGTATTTTTTTTTTCTCAAAAAAACTAACTTTCCGTACAAATTCTGATAAGAAGAACTTTATTGGCAGATAAGACAAAATTTCATAAGTATCTTGTGAGCATACATAAAATCTGCTAGCCGAGTTAGTATTAAGTTGAAACCATCCACTAACGGTGTGTTCAGGCAGTCTCACTTGAGAGTCAGTTCCATTCCAGGCTAAGTGTTATTTACCATCTTTGATTACCGTTTACCAGTGGTGGCCTGGCCGAGCCCGGGGCCTCGCATTGGTAGGGGCCTCGCGTCCTCAACTACCCAACTAGAAAAAAGTCTTTACCATAATATGTATACACATACGTACGTGTATATCGCTCCTTGCACTTCACAAACCCCCACCTGAACGTACGGTTTCATAAATAGTGCATGTAACGGTTACTCTAGCACTCGAACTAATTTTTTATTAAAACGGATATAAAGAAAAATGGCCTCACAATGATCTGTCACCCCGGGGCTTCGCAACAGCTAAGGCCGTCGCTGCCGTTTACCATCATAGGGTGAGCTGTGGTCAAACACCTAGTCTGTCAATAGAAAAAAAATAATACCAATAAGGACAAAATCAGCTTTGTGCTAGATTTCATTTCGTGTCTTTCAAAATCAAAATGTATTTATTTGATAAGTGCGCGTGTCAAAAGTTGGTACATAAATTAAAAAGTTGCTTAGACCGTACTTAACCCAGAATTAGGTGAGCAAAATTTAATAAAATATAATTATAATCATTAATTAAAATTATGTCAATTTTAGAATAATTAATTATGTCATGTGTCGCAAACGAAGTTGCGGGCACAGCTAGTCTATCTATCTATCTATACTATTTTAATAAGAGGAAAGATTTGATTGTTAGTATTGAATAGGCTCCGAAACTACTAGACCTATTTCAAAAGTTCTTTCACCGTTGGGTAGCTATATACACTATCCCTAGATGACATAGGCTACTTTTTATCCCTGTATTTCCACAGGCACAGGAACTACGCGGGAGAAACCGCGAGACGTCCGTTAGTTTAGAATAAGTTTGTAAACCTATTCAGATGCAGTATGTATAGGTATCTTATCTGCGTGTTTTATCCTTTAACCACATCATCGCTTACCAAGAACCGCAGTTTGTGGTCAAACACGAATTTATAAGTATAAAGAAAGAAAGAAAACATTTATTTTGACACACACAACGCAACAACAATAAAATACACTACAAATAAAAGATTAGAAAATAAAAACGAAAAATAACAATAACAATATGTAGAAAGTTGTCGCTGTAGTGTCCAGTGCGACAGAAAAGGTTAGTTCTCAGCATTAGTGCTGTCAATTTCTCAGCAGCGCTGGTGATCAGAACTAACCTTTTAAGACGCACGAGACAATAAACGAGTACGAGTATAAATAAAAGACCTTACTCTACGATCGTAAAACCAAAATTTAGAATTCCAGAACATTCCAAAATGGCTGCAAAACATAATATGAAATATTTGGAAGGCAGTTAACCCGAGTCACAAAACTCATTAACGCTAGATTAGTTAAAGTTCATATCGCAGAAACTGCAGTGGGTCAAGGTTACACAAAGGTGTTCGTAATGCTTTATACTTACGAGTTAGGGTGATGGTACACTGAGTTACGAGTATGGGACGCGAAATACAACATTTGGTTATTTAACTTTTTATCACAATAAGTGACTATATATTAGTTTTAAGTTGTTTAAAATTAAATAAATATAGTAGGATCCCCAAACTAAGCAAAGCTTGTACTACGAAAGTCTGATAACTGATAGAATACTTAAATACTTTTTTTTTTAAATAGGTACATACTTATAATACATACAGAACACCCAGAAAAAAGAACAAACATTTTTCGTTCCACAAAATGTTTATCCTGTGTGGGAATCGAACCCTTGCCCTTTTCAGCTCTTGGAGCAGACATACTACCAATGCACCAACAGAGCTGTCATCGCATCTATGTCCCGCAGTAGACGTCCTACGGCTAAAATGGTGATGATGATCAAGCTAATTTCTAATTTCTAGCTACCACTCTCCAAGTTAAAAATCAACCGCTAAGCACCAAACTGTGTGTTGCGGCAGCCTCCCATGTCATTCCATACTAGGTGTGTTTACCATCTTCGACCACACCATCACTTAGCTGTTGTTAAACACCTATCCTGTCAATCATAAGAATAAATTTGGGAGATAATTCAAAGCTCAAACTAGCCGATAGCAAACAGCTTCGTCCCAGTGCTTTACTGGCCTTTATGGAAGTCAATGGGGGAGGCCTATGTCCAGCAGTGGACGGCTTACGGTTGAAATGATGATGATGATGATGATGATGATGACCCCAGTGTACACCCATAAAAAGTGGCGTGAAAACTTAAGATGAAGCTAATAACATTCATCGTTATGATATGTGAAATATGACGGCTGATGAATCGCAAGGATTGCAAATTTGGCGGAATTGCGATATATCATGTAGATGGGATGTGCAATGATTTTTGCTAATATTACACGGCAGCTTTTACATCAAAGTAATAAAGACAATAACGACTTGTTCATAGCCAGTTGATGTGCTATTAAGTTGCAGATACGAGTGTGTGTTGTTGTCCTTCAGAATATGCTGTTATCTTTTATTAACATAGATTTTTTTTCTTCATTTTGGTGGGTGAACCTCGATAGTTCTACTGATATTATAAATAAGAGTTTGTATGATTCGATTATTTTTTTAATGTGAAAGAAGTGGCAAACATGCGATGGGCCACCTGATGGTAAGTGGTCACCGCTGTCTATGGACACCTGCAATATCCGGTTTGTTACAGACTTTTACATTTATAATATTAGTATTTCAAATTTTTTATTCTATTAATAATTACAATTGATAATTTATTTAACTATTTATTAATACATGATTACTAATAGTTAACTATATTTATAATATTTTTTTATTATACAATACATAAATATTTTATAATAATACATAATATTTTTATATACTTACAATGTTTTTTTTTTTCTTATTAGTGTTACATCTCCCGTCTGTTTCTTATGTTTTCTATCGTATTTTTCTTTTCTTGGTTGCCTGGAAGAGATCGCTGTTAGCGATAAAGCCGCCACTTGTGTCACTAGTTAATAAGGTTTTTTGTTATCTGTACTCTTTTCTATTTATGATGTGCACAATAAAGAGTTATATCTATCTATCTAATATTTTAATACGAACACTAGACATGTCATATACAATAGATACATTACAGTACATTATTGTATTACATATTACTAGGATTAGTATTTTTCTGATATAAAATGTACTCTATAATCTAGGTAATAAACTATGTGTGCCAAATATCATACAAATCCGTTTCGCCGTTTTAGTGTGATTGCGTAACTAATCTAAACATTAGAGATTGATAAATTTTCTTAGTTTAAATAAAATTGTCAAAGTTGTAGAGATCTTTAGCCAAGTTCTCAACTTGATTCTGAAGCACGCGATGGAAGGTGCATCCCGAATGGAAGCGGGTACGCGGTTGTAGACCGCGGGCTCCAAAATGTATACCGACCTCTCCGACTCGACAAGCCGATGCGACGGCGCGGCGTTACCAGTTGCTTTTTGCCTTTTACTGTTGCGAATATATAACGCATTTTTTTCTAATTTACTTTTTTTATGGTTAGAATCAATTGAAAAGATCTTATGTATTAAACAAACATATACAATAAAATACGCAAAATATAATGATGACAAATTAAATAGTTTTCAAATTGAATGCATAATAGTTAAGAGTAGGTATGTTATTTTACATCCCAATATGTAAAAATTCTACAGGAGAATTTCATCCACATTGTTGGAATATTTCACAGTTAAAGTTAATTAGTCATGGATGTTTCTAGAAAGGTGGTGTGTCGCAAACTACCGGATCGAGACTGCAATATTGCATTACCTACCAGTTGGCGCGTATAGGGCCAGATACAGTAGGTTTTGTAGTGTTTTGAAATATTCGCGTCAATTTGCACAAGGATAGCCGTAACGTACGCCAATAACATTTTTAGTTTATCCATATGTTGATTTTCATATTCTAGATATAACGAATGTACACGGAATGTGTTTTTTTTAATAATATATTGGCTTATGCTTATTAAGTGATGATGCGATCTAAGAAGGTCTATGGTCTATGCAGGAACGCGCTGGATGCGAGCCGCTTCCAACCGGTATAAATTTGTGGAAATTAAAAGGGGGAGGCCTATTTAATATCGTAGGACATTGCACACAGCGCCACCTGACCCCAAACTAAGCAATGCTTGTACTATGGGAGACAGATAACTGATAGAATACTTAAATACTTTTTTTTGTAAATACATACTTGTAATACATACAGTACACCCAGACAAAGAACAAATATTTTTCGTACCACAAAATGTTTATCTTGGGTGGGAATTAAACCCATGCCCTTTTCAGCTCTTGGAGCAGACATACTACCAATGGACTAATAGGTCTGTCGTCGCATCATGTCCAGCAGTGGACGTTCTACGGTTGAAATGTATTCATATTCATATTTATTGGTAAATATAATTTACATGATGTCATACTTATTGTACGAACCGTACACACAAATGGTGATGATGATGAAGAAGGTCTCCGCCAATTATGAATCGATTTTGATGATTCTTTTTTCCCTTGATAGACCCAGATCCATACTCTCTGGAATATGATCTGGTGGTCCCATATAAATTTTATCGAAATCGATTGAACGTTTTTTTTTATCAACAAAAAAACTTAAAACTTAAAAAAATCGTATACATCGATGACATATTTTCATTTACTCCGAAACCTCGCTGTTTTATTGGAGCAGTGCGTTTAGTTGGTATAAGGGTCATGGAGTCGGTTTTTTTAAATTGTAGATTTATTTAATTTGCACTTGGTAAACTGTATCTAAAACAAATTGTCATAATGTTTTATGCAAGTTGTGAATACTCAAACATAACATGAATCCTAAAAACCTTGTAAAACAGACTTCGGCCGCGTATCTCACGTGCGAATCTGTAACTCCATACCAACGCACTTGTAATAAGACATATGAGTATTTGTTGCTCACTTATCTTCTCGTAAAATCTGTTCAGCTGTCCTTTCGTCCAAGGCCGTAGTACGAGCAGAATTTGCGAATGTTAGAGCAAAGTAGCGTGACTGGCTGACATGTGCCATTGATATATTACTTCGTAAGGATAGGGCACGTAAAGCAATTACAAACATAGAAAAAAGTGTGATGTACACAACTATAGCTTCAGTCGCTTTGCAGATACACCATAATAAAAATTCTATACACTTAAAAAAGCCAATTGACTTTTATGTCCCGAAAAGAGTAGACAGACACATCCATATAATTATTCCTATTTCATTCCAGATTACGTGCATTTATTTAGAAATACAAAAAAATAGTGGTCATAGAAATGTACACTTTGAACACAAAATATCTTGTTTATAGACTGAAACGGCACAATACGCCAATTACTATAGTCCTTTAAAAAAACAAAATTAATCTGGTAGCGAAATACTAGAAAGTACCCTACCACCATGCTATAGCTTCCTCCCGATGTTTTAATCAAACTCATTCTTGGGATTAGAATCTACGTTCTTCGACGTGTGAAATGAACACGCTCAGCGCTCACTACTACATACTAAGCTACATAATAATATCATCGCTACAAAATAGGTGGATTTTTTGTTTACAAAAAAAATAATCAAACGTTCATTGGGTCATATCCTTACTTATACGTTCTTTGGCTAAAACACTAGTTTCAAAGTTACGAAACAAGGGACCCGAGTGTCTACTTTTGAAAAATCTTACGCATTTTGGCCCGAAATCCCTTATTATGAAAACAATATGTTGTAAGTAAGTGGTTATTTGCTTGTAAAAGAAGTGAGACGAGAAGTGTCTTAATTTGGTCACTTGCAACAATTGAAGTGGTTATTTGTAAATCAAGAAACCGTTTTATATCTAAAGGGAGAATGATATTACTCGCAAAGATGAACTGGGTCGACGTTGCAGTTCAAATATAAATAATTTATTAACAAATAAAATAATACATACTTAAACTTATACTACACCAGCACACCCAGACACAGAACAAACATTTGTTTATCCCACTAGTATCTATTATAAATGTGAAAGTTTGAATGGATGGATGGATGGATGGATGAATGGATGGATGGATGGATGTTTTATACTTTTTCACGCAAAAAGTGAGAAAAAAAACACTTGAGAAATAGTTCCATTCCAGATTAGGTGTTTATCATCTTAGACCACAATGACACTAAACATCAGGTGAGCTGTGGTCAACACCTAGCATGTCAACTATTAAAAATATTTTTGGAAAAAATAAACATTTTGAAAAAATACTATTTTTAGAAGAAAAAAAACAATTTTTAGACAAAAAATACAATTTTTAGAAAAAAAAGTTCAACTACTTGAGAACCTTCAATATATTTTTTTACCTATTGTAAATACTTACGAGAAAAATTCGCGCAATATTGACATATAGTGCGAAGTCATGATATCACGCGATTTCTCTAGAGACACGTACCGCAGAAGATGTATGCCTTAAAGAAAACACGCCTTAAAAATTCAACTTAACCATGACCCCCAGAGCTACATAACATATGACCAAATATGACAAAGAACTTGTACTTATCATTAGCGAATCTAAAGCGGTCGGAATATTAAACGTATTATGAAATATTTTAAACTTCCGTAATAAAATCATAAAGTTGACGAAGCAGCTTTATGGTACACGTACCTATAATAGTTTACCAAGAATAAAAAATCCTGTGCAATATCGTAAAATGAAAACAAGATAATCTATAATTAACTACAAAACAAGTGTGGTAATGAAAAGTGTCGAACAATACTTTTTACCTATTTTATAATTAAATTTTCTTAATATACTGTTTCACGTTTTGTATTGTTTTATACAGTACAAAAAATTATACCTGTAATTTGTTTCAATCGCTAATGATTTTTGACAAAACAAAATAAAATTAGGTCTACAGACATTTTCAAGCACAGTGGGTATAATTGTAAGACATTTTGGAGTGAATACAAGAACGAATAACCTAAAAGTTATAACAAAGCAGGTGAGTGTGAAACAGTGCAATAATTTCAAACATACTATTTTGCTGAAAAAAGGCATATATCTATGATATTCCTGGGTATTCGTTATCGACAGTCATGTCAATGCTTGACTGTAACAATAATGTTTTTTTATTGTTGATTGCCTAGGTATTTGACCACAGCTCACCTGATATTAATTGCCGGTGTAGTCGAAGATGGTAAACACTAGGTGTGCCTGGAATATAAATAGCTCTCAAGTGAGATTATCGGAACACACCGTTAGATGCTTGACGGCAGATTTTGGATGGGTGGTAGCTTGCCAGTCGAGTACTAGAAAGTACTCTACTACTGTGCTATGGATTGTTGGGGCTTGAACACATGGTCTTCAGCGTGTGAACCGACAGCGCTAACCACTGAGCTACCATCGTTACAAAACACACCCATGCTGGAATGGAACTGGCTTTTTTTTCTTTTTCTTTTTTTATACAAAATAGGGTCGCGTTTGACCACACCCTGCCTGATGTTAAGCAGGATGCAGTCCAAGATGAAGCACGCTTACCTAGAAAAAAACCTGTTTACTCTGGATTTGACACCCCAATTGTACTTCGCGGGAAAATTAGACGCTGGCAGAGAGCAGCTGGACGCTTCGCGGTTTCACCCGCGTAGTCATCGTTCCCGTGGGAATACAGGCATAAAAAGTAGCCTATGTCACTCGAGGATAGTGTTGCTTCACAACGGTGCAAGAATTTCTGAAATCGGTCCAGTAGTTTTGGAGCCTATTCAATACAAACAAACAATCAAATCTTTCCTATTGATAATAGTATGGAATAGATAATATAACATTACAAAGTAGTACCAAATTCATTTAACCACCAGTAAAAACCAATTATAATATGTAGGTATATAGGTACAAATAGAATTATTTTGAGTTTTCGTTGGCAGCTGTACTATGTAATTCTGTGTTACAGCTGCCAATAATTATATAAATACTCGTACACCCTGACAACATTACACTCCTTTTCAGAGCAGTCGTGTAATAAAGAGATATTCTGTAGACTGAATACTTTTTTCAAAACCAACGAAATATTTCCTTCCAGTTGTCTATCTATCACACATACATACAGAATATATAGATATTCTGCCGCTAAGCAGTAGTGTGTAAACAGTGTGTTCCAGCTTGAAGGGTACTGCAGCTAGCGAAATTACAGAGCTGTTGAGACTAACCATCGAAAGTCTCAAAGTAATGAACACCAAAGCAGCGATGCCCTGGACTTTGTTTTGTTACACAAAGTTCTGTGTATCGCTGCAATGGTCATGGACAGGCGTTATCTCTTACTATCAGGAGAGCGTCTCGTTCGTCTCATTATTTTTTACATAAAAAATGCAGTAGTTTTATTGTTTCTATTTTTATGACCGTATTTTCCACGACGTCAGTCTTTAACTTCGTCGTATATATTAATATCATCAAAGTAATGACTTAGCAATTACCATCATGGTGTACCATCAACGAACCACATCGTGACGTATCCATCATTATCTTATGACGAAGTCAGAAAATTCCTGAAACGGAAAATTTTGATACCACTAGTTGCGTCTCGCCGTTCTACGTCGATAATCATGAACTGTACAGCGCTCGTGGTGAATTGCAAACAAGTGTTCAATGTTTTAGTCATACGCCGAAATTCTCATCATTGTCTCAGCTGTAGGGCGCCCACTGTTCACTGTTGTTGGAGGGCATAGGTCTCCTCTAATTTCCATGAAGACACGTTAGTAGCGGCTCGTTTTCAGCGCGTTCCCGAGGTCTACGTATGTACAATTTGTGGAAGGACTGCGTTGGCTGTGCGGTAGTCTCCTCTCGAAAACTTCATCATTATTTCAATCATTCTTCATTTTTTCGGCCACTTCAACTTGCAAGTATGCTGCGCTATGTCGGTAATGTTAGTTCGTCTACGGATCTCCTCATTCTTGATTCGATCTCGTAGATAGACTCCGAACAAACTTCTGGGTACCACTGCAATGACCATGGGCAGGCGTTGTCTCTAACCATCAACCGACTTGTCTTTTTAATTTCAAATAAATAACAATCTTTCTCCAAGTGGAACGGATATGGTGATGAAACGAATGAAACAAATAGCTTTTGACTTGACTTCACATTTGTTGTTATCGGAGGCACAATCAGGATAAAGTCTCTATATTCTGATGTTTCGAGTATTGCAATCGATTATTTAATTACAATTTACCTACCACAATTTTGACTAGAAAGACAAAGTCCAGGCTTTTACTCGAAATCTTACTACATTTTACTTTATAAATTTTGTTTTTAAATATAAAATAAAATTATGTAAATAAGTAATACCTACTTCATATTTTAGTAATCGGAAGGACAACTAAATCGAATGAAAATCATTTTTACATATAAATTAAAATCTCACATCACTAGATAGTACAAAAATAGCATTTCACGTGTGTCTATTAGTTTGCTTAGTTTTTTAAAATCAACGCATTTTGGTACTGTATTCACTATCATTGAAAGACTTTTTTTTAGATGGTGAAAAATTGATCTTGGCTCCGTAAAAGTCCAAAAGACACGCTTTCGCAGTATGCATAAATATTTAACAAACAGAATAACACACAGCTTGCATTTTGTAATAAACAGAGTGTTTGCTGTGATGTACTTAGTCTGGCCATAAATACTGTTAAAACTAAAAATAAACAAAATATTACATTTGAATTTGGAATCTGTAATTTTTATATGATTGTTCATTGTGTTTTTTCATTTTGGCGCCAATAAATTGTACAATATTTTGCGATATTAAAATGGAGTGGGGTGACAAAGAGAACCGAATCGCTGTGATTGCACTATGCAAAGTAGGTATGGAGCCAAATGCAATTTTTAAAACTCTCCATACGCTTGGTATTAGTCAAATGTTTTTGTACCGGGCTATTAATAGGTACAATGAGACCTCCTCTGTTTGTGACAGAAAAAGATCTGGCCGTCCACGTAGTGTTCGTACGAAAAAGGTGGGCAAAGCAGTAAGGGGTAAAATTCGAAGAAATCCTGTCCGAAAGCAAAAAAAAGTCATCTTTTAAAATACGCATGTCGCGTATTTTAAAAGATGACTTAGGACTTGCAGCCTATAAGAGACGCACTGGTCACTTCTTAACTGATAATTTAAAAAAGATTAGGGTGGTAAAATCGAAAGAACTACTGAAGCGGCACGCAAAAGGAGGTCACAGAAAATTTTTGTTTACGGATGAGAAAATTTTTACAATTGAGCAACATTTAAACAAACAAAATGACCGTATTTATGCTCAAAGCTCTAAGGAAGCTTCCCAATTAGTCGACAGAGTGCAACGTGGGCATTATCTGACTTCAGTGATGGTTTGGTGGGGTGTTGGCTATGAAGGAGTGACTGAGCCATATTTTTGTGAAAAAGGTCTCAAAAGGTATCAAAACGTCGGCACAAGTGTATCAAGATACCATTCTTGAGAAGGTAGTTAAGTAGTTAACAACACCATGTTCAATAACCAAGTATGGTCCTTCCAGCAAGACTCGGCGCCGGTCATAATGCTTGGTCCACGCAGTCTTGTTTGGAAGCGAACGTTTCGGACTTCATCAGAGCTAAAGACTGGCCGTCGTCTAGTCCCGATCTTAATCCGCTGGATTATGATTTATGGTCAGTTTTAGAGAGTACGGCTTGCTCTAAACGCCATGATAATTTGGAGTCCCTAAAACAATCCATACGATTGGCAGTGAAGAATTTGCCCATAGAAAGAGTGCGTACTTCTATTGATAACTGGCCTCAACGTTTAAAGGGCTGTATTGCAGCCAATGGAGACCACTTCGAATAAGCTTGTTATATTTTAAATTGTTTTATATTTATGTATTAAACTAACACACTGTAAAAGTAATAAATGTTATTTGCAAAAGAAAAAAATAAATTTTCTTTGTTACAATATTTATGGCAAGACTAGGTATATATGTAAGGTTGTTTTGATCGTAAAATGTAAAATAATCCTGGGGTCAGACTGTGTTTCAAGCGTCTCTTGTTTTTATGACGTACATACTTACATAAAAACGTGTGGGATCCTCATATGCATTTTACTTTATACCTTTTGTTGTCTAAACAATAGCATAGAATAAATTATGTAAAATGGATATTGTATGTACCATGATATTATAATCGGAAACAATAATTTCAAATAAATAAATAAATATCGTAGGACATTACACACAGCGCCATCTGGCCCCAAACTAAGCAGAGCTTGTGTGATGGAAGTCAGATAACTGATAGAATACTTAAATACTTACCAGAATGCTGGTATCTACTTTGGTCAAAAGCTAAGCATTGCCATCCAGCGTGGCAATGCTGCCAGCATTCTGGCCACATATCAACTCCTCTGGCGGTTTTTTAGACTAAGTTTTTTGTATACATTTTGTAAATAGTATAATTTAAGGTATTTTTTATTTTGTTTAATTAATACTTTTTTTTTGTAAATACATACTTATAACACCCAGACACAGAACAAACATTTGTTGATACATAAAATGTTTGTCCTGAGCGGGAATCGAACCCACGCCCTTAAGGCAGATATGCTACCAATGAGCCAACAGGGCTGTCAAAAAATAGAATTAAATTATTGATTGGAACTAAATATTTCCATTGTAAATGACGACAACTATCGCTACGTTTTAGCAAATAGCAACTATTTAGTGAAACTTAAGGTTATAATATATAAATTTACAATTTAAAAAACCGACTCTATGACCCTTAAGTCAACTGTACGCACTGCTATCATGAAACAGCGAGGTTTCGGAGAAAACGAAAATAGAATTTTAGATTTTTGTTTTAAAAACCGCTCGATCGATTTTGATAAAATTAATATGACTAGTAGACCTTTGAAGTATGATCTACCAAACAAAAAAATAATCATCAAAATCGATTTATAATTCGCGGAATGATCGCGTAACATCCATACAAAAAAACAGTTGAATTGAGAACCTCCTCCTTTTTTGATACATAATAATTCCACATTATTTTTACAGAACTGTTTTTATATTTACACTTAAATCTGCTTCTAACCTAATTGGCGTTATGGTTAAAAAGACGGTCTCCTGACTTCATATTTTAATACATAATTTTGTGATTCGTGATTTTTTTATTATAGGAAAAAAAACTTAAAGATTTTTAAAATTAAGTTTGTAAAAAAGTTTGTTCTAATAACTGTATCTACTAATAATTTTGTTTAACAACTCCAAAGTAAGCCACCGGCATGGAACCCCAAACCTCGACTCATCATGAGTATGACACATTAAGACATTGTCTCAGTTTTTGTCGAGTAGATTTCAGAACAACATAATAATTATACGAAATGTGACGTCATAGAGACATATTGCCAGTTTTCCTGTTCCTTCTAAAAAAAAGGCTTTGTTTCTACGAGCTGCGCAAACGCGTCTTAAATTTTGCTGAAACGTTATAGCAATACAGTGGACCCCCGGTAATCCGGCAAACATTATGCAGGGCAGTGTCGGACTATCGAATTTGTCGGATTATAGAGCACTGCCTAAGACCCCTATAGTCCGGATTTTTTTACGAAAGAGTACCTTGTAATCCGACAAATTACATATCTAATGACAAGAATCTATATATTATACGTACATATGTATGTACTTTGAAGTACAAATCAGACTTAATTTATGTAAGTCGAATTTAGTAAATTAAATAACAATTGAGAGCTTACGTTTTATTATAAAATTAAGCATAAATGCACATACATATCTACCAAAATAATCAAGAATTATTAATCAAAATCATGTAGTGAATACTATATCAAATTATGAAGCTTTGAAATATTCATCAATTTTTTTTTGTTTAAGGTTGTTATAACGCGAGATCAGAGCTTTGTCCCTCAGTCTTCTCAAAAGTAAAAGTTCGTTGTAGGATGTACCATTCTCTTCAGCCCATTGTAAACCTAGCTCAAAAGCGTTAACTGCGTCTTGATCTGTGACTTGTGGAGCAGTTGCAATCACGTCGTCGTTATCTTCCTGATCGTTTGTTGTATTATTAGAAACCTCTTTTATAATATCTTCGTCAGACATTTCAAGGCAAACATTTTCTTCTTTATCCATTCCACGGCACCAGACTTCTAAATCTTCCGGACTTATCTGTGTTTCAGTAGCGACTTGTTCTATAACTTCCGAAGTTACACTGATTTGTGGATCGTTGCTAGGAGTGGTGATGATATCTGGCCATAACTTTTTCCAAGACGATTTAATAGTTGATGACGGTAACGCACTCCACGACTGACTAAGAGCAAAAACCAAGTCTTTCATATTAAATTCTTTTAAAGTTTTTTCTATTGGTTGGTCTTTTGATACGGCTCTCAAAAGTAGGTTTTTTTTATAGTCTTGCTTAACAAACTGAATGATGTTCTGGTCCATTGGTTGAATCAGTGCAGTGCAATTTGGCGGAAGAAACATCGCAGTGATGCATTTATCCTCAGTTGTCAGTTCTTCTTCAGACGGATGACCGGGAGCGTTATCAAGAAGCAACAACGCTTTTTGAGGAAAATTATGATCTTTTAACCATTTTCTAACTTCAGGTACGAAGCATTCATCAAACCACTTTTTGAAAAGGTCTTTTGTCATCCATGCACTTTTTTGTCCGTAATAGTGTACAGGTAAATCAATGTTTTTGAATGCCCTTGGTTTATTAGATTTCCCAATGACCACCATCTTAAGCGCGTGTGTACCTGCAGCATTAGCACATGGTAGTATGGTTACACGCTCTTTACTCACTTTTCGTCCAGGTACGTCTTTTTCGTTACAAGAAACGAAAGTTTTGTTAGGCATCACACGCCAAAAAAGCCCTGATTCGTCTGCATTGTACACCTGTGACGGGTCAAGATTTAAATCGTTCACCTTTTGCAAAAATCTTAATTTAAAGGGCTCTATGCAGGTGGCATCGTTAGAAAGTTTCTCTCCTGTAATAGTCATTAAACGTATGCCATGACGACTTTTAAAACGTTCTAGCCATCCTTTGCTGGCCACAAAATCATCTTTTTTTGTTATTTCCTTATAAAAAAACTTAGCTTTCATCGCCAACATGGGTCCCGAAATTGGTGCATGCCTGTTTCTTTCCTGAAGAAACCACATGTACAAAGCTTCTTCCACTTCTGGATGTTCAGCTTTCTTGAGTGTCTGTCTCTTGCCTGGCCCGCAGTCAGTAGTTGACACGAACTTCTTAATCTTCTCGTGGTTTTTTTTAATGTCATAAATTGTAGATCGGCCTACGCCGTATTCACTTGCTAAACTACTGAAAGTTTCATTGCGATTTAAGCGATCTAAAATATCACATTTTTCTTTAATTGTCAACGTTTTGTGCTTTCGCTTCTGGGTTTGTGACGACATTACTAGGTACTATAACTAATACACAATGAATAAATAGTAAACAATGAACGCACGCTAGGCCGTACCGCTATCACTAGTAGTCAAATTCAAACTAAGTAAAACAATGCATACGCGTCGAGCACAATAGCGGTGGCGAAGTGTGAGTACGAGTTGTGACCTGTTCAAACCTGCGTGATCTATATGTATTAGCAAAGATTGTCAAACATACATGTAATTCTAAGTCATGTCGGATTACAGGGGGCGCCGGATTAGACAGGGGCCGGATTATCGGGGGTCCACTGTATTTGTTATTTATCGTGACGCCATGAACATCACAATCGGTGACAACAAATTGCGGAAAATTTTTAGTCGGTTAGGGTGAAGTATTTAGGATGACGGATGGTTTCCAACTAGTCTTGTAATTGTGTAATGTTAAAACAATATCTGAAGCTGTGTGGGATTTTGTACGCTAATCTCTGCAGATCAGTCAAATAAAGAAGCACTCAAATTTCTAGTTCTCTTTTACTGTCTTTTGTTTTAAATTATAAATAGGCTTTCTTGGCTATTATGCCATCTCGCCTGATGTTTACCGTAGAAGGGGTCAGAGCACACTTGCCTAAAAGAAACCAATTCACCAGTGACGTGCAAGACATCCAGACTTTAAACAGATCAATCTTCAAATACCGTTAATTCTTTAGTAGTTTGATACGGAACTCCATCCTTTTCAATTTCGGCTCGTGATACATTATTCTATTAAGAAAGCGGTTATACCAAAAACGCACGATGCATCCGCTATCCGTATCCTCTCCAAACAATTCATTGGCATTGCGAGCAATTTTTGCTACGATAGTCCAACGTTGGAACCTCGCAACATACATTTGAAAACTACTCTAATTTTCGGATTAATTTTGGTCATGAACAGGCGTTATCTCTTACCATTAAGAGAGCGTCTCGTTCGTCTCATAATTTCTTACATAAAAATCAAGTGCCATGTTTTTTTCCATAACTTAAAATGTTATAGTTCTCGTATGAAAAGAGTTTCGCTCTAAAATCTAGCATCATGCAGGTTTAACTGTTATTCCAAGTGGCCAGTGCGTAAAAACGATTTCATATTTAAACATTTATATATGTGACTAAATATTTCCATTGTAAATAACGACAACTAGCGCTACGTATTAGCAAATGGTAGCAACTATGTAGTGATTTAAAATAACACATAATTTTTATAGATCTGTTTTTATAATTACACTTGAATCTGCTTCAATCCTAATTGGCGATGTGATAAAAACTTTGCATTCAAAGAAATCTTTTTAATGCGTTTTTTTCAATCTTCATTGCGAAGTTTTTACTGAACGAATTATGAATTACGCTATGCAATCTATTACATCTTGTTGCTCGTGTTTTTGTCAATATATGCGGTAAAACCCCGGTAAATAACTATAATAATTTAAGTGAATACATGTGTAAACTTTTTGTATTTTATTTTTCTGTTCTACGTCTTACATCAGCATAACGTATCTTTAATAAGGACACTCACGGCTATAAATACTAAGTTTTTTATTACTATTCTAAAATGAACAATAAACATTTCGGCTATACGCAATAAATACTAAGTTAAGTCAAAAACAGCGAAGAATGTACCTATAATCACATTAGAGGCGTAAGTTACTAACTTGGTGGTAGAACTCCTTAGCAGGTCGTCTAGGTAGGTACCACCGCAGTACCAGTTATTCTCCCGCTAAGCAGCAGTGTGTAAACATTACTGTGTTCCGGTTCGAAGGGTACTGCAGCTAGCGAAATTACTGGGCTGTTAAGACTAACCATCGAAAGTCTCAAAGTAATGAGCGCCAAAGCAGTGATGCCCTGGACTTTTTTTTGTTACTCAAAGTTATGTGTATCGCTGTAATGGTCATGGATAGGCGTTATCTCTTACCATCAGGAGAGCGTCTAACTAAATAACTGATACAACACTTATTTCCTTTTTTTTGTAAATACGTACTTATAATACATATAGAACAGAACAAAAATTTATCGTCGCTGTTTCATTGGAGCAGTGCGTTTTGTTAGCCTAAGGATCATGGAGTCGATTTTTTTTAATTGTAAGTTTGTTAGAATTATATATTTAAAAATGCTAGTATAGATATTAATTTACCTGAAAATAATTGATAAGTAGGTAAGTATGTGCCAGCACAAAGAAAATTAAATCCTAACTAACATTATAAATGTGAAAGTTTAGATGGATGGATGTGTGTTACTCTTTCACGCAAAAACTACCGAACGGATTTGGATGAAATTTGGTATGGAGATAGCTGAGACCCTGGATTAACACATAAGTTTTTTTTATGCCACAGGTGGCAATCAAGCTGACGGGTTGCCTGATGTTAAGCAATCACCGTCGCCTATAGATGTCTGCAATGCCGGGGGCACTACAAATACGTTGCCGATCTTTTAAGATGCTATTAACATGCCTTTTGAAGAACCCAATGTTGTAACTCCGCGGGAATACGGAAGAAGGAAGATTATAAGGAGGCTATTTTATATCCCGAAAACATGAAGCGGGTTACACCGCGAGGTGCAGCTGCTTAGTCAATAAACGTTGTCCTTTGTTCTAGATCTATCGCTTCAATCGTCATACAAACGCGATGTGGTTCAGTATACTAGTATATCTGTTATACTACAGCGTATACACGATTCTTCTCGGCATTGCGGGACTCTGGTGCTTCGAGGAGTGCGCGCTCACCGAAGAGGAGGAATATGAATTCTACAGCCAGCAACAAACCACACCATACTGAACGTTTGTGAGTACATACATTTTAAGGTGGTACGATTTCCATACAAATAATTTTTTGCCATATAAGGACAAATGGAGCATAATTTTACAGTGAAATCACAGCTACTGGCATTTATTTTGGTCTTTATTTGCGGTAAATCACAATTGCTTGAATGAAACGGTAGATTATAAGCAAAATCTACTGTTTTATTCAAAAATCATAAAAATCTTAGTAGTCTTGTGAAACTACCGAGCAGAAAAACTTTTTTTAATTTAATAATAACTTTTAATATTAATTTTTAATTATCGATCATCATTATGACGGATGGTGCATTTGTAAACGAAGCCAAAAAAAATAATTCTCATATTCCGGTAGTTGCGAATGTTACTGCTTTATCGTTAGTTGTATTAGATTTATAATAAGACATAATAAACTAACCTTTTGACCGTGACAGCATTATAAAACAAGTTTTCAGAGCAAAAAAAAATCATTCTTGAATCAACATTTGGATTTATAGACGCGAAATATCCGTGAACTTTTAACTAAGATTTTTTTTCTGCAAAAACAAATTGCTTTCAGAAAATCAAACGTTATTTAAAGCGTTGTTGTGATGTGCTGGTTATTCCAAGATACCAATATATTTAATGGTTCAGTGGTTAGCGCGGTCGGTTCACACACCAGAGGGCGTGGATCAAATCCCAATAACAAGCTGGAGCTGCCTGAGAAGGAGAAAACATCGTGCGAAATTACTGGGCTGTTGAGACTAACCATCTAGTCTCAAAGTAATAAGCGCCAAAGCAGCGATGCCCTGGACGTTGTTTTGTTACTCAAAGTTCTGTGTATCGCTGCAATGGTCATGGACAGGCGTTATCTCTTACCATTAAGAGAGCGTCTCGATCGTCTTATTACTTTTACATAAAAAAAAATCATAGAATGATGTTTTTTTTTGTTTAAGCACAAGTTTAAAATCTGCCGCCAAGCATCCAACAGCCGTTCTGGCAGCCTCACTTCCATTCCAGGCTAAATGTGCTTTACCATCTTCGATCAACTGTGGTCAAACACCTAGCCTGTTAACTGTGTTTTGACGGCCCTGTTGGTTCATTGGTAGTATGTCTGCTTCGAGGGCTGAAGGCCGTGGGTTCGATTCCCACTCAGGACTAACATTTGTGTGACTAACATAGATGTTTGTTCTGTGTCTGGGTGTACTGTATGTATTTACAAAAAAAAACTATTTAAGTATTCTATCAGTTATCTGACTTCCATAGTACAAGCTTTGCTTAGTTTAAGGTCAGATGGCGCTGTGTGTAATGTCCTGCGATATTTGTTTTATTTATTATTTATTTTAACCGAAAACAAATTGCAGAAAAAGGTGAATGAATCATATCGTTCATGCAGAAGGGTTCTACTAATTACGAGTACATGTAAATACCTAATTAGCCGGCGTTTCAATCCATTGAGTAATATGACCGGATGCAATATCCTTCTACATTGCGCGTCCGGTTCAACAAACGCAAGGTTAACCGAGAATCAGGCGATGAGCAGTGTATCGAGTACACGCTAACCCGGTTGTGAAAACGGATGCCAATTTGAGGTTATATCATTTTCAATAATCGTTTGGTCTGAAATTAATGATTGATATTGTATGATCAGAGAAATCACAGTTTTATTAAATTACTTGCAGTAGATATACCAACCCACGTATGTTCAAACAGAATTATGTACTATACGCGTGTATGATTTTAGGGTTCCGTACCCAAAGGGTAAAAACGGGACCCTATTACTGAGACTTCGCTGTCCGTCCGTCCGTCCGTCTGTCACCAGGCTGTATTTCAAGAACGGTGATAGCTAGACAGTTGAAATGTTCACAGATGGATGTATTTTTATTGCCGCTATAACAACAAATACTAAAAATAAAATAAAATAAATATTTAAGGGGGGCTCCCATACAACTTAATTTTTTTATAGATAACGGTACGGAACCCTTCGTGCGCGAGTCCGACTCGTACTTGACCGATTTTTTTTTTATTGTTTTTTCGAAGACTTCGAGCAGCATATATACAAGTTTACCGTCTTTTATTATTATCATCGTTATTTAGTACTTTTCTTATTTTTCATTTTTTTTACATTCAATATGTATAAAACATAAATAATGTTAAAAACTAGGGTGCCGCCGGCAGCGGGGCAGGGCTCCAGCTGCCGGTGCTGCAGAGTGAGTGAGTGAGTGAGTGAGTGAGTGAGTGAGTGATTGAAGCTGGCCCTTTACCCAACCGTCTTGCGAGTCTCTTACGATGTTGGTCGAGGCTCTTCGCTGTAAGACCGTTTACCGTGACAACTATCGGGACAATGATCGTCGAATCAACAAACGTACTAATATAATTGTTCGACCCATCAGGTGAGCTGCGGTCAAACTCGTAGCTTATATCAACCATAAAAAATATGTAAACTCTTCGGCCTGTTTATATCACTTTCTTCTTTGTTTTTGGTATCGTACGTCATGCATTTTGCCAGTGTCAAATATTTCGATTATTCTATGATAGTCATGGTCAAAGTGACATAAAATAAGCTTCTAATAAAATCGTCACTATTTTATTAGGGCAAATACTGGACTTTCCTGTAATATACTATATTGTTATTTTTACATCAAATGCTGTCTGAAGCTTAGCTTACATACTGGCAAGCTACCACCCTCAAGTTGAAAATCTGCCGCCAAGCATCTAACGGTGTGTTCCGGCAGCCTCACTTGAGAGCCAGTTCCATTCCAGGCTAGGTGTGCTTTACCATCATCGACCACACCGTCACTTAACATCAGATGAGCTGTGGTCAAAAACCTAGCCTGTCAACAATTTTTTTTTTTATCGTTTTACTCTATTTTTATTCATTTACTACTAAAATAATAGCAGGTAATCATTTCATTTCGTAATTTCAATATTACAAGGCACAAAATATATTTTCAAAATATGAAAATATATACGCAACAAATAACTATAAAAACTTATTGAAGTACCATCGATTGTCTACTTGTAATACATAATTGCCATTGTCATGCAAATTAGCAAAATTAAGATCTAAAAGTAGGTACCTACCTATCTAAATATATACTTACACGTTTTTTTTGAAATCTTCGCTCAATTGTAGATAGCATGGTGTTTCCTTAAACTTGTCAAGATAAATGTATAAACAAATCATTCAAAATATTGACACCTAAATTTGCGGTATTTTTGTGTAATTTTTTTATTAACTAAATGTCAACTGAATAGATTTCCATGCGTATGGCATTCTATTAACGTGCAAAATCCACTTCATAATTTTTGTTGTACAACGAAATTAATTTCAATTCAAGTGCCTATAGTTATTTGGATAGAATGTATCTTTTTGTGCCGTTTGGGGTTGAAACTTTAGGTCCGTGGGGGCCGCTCTCGAACTGTATCGGGACCTGGTCAAACGTTTAGAGGAGGCTTCAGGTGACCAGAATGCTGGTATCTACTTTGCCCAAAAGCTTAGCGTTGCCATCCAGTGCGGCAATGCTGCCAACATTCTGGCCACATATCTCTCCTCTGACGGACTTTTAGACTAACTATTTTTGTATACATTTTGTAAATAGTATTAATTTAAGATTTTTATTTTGTCCAATAAATGTTATACAGTACCTTTTAGTTTTAAAATCATATCAAACAACTCTGACAGTCAGTGTTCTCTAAAAGGTGCAATATGGGTGTCTTGAAATCCAGATTAAATAGATTCCTTCTAGGTAAGCGTGCTCCATCTTAGACCATACTACCGCGTAACATCAGGCAGGTTCGCGTTTCACAACAAACTTTACAACTATCAAAAAAAATTGTTTTTTTTTTATGTAAAAAGAATGAGACGAATAAGACGCTCTCTTGATGGTAAGAGATAACGCATGTCCATGATCATTGCAACGATATACAGAACTTCGAGTAGTAAAGTCCAAGGCATGAGCTAACTAAATAATACAAGTGACATTTTTTCATGTCAAAATGACAATCATGGGGACAGTCAAAATCACTTTGGAAGGTAATGAATTTGAAAAAATACAATTATGCCCTAGAAATACGAGTAAATTACTAAGTAAATTTATTAAGCCGAAGTAATGTACAAAAACGAAAAAAAAACACAAGTTACTAGAGATTGATTGGTGGCGGATTTCCTTAGCAGAAGGTTATCTTCATAAGTACCAGATATTCTGGCGCCTAGTAGTAAAAATGTATAAAACATTACTGTGTTCTGGTTTGAAGGGTAAGGGCTGTTGAGACAGACCATTAAGATTTTCAAATTGATGAGCGCCTAAGTAGCGATGCCCTGGACTTTGTTTTGTTATTCAAAGTTGTGTAAATTTCTGTACTAATATTCATGTCTCATTACTTACACATAAACAAAAGGTTGTGTATAAAACACACCGACCACTGTAAAAAGCAATAACTGCTGCGTGAACAAAAACCAACGATATAATCACTGTATAACATAAGAGTACTAACATTCTTTAGAAAAAAAAAAACTAAAATCGTAAAGGTCAACGGGCATATGAAGACATCCCCTCTTAATTTCAGTTTATTCATGTCACTTCTAGTAGCATTCAGTAGTCTATGGTAATCGGTCTCGTATAGACAGGACAAAATATATATACGTAAAATAAATATTACTATATAAATTAGTTTTAAATAGTGTTTATTTGAAGATACATGTGAATTAACAACAAATAATTCGATATTAATAAATTAATATATAAAATAATAATAAATGTTTGTTTTATGTCAGTGATGTAGTTATTGTAAATGACTCTGCTAGTTTGTGGACTAAAATTAATTTAGTGAGAGACTGTGACTTTATGTGAATCAAATATACATATTAAAGGTATGTTATATTTTATAAATAATATTTTTTTTATATACGTAAGTGTTTTACTAATGTTATATTAAAAAATGTATCAACTAATTCAAAATAAAATTAACTACAAAAATGACTTGCATTAATTACATGCGATTGTGATTTTAATAATAAATACTAAACTATAAATAATATACAAAAAAACAAGATTTATTTTTCAACTCTATTTTTACAAGCGATATTTTTTCTTTGTAGCCTTTTCTTTATAAAGTGTTCACAATACGCATAAAATAAAGTACGATATTTAAGACATTCAAGAAATTTACTTAATACATTCATCTACAACGGTCCTATTTTTGAAAGATACGCATACAAAATACGAGACCAATCACCAATACCAATATCGGCTAGTCATAGAACATCTTTCTAAAAAATACCGTTATTCATATGCGAAATCAATAATAACGATTACAAAATATATTTTTTTTTATTTATAATAGATTTGCGTTTGACCACGCCTTGCTGATGCTTTTTTTTTATTTTTATTTTTTTTTTACAGACACTGGGGTCCGTGACCTTTGTCAACTTTAATTACATTTTTTTATTTCAATGTTACAACACAGAAAGAGGAAAGTTACGTGCTTGCCTTGCTGATGTTAAGCCGGGTCTAGTCTTAGATGATGCACGCTTACCTAAAAGCACACTGTTTACTCTGGCAGAGAGTTCCACATCCTCGCTGTATACGTAGAAGAATGTGGAATCGAAGAGTTTAGTCCGTACTTGGGGAATATCAACCATGCACAGATGGCGCTTTAGTCGTGTTTGCTTAGCCGTTTGGTAATAATAATGGGCAGATGGAACTAAATTATGAAATTCCAAGGCACACTCTCCGAAATGTATCCGATAGAAGACAGATAAACATGCGACTTTATTATTAATTCAATTCGAAATAACTTGATTCAAATTTGACAGATTATTTTTTTAATTTGTTTTTTGTTACCAGTATTAAATGAGAGTAAATACGTTGGTTCACAATTAAAATGGAACCATTGGTGCAATAAAGATACTTCCAGAGAAACCTTTCAATGTGTAACATTGGCCCCAATAGGCCAACCATTAATAATTTACAAACCAATAAATTTAATAATCACCCATAATAATTTAAGAACATCAGAAATTATGAATACAGAATGGGAATGTTGCAAGAAGGGCCCACAGTTAGTTGCGTTTTGAAATATAGCCCTTGACTTTAAAATAGCCGATGTCAAGGTATGAATATTTGGTTATATTTAGGTATACCTACTTTTCTTTTTTAAGGGCATTTTAAATCCTATTTAAACTATATTCTAATACTTTAATAGTAGTAAAATAATGGCAATCCCATAAATTGTCTTACTGCTGCACAGAAAGGTTATAGACCACAACGCTAGTCAAGTGCGGGTTGGCAACCCCCACATATCTTCGAGAACATTTCAGATAAAATATTTCGTTTTATTTTAAATACATTATTATGATTATTTTTATGTACTTACTATAATATGTTTTATTTTTATTTATTTTTCTTATTAGTGTTACATCTCCCGTCTGTTTCTTTTGTTATCTATCGTGTTTTTCTTTTCTTGGTTGCC
Organism: Biston betularia; assembly: GCA_905404145.2. Classification (NCBI taxonomy): domain Eukaryota; kingdom Metazoa; phylum Arthropoda; class Insecta; order Lepidoptera; family Geometridae; genus Biston; species Biston betularia. The sequence continues at coordinate 2,041,905 of FR989868.1, forward strand.
TGGAAGAGATCGCTGTTAGCGATAAGGCCGCCACTTGGGGCACTAGTTCATAAGGTTCTTTTGTTCTCTGTACTTTTTTCTTCTTATGCGGTGCACAATAAAGAGTTATATCTATCTATCTATCTGTAAAAAAATTGCGTCCCGTGTAATTTGGGTGTAAGACCACCAGATTGACTTGGTGGTAGATCTCCTTAGCAGGAGGTCGTCCCGGTAGGTACCACCGCAGTACCAAACATTGCGCCGACAAATATATAAACAATACTTACTGTGTTCCGGTTTGAAGGGTTAACAAAAATACAGGGCTATTGTAACTAATCATCGCATGCCTCAAAGCGATGCCCTGGATTTTATTTTACTATTCTTAGTTCTGGGCACTGATGCAAACAGTTGTATAGAGGCACCAGGAAAGCGTCTCATTCGTCTTAAAAACATTAGTACCTAAGGCTTTTACATTTAAAAAAATGTAGTTGGCGATGCACTAGTGACGTGATCTTTAGATTTCGTGTTCTCTTCTTTGTAAACAAATGTTTGTTCTGTGTCTGGGTGTTCTGTATGTATTATAAGTATGTATTTACAAAATAAAAAAGTATTTATGTATTCTATCAGTTATCTGACTTCCATCACACAAGCTCTGCTTAGTTTGGGGCCAGATGGCGCTGTGTGTATAGTCCTACGATATTTATTTATTTTATTTGTAAAGTTGAACTTTTAAATAAATGTATTTAGTGCAGTCTAACCAAAAAAAAGTATTTAATCACGCCCAATTCACTTCAGTTACTTTATTGATCATAATAATTTTATAATAGATACCTTAGCCCAAAAATTATAATCCACTAAACTAAGGATGAACTTACTGTAAGACCTAGATATTAAATATTTAACATAAGTAATAAATCTTTCAAGAGTAGATGAATAATAAGTCTGAAAAATAATTTAAATTTTATTAATAAATAACATTTGAAAAAAAATGTCTGAATCGATCTGTCCGAATACCGGGCCCAGAATCGAATCCATAACCTTCTCAATCTAAGGCACGACTTGTCCTAACAATTACAATGTAAACTGAAATGTTTACTAGGTAATATAGCCCTTTTTTCTATCAGACAGTCAGAAGCTCTAAAAAGCGACATCGTTTCAAGTTCGACGTTCCAAAAACTCGAACGAAACTATTTTAATCTGCGTTCATTGTGGAAAGTGGAATGAAAAACAGTGGAATGCGCTACCTGAGTGGGTGTTCCCCGATGGATATAATCTGGGTGTCTTCAAGTCGAGAGTGAATCGGTATCTTCTGGGCAAGCGTGCTCTATCTTAGACCGCATCAAGTAAGTTGGCGGTCAAACGTAAGCCTAAATTCAAATTTTGTAATTTTAAACAAAGCCACGTCTAAACAAAGCCTCATACTAATTAAATAATTCCTTGATATGAACTAATGACGGCCTTAGTTCACGTTGTACATAGTTTGAATACTTTCCCTAACCCTCAGATGCTTGTGTACACGCGAGCAAAGGATGTTGCGAGCTCACTATCCAAGGGCGTCAGGTAAATTTAGTTCTTCGTATACAATCACAAAGTTTCATTTTTCGAAATCGAATCATAAAGGACAGAAAGCAAATAATTATTACCAACTAGCTGTGCCTCCTGAAAACATGTAGCGGGTAAAACCGTGGGGCGGAACTAGTAGAATATAACTTTGTTGTAAACATACACTTGTCATTTGTAGGTGCCAAGCCCTTGCACTAATATTCGACGACCTTGTAGCCACCGGATCTCCAAGCCTATCACTTCGCTAGTGGCAGCTCATCACAGTTGCATTACATCTAGAAAATAACAAGGCGTTGCGAAAGTGTGTGGTAACTAACAGAGATGGTCCAACGAATATAATGCTTCGAATAGTTCTAGGGATTTCTGTAAAGTGATATTTATGTTTTAACCCCCGATGCAAAAACGACGGTATATTATAAATTTGACGTGTCTGTGTGTATGTTTGTGTGTGCGCGCGCGCGTGTGTATTGTATTGTATTGTATTTTATTTACATTCCATTGGGACATTAAGAACACTTGGACATGTCATGTTACAAAAAATTCAGCAAATAAATAATTAATAAAATATTAAATTAGCTGCTGTAAAGAGGCATTGTCAATAATATAAATAATAAAATATTAAATTAGCTGCTGTAAAGAGGCATTGTCAATAATATAAATAATAAAATATTAAATTAGCTGCTGTAAAGAGGCATTGTCAATAATATAAATAATAAAATATTAAATTAGCTGCTGTAAAGAGGCATTGTCAATAATATAAATAATAAAATATTAAATTAGCTGCTGTAAAGAGGCATTGTCAATAATATAAATAATAAAATATTAAATTAGCTGCTGTAAAGAGGCATTGTCAATAATATAAATAATAAAATATTAAATTAGCTGCTGTAAAGAGGCATTGTCAATAATATAAATAATAAAATATTAAATTAGCTGCTGTAAAGAGGCATTGTCAATAATATAAATAATAAAATATTAAATTAGCTGCTGTAAAGAGGCATTGTCAATAATATAAATAATAAAATATTAAATTAGCTGCTGTAAAGAGGCATTGTCAATAATATAAATAATAAAATATTAAATTAGCTGCTGTAAAGAGGCATTGTCAATAATATAAATAATAAAATATTAAATAAGCTGCTGTAAAGAGGCATTGTCAATAATATAAATAATAAAATATTAAATTAGCTGCTGTAAAGAGGCATTGTCAATAATATAAATAATAAAATATTAAATTAGCTGCTGTAAAGAGGCATTGTCAATAATATAAATAATAAAATATTAAATTAGCTGCTGTAAAGAGGCATTGTCAATAATATAAATAATAAAATATTAAATTAGCTGCTGTAAAGAGGCATTGTCAATAATATAAATAATAAAATATTAAATTAGCTGCTGTAAAGAGGCATTGTCAATAATATAAATAATAAAATATTAAATTAGCTGCTGTAAAGAGGCATGGTCAATAATATAAATAATAAAATATTAAATTAGCTGCTGTAAAGAGGCATTGTCAATAATATAAATAATAAAATATTAAATTAGCTGCTGTAAAGAGGCATGGTCAATATTATACACTTTAGCGAGTTACAATTATTTTTAATCTTTCTAGATTTACTCGTTCAGAGCTAGACAGCTTCCATGCGTTTCTGTCTTCAGTGTAGTCTTTTAATTTATAATACGCTTTACTACATAAAAACTCTTTTATAAATTTTTTAAAGCCTAAGTATTTCATTAAGCTCCAATATTTCTTGTGTGTGTGTATGTGTGTGACATCATAGCTCCCAAACGGGTGAACTGATTTTGTTTTTCTTTTGTTTGAAAGGTGAATTAGTCGGGAGTGTTCTTAGCTGTTTGATGAAAATCGGTTCAAGATGGCCGCCGCCACAAAATGGCGGATTACATTATTTTTTCACAACTTCCTCAATATGGGTATCAAATGAAAGGGCTTGACTAGTAGAATACTATACACCTGTCGGGATTTTTAAAAAAAAAATATTCATATAGGTATGTGTGTGTAGAAGTGACTTTTGATTAAAAAAAAGTTTGACGTATTATTTTATGTTTTCTATAAGATTATACGCTTGGGGTGTACTAAGCCGATAACAGTGCATTATATTTATCATTGTTTACAACTTGTATCCACTTGAAATTTGGTGTAAGTGTCTTATGGAACATTATTCAGTGATAAAAGGTATCCTTAATCTTAACTTAATAATATAATAGCGCAAGTTTTATGACTATTTGTTCATTTATCTCTGAACCTAATTCTATAATTAACACGGACGAAGTCACGGGCGTGAGCTAGTAATACATAAATAACACCCGGACATAAGATCAACACTTGTACTGGCCACATAAACGAACAATTTTAAACCAATTATCGAATACTTAATTCGAATATGTTTTGGGCGCTTTTCGCCCATCCCTATGCTGCTCGGCCTTGCTGTCTGCCGGTCACTGTCGCGCGCTAGTTTAAGGGCCCGCTGCTCCACGGTCAGTGGGTATCGCAATGCTCAGCTATGCACATAAATTACGTGGGCTTTGCTTTTCAAGGGCACAACGTGTCTCGAAAAAAGTTGCGCTTTTACTATTTTTGATTTAAGCTAGCAACAATATTAATCTTCTCTGGCTCCTTAGGACAATTTAAGAAGCAAGTTTCAGAGGCGCAAGTAAATAAAAAAAATGTGCTGAGGATATAGATACCGAAATTTCTGGTTCATATATTTACGATAGTTTGTGATTAGTAATAGTTTAAAAAAAAAAAAAATAGGGGATGGCGAGCAGGGCCACCGCCCGGGGCCTCGCGTTCTCGCGTAACTACATAAGTAGAAAAAGTCTTTACGATGTATGTATGTGAATCTCGCGCCTTGTGCTTAATGCCCTAACTCACCCTCCTAGGGAACAAGCAACAATAAACATAGACAATATAATACAATAAAACATAGCTAACTAAATACTTTAAATAGCAAAACTCAGGGCTTCGCTGCTTTTTTTTTTTTTTTTTTTTTTAATAGTTGACAGGCTAGGTGTTTGACCACAGCTCACCTGATGTTAAGTGAAGGTGTGGTCGAAGATGGTAAAGCACACCTAGTCTGGAATGGAACTGGCTCTCAAGTGAGGCTGCCGGAACACACCGTTAGATGCTTGGCGGCAGATTTTCAACTTGAGGGTGGTAGCTAGCCAGCCGAGTACTAGAAAGTACCCTACCACCATGCTATGGTTTCCTCACGATGTTTTCCTTCAACGGCAGCTCAAGCTCATTGTTGGGGTTTGAACCCACGCCCTTCGGCATGCGAACCGACCGCGCTAACCACTGGGCTATCATCGCTACAAACTACTATCATACTTAAATAAATAAATAAATAAATATCACAGGACATTACACACAGCGCCATCTGACCCCAAACTAAGCAAAGCTTGTGCTATGGAAGACAGATAACTGATAGAATACTTAAATACTTTTTTTTTTGTAAATACATACTTATAATACATACAGTACACCCAGACACAGAACAAACATCGATGTTAGTCACACAAATGTTAGTCCTGAGTGGGAATCGAACCCACGCCCTTCAGCTCTCGAAGCAGACATGCTACCAATGAACCAACAGGGCTGTCCTGCTTCTATGCTGTCAGGCGGGCAGGACTTGCTACTATCATTGCTTTAGCGCTTATTAACTTGTGGCTTTCGCTGGTTAGTCATCAGCCATATAATTTCGCAGGAAGTCGTCAAGGTACCAAAGCAGATATTCTGACGCCAAATAATACTCTAGATTTGGCTATTAATTTTTTTTTTAATGTAAAAAAGTACTGAGACGAACGAGACGTTCTCCTGATGGTAAGAGATTACGTCTGTCCACGACCATTGCAGCGATACACAGAACTTTGAGTAACAAAACAAAGTTCAGGGCATCACTGCTGTTAGTGCTGGTTAGTCTCAACAGCCCTGTAATTTCGCTAGCTGCTCTACCCTTCAAATGGAACATAGTAATGTTTACACACAACGGCTTAGCATCAGAATATCTAGTACTGCGGTGGTACCTACCTAGATAGCCGCTTAGGAGATCTACCACCATATTTCTACCACAAAGTTAATACGTATGTAAAAATGAAAAAAAATATATTGTAGGACATTACACACAGCGCCATCTGACCCCAAACTAAGCAAAGCTTGTACTATGGAAGTCGGATGACTAATAGAATACTTTTTTTTTGTAAATACATAGTTATTATACATTTGTATCGATGATAGCTCAGTGGTTAGCGCGGTAGGTTCGCATGCCGAAGGGCGTGGGTTCAAACCCCAACAATGAGCTTGAGCTGCCGGTGAAGGAAACCATAGCATGGTGGTAGTGTACTTTCTAGTACTCGGCTGGCTAGCTACCACACTCAAATTGAAAATCTGCCGCCAAGAATCTAACGGTGTGTTCCGGCAGCCCCTCACTTGAGAGCCAGTTCCATTCCAGGCTAGGTGTGCTTTACCATCTTCGATCCCACCGTCACTTAAAATCAGGTGAGCTGTGGTCAAACGCCTAGCCTGTAAACCATAGCAATTAGTTAGTAGCATACAAAAAAAAAGAAACATACAGTACACCCAGACACAGAACAAACATTTGTTAATACTACAAAATGTTTGTCCTGGGTGGGAATCGAACCCACACTCTACAGCTCTTAAGGCAGATATACTACCAATGAGCCAACAGGGTTGTCTGTAAATTACGGAAAGAAATTCAAAAGCGAATGTAGGACAAGGCCATCGCTCTTGAGGTAGATCCATGCCCAGCTGTGAGATATTATAAGCTAATGTAGCAATTTATGGAAGCATAACAAAGTATAAAAGCGATCTTATCACTTAACAATGAATAGATACCAGAAAACCTTGAGCAATTAGGAGTAAGTAGGGTTCCAAGTAATTATACACCGATGTACTAAATGATTACTTAGGTACCTACTATTACAGTAACATTTCGCACGAGTGTTATCCGCCTAGCAACTTGCCTTCCCTACAAAGTTTCAAAGGCATAAGGAAAGATCTCATGCGAATATTTGCGTCTTAGAATGCAGATTATATAAAAAAGATAGAGATATCTGTAAAATCTTTTTTAGTCGCGATGATAGCTCAGTGGGTACCAACCCCCAACAATAAGCTTGAGCTGCCGGTGAAGGAAAACATCGTGATGAAACCATAGCATAGTGGTAGGGTATTTTCTAATACTCGGCTGGCTAGCTACCACCCAAAAGTTGAATAAGTTGAATATTTAAGGTATATATTTAGTTTCTTTCCGCTTAACAGTCTTTCCAGTTACAACAGTGATGAGGACTTAAATTTATTTTTTATTTTTTATTGTTAATCAATCATATTCTGGACTGAAAATGTTTAGTCAGCCCATTTACATATGTTTAATTTGATGTAAAATACTTTTCATCCATAAAGTGGTTCGATTTTGATACACACAATTTTTGGCCATTTATAACATTGTATTTATTTAACTTACTTACTTAACATTAATATGTATTTATTTACTTATTAATTAATTGCCACAAAACTGTTAATATATATATTGTAAAACCACTGGTCTCCACACAAGGATTCCCTGTTTTGCGGATTTATACCTTGAATAAACTAAATATATACCTTGAATATTCAAAATGAATTTCCGCCAAGTCACGCCTGAATCAATCAATTACCCTCAAGTTGAAAATCTGCCGCCGAGCACCTAATGGTGACTATATTTTTTTTTGAATTCTTTAGTACTACAGAAATAATAATATAAAGACAGTAGCATATCGAAACGGGTATCGGCAGAAAATGAAAACTCTTTTTCACATTTTTTTTAATCGTTTGCCATAATCCCAACCCCCAACCCTGAAGTTTTAATGCAAATTTTAATAAACCCATTTAAATGTTGAAATATTACTCTACTTAAAATCATTTCACTTTGTATTCCCGTGTATGGTAGGTAAAAGTTGTTTACTTATTGGTGGACCAACACAGAAAAGTCAATGACATGATACGCAGTATCCTTGACTCAAATATCGGTTGATTTTTTTATCAGAATAAATTTTGTTAGATACACTAATTTACTTGACATTATAAAAATGCAATCGCATGATACATATTTATATATTTATAAATATGTATCATGCGTAATTTGTAAATATATTTACAAATCTGTTATGTATTTCACGCAATTTATGATGGTTTAAATAATGACATTGAGTGTTACAAAAACATTGCATTATTAAAGTAAGAGAAGATTAGAATTAGGAAAGAATAAACAATAGACAAAACAACTTAGCATAACGATGGGGATAAGCTGATAGAATACTTTAATACTTTTTTTTTTGTAAATACATACTTATAATAAATACAGAACACCCAGACATAGAACAAAACATTTGCTTATACCACAAAATGTTTATCCTGGGTGGGAATTGAACCCACGCCCTTCAGCTCTTGGAGCAGACATACTACCAATGAACCAACAAGGCTGTGAAGGAAAACATCGTGAAGAAACTACAGTATGGTGATACTTTGGAGTACTTTATATTACTTGGCTAGCTTTTTTTTTATGGTTGATAAGCTAGGTGTTTGACCACAGCTCACCTGATGTTAAGTGAAGGCGTGGTCGAAGATGGTAAAGCGCACCTAGCCTGGAATGGAACTACCTCTACTAGCTATCTGCCTCAAGTTGAAAATCTACCTCTAAGCATCTAACGATGCGTTCCAGCAGCTTTAGGGGATGCCATTAACATCAGGTGAGCTATAGTCAAACAACTGGCCTGTCAACAATAAAAAAAGCATTCAGCACCGTACAGAGCCAAGACTTCCAACTTTGGTGCAAATAATTTTTGATAACTTTTAACATAATATATTTTTATCTGGTTATTTTGTTTATTTATAAGTAAGGTAGAAAACTACATAGAGAAAACAGTACTCTGGTTTTTTCACTAGAGAATCCAGTGTCTTCCGTATTAAATTTTTGCATACAAGTAGGGTAGTATTGTGCTAGTCATGATATTTTTTTTTTTTAACGTTTGTCAGGCTAGTTGTTTGACCACAGCTCACCTGATGTTAAGTGAAGGTGTGGTCGAAGATGGTAAAGCACACCTAGCCTGGAATGGCACTGGCTCTCAAGTGAGGCTGCCGGAACACACCGTTAGATGCTTGGCGGCAGATTTTCAACTTAAGGGTGGTAGCTAGCCTGTCGAGTAATAGAAAGTACCCTACCACCATGCTATGGTTTCCTCACGATGTTTTCCTTCACCGGCAGCTCAAGCTCATTGTTGGGGTTTGAACCCATGTCCTTCGGCATGCGAACCTACCGCGCTAACCACTGAGCTATCATCGCTACATCTATACTGGTTGGTAGGTGTTATGTAAATATTAGTACTAACGATATGTGTTTGTTTGCGTGTGTATGTGTGTGAAAGAGAGAGATAGAGAGTATGTGTGGAGTGAATGTGGTTACCCAAACGTTTCTTGCTTTGAAATATGTTTCTATTTGTTAAAAAATAATAACTATTACTTCACAAAAATGTTTGCTCTACATTACCGACGCTGTCACTTAAAAGAAGTCTTGCAAACTAGAGCACTACTCTAGTTTCTAACAGTGAACATGTCTAATGGCAAATTATTTTGCAAGTATTATAATTATAGTAGTATGTAGTATACACCCAATAAGAGATATACAATCTAGACGGCAAAACCCGAGGAACATTTGCAAGAGCAAATTTCATCAAGGTTGCCGTTGTGAAAAGTGTAAGATTATGAAAGTAAGTAATCCAATTGGAACTAGTTTTAGTATCCAATAGCGAGATAATTTATGGGAGCATACGATTATGTAAGTAGATATAGTCAAAAATAACCTCGATGTTTAATTTAATTAACACTTTGATTTGACAATGACTTTGATTCCCTGGAAGATGGGACGGCCTTTAGTGTGGGACGCCACCTGCGTTGATACTTTTGCGCCGTCACATCTTCCAAGAACTCAGATTAGGGCTGGCGCAGCGGCGGAATTTGCAGAAGACCTCAAAAGGCGCAAGTATAGTACCCTGGACAGTGGGTACATATTTGAGCCTTTTGGGGTTGAAACTTTGGGGCCGTGGGGACCGGGAGCAAAAAAAATTTTTAAAGAATTGTCATCTCGTTTGGTCGACGCTACACGTGAACAAAACGCTGGCCTTTATTTTGCTCAGCGTTTGAGTATTGCCATACAACGCGGCAATGGGGCCAGCGTTTTGGGAACTATTCCCATTGATAGCGGTCTTTTAGAGTAGTTATTATTTTAAGTTATTTTGTTTTGTTTAATTGAAGATATTTATTATACTTTTTTTCATAATTTAGCTTGATAGTCGAATTAAAAATTGGAATAAGATTGTTATTCGTGGGTAAAGACATCCAGTTGGGTAAAGATACTCATTTATTTACACACCACTGCTTGGCAGCAAAATATCTGGTATTATGGTGGTATCACCTATGTATGGTGGTATCTACGAGTACATGACCTGCTATGGAGAATCACCAAGTAAAAAAACTATAATTTATAAGAATGTAATACATTAAAAAGATCGCATGCAAAGAAAGCATGGCATCTCACAGTGATAATATTACGGTCAATTGAGTTATTGAATAATATTGATAAACGACTGTTTCAAGGTTTATCGTAGCGTGTAGGCAATAAATACTATTTTAAATCGAATTTCACAGCTATTAGCATTTTGATTATACTCACAATTCGTTTCGTCTTAAAATATCATATGATCATTACGAGCTATGATTTCTAATTTATAATATACTAGCGACCCACTTACTAGCTTCGCACGGGTGCACTGTAGATACTTATGTGGTGCATATGCATGTATTATACATATAAACCTTCCTCGTGAATCATTCTGTCTGTTGACGGAAACCGCATTAAAATCCGTAACGTAGTTAAAAAGTACTAGGTGTACAGACGGCGGGAAGCGGCTTTGTTTTATATTACGTAGAGATAGAGAATCACTTCTTTCCTCCGGTCTCGGAAGATTTTACTCAGTAAATTTATAAAAAAAATAAACCCACTAACCATAACCATAACTTAAACCCACTACAAAAGGACCAATAAATTTAAATAAAATAAACTTATCTAAAATGTCGCTATTAATGTGGTTTGATTTCCATACAAATATTTTTATGCCATTTATGGACAAATGGAGCATAATTTTACAGTGAAATCACAGCCACTGGCATTTATTTCGGTCTTTATTTGTGGTAAATGACAACTGCTTGAATGAAACAGTAGATTATTAACAGAAAATCAAATTGATGAATTCATGATTTTTGAATAAAACAGTAGATTATGCTAATAAAATCTACTATTTTATTCAAGCAATTCTGTTTTACCTCAAATAAAGACCAAAATAAATGCCAGTAGCTGCGATTTCACTGTGAAATTATGCTCCATTTGTCAATAAATGGAAAAAAAAAATTTGTATGGAAATGAAAAATCCCCAAAAAGCTGGCCCCATTGCCACGTTGTATGGGAATACTCAAATGTTGGGCAAAATAGAGGCCAGCGTTTTGGTCACGTGTCACATCGATCAAACGAGATATCAAGATATAAGCACAAATTACCCAAACTCAACGTTTTAAAAATTGCGTAAGTATTTAAAACAATGCCTAACGTAAATCGCAACACTAGTTATCTAAATATGTATATTAAAATATATATATATATAATTCTTTAATCATTGCCAAGTATTATGTAACGGCCGGTCGCAACAAGCAATCTCAATCCATTTAGGCCTATATGTGATTAAAATTTGATTAAAACTTTAGCAATGTGCGTTTCAATAAGCGATCCTTAGATTTCGAAATTGTAATCTGTCCGTCAAAGAGCGTCAGTCCACTTTTTAAGATTTAAATAGACTTGTGTGCAACCACTAACTCGTCTAATGTTCAGATAACGGTCTACGATGAAGCACGCTTGCCTAGAAGAAACTGATTCACTCACGACTTAAAGGCACCCAGACTGTAAGTACCCGGGAACACCACTCAAGCAGAAAAATTCCACTGTATAGCGATATATTTCAACCTTTAAATAAACAAACATCGTAGACATTTCATCACACACACAGCGCAATCTAGCCCCAAACTAAGCAAAGAAAACTTTTATCTTAATACTACTACTTTCGTATCATCGTGTTTTGGAAAACAATTATTGTCAAAAAAAGTAATTTAATATTCAAGGTAGGTTTATATATATTTAGTTGATTTCCGCTTAACGGTCGTTTCAGTCACAAAAGTGATAAGGACTTATATTTAGCTAACTTTAGAATAATTTAACAATTAATAACTTATCCGAAACTTTGACATAAGAAAACTACAAGTCTTTATATCCTCTTCTCGCTGCAGTAACCGACACGTGTTTCGCCTCTACACGAGGCATCCTCAGGACGTGTTGACTCTTCTACCGCTTGGTCTCAATCAATTATCCGAAAAAAAAAACAATTATTGGCTATCCGTTATTATTGGGATAGACATTAGAGAACGATCGGGAGATATCATTCCATCTTGGATTGATTCTCTCTTGAAAGGATTTTGTATTGGGAACGGCCGTAAGCTGGTATGTACTTCCTGTGATTTGATGATTATATAATTTATTACTAATTTTTTTTAAATAAATTTTGACGAACCCCATTTAAAGCTTTTATTCCTTTTAAATTTCTAAATACCAATACAATTAACACTGCTTTTCTGCGCCAAGAAATATGTAAAACCATACGATTACATGAACAAAATCATTATTGTAACCCATTGGATAGTAATAGATTATTTTTTATGTCAATAAATAATATCTATCTATCTATTTATGTGAGGTACCTGGTACCTGTTTTTTTTATCCATCACCTCACATAATACTAATCTTGCCAACGACCTTTTAGACAGCGCCCGTGAAAACCCGAATTATTAACTTAACCCCTGTTTACCTATTCCAAGGTCAGCTTTCCCAACACATTGAGAAATGCTCGCGTTAAGTCAACAGAGCGACCACTAACTTAGTATGTGTGTCAAGATCACAATTATTATGACTTTTCATATGAAAACACGTTAAAAACCTCGTAGTTACTTTAGTAATGTTTGTTTTATTCCAAATGGTAATGACATAGCCGTTTGTACGGCAGCGGCCAGCTCATTCACGTAGTGACGAAATCGTGATCTGGACAAGACACAGAAATATCTAACTAGTTCTGTTAACTATTGCAAGCCGTATACAAAGCAATACCACTATAATTTTATTATATATTTTTTTCTAGCTCACTGAATATATCTTCTACTAGCTGCGCCCCGCAGTGTTACCCGCTACATATTTTCGGAATAAAAAGTAGCCTGTGTGTTAATCCAGGGTTTCAGCTACCTCCATACCAAATTTCATCCAAATCTGTTTAGTAGATTTGCGTGAAAGAGTAACAAACATCCATCTATCCATCCATCCATCCATCCTAGGCTAGACAGGCTAGGTGTTTGACCACAGCTCATCTGATATTAAGTGAAGATGTGGTCGAAGATGGTAAAGCACACCTAGCCTGGGATAGAACTGACTCTCAAGTGAGGCTGCCAGAACACAGCGTTAGATGCTTGGCAGCAGATTTTTAACTTGAGGGTGGTAGCTAGCCATCTGAGTACTAGAAAGTACGCTACCACCTTGCCAATGGCAACTCAAGTTCATTGTTGGGGTTTGAACCCACGCCCTTCGGCATGCGAACCGACTGCGCTAACTACTGAGCTATCATCGCTACAAATCGTGAACATACTACCCTGCCTACACCGCATATTTATCAAAATACTTCAAAAACACAATCTAAAGTAATTATGACTGACAATTGAAATAACGAAGTGGCATAGTGACATTGACTGTGACAAACTGGCTCAAGTTCACAAACTATGGTGAAAGCGACTACTAACGCCCTCTGTTCGAGATTTATGTAACAGCAAGCACGCGTCACACACGCACCAAAAAATTGCGTGACGTATCGATGAATAACCGAAACGAAAAATCGCTCAAGACTGTTCAAAAATCAAATTAATGACAAAACATTTTCCTAACATTCTATTTTTAAACGCAGAGTCTAAAAATACATCATTACGTTAAAATTTAATTCATGTTCTATTTTTAAACAAAGACTCAAGCGTTACAACTCATATCGATTATCTTTTCTGAGACTCCAAAATCTAAAACCATATCTGTCACGAACACATCCGCAGGTGTCATCCTAATTACCTATTATGTCATTGAAGTACGCAGAATATGTATTACTTATGGTACATATCGTATCCACAAATAGTGAGTTTATACTTTTGACCCACTAGTCAAAATTCGTAGAAAGTTCTTCTAAGGATACCCTTGTGTCTTCTCTTAGTGTTGTCAAATCTGACATTATTACAATAGCAAATTGTACGTGTAATAAAGCATTTACACCTTTGTATGGTCACCGACAAGAAGAACGTGCAAATTTTGTTGTTCAGGAAATTAAAGAGCAATTTAAGAAATTTAAAATTCGAAGAAACGCATTAATAGTGATTATTTCGAGTTTAAACCGTCACTAAAAAAAACATTATTTATTTATATGACTTTTGAATGATAGGCTTGTTTGTAGATTCTAGAGGGTTCATTAGTACCTACATAGTGAATTTCCTGTTGGTTATATCTAATAAAAAAAATACATACAGGCGAACATAGAACCTCCTCCTTTTTTGAAGTCGGTTAAAAACGAATATCTGCTCTGTTTGAATATCAGAGATTTTATTTCTTTTTTAATATGTTTGTTTAAAGAGTTCTATCTATATATCTATATTAATGCTATCGTTGACAGGCTAGATGTTTGACCACAGCTAACCCGATGTTAAGTAACGGTGTGGTCGAAGATAGTAATGCACACCAAGCTTGGAATGGAACTGGAACTATCTATCTATTAGTTAGACGTATCTTTGTGAACGGTTACGTCAAAGTCAAAGTCAAAAGTCAAAGGTTTTATTTGTATGACAACAGGGTAAAAAAGTCTTAAATATAGATAATTGTTTGCGTCTATTGTCAACCATTACGGTGTGCAAATTCATCGTTTTTTTTTCGTCTTGATGTACACGATTTCATAAACTTCAAAAAAGTAGACGCAAACTGATACCGCAAGCACTGGTGATTTGCAACAAATATACTACTTAATACAACATCAAATTACAACTATCAGTTCAATTATTGTAACGCAAGTAAATAACCTGGAGGCCATTTGAAGGTCTTAAGATATGTTGCTAAATCGCAATCTCTTGTGCACCGGGCCTTTCAAGTGCACGTTTGCGCAAGAGCCCCGTTTTTGTTACATGAATTAAATCGCGTGTACTTAGTTACTTTTAATAAAGTTATCATAGTTTTAATTTTAGAATGCCGATTATGACTATACAAATACAAATATTTTATTGATAACACCAATGTTACAAGTCACTTCAAAATTTTAAATATGCCATTAAATGAGTTTTAAAACACTGTTTACAAGTCAACACAAAAATGTCAAAATATACAAACATGTCAATATAAAAAAAAAGCTTTTTTTACATGTATGACCTGCATAGACTTATTTTACTGGTTAAAATGATAATAATAAAAAATGATTAGATATAATTATAAACATTTTTAATTATAAACAATGTTTTCAATAAAAAAATGTTATCAATATAAAAATACCGTTACTATAAAATATTTCAATACAAAAAAATATTGTCAGTATAATAAAATGACATGACAAAAAAATCATAATTACTTACTAGTAATAGCTATATAGAACTACAACAAAAATGGCTATGTAACTATAAGAATAGCTTTAGAATAAAATTGCAAGATGCAGTTAATTATTTTTTTCGGAACAGAGTTCCTCATTGCACGTTATTGTTCTCATTTGTTTGCGGGCTCAGCGGCTAGACCGAAAAATGAGTAACAATGATAAACGTCACCAAAAACCGATGATTTTGAGGCACTTCCCGATCACCTAAGAAATTAAAACTTTTTTCTATCGATTCAGTTTGCCGTCAATTTTGAAAATAAGCAAAAACATTTTACTATTTAAAAAAAAGTAAGCCTTTAAAGAAACTCCCTCCCAACCGGGTGTTCATAAGACACCTCTAGCGATGATAGCTCAGTGGTTAGCACGGTCGATTCGCATGCCGTGGATTCAACCCCTTTTTTTTTTACCCAGGGAAATCCTTAATGGATACCACCCGCCACGGGGGTGGCAGGGTGGTTATGTGGGGATCTCCGTCAATATGACGGCCTACCCACTAAAAACCCTGGGGTGTTCCATCTCAACACTTTTAGTCGAGGTATCGGGCACGCTTGCGCATTCGTCCGCTACCTCGACAGCGCTAGTCCCAACTGGACTCCTTCTCGGGGAACTACTGCTCCGCCCGGCCTGATGACGATGTATGGGAACACCACATACATCGTTCATCCTCGGGAAGCTCATTCATGGGCAACAGGTTGTGGATTCAACCCCTAACAATGAGCTTAAGCTGCCGGTGAAGGAAAACATCGTGAGGAAGCCATAGTATTGTGGTAGGGTACTTTCTAGTACTCGACTGACTAGCTACCACCCTCAATTTGAAAATCTGCCGCCAAGCATGTAACGGTGTGTTTCGGCAGCCTCACTTGAGAGCCAGTTTCATTCCAGGCTAATGCTTTACCATCTTCGACCACACCGCCACTTTAGATCAGGTGAGCCTAGCTAGCTAGCTTGTCGAGAATTTAAAAAAAGTTTTCACTTTTGTTGTCAGTCGCCATGACTGTTTACTTTTTATGCTTGTTATATTAGAACAGCCTTGAGGTGCATTGCTGTGGGTAAGTACACACTTGATAGGTACCTACGCATTGAGATTCAAGGAAAAGGGCAATTTAATAATAATTTTTACCTCATCTGTATGTTTTAATTTGTGTTTGTTTTATTACTATTCAGGAAATAATCTCGTCTCTCATTATCGTGGAAAACAATCTTATTAAAAACAATGAAGTACTTACCTACGCCCTGACACCTCTGAAAATGCATTAATTTACGTATAATTTCAAAGTTTTATTTATCGTATTACACGACTGCCTAAAAAGGAGCGTAATGTTATCACGGTTTATGTCACTAAGCGTCGGTGTGGTCGGAGATGGTAAAGCATACCTAGCCTGGAATATATCTGGCTCTCAAGTGAGGCGTTAGGTGCTTCGCTGCAGATTTTCAACTTGAGGGTGGTAGCTAATCAGCTAAGTACTAAAAAATACTTTACCACCATGCTATGGTTTCCTCACGATGTTTTTCCTTTACCGGCAGCTCAAGCTCGTTCAACCGACCGCGCTAACCACTGAGCTAAATAAAAAATTCAAGATTATATATATACTCGTAGCTTTTATAGTCTATTTATAATTCTAGGGCTGTCTGTTCTAGAGTTTTTAGTTTTAAGGTGGTTCAATTTTGTATGGAAATTGTAAACTTTTATTTTGTAAATTTTTGCCATTTATAGACAGATGGAGCATAATTTTACAGTGAAATCACAGCTACTGGCATTTATTTTGGTCTTTATTTGCGGTAAATCACAATTGCTTGAATAACTTGCTTTTAAATAAATTGCTTGAAAAACAGATAGATGATTAGCATAATCTACTATTTTATTCAAAAATCATAAATGATTCATAAATTTGATTATATGCTAATAATCTAGTGTTTTATTCAAGCAATTGTGATTAACCGCAAATAAAGACCAAAATAGATGCCAGTAGCTGTGATTTCACTGTAAAATTATGCTGCATTAGTCCATAAATTTGACCAAAAAAAAAATACTTTAAAAATATATTAAAAACATTTACATTTTCAGATCATTTAAAAAATCTTTTAAACAATAGTAATATTTTTCTATTAACTAGGTCTCAAGCTATGAAAGTAACACGGAAAGTCACGTTTCCTCGTTATGTCACCTTCCTACACTCGCGACATTTAATTCGGCACTTTATGAATAAAACACCACTATTTTTATGCAGAAACACTCGAAAAATTACAAGTTTTGAATAATAATATATTGTGTTAACGCACCTTTCCACGTTCCCGCTAAAACTCCGAATTGAGCATCTTTTAATTGAGTCTCATTCTTTAGCCTAAAATATTAACAGTCATCTCATTCAACGCCATAAAAACTTTTTTCAATTGAATAAAACTTCATTTTAACCGAGTCATCCGTTAAAGAGATACGTTCCCAACCACGCAGAAATTGGTAGGTATATTCTCACGTTAATTTTAAGTTTGTAACTTTTTTTTGCATAGGAATTTAAAATGTTTCGTCTGTCTATTCGGATTTGGCTACGGCTTTGCTCGCGTTAATTTACGTTTTTTTTTTACTTCGGAAACAGTGTTCTTTTTTCTCGCAAAGAAGTTCTTTTCTGTGACAATGTGTATGCAAAATTTTACGATGATTGGTTGAGTAGTCATAGTCATAGTCATAGTGATTTATTGATAACATAAGTTACAAGTCAAATAATACAAATAAATTAAATTAAAATAATTAGAGTTCAATTAAGGAAGTAGTTAAGTAGTTAAGGAAACGTAACAAATATACTCACATATCTCATATTTTTTTAGCCATGATAGCTCAGTGGTTAGCGCGGTTAGTCCACACGCTGAAAAGCGTGGGTTCAACCCCCAAAAATGAGCTTGAGATAGCGGTGAAGGAAACCATAGCATAGTGACTCTAGTACTCGGCTGGCTAGCTACAACCGTCAAGTTGTAAAATCTGTCGCCGTGTGTCCCGGCAGCCTCACTTAAGAGGCACTTCTATCGCAGGTTATGTGTGTTTACCATCTTCGACCACACTTAACATTAGGTGAGCCGTGATCATACACCAAACGTGTCCACAATAAAATAAAATAAAAAACTCCATTCTCATTTATAAAATTTGTTAAGATATGTATTGTTTGAAAATTGGTTTAAATGTAAGCTGTTATACAACTAGTGTTATAAATACATTATACACAAGAATTAATAAGGGTAACAAGAAATAATAAAGAACTAGAAAATTAATTTTAGACGTTTTTCTATGAAGATAATCACTCGAAAGTTTCTTAATTTCTATAGACTGTAACATCAACTCAATATTATTTTTAATTTTACAATTTCCGAGTCGGTATTACATAAATAATATTAAAAAATATCCGCAAAAATGAGTGTCCAAAATAAGCTCCTTTCAATTTAATCGTAGCGTTTCACCTAACCCTGTTTAGGCGACGACTTACCACCAGAGAGAGCGACTGCTAGTTTATGAAAAAAAATTGCAATGAATTAATTTTAGTCACAAAAAAGCATAACAAAACTTCTAATAATGTAATTTTTTTTTCCAATGTAGCCACATGAAAAAAAATTGATATTAGCGCTGTATACAGGAAAATTGTCGCAATTTCCACTGTGACGTCAGTACCTTCACGATAATATTCGACCTTGTTGCTCAAGATATGGAGTGAAGTATCGCTCGATGTGTAATGTGTGCTTGCGTCCTTGTGGTACTGGGACAGGGCAGTGGGCCGTGATTGGCGGGCTAGCGCGCGCTATTCAACCGCTAGTAGCAGGCCTGCGCGCGCGCACTTTCGCGAAGCTCAGTCTGGTTTTCGCTTTCATCTGCGGAGATGAAATGCGAATGCGATAAATTTTTGTGACTTGTGTTTTTTTTTCGATCATAAGGTGAAGGGAAAATGACGAGATTGAAGCAAATTCGGTACGAATTTGTTCATTTCCGTAACGTCAATTCTTTTTAATTTTTTTTTCCAAAATTACATTTAATATTAAATATATGAGAATACACATAAATTTTCATATAAAATAAAATATAGTAAATTAAAAATACCAATCTTAATTTTTTTAAGTATCATGAAAAAAATTTATGAAGTATACAATCGACTCAAATTTTAGAACTAAAACATACCAAAATTATTTACACTTTGATTACACGCATTTAGATATTTTAACTAACTAAAATTAAACTATAATACCTACTGAAATTATTACTCGTACATTTCCCCCAAACGTTTATATGTATAAATTTCGCAGCTGTTCAAAGTATAAACAACATTTTATTTTTCTTTGTTTTCAGGTGACAAATTGTTAGCAGCGCATGCTACTGATTTCGAACTCATAGTGAAGTGTCAAGTGTGGTGGACATAACTAGTGTTGTACTGCGATCTATCAAAATGTCCGGTTTCGTGAAGATAGCCATAGACGATTACTATTCCGACAGTAACTGGACGGAAATCATTAACAAATACTGGTTACTGGCAGAAAGAGTTTCAGGTGAGAGAAATTCCTCATTAATTTAATTAACTTTTTTTTAAAGCTCTTAAGGGATATTTTGCCACCAGCCTTACTGTGAAACTACTGTGTTCCGGTTTAAAGGATAACTTTTTCTTTAGGCTTTTTTTAAAACCCCATTTGACCACCCTGTTAGCTTATTTGATGATATACCTGTTTCAAGAACTGTTGGGTGTGGATTCGATTCCTACCCAGGATAAATATTTGTTCTGTATCTGGGTGTACTGTATGTATTAAAAGTATGTATTTACAAAAAAAAAGTATTTAAATATTCTATCAGTTATTTGGTTCCCATAGTACAAGCTTTGCTTAGTTTGGGACTAGATGGCGCTGTGTGAAATGTGCTATATGCTATATAAAAATACGATACGATACGATAAGTATGTAAGTAAGAAAGATACGATATTATACAAAGCGCTCCATTATTGACTGACTGTAGTGTAGTGACTTGTAACATTGGTGTTATCAATAAAGTATTTGTATTTGTATTGCTTACCATCAATCAGGGTGAGGTATAAAGAAAACTTACATATTCTAAAATATACTGCGTAACTAATTGTGATACTTCGCTGCTTACAAAATATCATTCAAGTATTTACGATGAATTATAACTCTCTTATTTGGGTGTCTTTAAGTCGAGAGTGTATCAGTACCTTCTATTTTTTTAATGTGTAATTAATGAGACGAACAAGATGATATCCCGATAGTAACAGATAACACCTGTACATGACCATTGCAACGATACACAGACCTTTGAGTAGCATAATAAACTTGAGAGCATTGCTCCTTTGGAGTTCATTACTATGAGACATTGCATGGTTAGTTTCAAGAGCTTAGTAATTTCGCTAGCAGTCGAAGTCAAACCGGAACACTAATGTTTTCACACTACTGCTTGGCGACTATCTGGTACCGCGGTTGTACCTACCTAGACGACCTCCTGCTAAAGAGATCTACCACCATGTCCAAAAGTTATGTAAGCGTGCTCCATCTTAGACCACATCATCACTTAACATCAGGTGAGATAGCCGTCAAACGTAAGCCTATTCATTATGAAATTCAATGGTCATGGACAGGCGTTATCTCTTACCATCAGGAGAGCGTTTCGTTCGTCTCATTACATTTTACATTAAAATAAAAAAAAGGGAAAATCTAAATTATCATTTAATTATTACGTAAAATAATCGATTTACTTACTTTACTGTAAATTTTTATGATTGACGCGAATGAAAAACATTCTAAAATCCCCGAGAACTTGACTATTTCAACATCCAGCCAAACATATCTCAAGAAAACTGAAACGTGTAGTACAGAAGTATTGAAGTCACTGTACCATAGGAAACAAATATCCTTAAAGTCCACACAATAAATATTATGACCTTACCATTAATACTTACATGGTCAATTTATATGCAGTCGAAGTGGGAGCGAAAGGAATTCCAGCAAAATCTCTCTACATTCTAACTACAAGCTTAACTAACAAAACTTAAAACACCAGCCGACAGCCCCGTTGGTTCATTGGTAATGTGTCTGCTCCAAGAGCTTAAGGGCGTGGGTTCGATTCCTTCCCAGGACAAGCATTTTGTTATATAAACAAATGTTTGTTCTGTGTCTGGGTGTACTGTATGTTTTATAAGTATGATGTATTTACAAAAAAAAAACTATTTAAGTATTCTATCAGTTACCTGTCTTCCATAGTACAAGCTTTGCTTAGTTTGGGGTCTGATGGCGCTGTGTGTAATGTCCTATGACATTTATTTATTTTAAAAAAAATGTAGCTAGTCTCGCTTGGAATATTGTTAGAATTCTAACGGTACCCTTTCAAATCAGTTCAAGAGTTTTAACGTTATGATGGAATAAATAATCTCATATACAAACATTAACCATGAAAACGTTACACTCCATTTTTGAAAAATCGCGTAAAAAAATCTCGGCCTGTCAGAATATCTATAAACGCATCGTTGGAAAGAGTACCCAAAGCAACCTTGGTAGGAAATATATCACGTTTGGTTAGACAGGGATGGAAACACGAGTTGTGAAAATAAATGTGTTTAAAGGTGCCACTTTTAAACCTACCCTGGATCGCAAATCACTAAACTACTAATAATTTAGTACTACTAACTAATTTAGTATATAAACATTATTTATCAGCCTGCTAATCTATATATTTAGTTTATTTAGTATTTCATATGTATATACGTTTATTGTATTGTTCTTTTATTTATTTATTTATTTCTTCCTTAATTGTCGTAATTCATTCTACCGTTTAGAAGAAATTTACATATATACATACAAGATACGCGCGAAAAACACAACCCCTCCTTGGTAGTCGGGTAATAAAAATAATGTCATTTAACGGTTTTGTAGACCTATAGAATTGGAATAAGAGACAGGCGACTTTGTCCGTTTTTAGTAGCACGATGCGGTTGTTGATGGTTTCCTGCATTGTGCTTGATGATGTCAATGACATAATTATGGATTGCACAATGATAACGAGTGAAACGTTGCCTTCAAGTACCAAATAAGGTTTGGATATTAGAAGCAGTAGTTTAAGGGCAAGGTTAAGATCAAAGTTACGTAGAGGTGTGTATACAGGGCTATAAGTTTTGGGTATACACTGTGCAATGTACGTAGCTGAAAGGAAATTATAGTAGGTATTGATTATAACTGGTAGCGGACGAATGCGCAAGCGTACCCGCTACCCCGGTTCAAGGCGCGGAGACGGAACACCCCAGGGTTTTTAGTGGGTATGCCGTCATTCTTGACGGAGAGTCCCACATAACCACCTGCCACCCCCGTGGCCGGGTGGTATCCACAAAGGATTTTCCCTGGGAAAAAAAAAAAAAAAATGTATTGATAACTAAGGGCATAACTTTGATAATAATATCGTAAATATAAATTCAGCTCAGTGATGATAACTCAGCTAACAATAATAGCTCAGTGGTTAGCGCAATCGGTTTGCCTTTAAAAATACTGCATACAGGCATATGCTCAGCAGTGGGCGATAAGCTGAAAATGATGATGATGATTAAAGTTTTTTAAATAAATTAAATTTGTCATACAAGAATAAACTTACAAAAGAAATTATTGTCAAATATTATTATGACAGAAATAATATAAATATTATTAATATGGTTCATAGTTCAATTAATAACACTTAACATCTAGGAAATCTCATCTTGAGTGGCTAATATATTTACATTACTAGCGACCCGCCACGGCTTCGCACAGGTGCAACTAGATACTAATGTGGTGCATATACATGTACTATACATAACATAAGCCTTCCTCTTGAATCACTCTATCTATTGATGGAAACCGCATTAAAATCCGTTGCGTAGTTTAAAAGATCTAAGCGGCAGTAGCGGCAGCGGAGTTGGCGGGAAGCGGCTTTGTTTTATACTATGTAGACATATAGTGGAAACTTCTTCAATTTACTTTAATCGAATCGAATATCGAATCATGCTTTAAACATGTCACAATATAGGTCAAAAGTCGTATGTTTACAAAACCTTTGTTATCATAGTACGAGCAAAACACGTTTCTCAAACAATTATATGATTCAAACAATTAAGATAATTATAAAGAAACACGAGTCAAACAATAGGGGACAAACAACGGGCCGAGTCGATTATGCGACCGGTATGTATTCGATTATACAATCGAACAGTCGCGTGATTAATTTTGCATATTATTCGATAGTGTGATAATCGATTGCTTCCTCTCTGTGCACTTGTAACTATGCAGTCATTGCTTATTTTAACCGACTACGTAAAAGCAGGGGGGCTGTTTTTTTGCAGTTTCTATGTATAATGCGTACTTGCATATTGCGTGTTAATGCAGCTAGCTAAATTAAGATAAGATGCGTAATTATTGACAAACAAACACAAAGAAAAAATACACAAAATAATACTTAGGGTATATACATTTACAGGGCTATTGAAAGAAAGAAAGAAAGAAAATAATTTTATTTTGTATCACACAAAAAAAAAAAAAAAATAACAGCAACTAGAGACAAACAGTTACAAAATAGGGGCAAAATTGAGACTAACCATCGAAAGTTCAAAACAGTGACGCCCTAGACTTTAGTTTGTAACTCAAAAGTTATGTTTACCGATCTAATGGAAATGGACATAGAATACATTATCTCTAACTAGGAGAGCATCTCGTTCATCTCGTATAAGTCATAAAAATAAAACTGAATAAATTATATATAGACGACCTCTACTTATAGAGATCCACCACTAAGATTGTACCTATCAACCTAATTGGGTTTTACTGCACCACCATTAACTACTGTACATCACTGTGTAGTGACGTCACACAAGTCTTAGCGACGGCAGTTTTTTTTTCAGTTAACGGCACCACATACACCATTTAATGGAACCTAAACACTAACGATAGAAAGCCTCTCACCATATCTCAAACGGTGGTACAATGATACCACACTTTCACTGATTTCTCGCTATGCGGCTCAGCAATGTTATGGTGCTATTGTCGAGATAATTTTTGAAGTAATTCTAATTATGTAGTCGGTTACATAATGTCTGAAAGAATTAAGTACATTTGAGTGACCAGGATTAAAATAGGTGTTCCACCGAAATGGTTTTGTTTTACAATGTTAGCTTGCATTGGACCGCCATCCAGCCTGATATTAAATGAAGTCCACGATAGCCTAAAATAAACTGATTCACTCACGACTTTAACAGCGGGCCTAATGCCAGAAAAAATCAGATTCCATCCGCTCTAGTGCAAAAAAAAAATAAGATTGAGAATTGCATGAATTCAAGGTACCTATACTTTTGACCAAGTTTTTATTACTCTTCACAAAATTTTTGCATCAAGTTAAAAAAGTGAATGATGACTTTACTAAAACATAAGTGTTAGCTACAATAATGTTATTGTCTTATGAATAACAATATTAATAATGTTATTCATAAAAAATAATGTGGGGTCATCGCTGTCAATACATTTTCTGCGGCATCTCTGTTGTAATATATTAACAAAAGAGTGGCAATTTATGCGCGCTCTTAAAACAAATTACTGCAACAGCAAAATCAGCACATCATTTCATATCTATTTATGTCAATAATTTTAAAACCGGATACATAAAGTGTCATCTTAAAGTGGCGTCAATTTCACAAATGGCTCTTACTTCCTACTGTTTCTCGCTCTTCTTATTACTTTCAATAATTTCAGATAATGTCTCCCATCGGTCATATCTCGACAAAAGTCCGTCCGACACTTTCTTTATGAATCACAAGTAAATATAAACTTACGAGTAAACTCATTTAAAGACAATTTGTTCAAATTCGTTGAATTTAAAATAACGTAATACACAAAATGTTTGCAGCAACAACTTAATTAAAGACTTTCGTTTTCAGAACTGAACGTTAATTTTTAATAATAAATTTTAGTGCAACGTTCGTGCATAGCACTTATACTTTGATTTTTTATTTGTTTTAATTAACCCTAGGAAAAACATCCAGGTATAGATAGCAGATTTGATAAATACGTAAAAAACAATACATTGGTGAAGGTAGCGGGAAGTGTTCCCTTAATCCATGCCATACAGTTATGTGGAAGAGTCTAAAAATTATGTATGAAACAAACGTAAAAATTGTTTATTACACCTGAAATTACATTGAACTTTGACTTTGACATAAAATTATATTTCTTTGTTTGATAAAAAAAAATCCATGAATAAAAAACTTTTTATTACCGTAGTTTTGTCCATTGGGTTATAAAGTTACCTCGTAAATACAGACCGACAACGGGAGCTGACTGCAGTTTTTTTGGTTGACAATCTAAATAAACAGCTCAGTTAATGTTACGGTGTGGTCGAAGATGTGGTCGTATTTACTACTAGTCTGTATTGATTACTTAAAGAAAAAAACATGAATAAAATCTACACTACACTAGATACACAAGTTAATGACTTAAACTATATGAAACCATTTTTAAGTTGTTCGTGGTCAGTACGATCTAATGTATATTTAATAAACTAGTTACTTTCCGAAAATATACGATATTTGTTAATCTATACAGCTCTTAATGATAACCGTAAATGCGGCTGCCATGTTAGCACATTTGGCTTTGCTTACGATATATACGAGTAAATTATTCTATCAGCTATAAAATATAATTTCCATAGTATAAGCTTCACTTAGTTTGTGGTTAGATAACGCTGTGTAAAACACTGCCTTACGATATATTAATTTAAAAATAAATTTTCAACTTTTTCGTATGGTATGCTTTGTTACTAAATTGCCGCAAAAAGTTTCATTTGCTTTCTCTTGCTGCAGAAAAAAGTTTCAGACGACCTTTTTTTTAAAGGGGCATTATATTACTTGTCCAAATGTTTGCTTTTGCTGACTAAATAAAACATTATGAGGCATTACAACAAAATTTGCATGCGCGTTGAAATCTTTTGTACTAGATTAGCGCGTAGACATGAGAACAGATAAAAGCGAATATTTTAAGGGCAAGGCATACTCGATGCGTGTTACTTATGCAGAGAGTTTCATACAAATTTGTATGTATGTCATCCATTAATACAATCTACTCTCGAAAATGTAGATGTAATAACTAAAAAATAAATAAAATAATAAATATGGTAGGACATAACACACAGCGCCATCTGACACCAAACTAAGCAGAGCTTGTGTGATGGAAGCCAGATAACTGATAGCATACATATATACTTTTTTTTTTTGTAAATGCATACTTATAATACATACAGAACACCCAGACACAAAACAAACATTTGTTGATAGATAAAATGTTTGTCCTGAGCGGGAATCGAACCCACGCCCTTCAGCTCTCAAGGCAGATATGCTACCAATGAGCCAACAGGGCTGTCAAACATTGCTCAAACATTGCTGTGACAAAAATATCAGTTAGATTGTGGAACAAATTAACTTGTAATACATACTAAACGGAGATCTGGCTTTTATTAAAAACAAAAAAGAACAAGTTAAATTTTTTATTAAATTTCACGAGTCATTTGAACTTGCGAAAACTGACACTAAAAACTTATATCCTTCCCCCTTCACGTTGGTTTGTAAGTGAATATTCACTGACTGATGTCCCATCCCACCATCCTGTATGAACGCCAGCCCGCTGCCTCTTAAATCTTGGACCACGATACCAGTGATCACTTCGTTGTCAACGGCGTTCACAGTGACATCTTCGCTCCTCTTGTAAAGAGGCATGCCCATTTTCTCATGTTTCTCTCTATAAATCAGTTTTAATTCATTTGGTGCCCCGAGGTAGATATTTCCACGCGAATGAACGACAGTTACAAAGAAAAATATTAATAGAGAGTATAGAACAACTTTGGAAGCCATTTTGACTTTGACAGTTTTGTTTATTTTCTGGATGTTTATATACTGTGATTATTGTTTAGATCATTTGTGGTTAATAAATGAATGGGTAATTATTTTTATGATGATTAAATCATTTATCTTTATCTTACAGCATACTAATATCATTATTGCTCTGTTCGTTAATTTAGTGGTAGTTTTGCCTCGATATCTGAAAGTCGTGGGTTCGATTTCCACTCAGGACTGATATTGGTGTGACATACATAGATATTTATTCAGTGTCTTGATATTCTGTATGTAATTACAAAAAAAAAATGGACGTGTTGAATCAGCTATCTAGTTTCCACAGTACAAGCTTTGCTTTGTTTGCGACTAGATGGCGCTGTGTGAAATATCTTCCGATATATATTAACATACTACGATATAGAGTTATAGATAGCACAAAACAGAATTTGAAACTATGACATTGCAAATCTCGTTTTTTCTTATGTTAGGTACTGAGAAAGAGAGAAAGCGCGGCTTGTTTTGTCTAGAAATTATGAATAGATGTATTCTATCTTTATGTAAGTCTATGCTTCTTTCCTGATGTTAAACTCATCGTTATTTCAGTAACAATAAAAAGCAAAATGAAAAAATTTGAATAAACCCACGAAGGTTAGAATGTAATTGAAAAAGGATAAAATACTTAAAAATCCCCGACTTAAAATTACCTATAAACTTAATAAAAAACCCAAAAATATCCGTCAAGGGCTACCATTAAATGAACTAGTTTTGCAGGTGAAATTTGAAATAGTGATGGCAGCCCCCGGCTGTCTGCAGGGCCGGCAGCCCTGATTAGAAGTAGGTTAATATCTCTGCATGTAAGTTACTTAAACAAAACCGTGCACAGTATACTTCACAAGTATGTAATCGAATACAGAATTACATTACGTGTAATATAACCGGAGTGCAAACTGTCACCTCACAATACAGGTCATCCTAGTGTGGGGGACAGAGAACCACAAAGGTACACAGCAGTAGCGATGATAGCTCAGTGGTTAGCATGGTCAGTTCGCATGCCGAATTATCAAACCCTAATAATGAGCTTGAGCTGCCGGTGAAGGAAAACATTGTGAGGAAACAGCATGGCTTCCACCCTCAAGTTGAAAATCTGCCGCCAAGCATCTAACGGTGTGTTCCGGCAGCCTCTCTTAAAAGCCAGTTCCATTCCAGGCTAGGTGTGCTTTACTATCTTCGACCACACCGTCACTTAACATCAGGTGAGCTGTGGTCAAACACCTAACCTGTTATTCATACAAAAAAAAAAGTATTATTCTGTAGATTTTTTATAGTAAAACCCCATAATTATTCTGTTTTAGATCCCCGTGTGCAAGGATGGTTCCTGTTCGACACGCCCATTGCCACGCTTGGCATGGTGGTGGTCTACCTGGCCTGCGTGCTAGTGTTGGGTCCAGCCTGGATGGCCAACAGAAAGCCCTACAAGATTCAGAATACGCTTGTCGCGTACAACGCCGCACAAGTGCTGCTGTCTTCTTATATGTTTTATGAGGTACGTAGTCTTCTTAGTTTTATGTTCACCCAAAAAGGTTACAACATTTTGAATCAAAATTAGAGAGTTTGTGTTTGTTTGCGATAAAACCTTTCGATGAGTCGATGCTGGAATGTATGAAAAATCGATTTCCGGCTGGCGGTCGAAAATAAAAACTGTAACTGACTTTTATTTTAATGGTTGACTAGCTAGATGTTTGACCATAGTTCACCTGATGCTAAGTGAAGGTGTGGTCAAAGAAGGTAAAGCACTAGCATGGAATGGAACTGGCTCTCAAGTTAGACTGCTGGAACACACCGTTAGGTGCTTGGATGTTCAACTTGACGGATGGTATGGTTTTCTCACGATATTTTCCTTCACCGGCAGCTCAAGTTCACTGTTGCGGTTTGAAGCCACGCCGTTTGGCGTGTGAACCGACTGCGCTAAACACTGAGCTATCTTCGCTACAAACGTGAAGTGCTGTCAGTTTTTATAAATTCTTGCATAGAAAACTATAAAACAAGTCCAATTGGAGTGTACTCTTGCGGAATGATATTGATAAGCCAAATATTAATAACAGCTGTTACACATATTTCAATGAATTTTGATGTCATATTTGTATGAACAGCTGACTTTATTCACAATATATCAGTATCCCACAGTAAAAACGTATTCACGTTAATTAAATACTACCGTTCTTGAAACTAAAGAGTAATTAGTATCCAATAATCATTTACGTAGTTAGATACCTATGTCTTTTTAGTGCAATCACAGCCGTTTGAGTTTCCTATTCCTATATTTATTTATCTATTCCATACAATAGAAAACTTCTTGCAAAGTATTTAAGCGCTTGAGTCGTTTGCGGTGAGCCTTAAAAGGTTTTTTACAGCTCTATTAAAATATTAATGAAGGCTACGTGAGCCTACTTGCAGTGTTGCTAGTTTATCTATATTTATTCTACCTGAAAAAATATAGATGGACTAATAACTAATAAAAAATATAGATAGACTTATAACTAATAAAAAAATATAGATAGAATAGAATAGAATAGAATATTTTATTGGCCTTATAACTACATATGTTACACAAGGCACGTCAAAATTACAATTATTAATAACAAAATTATATAAAATTAAATAACAATTAAACAAAATGTCACTGCCGAATATTAACAAAAATGTCCAGTGATTAATATAAAATGATACACTAATAACTAATTGAAAAAAAATGTATAGATAACTAATGCAGATAAACCCGTGCCTTTTGGTGGGTGAACACTGAGCTATGTATATTGTGTACATTTCCAAAACACCGTGGGATATTTAAGAACATTAAAATAATAAAGACATGGCCGAGATTTTGACCTCCAGAAATAAACTGGCTGCGGTTGACTCTAATAAAAGAAATGCATGAAAAGCAAGGAAAACTGTTTCTATTCCACAAAGGGTCAGATAATTTTCCACATAAGGTCATAATAATTAAGGTCGAGATGGGAAAATTTGGCTTCTTCGGCTTAAAGTAAGTAAAACGAAAAACCGTCGTATTTTATCATTTTCAATGAAGTGAAGGATATCATATTGACCAAAATCTAGGTAGATTAAGGGCAAATAATCGAAAAATAATAATCGAGTAATCGATAAATCGACCGAAGAATCGATAAATCGACCGGTGCTACGATAAGTCAAAACTTCCGATCACTTGACAAGAATTAAATGGTAGTGTATTTTTTTCTTTAAAAATATCAAAGGAAACAAAACGTTGATAAGAAAATGGCATACCTACTTTCTCTTTGATTGATTCCGTATCCCTTGACTTATCGCCAAGACAAAACATCTTAGCATTCGTTGGTACCGCTGTGAGGGTGGCGGGTCCATAACGTTGCAGAGATGATAACCCGTATTATGTTTAAGACTTATGACCTAGGTATAAGTTTAAGAGACCCCTTTAACCATATGATATGATGATATGGTCTTTTAGTAAGTCATAGAAAGATTTACAGGTATTTTTTGCACCGATGATAGCTCAGTGATAAACGCGGTCGTTTCATACGCGTGCGCTAATTGTTGGGGCTTAACCCCAACAATTAGCTTGAGCTGTCGGTGAAGGAAAACATCGTGAGAAAACCATAGCATGCTAGTAGGGCATTTTCTAGTACTCTGCTGGCTATCTACTACCCTCAAGTTGAAAATTGAACACCATGCAACTAACAGTGTGTTCCGTTAGCCTCTATCAAGAGCCAGTTCCATTCCAGTTTGTGTTTACTATCTTCGACCACACCGTCACTTAACATCACGTGAACTGTGGTCAAACCATAAAAAGTTGTTGTATATAGATTTTGTTATTGTATTATGACTAGCTGCGACCCGCGGTATTGCCCCCTAGATGTTTTCGGGATAAAAAAGTAGTCTATGTGTTAATCCAGTGTCTCAGCTACCTCCATACCAAGTTTCATCCAAATCCGTTCAGTAGTTTTTGCGTGAAAGAGTAATCCATCCATCCAAACTTTTACATTTATGATATTAGTGAGATTTAGGATGATGAAGTATTCATCTCTAGAATTCGGTATGTAAAGAAAAAAAATACTTTGCTGATTCCAAAACCATTTCGAAATATTACATTCCTGTACATGATTTTTCCGTTTAAAACTCTTTAAACTATGAGACGGGGTTTATTTTAATAAAATACATAAAATAAATTTGACTTTCAATTAACTTCTAATGACGTCATGTCCTTGGCTGTATAAGGATTCTTTCAGTGCCTAAAAAAGGTACATATTTTACATATTCAGCCAATGTTATGACGTCATAACTATAAAAAGTTTGAAAATGTATTAGAATTAAAGTACCGCATAGAAAGCCAAAATATTCAAATTAGTTTCATAAAATAAAGTTTACTATCAGTAAAAAATATAAAATAAATACAAAAAAAAAAACTTTACATACCGAATTAAGCTAACATAGTTTATGTCATCAAGACGTGTAATAAACCAAATTGCTGACAGGCGCGAAGGTCATGCAGTAAGAACAATCTAATTTTAAAATGATACTTAACATTTACGATAATGAGTCCAAAATCCAAGGTCACACACTACTGCAATACACAATCAATCGGCTATCCGAACCAATCATCAGTTTCAAGCGGACATGTCGCAACCACCATGCGACGATGTCAAGGCGCCTTCAGCAATTGTTTGAACCAGCACCCGTGAAATCACGCTACAGTCAACCTTGGTTCTTATTCTTCTAACTCTAAGGGTGGAAATGGTTATAGGATTTACCGAGTTACTGTTGCCAGTTTTTTGCACATCACATGCAAACTTGTCAGTAAAGTCATGTTCAATTGAAAGTTCATAGCATTTTTACTTGGTGGTAGATCTCTTTAGCAGGAAGTCGTTTATGTGCCACCAGATATTCTGCGCCGCCAAGCAGTGCTGTTTAAACATTTTTTTTTCCTTTAGTTTTGGCGTCACATGTAGAGCGTTTGCCAGTGTCAAGTGTTTTATATTTTCAAGTTAAATAAGTTGCCTCGTAGCTAGTCTTGGTCAAGTCCAGTCATGCTATAGTAAAAAGTAGTGGCGAGTTAAATTTATAAATAATTTATGAATTTATTCAAGCAATTGTGATTCACCGCAAATAAAGACCAAAATAAATGCCAGTAGCTGTGATTTCACTGTAAAATTATACTGAAAAAAATTGTTTGTATGGAAATCGAACCACCTTAAATGTTATATTTCCTAAAGATTTGACAATAATTAAACATCACGCAGTATTGTCTTATATTATACGGAACTCTTGTTGCATGGCCCGTCCACGCTTCATCGCTACCGGTTTTCAATCGCCTGCAATTCGGCCAAGGTAGAAGGTTGCGTTATCTCCATTGTTATTGATAAACTAATCGGTGGTAATGATTTTTTTATTAGTTCGATAACGGAGTACTAAACTCAGTGTAAACTCTTTATATAAATAAATAAATATCGTAGGACATTACACACAACGCCATCTGACCCCAAACTAAGCAAAGCTTGTACTATGGGAGTCAGATAACTGATATAGTACTTAAATACTTTTTTTTTTGTAAATACATACAGTACACCAGCTTATACTTTAAATACTTAGTTTTCTTTCGTATTCACATTGGAAGTCTACTTGCCGATATTTATTTTATTTATTTTTTACTTTTTTGTTTGAAATTTCACTTTGTGTATTTGCCAGTGTCAATTTTTTCTTTAATTATTTTATGAAACCTCAATTTAAATAATCTAAGTCATAGCCAAAGTCACACAA
The DNA here is from genome assembly GCA_905404145.2 of Biston betularia. NCBI lineage: Eukaryota > Metazoa > Arthropoda > Insecta > Lepidoptera > Geometridae > Biston > Biston betularia. Next base: position 2,074,940 of record FR989868.1, read on the forward strand.
AGCAAGTCATGGTCGAGTCCTGCAAGTCCAGCCATGTTACAACAGTAATTCCGCCATCTCATCAGACCTATTTTTTTTATTGTCATTCAAAAATAGATTTATTTACATACATACACAAAATATACATAGACCCTATGTAATTTAGACATTTTAGAGAATTTAGACACAAAATAAACATAGACCCTATGTATATTTTGTCTAAAGTTAATCTGTGTTAAAATGCCTTGTGAAATTAAGACATGTAATGCGTGTAAACTAAACACGATCGATTAAACTGTAAGCCAATTCCTATTTAAATAAATTAAACTATATTCTAATAGAACGGTTATACAGATTAAGATGTATTTTAATGCTCATGATACTTCTATCATATACATAATTATGTAGATGCGAGGCTAAAGGCGTTTAGCTATTAGGTAATAGAAATTAATGCATTTTAAAAATCCAGCCCCGACTCCGAATTAAAGGTTTCTATCATCTTCGACCACGCCACTTAACATCAGGTAGCTAAGGAAGGGACGGTCAAACTCCTAGCCTATCATAAAAAAAATGGTCGGGGCACTTAACGGTAAAGAAGCTAAAATCACATTACGCATAAACTTTCCTATTCGTACTTATATTATAGAAGATTATAAATGCGAACGTAACTTTTTGTGTTTGTCTGTTTGTCGCCTTTTTTTTATGCTTGACAGACTAGCTGTTTGACCACAGCTCACCTGGTGTTAAGTGAAGGTGTGGTCGAAGATGGTAAAGCACACCTAGCCTGGAATAGAACTGGCTCTCAAGTGAGGCTGCCGGAACACACCGTTAGATGCTTGGCGGCAGATTTCCAACTCGAGGCTACCCAGCCGAGAACTAGAAAGTACCCTACCACCATGCTATGGTTTCCTCACGATGTTTTCCTTCACCGGCAGCTCAAGCTCATTGTTGGGGTTTGAATTCACGCCCTTCGGCATGCGAACCTACCGCGCTAACCACTGAGCTATCATCGCTACAAAACCTACAATCAATCGCTACCTTTTCTTTATCGAAATTCTAACCAAGTATATTTGTCCGCAGCACTTAATGTCCGGATGGTGGGGCGACTACAGCCTGGCATGTCAACCAGTCGACTACAGTCAAAGCGACAAAGCACAGAGGGTGAGTAGCAAGGCACATCCCTATAAAGCAAGATCGACAACAATCGCAGCCCTTGTGACTGCATAGACAGATAGATATAAACTCATTATAGTGCACACCAAAAACAGAAATTTTTTTACAAAAAACAAAATATTCTTACGAGCTAGTGCCACAAGTGGCGGCCTTATCGCTAAGAGCGATCTCTTCGAGGCATCGTAGAATAGTAAAACACGATACAGAACATACGGGAGATAATATGATATTTGATTTATATTAAAGTATTTACACAGCGTCATCGGAACCCAAACTAAGCAAAGCTTGTACTATGGAAGTCAGATAACTGATAAAATACTTCCTTTTTTTTGTAAATACATACTTATAGTACATATAGTACACCCAGACACAAAATAAATTATAAATAAATTAAATTATACCACAAAATGTTTATCCTGGGCGGGAATCGAACCCACGCCCTTCAGCACTTACAGCAGACATACTACATATATATAAACCACAGTATAATTATATTTTAGCATAGTCTGTATCGGGCTTCAATCTGCTAATTGTACTTGTACATGGCAAGTTATCATCGCTAATAATTTCCTAGTCGTATAATTAAGTGAATAGAGATAATTCTCAAGTCTGAGGCCAAACGTATATTTAACTAATCACGCCACTTGGCCATTTTCTTTGACTAATTGCCTTACGTACGACAACCCATAAAGGAAGGATAAAAAATGGCATGTATTAGTTCCGTTAAACTTTCGAATGGGAATAAAAAATACGAGTTTTAGGATTTCGTTCGAAAGTCAACTACTACTATTCGTAAGATTCAAACCCAGTGAATTTAATTAGTACAGAAAAAGCTGAATTTCCGTCAAAACTTCGAAAGAGAAAGATAGAGGATAGATAGATTTATGTCCCTCCCATATACTCCTCTACTCGAGTTTTTTTTTCTACGCCGCCAACCGTAATAGTTTTCTGTTTTATCCATCCAAAGGTTGTCCGGAAGACATAGCTCTAGGCGATAAAGCCGCTATTGTATTACCGCAAATAAATCTTAATAATGTATATTATATACTATATACAGACCGTAGATTTCAAACAAGTTCAAAGATTAACCAGAAAACAGAAAAGTATAGTGTATAAAAAGTTATTTAAAATAGGTGATCACGAGAAAGTTACGCAACTATGAACTTTACTGCGAGAATACGATATGAGATCGCATAAATATATCTTCTGTGAGCGCATAGCCTAGAATGGCAGTCTGGTACGGTACCTCATCTCTTATTGGAAATAAAAAACCGGCCAAGTGCGAGTCGGACACGCGCACGAAGGGTTCCGTACCATTATCTATAAAAACGGCAAAAAAACACGTTTGTTGTATGGGAGCCCCCTTAAATATTTATTTTATTCTATTTTTTAGTATTTGTTGTTATAGCGGCAACAGAAATACATCATCTGTGAAAATTTCAACTGTCCAACTATCACGGCTCATGAGACAGACAGACAGACAGACGGACAGCGGAGTCATAGTAATAGGGGCCTTTGGGTACGGAACCCTAAAAACGTTCGATGTGGGTCCAATACTTCTGTAAACGAATACTTTTTGGTTAACTTTAAATAGTAGTGTGTGTTTAACATACAGAACAGAAGACTCAAACATTACGATCTCATTAAAAAGTATGCAGAGGTAATTCCCCGAAATAATTTAGTTAACTGACTCAATCAGTTACGTTAGATTATTTTAATAACAATAGAAAGTTGGCGGTTACCATCGAGTTATGCTAACGATTATAGACTGCGCTCTGTACAGATGTTTTTGGTAAATTGCTTACCTATGTAAAATTGATGTGAGTGATGAGAGTGTTGAGTGATGATATACGTAGGACAGCTGGCGGTGGATGGAAGCGAAAAGCCGAAGATCGGGCTGAGTGGCGTGTCTTGGGAGAGGCCTATGTCCAGCAGTGGACTAGTATAGGCTGATGATGATGATGATGATGTAAAGTTACGTAATTAAATACTAAACGAAATTTGGTGAATGTAACTTAATTTTGGTCATGCGATTGTCGCGACGGTGGACGCCTCGCTGTTTTACCCGCGTAGTCCCCGTTCCCGTGGGAATACAGAAATAAAAATTAGCCTATGTCGCCCAGAGATACCCAGCTTCCCAATGGTGAAAAATTTTTTGAAATCCGGTCCAATAGTTTCGGAGCCTATTCAATACAAACAAACAAATAATCAAATCTTTATTCTTTATAATAGTATAGATAGATTATAGTGCTGGGCGGGTCTCTTTTCATCGCGAGAACGGTAAGAACATAGTCCACCACTCTGGCCAAGTGACGGGTTGGCAGGCTTCACACATTTTCGATAAGTTTTTCTAAGAACTTTCAGCGTATAGGTTTCCTCACGATGTTTTCCTTTGCCGTTTGAAATCATCAGCAATACGCACACGACTTAGAAAAGATAGTTTAGGTATAAGCAAGTTTATTTTCCTATCAAACAGCTATCTCATCTGCGTCTTCTAATCCTCTTACGGTCAAGTTCACAACGGCACCAGCCTCTCAGTAACTTTCGAATATTTGTTTGCACAGTCAACATCATAAATTCGAACACATTTTAGCACCTTTCCTCAACAACATTAATCCAACAGCTCTCTAGTCTGTTAGAATATTGTGCGAGCATTTATAGCGACAGAGTTCCATAGATGGGTACATGAAAGTGAAATGACTTGTCGTATTGTCTGCTCTTAGCCTTAGGGAAGAGGTGCGGTAGATATGCGGATGTATGTACTTGTACGTGATTGACATTAATTGAACGCGTTGAATAATAAACCTTGTGGCTAAGATTTTAATCTCAATTTGGTTTGTTGATAGCTAATAAGGCTGTCTTGATTAGTTAGTTTTAGATAGTTTATTAGCAGCTGATATATTGGTTCTGCATTTGACTTCACTATGGGTTCAAAGATCTAAAATATCTATCATGATAATACACTAAAATGAAATATGAATAAGTCTAGTCTAGAGAATTTCTTAGTAATGACTTTGGAGTAATGAGTTTTTTTACATGCTAGGTGTTTGACCACAGTTCATCTGACCTTAAGTGAAGATAGTTAATACGCCTGGAATGAAAGTGGCTCTCACTCTCACTGAGGCTGATAAATCAAACTGTTAAGTTATTCAACTTTTGGCATTCGATTTTTAACCTGATGTTGGGTGGTAGCTAGCTAGCCGAGTACCCTACCACCATGCTATGGTTTCTTCGCGATGTTATTTTTCACCGGAAAATCCAGCTTATTGTTAGGGTTCAACCCCACATACACTGGGGGAAGGCGGACATGTGAGATTTTCCGTCAAGAATAGACGGCATACCCACAAAAACCCCTGGGGTGTTGCGTCTCCGCGCCTTGAACCGAAATAGCGGGCACGCTTGCGCATTCATCCGCTACCTCGACAGCGTGGCTTAACGAAGATGTGTAGAACACGACACACATCTTTCATCCTCGGGATAGTCATTCAATGGGCGAGAGGTTCCCCCGAACCCATCACCCAGATATCCCTATCATGGGGGTTGAAGGAGAGCATAGTCTCTCCTCCGGCGCCCGATTCTTCGGCGGCGCATTGGGAGATCAGTGGCAACCTCGCTTTGCTGTCTCCTTCTGCAACATAGTGTGTTCGCAGAAGGAGACCACCGCCTTCCACGACCTTTTAGAGCCGAGCATTGAATTTATCAATGCTGGAAATGAGAGGTCACCTCGAACGACCCCTAATACAGGTAAACGTGTTCCATCTTAGACCGCATCGTTGCTTCACATCAGGCAGGATGTGGTCAAGCGCGAACCTATTCAATACAAAAAAAAAATACAACATAAGTAAAACAATAAGCCATTAGTTATTTATATTTAGCATAAACCACCGCTATATCGTGTGAACAACCTCCCCGACCTTCGTATTAGCAAAACTTGTTACATAATAATGTTAATGGGAAACCGGATTTTTAGCAAAACTAGTTTGGCCGATTCGCCGTTTGTTTTAAATGCTGAATCAATGTCAAGGGATCTAATTGACTTAGATGACATAGATGGAGGATCACCAACTGGTTTCACATTGGGGTCCGTTTTTAAATAATATGATTTTCATGGTCCTCCTTATATATTGTTTCAACCCGATGAGTTTTTAAGCTAATTATATTTAGCATTGATTATATTTGTCTGTTACCCTAGTCATGCACGTAAATACAATACATACAAAGAGCTCTTGGCCAAAATTAACACTTATAGAGTCCAAAATCACCGTGACATCCTGTACCTAATACTTGATGAGAGAATTGACAAAAACTTTTTTATATCTAAAAATAATGAGACGCTCTTCTTATAGGAAGAAATGACCATGACCATTATAGCGATACAGCCATACCATTGCTACTTTGAGTAACAAAACAAAATCCAAGGCATCGCTGCTTTGACGCTCATTACTTTGAGACATTCGATGATTAGTCTATTGTATTTCATTGTAAATGAAATTTCGCAAGCTGCAGTACCCTTCAAACTGAAACACAGTTATGTTTACACACTACTGCTTGGCGGCAAACTATCTGGTACTGCGGTAGTAGATTACCTCCTTCTAAGGAGATCAACCACCAAGTGCCTACAGGAACCGTAAATTTATCGAATTGAGATTTACATATTGGTAATTCGTACGCTATATTCATTTAAAATTTCATTCAAATCTGTTTAGCTACAAAAGTATCAAACATAGACACATTCACTCACAAACTTTCACTTTTATAATCTTAGTGTAATCTTGATCCTATTTTATTTTACGTGTGTATAAAAAATGCTGTTCAGCCGAGACACATTAATATTATAACTAAACAAACAGCCCCGTCGCGCCAAAACATGAATGTACGGTAAATTGCTTAACTGTATTATGAATTGGATTGCTTTCAAAGAAATGTTTAAGTGTTTTTTTTATTCGGTATGATTCAAGAGCAGGCTCCACAAAAAAAGTCACTTTCGCTCTGCTCATACGCTCTACGGCTTGACCATATTATTACTCGGAAGTACACAAACGTCACTCGCAAATCTGATAAAATGTATTAGCTCACCTGTCAGTGACAGTGTGATCGAAGATGATAAGCATACCTAGTAGTCAGAACACACTGTGAGGTGCTTGACGCCAGATTGCCAACTCGAGGGGGGTAACTAGCCATACTATGGACTTTTTTATTCTTATTAATTCTTAATTGTGATTTATAATTTTTAGTTTTTGATTTTTAATTTTGTCTTGATGCTTATTATTGACATTTTTAAATTTGACCTGCACTGTATAGTGTTAAAAAAAATCATTCGTATGCCTGTAATATGGCAAGTCCTAGCGGCAAATTTTATTAACACCTGATAATATAGTTAACCTAGGATTTATGAATCTATCATGAATAAATGAATAAGGTTTTCTCACGGTGTTTTACTTCATCGGAAGCTCAAGCTTATTGTTGGGGTTTAATCCACGCGGTTTGGCGTCTTAACCTACCGTCTTACACACTATGCTATCATCCCTACAAATCATCAATCAATCAATCAGTAAATAAAATTACTCCACAGAATTTTTGATCGTAAAATCTTTCTGAAAGCAGCAATTTGACTTACTCACATCCTTTTTTTTCGTATTTTTCATGCTAAAGAAAATGGTTAAGAGCAAATTTTATCAGCCTGTAGTTGTTGAGTCTTCAGTCGACAATGTCATCGACTAACTTAAAATCGTAGTTCAAAGTTTACCTGGGGTAGATATCTACCGCGGTTTGTAGTTCAAGCGATATAACATTATTGATAGCTAAACAAAAAAGCAAAAGTTCAGCTTTCCGTTCACTGTCAGAAAGAACGTGTGCAATCTGAGCTTGTTTTAAAACGTTTTAACAAGATTTTAACTCACCAAATTACCTCTCATTATGACCCCTGCATATCTGTTAATAAGGCTCCTCGTCTAATTAACTCTTCTTTTTCTGCAATTCCATCTCATCGTTCATTGCAATCAATTAAGCGAATCATCATTACTTCAATTCCATTACATCGAAATTGTTCTTGTCTCTTGACCGTTGTCAACAGAACTTGTTTTACGTTTCAGCGCTATTCTCGCACAATCGAGATTATTTTGATAACTCTCACTCTCAACATTTTTTAATTATTATTCTGGCACACGTACTATTGAAATCAAAATGGGTACAATATTTATATATTGCACCTTAGACTGCACTATTTGGCTCTTGTTCGCTATGAGTACATGAATATGTGACGTTGCAGAATTCTAGTGAAATTCGCGTGGAATGGTTTCGCATGTTCATTATCTATGCCAATGTCAAATTAATGAGAGATATTTTTTTACTGTTGTTAGGTTAGGTGTTTGGCTATAGCTCACCTGATGTTAAGGAACGTTGTGGTAGAAGATAGTAAATAAACCAAGCCGCGAATGAAACTGGCTCTAAAGTGAGGTTGCCGGAGCACATCCCTATGAGCTTGGCTACAGATTTTCAACTTTAGTAGTTAGCCAGCCGAGTACTAGAAAGTACCCTACCACCATGCTATGGTTTCCTCACGATGTTTTCCTTCACCGTCAGCTCACCAACCAACCAACCAACTGAGCTATCGTCGCTACAAGACGTTTAAAAATTTTGAGTTAGAATAGAATATAACTTTATTATACACCAGAAACACAGATCACAATTAATACAAATAGGAAACAAACAACAAACAAAAAAAAAGAAGATATAATAATATAACAAAACAATAGAATAAATGATGTATAAGGGCGGTCTTATCGCGCTTTATTATTAGTTAGAGAATTACGACCCTGCTTGACGTCAGGCAGGTGTCAAACGTGTAAAAAAACACGTAGAAAATCAAAGACTTATTTTAATAGGTTGAAAACACTAAATCTACGCTAAAATAATTTGTGCCGCACGTGGTTTTACAATGTCCTGAGCAACCATTAAATTGTCAAGATTTATGGTCGATATACTAGGTGCGCGAGAATAGGGGCCCTTGTCATCGTGAACTTGCTTTACGTTCTTATGCTTCTTCGTTTACGTAAGAGCAGAGAAAGCATTTGTAGAGTCGGTTGTGGGTCAGAGTTGCTTACGTCACTTGTCCCGTTGAAAGTGACAGAATAAGCGATATTACAAGTGCAGGGCCATCGATTACTTACGCTTTCTTGGTGGGGCCCGCGGTTCGCGGGCGTTGCTCGTATATTTTGTAGACTTACCGTAAATGAGTCATTAATGTTTAAGAAACTAAATAATAAACGCGTCTTACTTTTTAGCCGACTCTAAAGGAGAAGGTTCACAATTCGACTGTATGTTTTTATTTTATGTATGTTACGCGATAATTCCGCCAATTGTGAATCGATTTTGATGATATTTTATGTGCTTGGTATTTTTTGATCATATTTTAGAGGTGGTTCTATAATTATATATATTTTTTTTAAATCAACAAAATTCTAAAAATTGTATACATCGATGATATTTTCGTTTACTCAGCTTGAGCAGTATGCTTAGTGGGCCTAAGGGTCATGGAGTCGGTTTTTCTGATTGTAAATTTGTATATTATTGAACATTACAGACAGCGCCATCTGACCCCAAAGTAAGCATAGCTTGGACTGTGGAATTTAATACGGAAGTGATAGTCTAGGTATTCGACCACAGCTCACCTGATGCTAAGTGACGGTGTTATCGAAGATGGTAAACACGCCTAGCCTGGAATGGAACTGGCTCTCAAGTGAGGTTGCCGGAACACATCGTTGGATGTGGTAGCAGGTTTCTATCTCGAGTGCAACGACAAGTGCAAAGTACCCGACCACCATGCTATGGATTCCTCGCGATTTTTTTTTCACCGACAGCTTAGACCTTAGGGTTTGAACCGACCGCGCTAACCATTGAGCTATCATTGCTAAAAATGTGTATTTAACCTTAAATTTAACAGATTTAATATTCGTAGATTTTCGTAAAGAATCATCATTATGTTATCCTGACAAACAAACTATTGTAAACTTAAGATACACTTGACATCCATAATAGTAATTCTCTTGAAAGATAAGCAAAGAGAGCCGAGATAAACACCTTCCTTCCGGTCACTTTGAACAATTTGCATTTACTTCAAACTGAAACATATTTTTTGACTATTTATTTTCCTTGTTAGTTTCACTTCTTTTTATGTAAAAGTGCTAAGACGAACGAAAACGGGCGAAAGTAAAGAGATAACGCATGTTCATGACAATTGCAGCGATACACAGAACTATGATTAACAAAACAAAGTCCAGGGCATCGCTGCTTTGGTGTATATTGAACTTTCGATGGTTAGTCTCAACAGCCTTGTGATGCCTAGCTGCAGCACCCTTCAAACCGGAATACACTTCGTCGGAAAATATACTGCGAATATACTATATCTCACTTGAGAGCCAGTTCTATTCCAGTCTAGGTGTGCTTTACCACCTTCGACCACACCGTCACTTAACATCAGGTGAGCTGTGGTCAAACACCTAGCTTGCCCAAGATAAAAAAAATCTAGTACTGCGGTGGTACCCACCTAGACGATCTACCACCAAGTAAAGATAGATAGATATTGCTAAATACAACTGTAGGTCAATTTGATATCAACGCGATCAAATTGACATGACACAGCTATCTCTGAAGACAAGTTTAACAAATCTACCCAAAGTGATCTATCTATCAATTTCATATGTTTCGGATTGTAAGACAAAATTCCCAAAATTCCCAAAATTATTGAAATGTTTTCTATATACGATACTATATATATCTTTTAAATTTATTTAACAAAATTTAAGATTACGGTATAACAATTGTGTTGTCTTATAACTTAATTTTGGTTTGTCTAGACAACAAATAACCTATACCAGCATATTATTGGGATCGAATTCATAACGCCATAAAAACAATAAGCGATATTAGGTATACAACACTGTTACTAAGAAAGTGCGTTCTAAGACAAGCGGAAGGGCAAAAATGATTGATAAGATGTGTGCCAGGGTTAGGTCACTCTGTATTCGCGTGACTTTAACTACATCTGGGTCAATGTTAATAAGAATATAAACAACCATTTACAAACTATGAAAATGTTTCTTTTAAAAAATACTTCAAACTACAGCCAATTAATACAAAGTAGCGAGGCATATAACATAAAAGGGTTTAAGAATTCCAATAAAAGTACTAAAGAAGTTGATGATAGAGCTTAGATTACTTACGTTTAATAAATCTAGCAACCTCACATCGAGTATTTTTTGGCGGGAACGCGGAAAGAGTCGTGTCGCTCCGTTGTATTTTTTTCCAAAACTAGTGTTTTGTCGAGTGTTTATGCCTAAAAATGGTGGTGTTTTATAAATAAAATCCCGAATCACAAGCGCGAGTGTGGGAAAATGATATAATGTGGTGAAACATGACTTTTTGTGTTGCCTCCAAAACTCCATGGAATCTTTATAGTAAAGTCACCACTACTTTACTAAAGCATGACTGGACTTAACTGACACGAACAAAGACTGGACTTTGACTGTAACTTTAGCTACGAAGACACTTATTTAACTTTTGAAACTTGAAAATATATAAATACTTGACACTGGCAAATGCTCAAAAAACGACGCCTAACCAAAGAAAAAAAAAACCTCACATCGTTCATTCATTCATTGCAACATAGGAATAAATAAATACCCTTTCAGCGAAGGTCGTTCTACAGAGTTAAACGTGGGGCGTCTAAAAAAATCATTCGTGCTAGAAACTCCTCGATAACATCACTTATTGCGCCTGTTCATAGATGGCGGTTTTCGCTTACTATCACCCCTGATATTTGCTTATTTTGTCTCTCTTTTTATAAAAGATAACAAACCAAAATCTAATTCACTCCTGGTAAACCATGAACACTTTTCTTAAATCCAATCTTTATTTTTCAGATGCTACACCTATGCTGGGTGTATTACTTCTCGAAGCTGTCTGAGTTCGCGGACACGATGTTTTTCGTGCTTCGCAAGAAGAAGAGCCAGATTACGTGGCTCCATCTTTACCACCACTCACTGACGCCGTTTGAAGCATGGCTCCTTGTCAAGTTTATTGCTGGTTAGTGAAAATTTTAATAAACCTCAATACCAGGCTAGTAAAAGCTAATCTCAGTGAATGCTCTTCCGCATTGCGAGCACACTGTACTGCAGTGGACTTCGTAATCTTCTTGATAAGGTCAATCCAACGAGTTGGAGACCGACCACGATATCTCCTGCCTTCTATGCGGCTTCTACTTTTGCGATTACTCACGTTTAATTAGATTGGATACTCCTACTATAGTTTCGGCCACATTCTGGGGCCTTTTTCGCGCTTTGGATCAATAAAGAAAGCCACCAGATGTGGCTGAAAATGTAGTCGTTGTATCCGACATAATTAAAAGTCTAGTAACCAGATACTAAAGCTTATAGCTTAATTAGTATTTTGGCCCAAAAGTTTTTCCTAGCCATCCAGCGAAGGAACGCGACTTGCGCCTTTCGAATGTTTGCTTAGGGGACTTGGACAGGATATAATTTGTTTAATATTGCTTTATAATTTATTTTAGTATTTTTAAGTATGCCTGTTGAAACAACGGGACCGTGGGGCTCAGATACAATTAAATTTGTATATAAGATAGGGTGCCGTATGAGGGAAAGGAGGAGAGATCCTTGGCCTGGATGATTCTTGACTCAGCAAATATCTCTGGCCATCCAGCACGGGAACCCTGCCAGCGTTTTGAGGACGTTTGGGCAGGGCCCGATGCGCGGGGTTTTTCTGAATTAAATTTTGACTGTATTATCTTTTTGACATTTTTAATTTTTATAGCTTATTTATAGCTACATAATAATAGTAATAATAAAATTATTACCCTATAGATAAATATTTAATAAGATACTAGCGAGTTTTTACAGAGAGCCCCAAACAAGAAATGCAATTTGCAGATTTGTTTCTATACAAAATATATATATGAGGTCTGAGATCATTTCTTCGTTTCCAGGTGGTCATGGAACCTTTTCGAACATTGTTAATAATCTTGTCCACGTGATCATGTATGCATACTACATGGGGGCGGCTATGGGACCCAAGTACCACAAGTACCTGTGGTGGAAGAAGCACTTAACTACTTTGCAATTGGTAAGTTAAATATGTAGCATAAATTGGGAATATAGTAGTAAAATATCTTCAATTTTGTAGCAATGATAGCTTGGTGGATAACGCGGTCGGTTCACACACAGAAGGGAGTAAATAAATAAATAAATATCGTAGGGCTATACACACAGCGTCATCTGGCCCCAAACTAAGCAGAGCTTATGTGATGGAAGTCAGATAACTGAAAGAATACAGAAATACTTTTTATTGTAAATTACATACTTATAATACATACAGAACACCCAGAGTAGGTTCAAACCCGAACAATGAGCTTGAGCTGCTGGTGATGGAAAACATCATTAGGAACCCATATAATGATGGTAGGGTACTTTCTAGTACTCGGCTGGCTAGCTACCTCTACCACCCTTAAGTTAAAAATCAGCTACCAAGCACCTTATGATGTAAATAAATAAATATCACAGGACATTACACACAGCGCCATCTGACCCCAAACTAAGCAGAGCTTGTGCTATGGAAGACAGATAACTGGTAGAATACTTAAATACTTTTTTTTTTTTTTTTGTAAATACATACTGTATGCGGGCAGTTAACGGTGTGCAAAATTATGACTTCATATTACATAAAACAAGAACATGAAACAAGATTTTTTGATTACTGACACACATTGTTAATTGGTGAAATGACCTCGGCGTATATACTATGTACAACGTTACCAAGTTACCTCACCCCCAAGTTGAAAGCCAAAGCCAAACACCTAACATAGTTTTGCAGCAGCTTCATTTGAGAACCAGTTTCATTCTAGCCTAGCTATGCTGAACATCATCGACCACACCGTTACTTAACATCAAATGAGCTGATCTAAACTGTCACCTATAAAAATAGATTGTCATACTTTGTCGACACTTATCGACGCCGACAAAAAATATGAGCAACAACCGCAAATCGACTTGTACAATAGTCTTGTTTGCCAAATATTTCGGCGATCAGATAAAATCGACAACTCGATTGTTATCATAACTCCAGATTTTAATTAAATCAATTTTATTTCCAAAAAAATGTTTTACCTACGAATCAGCGTCATTCGATTGGCGCATTATAGAAAGAAAGATTATTTTTTTGAGACATCACACAATTATGTACAAATAACAATAAAAACTTAACTACCTAACGCTAAAAACATGTAATTATGATGCCTCAAAACAGGCTTCATCTCGGTACAAATGCGCTGATCTTCCGACAAGGCCGTATATCATGTTTCGTGATATTACGAAAGGCACACTGGTGAGTGTCGAAGCAAACATCTCAATTAAATTAAATTAATTAAAAATTGGCAACACTTAACATACGTACGTACGCAATGAGCAGCAGATCACAGGAGCAGATGACTTAGAGAAAGTAGCTTGAACCCAGTTTTGTGATGAAGAAGAATTGTTGATGATGAAAAATATCTAACAGACTCAAATTGCGTCAAGCTTCTGAAATGTAAATAGCGTCAGAGATAGAGCATTGATAGGCACAATGCAAGCACTATTGCACGGTCTACTTATTTGTTACCTAAAAAATTACAACTAAGTTCCTCTCGAATGTTTCTCAATGACAATTTGTTTCGTGGGAAGCATTTTAATTGGCGTGTAGTTCGATTTTAAACTAAAAAGTCATACAAAATGTTTATCACAATAGAGTGGACTTTTTTTTAAATATTATATACTTCATTCACAAAGTATATTTAGCTGACCTAGCAAGCGTCGTCTTATCCAAACAAAAAAGAATATTGGAATCGAATTATGCTTCAAATTTCTTAGAAAAGTGTGCTTTTTGAACTTTACTTTACTTGTTACACCTGTCTGTCTATACGTAAGACCGTCCATAGCGTCTCTTAACATCAGGAAAGCAGCTATGGTGAAAACACTTATTCAATTAAAAAATCTTTAATCGAATTTATTTTTCCGTTAAACGTAATACCCGACTGTTTCCTTTATAAAAAATTCCATAACTTTATTCGAATGACTCATCTACACACGTTTGTACGGAATCCTCGCCTCGCGAGTCAGACTCGCTCTTGTTATTTTTTTCCTAAAAGCCTTACTCAGACTATTGCAAACATTTACACTGAAATCCAAAGACCTACCTGATTCTAGATTCTTAGAATGTAATACTTTAAAAATCACGTCATGTTAAAATAATCTAATTTCAAAATCGGATGAAATATCTGCGTAGATACAGCCGGCGAATAAGGATTGGCCTCACGACGCCTGCGCCTAGAATTCTCAAGACGGGATCTGCGCTTGCGCAAGTCTAGGACATACGATACACTGCAAGCACTGATTACTGCAAGTTTATATCATTATGTACCAACTGATTGAACGAGCGAAGCGAAGGTCTAAGGAAGGAAGTAATAAAATAAATTGCACTAGCTTTCGCCCGCGACTTCGTCCGCGTTGACTTAAGAAATGAGCAATAGGTTTATCTATAATTAAATTCTATATGATAATTCACCCGCGTCTATACATCCAAACATATAAACTTCCAGTTTCATAATAGGTATTATTGAGTAGTTGTTTAAAAATCAAAAGTAAACTAAATAATTCATGTATTTTCATTATTAGATATTAAAAGTATTGGAACAGATATTTTCTGTGTTTCAATAATCAAAACATTTATTCACTTCAATTATAAAATGGAATTACTTTCAAAGGAATGTTTTAAGGTTTTTTGCGTACGATCGATTGGATCTTCATGAAGTTTTTTAAACAATAGCTTTAAAGCTTTTGTCTGAGGCTTCGCTTAGCTCGTTTTTTTTGTATGCTTGTGCCAGGCTGTAGATTTTCAACTTGAGAGTGTTAGCTTAGCCAGCAGAGTACTAGAAAGTCTCCTACCATCATGCTAGGGTTTCCTCGTGATGTCTTTCTACACAACCCATGCCAAGTAATTGACAGAGTTTGAACCAACGACCTTTGGCGTATGACCCCACCACGCTGAGCTATCATCGCTACAAAGTATTTAAGTATTTGTTTTGTATTTTTTTTATTTTATTTATTGTTGACAAGCTAGTTGTTTATCCACAGCTCACCTGATGTTAAGTGAAAGTGTGGTCGAAGATAGTAAAGCACACCTAGCCTGGAATGGAACTGGTTCTCAAGTGAGGCAGCCGGAACACACCGTTAGATGCTTGGCGGCAGATTTTCAACTTGAGGGTGGTAGCTAGCCAGCCGAGTACTAGAAATTACCCTACCACCATGCTATGGTTTCCTCACGATGTTTTCCTTCACCGGCAGCTTAAGTATGTATTTACAACAAAAAAGTATGGAAGTATTTTACTCATATCAGTTATCTGGCTCTCATGGTACAAGCTTTGCTTAGTTTGGGGCTAGATGGCGCTGTGTAAAATATCCTTTATCTATTATTTTATAACTAGACTGGGAAATTAGTCCAATGCTAGCAGCAAGTTGCAACACGTGGCGGAACGCCGTATCCTTTCTCCGAGCAACTGCGTACACGCTCGCTAACTAGCTAATCCTTTATCTAACTCAACTAATTACATATATTACAATGTAACGTAGTTTGCGCTCCTGTTTATATATTTAGTCAATCCACGAATGACGTCACACGAATGTCATGACTTTTTTACCCCTCCCCCGTCGTTGTCACAGCTGGTCACATTTGTGAGACTCCCCCCTCCCAGGTGTGACGTCACATGTTTTGTAATTGTACATCAGGAAATCGTTAAATTAAAACAGCAGTTCTATAATCAGGTTTATAGCCATTTCTTTAATGATCAACTTTCAATTAAAAAAATAATACAATAAAAAAATATTAATATTTTAGCTCACTTTGTCTCCCATTGCTGGACAAAGGCCTCTCCCCCTCCCTTCCACGCCTCTCTGTTTAGTGCTATTGAGGTCCGCTCCTTGTTGTGAGCATCGAGCTCATCTTTCCACGTCTTCTAGGCCGGCGCGGTGGCCGTTTAACTTCCGGGACCCAGTCGGTGGTGGTTTTCGCCCATAGATCCGCTGGCATTCGGCAGACGTGTCCAGCCCAGTCCCACTTTAGCATCAGCTTTTTAGGTCACGTCAATGATCTGAGTTTTAGACAAAAAATAATTGATTATATTAATAAAACATAGGTACAAACTTAATCATCTTGAGTCCATGGCTAGCCAACAAAACAATTTAAACATTATGGTCATACAAATAGAGTTGAAAATATTTTAAAGTTTTTCGTTAATATTTCAAATTTACACGTTAGTTTTTGAAGTGTGACGTCACGAAATTTAGGACCCGCCCCACAACATGTCACACAATGTCACATTACGTTAACCCCAAACGTATGACATAATTCACGAATGTTATGATGATTAGTGCTGCTTTTACCTCATACAAACAATTTTTATATTTGAAAAATTAGACGTTTGATAACAAGTAAAATCGCGAACATTTTAAATGTACTTATCTACTTACATTAATATTTTCAAATTAGCCGATAGTACCACGTTTTTAGGTGTTTTTTTTTTACAAACTTTATTAGATTACCGATGGAAATTAGATATGCATTACCTATGATACTCGGCGAGCCCAACTTACACTTGATCGAATATTTTACTCATAAATCAAAATTGCTATTTTTTCAGGCCCAGTTCTTCATAGTGCTGTTCCACTCTATAAGCGCATTAGTCTACGACTGTGGATATCCAAAGTGAGTATAACAAACTTATTTTTATATTCTTCATATAAATATAATAAATACTAAGTTATATGTAGTTTGTAGCGATGATAGCTCAGTGGTTAGCGCGATAGGTTCGCATGCCGAAGGGCGTGGGTTCAAACCCCAACAATGAGCTTGAGCTGCCGGTGAAGGAAAAACATCGTGAGGAAACCATAGCATGGTGGTAGGGTACTTTCTAGTACTCGGCTGGCTAGCTACCACCCTCAAGTTGTAAATCTGCCGCCAAGCATCTAACGGTGTGTTCCGGCAGCCTCACTTGAGAGACAGTTCCATTCCAGGCTAGATGTGCTTTACCATCTTCGACCACACCTTCATTTAACATCAGGTGAGCTGTGGTCAAACAACTAGCCTGTCAACACTAAAAAAAAAATGTACATTAAACAAGTAGGTACAATAATTAAAAATAAAAAATACGACATCCAAGCCAAAAAACAAACAAAAAAAATTTCATTTACATTAAAAAATAAAAACATCTTTAAGTACATAAAATACACATATACATATATAGTTTTTTTTTTTTATTGGTTGACAGGCTAGGTGTTTGACCACAGCTCACCTGATGTTAAGTGAAGGTGTGGTCGAAGATGGTAAAGCACACCTAGTCTGGAATGAAAACTGGCTCTCAAGTGAGGCTACCGGAACACACCGTAGTTAGGTGTTAGTAGCTATATTTACATCTACCATCTATCTATACTATTACAAAGAGGAAAGATTTGACTGTTTGTTTGTTTGTATTGAATAGGCTCCGAAACTACTGGACCGATTTCAAAAATTCTTTCACCGTTGACAAGCTTCATTATCTCCGGGTGACATATGCAACTTTTTATCCCTGTATTCCCACGGGGACGGGAACTACGCGGGTAAAACCGCGAGGCGTCCGCTGGTTGTATATAAATATACCACTCGATAGCTAAAAGATCAAAGAATTCGTTACGTAGAGTAAGGTCTTGAAACATGGATATCCGAAGGTGTCATAATAAAATAAAATAAATAAATATTGTAGGACTATACACACAGCGCCATCTGGCCCCAAACTAAGCAGAGCTCAATAATGTACAAAAATGTGCATGTACACACAGCCGCGTACCTAACAAAGCCACACACTGTTTTTTATCTTGCAAATTTTCCATTCTCGTACAAAAAAAATTATAAAACTACATAAGTGAGCGGCTTTTACAAACTTTCATAACACGTTCTTTCTTTTAAAGTGAGTCTTTTTAATAATATTAATTTATTAAAATTCGTTACGCATTATACTTTTTTTATATTTAAGTACATTCCTAATTGTTTTACCTTGCCGGTTATGAGGCATACTTTCGAGTCGTTTTATAACGGCATTTTTAGTGTTATATCGAACAGTTACATTTTTCGCTTCAAATATAATCTAATTAATAAAGTTGTAAGTATATAAATGAAATAAATTCTGGTAAATTTAACTTTCATTTTTCATACAATATTTTTTTTTTTTGACATGTAATCAGTGTTTTTTATTAAACAAAATAAAAAAATACCTTAAATTATACTATTTACAGAATGTATACAAAAAACTTAGTCTAAAAAACCGTCAGAGGAGGGATATGTGGCCAGAATGCTGGCAACATTGCCACGCTGGATGGCAATGCTTAGCTTTTGACCAAAGTAGATACCAGCATTCTGGTCACCTGAAGCCTCCTCTAGACGTTTGGCCAGGTCCCGATACAGTTCGAGAGCGGCCGGCCCCCACGGACCTAAAGTTTCAACCCCAAACGGCTACATACAATATACAATATACGACAAACTTTGTTTCGTTATATCGAGAATAATTTTACATACAGACATGTAGCGCAAGTGATCAGTGATTATAAATACAGATATAATAAAATTGTAGAAAAATAAATTAATATTTAAAAACGTATAGAACAATTTTCAACTTATGAAAATAATTAATTATAAAAAAAAATCTATATGTAGTCTCTACCTTGAACACTTGCACTTAATTATCACTTTTACTTATATATTTCTTTATTCAATAATTAATTGAATTTAAAACAGACGCGTTTTTAATTTTTATTGATTCTACAAATCATCTGAGTGGTTAAAAAATGACCAGGTATTTCTTTTTTCGCTTCAAAACTTTTAAATTTGTATATAATATGTTAGTAGGTATAACAGAATCAGTGAAAATATGTGTATGTAAAATCTGTTAATAGTAAATGTAATTTTATTCGAAGACTCAAACTTTTACAGTCGTCAATTATTTCTGGCATTCATTTTATTATTTCAAACACTGTTTTAAACGCAAGTTTCAAAAAATCAATAATTGGATTAGTTTAGGGAACGAATTTTGAATATTCATTTTATCATAACATAATCAAATCAAACAGCCTAAGTCGAAACCACCAAAATATTTTAGTTAATTTACGATAACATTCAATACAATTTCAACTTGGTTAATTTAATTTAATCATTATCTATTCCTTATATATAAGAATGTCCTTCATTTCATTTACTCTTATTTTATTCATAAACAAAACATCCTATTTCATAAATCCAAGTCCTTATGAACTATTCAAATAAACGTTAGTAGTACTTTCATACGCAACTCTGAATCGATTGCACCGGCGAGGCTGGTTCTGCCATATACTCACTTAGTTTCATCACTTACCTGTTGCCGTGCACTTTGCATTGAGATAAAAGGGCAAAGGCAAATTCAAAAGGACTTAGGTTATTCCGCGCTAGAAAACAAACGAATAACGTACTTTTTACTGCGAGGTTTTATTACCTATCTTGTAAAAACATATTTAAGTAGGTACCATCGCAGTATCAGATACTCTGCCAAGCAGTAGTGTGTGAACAGTACTGTGTTCCGGTTTGAAGGGCATTGCAGCTTGCGAAATCACAAGGCTGCTTAGACTAACCATCGAATGTCTCGAAATAATGAGCACCAAAGCAGCGATACCCTGGACTTTTTTTTGTTACTCAAAGTTCTGGGCAATGCTGCAATGGTCTTAGATGGGCGTTATTATTCGCCATTGTGTGAGCTCTTTATTTATCTCGTTATTTTTACACAAAAATTTCGAGGCTATGACGATGATTGTGACAGAATCCACATTAATGTAGGTACAGCAATATATGCATGAGTAAATACACTATGATAAGCAACTGGTTGTTTCTTTGCGCAATAAAATAAAATAAAATAAATAAATATCGTAGGGCATTACACACAGCGCCATCTGACCCCAAACTAAGCAAAGCTTGTATTATGGAAGTCAGATAACTGGTAGAATACTTAAATATTTTTTTTTGTAAATACATACTTATAATACATACAGTACACCCAGACACAGAAAAAACATTGTAATAATATTGTACTTAGCTGTAAGTATTTCCAGTCCCTGTACTATGAGTTTTTTCTTGCTAGGTCTATTAGGCACTCACGAAAGCTATGCAACTAGCTACCTTATTGCGCAAGCATATGATATATGGTCGCGTAGCTATAATATCTTCAGTCGATCGAATAGCTCACAGTACGGGGGCTGATTCAAAGTGAATACCCCTAAAGATTGTTCATTTCTAAAATATAAATGTATATCATTTATTATGTACAATCAAGAATTTCAACCTTTATGGTATAAGTAGATAGAAGAGTTCTAAATAGCTTCTTTATGTTTTGAATACTAAAACGCATTCTGTTTTGATTCCAGGATCATCGCCTCCGGTTTAATTCTCCACTCGACAATCTTCATTGTCCTCTTCACAAACTTCTACATCCAAGCATACAAAGAGAAACCCAGAGAAACTAACAACAACGACGAGAAAACACTGAATGGTCACCTAAAAACCCAAAATGGCCACATCAAGAATGAAAACGGCCACATTAAAATGGAAAATGGCCACTGTAAAACTGAAAATGGTCATGTTGGAAATGGCTTTCTACAAAACGGTCATTTATTAAATGGCTTCGCTAATAATGAAAACGGCTTTGTTAAAAGTGAAAACGGCTACTTGAAAAATGGCTACGCGAACAACGTGTCACATAATGATGACAAACTGAAAACTCAATAGGCTTAACAAATACTACAATAGTAAATTTCGTTTTCAATGTACCTCGTTTATACAGTTCCATGGCATTTTAATTAGGTTGGTAAGTCTACATTTGATAGGCTTTTCCAGTACAACAAATTGCATGGCAACAATGTAAACGAGGCATCAGAGAAAGCAAAATGAATCGGTAAGATTGTTACCCTTAAAAAACTTGTACAGGCCTACAAAAAACGTTGAGGCCCTACTATTGAAATCGACAAAAACATTTAGTAGGTAAATTTGTAACAAATTGTATAGGTATTCTCGAATGTTGGTGTCGTTTGGTGTAAATGTTTTCTTTTCTATATAAATAAGAAATGCTAATAATAATCAGACTGATAACTTCTCAAAGTTGTTATTTTTAGACAATTTAATATAAGTACAGTGTTTAAACCAGTTATTTACTGGTGTAGAAGTATGAAACCGGAATTTCCCTATAGATGGGGATAGCTATCAGTTTAGGGATCATGAGACCGCTTCTGCAGCTCCGTCATCTCCTTCTAACAGCTGACGAAGATTTTCAATACACAACAATTCAAGTTCCGTACACCTTTATTACCTTAAACATGTCGAGTTTTGTACGAACTACGATTTGTAGACACTACAGCAGAATCGCATAGAATGCTGGTCGAAGCTTACGGTAAACATGTTCTTGACAAAACGTAGTGTTTCGAGTAGTTAAAAAATTTAAAAAGTTGTGATTTTGACGTGTGAATCAAAGCACGTGGGAAACCACTGAAAAGTTTGTAGACAACAAATGGCAAGCCTTATTAGACGAAGATGATACTCAAACTCTGATGACACACAAGAACTTGCGGAAGAATTATTATTTATTGATTGTGATTCAGAAATTGGAAAAATGGGTTCCGCATGAAGTAAATAAAAATGCAGCAAGAAAAAACATACGGTATCATACTTCTACACCTGTGTAAATACACGGGGTCCTTTTAAAGGACAGCTCATAATCTGTACAGATATTCTTTACAAATCATGACTTATTTACTTTTATTGGTATGTGGAAAATGCTAAGTCAACACTGGTTATTAAAGATCCAGAAGATTCATGGCTTTGTAAATAATCGCACAATTCAATCGATCTTATCATAAAGAAAACGTTCCACTGCGAGCTAACAGTTAGCTATAAAAAATAGCATAAGAAATTTTCTTCCGTGCGAGTGCTTGAACACTTCGAAACATGGTCTCTTTTCTAGTTAAAAAAGAAGTATTACGAGTAATAATAAAAGCAAATTAAACGCGGCTCGGACACTACAAAAGACACGGGTAGTTATTACGCTATAAACGGTTATATTCTAGACACATTTACTTGTAGGAGGGTCGTGTTTTTTTATTTACAAGCTTTTATTGAACTTGTAATGTTTTTATGTTTTTTGGGGTAAAATCTTGCAACTTAATTTTAAAGCAGAAATTTCACATACATGTTTAGCTTGGATGACAATGCATGGTTAACTATGTGAAGTCATTATAAATCAAATATGGCAGACAAAAAAAGTATTTTTATGTATTTCCATGACATCAAAGGAGCCGTTCAAGTATTTTGCAACCAGTATTTTAGCAATTACCTCGCACCCCCTTTGTCGCCAAAGTTAAACAAAGAATATTCCCCTCTCCTATGCTTACTTAAATGTAGGTTTAACTAGCGGTTTTATCGCTAAAAACAATAGCTTCCAGGCAACCTAAGTACTGAAAGGATTCAAGAACATGTAGAAAACAAGGTCTGCCAATAACACGCTATGTCATCAAAAGTAAGCAAAGCAAAGATCCCCAACTCAAGTTTAGTGCTTACGTAATTCTTGAACGGCCCCAAAAGAAAAGATTTGCTGAGAAGAATACGATAAATAAAATGACGTCACTCAAAATCCAATATGGCTGACCGCCCAAGATGGCGGACTAGTTAGTTATTTTATACACTCCCAAGGTATGGGTATGAAAAGAAAGGGTTTGCTGATGAGTTTTAATTGCTCGATTTAAATTTACCTTCACCTGGCTGTTGCACATATTACATAACAACAAAAACAAGTTTGTAATATTAAAACTAGTTTCTGTTATTATGTACTTGTATGTAACTTATTTAATGTTACTTCCAACATAACGCGACAAACCTAAAGACTGTATTTTTAAGTCTTTACGTATGGCATGATACTAATAATAAATGATAATGATACTTTTTTTACTTAAACTAAAAACGTCCGCTACATTTTGTTAAAAAAAATGTAAATATCTATTTTGTTTAATACCCTTGCAAGTTACTTTATTATCTACCTCACGCTATTGACTTGTCTTTTAGTATTTTAGTGGGAACGCGGAGACATAACGTCGCCGCATTATACGAATCTTGTGTTTTTTCTAGTGTTTACATATGGAAATAGTGGTATTTTATTATAAACATGCCGAATGTGCTCGAATGTAGAAAAGTGAAACAATGTGGTGAAACAGAACTTATCGTGTTTGTTTTCCATAACTCCATTGAAGCTTGTAGTAAAGTCATCACTACTTTGCTAGAGCATGTCTGGACTCGACTATAGCTTACTTTGTGTGACTTAGACTGTGACTTCGACTTATATAACTCATGATAAACTGATACTGGCAAATGCACAAAGTGCAATACCAAAAACAAAGATACGTAAGATACACGTGTATAAAATAATTTCTAATCCTAATCTTCATGTTTTCGATGTATACTCGTATCTCTCATTTATATATTTTTCTGATAAATTAGTCATCATCTAGCCCGTGAAATATTGTTTTTTATAACACTTGTATAGTAGATATCAAGTGCAGTGAAATGATTATTCAATATCTCCGTCCATAAAATAAAGCTTTACCTAGTTTTAAGCCATATGAATATATTTCAAGACTTCACTGTGCTCAAAATAGTTTTAATCACATTTTATTCATTTAAAAATGAAAAAAGTTTTTTATTATATTTTTTTCTGAAGCTATTATGTTTTAGTATGGAAACTAACGTGGTTTGATACATTTGTGTTTTATTTATGCGGGATTACTTAAGTTAATCACGCGCGCGCGTTGAACTCGGCTTTGACTCCTTGAAGAAGGTCATTGTGTGGCCGAAACTGTACATATATTTGAAATAATCAAACTTGGAAAATCCCTTATAAATAAAACAAAAAAGTTTTACGTAACATTTTTTTTGTAAATAAATCGAAACTAATTGAAATTATTACAGCATTCCATGTTCATAAGTTATTTCCCATTATAGCTCTCAGTGGAAAAGGTGTCTTAGTATATTTTATATTTAAGAGTTATAGCTCAAGTCATATTAGTGATTTTTATAACTTTGTATAAAATTATAAATAGTAATTATAAATACGAGTAAGTAATCTAAGTTTTGTATACAGTAGCCTGTAAGTATTATTATGAACTGTTTAACTTTTGTCAATAAGTTTTGTAATAAATAATTGACTTTTAATTGGCATAATATGAAACAATAAAAAGGGTTACGAAGTACTATTGTATTGCATTATTATTATTAATTTATTTCAACTTTAACTTATAGCAGCAACTCTTTGAGGTTCCTTAGGTGAAATCGAAACGTTTGTGCGAACATTTTCTATCGATAACTTAATTAGTAGTTAGCGTACGCCGAAGAGCGTGAGTTCAAACCCCAAGAAAATGATCTTGAGCTGCCGGTGAAGGAAAACATCGTAAAGAAACCATAGCATGGGGGTGTGGTAGGGTATTTTCTATTACTCGGCTGGCTAGCCACCCTCAAGTCGACAAACTGCCGCGATGCCTTTTTAAATTTGTATCCCATGAAAACCTAATTCGGACAATGACAAACGTATCGAAACTAAAATAAAAATAGGCTGCAGACAGAATTAAAAACTTTAAACACGTCACATAAGAATGTCGGTGACTTATAAGTTTTGTCTCTACCAAAAATCCCTCAACTTAAAGTTATTTAGCCGTAAAGAACTGTTCACTTCAACAATAGCCAAATCGGTTCAATTATTCTCAAGTGATGCGCTTACCGACGAACAGAATTTCATTTTTGTTTGTGTCTTAATCGGCCCTGTTGTTTAATTATAATCTGTCCCACGACAGGGCACAGGCTTCGTCTCATTGTGGGTAAAGTAAGGTCATAGTATACTACCCTGGCCATTTGCGGGTTGGCAGAATTCACATATCTTGTCTGTGTTCACTTGTAAATAGATTTCTATTATGTAAGCGTGCTTCATCTTACACCACACTACTGCTTAACATCAAGCAGAATATGGTCAAATGCGAACCTATTTTAAAGATTAAGTAAAATAAAATAAAAACTGTTTTTTTTTTGTTTTCTCATTATGTTTTTCTTTACCGTATGAAATGTTGGTAATACACACATAACTTAGAAAAGATAAGTGCGTGCCGTTAGATTCAAACCCAGAACCTTCAAATTGGAAGTCTCCCAGCTAGGCTGCCAAAACTATTTTACTTGTAGAGATTTCTTTAATTTTAACTGAAAGCTGCATTAGGAGATTGCAAGCCATCTAGCGGATTACTTGTGAACTTTTTTGTGTACTGCACGCTTAACAACGGAATCAGTTTACATTTTCGTCAACTCGGTCGTAGTGGTTTGTAACTTACCTAAGTTCAGTTTTATTGTTAACGGTACCGGCGCTACTTTCTTCGATGATGGGCATACATTTAATTTTTTCCAAAACCAACTGAATGCTTAAATCATTTATTGTTACAAAATATACACAACATTATTACAAGTAATAAACTAGATAGATAATATATATTGACAAAGATTACAGAACGAAAATAATATTAACAATTAATTTTTAAATAAAAAAAGTGCAACAATCGGCATGATTGATGATTATTTATTAATAAATATAATTGAAGGTGATTTAGATATTTTATTATTGATTAATTCCGATGTTATTTTGCTGATTTTTTCATCAAAACTATCCGTGGTTATCTGCTAAAGGAATAAACAAAAAATCACATAAAAGGCCATAAATGTATCTACATCAAAGTTAAAGTCTTTTAATATACGGCTTTCCTATAATTATTTTCATGTCAAGATTACGGGTTCAAAATAATGATGATATGATGAATTTAAAATATACGCGAAATCATCGTCTTTGGAACCAGAACGACTTATTAGCGAAAATTTGAAAAGGCGTCATCATAACATAATACCAAAAACTACTAAAAAACGGTTTAATACCACTTTCATTGTTCAAACCGCTAAACAGTTGAGCGTATGTTTTCCGATAAGCAATGAATATTTTCAAGTCGGAAGTAAAGTAGGTTTTATGTAAATCTGTAGGACATCATAAACCGCATCTTGGCTTAGATAAATTGGTTAAACGCAATGGTGTGTAATTATAAAAGAAAAAATATCAGATTATACATATAACTTGGAAGATTAAATTAAAGGACTTTTTTAAGCATTTATGTATGATGCTTGAGTAATTTTACATTACTGACAGATGTGTTAAATTTTGTTGATGATAGGTTTATTATTATGTGATTAGACGATATCTACTCTAACTTAAAAAAATACAAACAAAAAATTAATAACTTCATTTTCAAACGAGAAACAAACGTTTTCCCTTCTCAATAATAACTTAATTAACACTCAATTAAGATACAATCTTCCTACAAAATAAATCGACTGATCGTCAGTGTCGTTAAAAATTACAGCACTTTTACCACCTCATTGGATTGCCCATTCAATACTAATTGAAACAAAAATCGCCTTTAAAATTTGACGGTGTGTCGATAACTTTGGAACCCTCCGATAATCCTTAATTATAGCCCAGAGAAATGTCAATAAACCTGACGTTCGAACGGTTTTTTTCTCCCCTTCCTAATTTGTTAGCCCTAAAATCCGAGGCCTATAGCAAACTAGTTTAAAAAGATCTGAGACAGGTAAAATTTATTAGGCCTGTAAAGGTCTGTTTAGACTGGACCTTGGAAGCCTGCAATGAGAAGGGTGAATTTTGGGGTAGAAACACGCGCGACTGTGTTATTGAAAGAAAAAGACAGCTATAGTGTCGCTAATGTCTGGTAGCGCTCCGTTTTAAGCAGAATAGTAAAATTCTTAAATACTAATAATTATGTTGAAAATTGTTTTTTTTTTAAGAAAGGAACGAAGATAACTAAGGTGCCACTTGTTAAAGCGATTAAAACCTTGATTACTTTGGTAGCATATTTTTGGCAAACAACCGAATTAGTTAGTAATAGCTTATTGAAAAGCTTTAAAGGGGCAGTAATATATCGGGTTAAAGTAAAGAAAACTTCGCTTCAAGTAAAATATTAATTGCTTATCAGTAATAATTTTCACAGTAAGAGAAACAGACATTTTGACAGTTTTTCAATCGCTCAGGTCAAAACACTTCGGTGTCAAGTAGTAAACTATGCACACAGAGAAGAATAGTTTCATAGTGTCATAATTTTTTATGAAAAGTGATGGTTTCCAATTTCGGAGCCCTTTGTTCCCGTCATCCAGACGCTCCGTAATGAGAGCGTGAAACGGAACGCAACCGACCAGCCGGGACTCCATAGAACCCTCGCCCGGGGTGAGTGGCAAAGCGACGACGATCACCAGTCTTTACCGCGCAACAATAGGGACCGCACGTCTCGCGTTCCCGGCACACCAAATACAACAAAATAATTCACCAACACTAATCCCACAGATCATATCGGTGCAGTGATCAAAAACATGCGAATTACCACCCAAATCCAGTGTACAAAATATCTGTGTGTGTGTTACTGCGCCCAGCGTTTTGTCAATGATATGAAACAACATTTCGTTTCATAAATCGGGTGTAACTGTGTGCTTTAATCGCCAATGTGTTGTTCACGACAGTATTGAGACTGTTTTGTATTGTCTCTCCTCTTTGCCGCAAAGGGGGTGAGAATCCTATGGAATATGCTAATAAAGTGGTTACTTTTAACCAACACACAAAAAGCTCTGCACTAGACACTGCAGTGCGATTTGTGTTGCAAATTTTTACGATTTATATATTTTTACGTGATCTTCTTTATTTTTGAGCGATTTTCTTTTGTTATTGTCATTTCTGGCGGTTACTGTTGTATTTTATTTGGAATTTAAATTGTATTTATTATACCTTAACTCTAGCTTCATTATCGTCTACTTCAACTGTATTATAATATGTAACCATGGTAAAACCAATGAACATTGTAATTTCTAATCAAGTTTCGCCAGATATTCAGTAGCTAGTAATACCGTCGTCGTAGCTTGGATGGGTCGTTTCTCCGATGGTAGAGACGAGTGCTATTTCCTTTGTGCCAATAGTCGCTGCGCTAATTTCCTGCTTTTCAATTATTAAAACTAGGTCTTACACTTAGATTAAAGGCTTGTTAGAGGTTCAGAATGATTTGCATAAGAGAATTTTGTTGTGAGTTTATGTATTTAACTTATCGATAACTCATATTCATTGAGTTTGATAAGTTAAGGTTTTATGTAAAACTAAATGTAGAGAACAAAATTAATATACCTAATTTCATTAATTTCCTAAATGAGTAATTAGTAAACAATTTACATAATCTGCTAGCTTTAAGGTAGATACACAACTGCTGGCTTTTATGATACATATAACCGTTTGATTAACCAATTTACAATTAATTTCAACAATTTGGAAATTAGTTCGGAAGATTTCGTTAAATTTCAGGGTCAAAATTAATAGCACTGACTTCCCCAATATTTCACAAAGATCGACAACCATAGATACGGTTTTAGATGAAATATGGGCAAAGGAACAAATTCCAATGATAGAGACATTAAACTCTGCCTTAAACAAAGTAACTTTGTAATGCTAAACCAACGTAGAATAAATTAATTTACTAAACATGCACAAACAACATTTAATGTAGAATTCTCTCGTATTCTAATGATAACTAAAAGCACTAAATGACAAACAAAATCGATATCACGAAGACTAAACAAACAAAAAAATAACGCCAACAACATTTCAAAACCGTATAACAAACTCGATCCTGCCAACAAAAAATAATCCATAAGACGAGCCAATACGTCTGTAAAGTTAAAAGCAAAAAGAAAGAAAGCATATGAGACCGAACAAAAATAAGAAACACGAGTAACTATGTAGTCTACGAGTTATTTCTCAGCCCAGGAAGTTATCAGCCTTTCGACCGGTTTTGTATGTAACTATAACAATGAGACTGGTTCTTTCAAAGTTAGAGCTGATTTACATTGAGCCAGCAGAAGGTCTAGTTGATGGAGTAGCAACAATAGTAAGTAAAAAAATTATGATAGCTGAAAGTAGCGCGCAATAAAGGAAATAAATACGTGATAGAGAAGAGATTACACATAAAGTTGCAAACGAAGAAAAATAACAAGCGATAAGATCTAAGGATTTAATAGATATTTAAAATGTTTAGGTAGCGTAGAAAAGATACTTACTTCGCATTGCAATCGCATTTTATTATGAATCTTTCCGATTAAACTAAAAGAATGAAATGCATCAAAAATAGAACATATTAAAACACATCATAGGAATTATATGAGTGTAAAATAAAAAGCTATTTATCAAAACCACTTATTCCAGTCACTATTTGAATTCAAATACACTGACTTCTTTAGATTCGTAAAGTAGAGCTATCGATCAAGTGGATGCGTAGTAAAGTCATTTCAAAAGATAAAATCAAAAGAACACTGTTATAATTATACCGACCCGTATTTAAGGCTACTATTATGTTTCGTTGAAAATCGTTGTACTTTTGCCATAGATTTTTAATGACTATCATCGGAAACCCTTGTTATGTTCTTATTTTTGCTACAAAAAATGGCATTGCCTGTAATAAGTGTCTAAGCTATCTCTTTAAAAATCAGTATTATATCGGCTTTTTCAGTAGCCGTTTTTACTTCTATTTTATTTATTTTACTATATCGAAAAGAACCGAATCCAAACAAATCATGCATGGATTTTACTATAAATTCTTGTCGTTGTTAACTACGGTGATGAAGCAATGGCAAATAATAATTAACTTTCTTACTGAACTGCATTACAACTTCAAAGATTCTTAAGAATTAGTTCAATAAAACATACTTAGTTTTAAATGAGACATAGGTATAAGAGGTGGTATCGTGAACACTTACAGCGGTTTACTTTAGACTTTAGCTTATTTCATCGCAATCTTTTTCAATTTTGATAACATCGTAATAGAATTGACCTCCTACGGTGTCGTTGCTCAGCAAAAAGATAAAGAAAATAAATTGTTTTCTCAGTGTGATTCCGCTGATACGGTCGGATGTTTTGCTGCAGTGATTTCTTATTACTGTTGCTTGCTATACACATTAAATACATTTTTACTGTATTTGGGCGTATAATCATAAGATTATATTAGTCATGGTCGTTGCATATACAGAATTGTTTAATTAGCTTAATTTTCATCACTTTTATACCTATAATTATATGTCCTTGTTTTACTACGTAGTGTTGTTGCTAAAAATGCTACCTAAACCAATCATATCATTTTTGATGATAGAACTTTAGATTTCAATTCTCTTCAATACATAATAATATTCTTATTGATAACAAATTTAAAACAACTAGTTTTAATTACTAAACCGCAAATTTCCGTAATACCGATTTCGGGGTTACCTAAACCAACAATATAAATGAATGTTTATATAATTTATGCTGGAATAGTGAAAGGAATTAAATTCAATATAGGCAAGTACCTATCCAACCTGTCGAATCTGACAATTGAAGGCTTGTTAAACAACCAGACTCACCGCAGCAAAATTGAATTTCTCTGTAAATCTATTTAACCCTAAACAGGTGTGCAATCGAGCGAAAAAGTGGATCCACATCCAGTTGACACTTCGTGACTAACTTACATTAAAACCGCCCTTATGGCTATGGTAATAAAAGTGACATGGCGTGTAATTAAAATTATGGGGCGGAACAAGAGGAGCACGTGGCACGTCTCCGGGCAAAGATTGGAAATACAAAAACTATGGATGACGCCAAACGGCGTGTGTAAGTTTGTTATGTTCACGCGATTTGGCCCTGTCTTGTTATTTGTGAAAAAATGGGGATAGATAATGTGAATTCCTTCTTTGGAGAAATCTGAGGTATTTTCAATGTTGTGTATAAAACATGATTTTAGAAACTGTGGATTTTAGAAACATTGTAACATTATTTAAAGAAGCATGATTGCAATGTTCTGCAAAAATATGTTATATGATGAAGACATCGTATGTAACAGCTATATAAAAAACAAATCTCAATAAGATAATAGTAAGTCAAAGCCGCAAAATAAAGGACGTTGCAAGACAAACGTACAAGAATACATAATGAGGATGATAACATCGCTGGGATAAAAATAAATTTGATGTGATAGAACCAACAGAATGTAATAATATTCAATATCAACAGCAGCTACTTTACACTTTGCACTGCAAGGCATTCCTTTCTGCTTTTGCTAATCTCATCTATTAAAATAATCTCTTATGCCAAATGCTAGTACCTATATTATTAACTACGTACCGACAATAGCATTGCGACTTCGATATACTTATAAAAGACATCAGGTGAGCTGTGGTCAAACACCTGGCCTGTCAACCATTAAAAAAAAAAAAAAAAAGACAATAAAGAAGTGGCACGAAACAAAAAACCAAAAGTCAGAGGTTTTCGGGTAGCATAAAAGCTCTGATACAAGGACTGGTCACTTAATTTATTTGAACGTACTCGCTTAGGTTTATATTGTTATAACAACTTCATCTATGTATGTTTAGCCATCACTGCATTAAATCATGCAATCTTGTCCATTATCAATGCAATGTTAGTATCTAGTATAATTTTAAATTAATCTTCCGTATAAATTGTTGATCCAAATATATCAGTCATCAGTAAGAAAAGATCATTTATGTACGATAAAAATTACCTCTAAAATATTTTGAGTTATTATTCCCAAATTAGTTTCGATTTTGATTTACGACTCCTCAAGATTTACGAGTACGATCAAAATTTACGATCACTCGCCTTTTACCAGCCAATAATTTTAATTCGACACGATTCGGCGTTCCCACGACAATAATAATTATAAAAACAGTAGACATAAAAACGTAGATGAAATATCAGCTAGCGAGATCACAGCAATAAACCAATCGAAAAAACCAGATATATTAAGATAATCGTACTTTATACCTTCGTAATAATATCTTCGGCTATCTAAATATTTAATCAAAATAATTGTCTACTATCGGACAGTTTAAGCCACATCACTCGGGCTAATCTTCATCTTCTTCTTCATCTTCTCGCAGAATCTGACACTTGTGATATATGTGGACGCTTAGAGGATGTTTACCACGTCCTTGTGGAGTGTCCGCGGACGCAGTGTGTTAGATCTGTCATGTTCACTCAGTATGGCTACAATTTTCTCAATGTCGGCGAGATCCAAAGTGTTACTGTCCGCTCCACTGAGTGAAGCGGCACATACACTCTTTAAACTGTTGTGTGATTTCTTGGAGTACAAATATTAAGGATGTATACAATGGAGCTGGCATAGTCGCCAAGCTACACAAGCTCCAAAACAAAATTTAGATTTAAAAAAAAACTTTTAGGGATAAAGTCGCCAGTTGTTACAGCTATATTTAAGTTTATTTCTTCTGTTTTCTGTATTTTAGTGTGTACAATAAAGAGTTATCAATCAATCAATCTTCCAGCTTATAGCCCAAGAGTCCATGACAGCCAGACCTTCGTTATTTTATAAAAGCTGAAAGTAGTAATGTACTACTGTTTCAGAAAAAAATATTAACTTTATTTCAAGTGAAATAAACATATATACTACAGAGAGGCCAATAAATTTAAATGAAATTATATAACCTAAAAGACCACTGTTAATGGGAATAGTCTCCAAAACTCTGAACCCCTTTGCCAGGTTTTAGAGTCATACTAAAACGTTAGGTAAAATAAAGGCCAGCACTCAAGTGTATCGTCGACCTGACGAGATGACGAATCTTTGAGTAATTCTATGCTCCCGGTCACCACGGTCCCAAAGTTTCAACCCTAAACGGTCCAAAGATGTACCCACTGTCCAGGGTACTAAACTTGCGCCTTGTATATAATGCACTAAATGTGTTGGAGACTTTAGTCATTTTTCTATAGCTCACTGACTCACAGTTGGCTGTACAAATTTGACAGAGTATGAATTCATAAGCGTATGTATTGAGTGCTGCGTGTCATGAAAAACGTTCGTCTTGCGACTATGCGGGATATCCATCTCGAAAAAATCAATTGAACAAAAGAAAATCACTTGGTGGGAGACATAGAAATAGTAACTAATTTTAATACTAGCTCAACCACGAAATCAAAACCCGAATTATGGCAAACCAGACAAACTACGATACTCCTGAATATATTGCGGCGGCTACAATATACGCGTATATTTAACAATGGCATTACAAGGGACGATTAGTTGGGATCGCTCACTGGGAAGGGATAATAAAATGATGTTTATGTTTGCGGTCCAAATGGAAACACATTTCAAACAGAAAATAGGAATTTGTAAGGGAGTCCAGGGGGAAAAACTGAAGGACGTGCTGCAAATTAGAGTAGTGGATTATATTTAATAAAGCGAGGATATGTAAAAATAGTAAATATTGAGAATATAGTAAATATTGAAAACTAAGTACGAGTAGAGTGACAATAATAATCATATTAAAATAATGATAATATACGTTAACGTCATAATTGTTTAATGCCAGGTGTGTAGTGCGTGTGTGTGTGTGTGTGTGTATTGTTCCTTCTAGGATTAGTCTGATGATAAGTTTTTCATAGGAGCCATAAGAGTATAAGAGTAATTATTGGAAGAAGCGAAATACAAAAGTCATACGGTAATATGTGATAATATGATTACATTGGATAATGATGAAGATTTGTTAGGTTTGTTTGAAAAATTGAAAAGAAAAAATATAAGCGCCAATAACAATACAACAGTTTGATATAAAAACAATAACGACGACACAAAAATATCGAAACAAAAGCTTTCACAACACAACTAAAGAATCTCGCACAAATGATTCCAATTCTAAAAACATCCGTGACTCAATTCTAATTCCGTACCAGTATCCAGCTAAATACTTCCTTCGATTCCTTAGCTTTCCTCGGATGAGTGGTTGATTGACGTCCCCAACCGCGGCCCGCTGTCAACTGACGGCGCGCGCTGTCAACTGACAGCTGTCACTGTCACGTGACCCTTGCATAATGGTAACTGGTAACAAATGTGCAGGCTCTGAGCGGTTGAAGGGTGGAACGGAGGGTTGCGCAAGATGGGTCTTAAATGCTGATGATTATTTCATATGATAAGGGTAATGATTATATTTAATATTCCTGGCTACGTAATGGCGATAAAGTGGAAGAATAACGTAAAAACCAATGTAAATATTATGGTACAGTTTTGATAGTATAACAATAAATTAAGTAATGTAAGCATTAGGTTGTCTAGTTACATTGCAGTATCAAATATTCATGCCTGCAAGCAGTAGTCTGTAAACATTTCTATGTTCCGGTTTGGAATGTACTGCAGTTAGCAGTATAGGGTGCCAACGTAGAGATACCCTGGACTTTGTTTTATTACTGAAGTTCTGGATACTGTTTCAATATTAGTAGATAGACATTCCCTCTTAATAACAGTTTCATAAAATTAAAAAAAAAAAAGATCACTTCTTTAAAATTAAACTTTCTATTGTAATGAAATAGATCAACAACTTAAAAAAATACACAACATAGACGTCGAGCGTAGTACTTTTAGCATTACATGGGTTAGGTTTCAAATTGACAGCCTTACATGCCATCTTTTCAAGGAGCGCATTGAGGAAATAAAAGCTTATAGATATTTAAAAGAGGTTATTGATTTTGTATGCATTAAGACTGAAGTGGAAGAGGGTGGGTCATGTAGCGCACCTTACAGATCACAGATGGACGAAAACAGTAACCACCAGGCAAACGCTACAAAGGAAGACCTTACAACGGTGGAAGGTTGAAATTAAAAATGCCGTGTGTCCACAATAGATACGAGTAACTCAGGATAGAGAAAGATAGCAAACCTTGGAGGGTCTCAGATGAAGACCTGATTTTATAAGTATTAGCAAATACATAACTGTGTTTTTAACATAAATTAAAATGAAAACATCTGAAAATGAATGGTTTAATAATAAATTGATTTTGCGAAAGGCATGGATGTTATTATCAAACAACATAATTTCAGTAAGTGAGGAAAAAATTAAATAGACATACATATTACAATCTTACGATTTCCAAAAATACAACAGAAACTGATGTAAAATTAAATCAGAAAATGGGGAAGACGCATGTAGAGATATACAAAGAAATCGTAACATTCTATTTTGTTCCCTAAAATCTGGCATGTTGACACTGTCCCTAAATTCCACTGGAACAAGCTCGTTCGTCGCATTTGAAGACCCAATTTGGACCTCCATTAGCATAAAGTCTAGTTGTGAAGTGTACAGATTTAAATAATTTACGTTCAAAAACATATATATTCTCTACAAATATGTAAAAAGAATAGGTAATCGTTTTGAGTAGCTTGTAGATTATTCAAGTGCCATTATTAGGTACGTAGAATTAAAGGTTGAAACGGTTTTAATGTGATTATATTTTAATCATTCTCTATCCATAATTATTGTCATACATTGGAAACTGACGTGTTTTTGATACATTTTTGTTTTACTTGGGCGTACTTACTTTACTTTTGTTAATTTACGTCATACGCAACTATACTTTAGTGGCCTTCTTTAAGGAGGCAAAGCAGAGTACAACACGCGTGCGGTGCGAAACAAGATGATCCAGTGAAAAATGTAGTCAAAACTAAAGTCGAAGTGTACGACAAAATCATTCTGCAAAATCGGTTTAACCGTTTTGTACTTATGAAGCTACCTAAGATCGGGTATTCATATTACACAAGTCTAACTCATTTCTAACACTCCTTTTTTGGCTTCGGCGCATAAAAACGCGATTGAAAATGTTTGGAAAAGTGTAAATGCTTGTTCTTTGTTTCTTATCAATAAACAAATGTTCTACGAAAACAATAACCATTAAAATCGAAAACAAATTACTTTTACGTTTTTTTTTTAACGGTAATGAATGAAGGTAAAATATTACGTGTGTAGGAATCGTAGGAAACATAGGGTTGGTATCTGCTTATCCCAACGGGATAAAGGCGTGATTCATATATCACGTTTTTTTTCTCGCGCAGATTTTTTCAAATACCCAATAACACAAATATATAACCTGATGAAATCTCATCTATGCTGGGTGCAATTCTACATACATGACATCACATGCATATTTCCGCGATGCCGGTTTACACCCGACATCTAATTCACAAACTGTGTCGAGCACAGTGATAACTATACCGAAGCGATGCGACAAACAGTAAGTCGTCGCGGCATGCGCCAAATGTACAACAAAGATGAACTTCCTTAGATTACCTAACGCCTGAATCAATCTGTTGGCAACGACTTATTTTTTAATATGGTAATGAGACTTACAAAACGCACCCTGATAGTAAGAGATAACGTTTAATGGCGTAGCTAAGTTTTTCTTTTTTGAGTTCCAAAATGTCAAATATAAGCCTTTAAAAAAAGTTTAATTTAAAAAAGCAATTATAAATAAAATCGTGCGAGATAAGATTCTTTGTATTTTTTATTTTCTTTCCGTATTATGTTGAATAAACTCTTTCTCTTTATTTTTTCCCTCATTTGTCAATAACTAATGACGTCATATGTACAGATCTTAATAACAACTTTGATTGACGCGTAATTGTGTCCAAGTGTCGAACAGTCGCGCGACCGCCGTATCTGTCGCAGTCGTCGATGCTAAACAAGACTGCCGGTTATGCTAACCCGCTTGACCCTTTGACCGGTTTATTCCGACCGGACGGGAACCGGACCAGCAGCGCTATTGTAAACTTTAACTATGGACTAACTGGCAACTTTTATTGCAATATGCCCGTGTTTAAGCTCGGATGAAAGCAATTTACCTTTGTGCGGTCTTCGTACTTGTACTTGCCTCCGCCACTTCTTGTCAAAGCCAAAGCTAATTGATACAAAAGAAGAATTTAGGATGCATATTCATTTGTTTTTAACCGCTCTGCAGCGGCGGCCTTAGCTGTTGCGAGGCCCGGGGCGACAGATCATTGTGAGGCCCTTTTTCTTTGAGTGCGTTTCACTAAAAAAATAGTTCGAGTGCTCGAGTGGCCGTAACATGCTTGCACTAATAATGAAACCGTGCGTTCAGTAGTTTTGTGGTTTTGTTAAGTGCGAGGCGCGAGATAAATGGTAAAGACTTTTTTCTACGAAGACGCGAGGCCCCTGCAAGGACGAGGCCCCGGGCGGTTGCCCTGCATGCCACCCCCTAAGGCCGCCACTGCCGCACTGTATGTGATGGCCTTTTGTGGTGTCAGTAAAGAGTTTTGAAATGCAGCTTGCTACTTCGCTCTAATTTCTGGAAATACAAAACAAAAACTTACGAAAATCTCAATCTGTAAACTTGTTGAGAATACTAATTTCAATTTTCTTAAAACTAGGTATATCTGTTGGCAAAAATAGCTCAGTGGCTAGCGTGGTTGGTTCGCAAGCCGCAGGGCGTGCGTTTAATGAGCTTGCGCTGCCGGTGAAGGAAAACATCGTGAGGAAACCACAGCATGATGGTAGGGTACTTTCTAGTACTCGGCTGGCTACCACCCTCAAGTTAAAATTCTGTCGTCAATCATCTAACGGTGTGTTTCGGCAGCCTCACTCGAGAGCCACAAAATGTTTGTCCTGGGTGGGAATCAAACCCACGCCCTACAACTCTTAGAGCAGATATACTACCAATGAGCCAACGGGGTTGTCCTACTGCTATGTCCGACATTATTTTTTTTTAATCCAACAAATAACAAAAAAAAGATAGGAAATCATAATAAAAACAATCGTACATCACAGCTGATAGTATCACCTAAACAAATAAGTTATTAGCGTCAAAACTAAACCCAATAATGTTACTATCAAACTCCTTAAAGCCGAAGAAGATTTTGAAATCGTAACGGAACTACAAAAAACTTCCAAAACACAAACACCTGCTTGTGGAGTAGACAATAAATTGGCCCAAACTGGTCGAGGCAACTAAATGTGCACCTTGCCTTTGTTAGATGATTCTTAGATTAGTATATTTTATGGAAATTATTTTTTAAGCCATAAAGAAAATAAAGAAAATATATGTACGTCGTCAAAGTTTTTTTACGGTCGAGAGCCAGATGTTTGATTGCAGCTCTCCTAACGTTTAGTAATGCTGTGATTGAAGATGGTAACCACTGTAAAGTCAGGAATGGGATCTAGCTCCTTAGTAAGGCTTCTGAAATACAGTGTTCGATGCTTGACGGTTAATTTCCAATTTGAGTACTAAAAAGTACTATATCAATATGATATGTTTTCTCATTTCACATCATTTTTGGGATTTAAATTCACACCCTCGTCTAGCAATCCGATCACTCTAACCACTAAGCTATTTCATTATATTAATTTAAGGCTTGGTTATTACTATTGTATTAGACTGGAATGCGTTTGGTAACGTCGTGCCTCATGCTAAGCAATGGTGCGGTCTAGGGTGGAGCATGTTTACCTCGAAGAAACCTTATCATCACATCATCAGCCTATCGAAGTCCACTGCTGGACATAGGCCTCTCTCAAGACACGCCACTCAGCCCGATCTTCGGTTTTTCGCTTCCATCCACCGCTAGCTATTCTATGTATATCGTCACTTATTTGCTCTGAATTCGAAGACACTCTAAAAATCAAAGAAAGAGTCATTTACAAATATACTATGACATTATTGATGTAAGAGCTTAAACCAAAGTTTTATTTAGACTTTGGTTTGTCAAGACACGAAAAAAAAAATCACACATACAATTTAGTACCAATCACTTATTTTTCGTTATTTAACAATTCAAATACCAATTTTTATTACACTCAATCACTTCAAAAATTTAATAGAAAGCTGGATAAAACATTGTCGCGAAAACCAATTTTGCTCTACCAACAGAAACGTACGAAAATTAACTCTGTATATTAACGAATAGGATTCAAAATTCACAAATTTATAACAATGTTTAAAGCAATCATAATTATTTAAGCAGCCAAAAGCAGAACCTCATTATCACGTTGCATTTCCATTACGTAAGCGTTAAGACCTTGACCCAATAAATTCTCCTGGTTTTCCTTGAGCAATATATTACACTTGGGTGGAATCTTATTTTGCCAAGGCCTTACAGTTTTCATACTTTACGATAACGTTAGTAAACTTTGGTAGCGTTGGTACTCTCCGATTAGGAGGAAGGAAGAAAAACTAGCTTTGCTTCGGTTCGATGTTCACCCGATATTTATTTTCTCGTATATTTTTATCGTTTTTGCAGGGTTTTTTTACGGTTGACAGGCTAGGTGCTTGACCACAGCTCACCTGATGTTAAGTGACGGTGTGGTCGAAGATGGTAAAGCACACCTAGCTTAGAAGTTAACTGGCTCTCAAGTGAGGCGGCCGGTGGTTTTCAACTTGAGGGTGGTAGCTAGCCAGCCAAGTACTAGAAAGTACCCTACCACCATGCTGTGGTTTCCTCACGATGTTTTCCTTCACTGGCAACTCAAGCTCATTGTTGGGGTTTGAACCCACGTCCTTCGGCATGTGAACCGACCGTGCTAACCACTGAGCTATCATCGCTACAAAATGGTAAATGCTTTTTAATAATAATACCACCGCAGTACCAGATATTCTGTCGCCAAGTAGTAGGTGTAAACATTACTGTATTCCGGTGTGAAGGGTACTGCAGCTAGCAACATTAAAGTGATATAGAGACTGACCATCAAATGTCTCTAAGTAATAAGCGCCAAAGTAGCGACGCCCTGGGATTAATATTATAGTTCTGGACTGCTGCAATGATCATGGAGAGGCATAGTCTCTTACCATAAGGAGAACTTTCTGCTCGTCTCTTAACTTCTGTCCAATGACAGCCCTGTTGGTTCATTGGTAGTATGTCTTCTTCAAGAGTTGAAGGGCCATTCCCACCCAAGTTTTGTGTCTGGGTGTACAGTATTTATTTTATAATAAATTTTTTTTTGTAAATGCTTACTTATGTAAGCATTTGCAAAAAAAGATAGGTATATTTAATTATTCTATCAGTTACATGACTTCCATAGTACAAACTTTGGTTAGATTTGGGTCAGATGGCGCTGTGTATAATGTCTAACTTCTACATAAGATAAATACGTAATGTTTTCACAAAAAGAATTATGAAAATACCAAATAAACTTTTCTAAGCAAACTGTCAAATCACTCCATTCCACTCCGAGCAACAATGCGCGTAGTACAACAAAGACCAAACTATTGGGTCTTGGGCATCGGAGACCAAATAAAATGTCCACTCATGGCCCTTTTGACAGGCGCAGAATGACGACATAAAATGCCTACGTTCTGTGTACAACCTTCAGATTGGGGCATAGTTTGAAAACAGACAGTACTCTACTATCGCTAAAGAATCTGTAAAGTTCAAAATTCACGTCCCACTATGATAAATGTGAAAATTTGGGTGGATGGATGTTTGTTACTCTTTCACGCAAAAACTACTTAAAGGATTTGGATGAAATTTGGCATAAGCTGAGACCCTGGATTAGAACATAAGCTACTTTGTATCCCGAAAACATGTAGAGGGTAACACCGCGGGGCGCAGCTAGTAGGCTATAAGAATTTGTAACTCGACAGTCTTACAAATTTTACTATAGGTATATCTTAACTTCACGCTTAATATATATATGTATACACTTGTGTAGCGATGATTGCTCAGTGGTTAACGCAGTCGATTCACACGCTGAACGGCGTCGATTCAAACCTCAATAATGAGCTTGAGCTCTCGGTGAATGAGAACATTGTGAGGGCTACCACGCTAGAGTTGAAAATCTGCCCCCAAGCACCTCACAGTGCCTACAAAATAAATTATATATCCTTGTTGTGTAATCGCCACAATGCACACTACTACCAGTTTCTTGTAGACGTTCCCAGTACGCAACGGTTCGGCTCTATTTTCTTGTTGCTTACGGCCCATATATAAAACTCGTTGCTATCTTCTAAGTTTTCTAAGAACTACAAATAGGTTTAAGGCTAGATTAAATATATTTCTTGTAGATCAACGTGCTCCATCCTTGGCCACATCGTGGCTTACCATCAGGCGAGTTGGTGGCCAAACGTAGATCTATTTCACATGTAAAAGTCGAAAGGACATAATCACGCCTTTGCTTTGCGTGATAGCCCTGAAAATCCCACACAAGCCGTGGTCTACTTTACTCTACGACTATACGATCAAAACATAATATTATACACATCTGGAAGAATTGACATGACATCTGGAAAACTTTAAAATTAAAAAAAAAACAATTTTACAAAACGCTATTACAAAATGTAGTAGCAAAATACAGTAGTCTCACTAATCCGACACATCAGAAGCCCGATATGTCCAATAATCCGGCATCTTATGATGACGCTTCCCTCAATTCAAATCCCCAATTTTGCTTTGCCTGCGCAAGTTCAGCATCAGTATAACAACGTATCTGCTAAAGATATAATAATTCTTTAAAACATACGAGAGAAAGTTTTAAGACTCATTAGTTTAACCCCCTAATAAATATATGTTTTCTATACAATCCAATAATCCGACATTACCTGGTTTTGAATTGTGCCGGATTAGTAAAACTACGTCGGTGCGTCGGTCGTCCAGCCGCAAGATGGGTCGACGATATTGTCACCGTCGCGGGTCGAACCTGAACCAGATTGACACAGGACCGAGGCAGATGGCATGTAAAGAGAGAGGCCTATACCCAGCAGTGGGATAAAGAAGGCTGTGGATGATGATGATGAGTAAAACTACAGTACCGAGATTTAGAACGTAACTTTGAAGACTGCTGGATCGATTCCACTGTGTCTCCTTTACCTGCTATTCGGGCTCACAATGCAGTTTTTGCTGTTGTTTATTAAGATTTAAAAACCAATTAAGTTATAAAAGGTGTTGCGTATCATTTTAGTGTGAGAGAGGAATTTAAAAAGCACTCGTAATCTTTAACCGTCTCTTTTTAGTGCGATAAAAAACTTCGCGATGATCTTATTTTTTAACCGACTTTTCGTTGTTTAAGGTGGTTCGATTTCGATACAAATAAATGTTTGCCATTTATGGACAAATGGAGCGTAATTTTACAGTGAAATCACATCTATTAGCATTTATGTTGGTCTTTATTTGCGGTAAATTACAATTGCTTGAATAAAACAGTAGATTATTGGCATAAAATCAAATTTATGTATGATTAATGAATTTAGGATTTTTGAATAAAACAGTAGATAGTAATCTACTGTTTTATTCAAGCAATTGTAATTTACCGCAAATAAACACCAAAATAAATGCCAGTGGCTGTGACTTCACTGTAAAATTATGCTTTATTTGTCTATAAATGGCAAAACATTATTTGTATGTAAATCGAACCACCTTAACGGTTGTATGTTTGTTACTTCAGAACCATTATGATTTTATAAACCGATTAAATAATGTTTACATACTACTACTTAATGGCAGAATATCTGGTACTGCGGCGGTACCTATCTACACGACTTGCTAGGAAATCTAACACCAAGTAAATGATCGATCGGTAAGCGGAATACGAAAACACCTGTGATAATGTTTATCATAAATATCTTCCAACAAAACTGCTCGCCCTTGATCTTCAGTGACGCTCAAGAACACATCTGCTCAAAGTTGGGCCAGCTCGCTCAAAGTATCCGAAAGTAATGTCATCAAGTTCAAGCCGACAAAGTGGCAGTAAAGAATAAAACACTCGATGAAACCGACATCGGGAAGACTACAAGGTAATTCTCTTTACTACCATCAAACTTTTCCTTTATCATTCAACATTGAACCATATTGCTTTGGGATAAAACATGGCAAAGACATATAATAGTCGACACGCGATCTCCTTATTGGACGGACAAAAATAACATTATTAGACATAGAATTGTTGGAAAATTACGCTGTGGCGTTGTGTTCAATCATATTACTGTAATGACAATAAATTTTCAGAGGTTCGTGATCGCTTTGAGACAGTTTCAGCCTGTTATTGTGATTAGCTTTGTAGTGAATTAAATATGGGCTAAGGCCGCATTCACACAGACAAACGATATATGCGGCATTTGCGATACTAATCACGCCAACGATATATATTTTTAACGTGATGTATGTTGGAGAGTGAATGAGTGTTCATGTTTTAACGGATTTGAGTGAAATACGATTCTTTTTACTGGTGATTGGCTGGTTGTCTGACCACAGCTGACCTGATGCTAAGTGGTGATGTGTGTTTGAGATGATAAACACATTTAACATGGAGAATGGGGACTGGCTCTGAAATTAAGCTTAATTTCATCATAAGACCTTGGTGGTAGATTTTAATACAATGCAATATAGTAGATTCCCTTCACTGGCAGCACTAGCTAACTATTGGTTAGAATAAATAAATTAAATAAATATTGCAGGACATTCACACAGCGCCATCCAGCCCTTAACTAAGAAAATCTTGCATTATGGGAACCAGATAAGTCATAAAATGCTTACATACTTTATTTTTGTAAATACAGTATGTATACATACAGAACATTAAAACACAAAACAAACATCTACATAGAATTGAACCTACCAACCTAAGGGTGTGGGTTCACGGTCGGTGTACGGTCCTCCGACCGCGCTGACCACTGAGCTATGTTAATATAAATAAGTTGAATCTTGGAAATATATGGGGCGTTCTACTTTTCTACCGACAATGACGTGTCTCCTCAGGAAAAAAAAATCTGTATCCGTCCTAAATTGCAGTTTCTCAAATTTTATTGTCACAAGATTTTTTGGACCATATAGTCATTATAATAACACTAAAATCCCGTTTTTATTGTTTTTGCTTTTTACAAAATTATTGTGACATAGTATTCGAAACGTGTGACAGAGGTGTTTTACATACAAATAAAGCGTGTCCCTTTACGCTGCCTAATGTTACAAAATGATGTCGCTTAAAAAAATCATATAGGACCCTATAATATAAAATTATTTATTGAAATGCTGAAATATTGTCTTTAGATTAATAAAAATATAATAAACGTAAAGGTTCATACTATTAAGCAAAAAAATATTTTATCCTTGGGTACGGCTGCATATGTTTTTTCTTGCTATCTTCCGTCACGCATTTCGCAAAACAAAAAACACGCCTTAGCTGTTTGATCTTCAACACTAAACAACAGCACGGTTTCCTTCTCCTCTCGGCTTTAAGCCTTGAGACCCCACCCTGGAGCGAGCCGAGTTAGGCGCCCGCTGGTAGTGAACTAGAGGTGCGTGTGTTTATTCGGCGACCGCTCTGTCACGTAAGTTACTACTTTAAAATATTATTGTAATTCCCATTTATTTACGTAATATTATTATTTCCCAGTATATCTGTCATATTTACTCACTTTTACGAACAATTTGTAATTTTATGAACGTTGAAATCCTCGAACACTGTTATTTTACACCTCTGTCACGAGGCACCTCTGTCACAAAATAGCTGTGACGGGAGTAGTATAGCTCGTGACGGAGTGGTATTTTTTGTCAGAAACTTTGCCGTAATTGATTTTCACAATAGTTAATTGATATCTTTTGTATTCTATATATTACATTATCAATTATTTTATTCATTTAAGGTATTATCATCAGGGTAATTAAATAATAGCGTTATCTGCGACGGAAAAGCAGT
This sequence comes from Biston betularia, assembly GCA_905404145.2. Lineage (NCBI taxonomy): Eukaryota > Metazoa > Arthropoda > Insecta > Lepidoptera > Geometridae > Biston > Biston betularia. The sequence continues at coordinate 2,119,814 of FR989868.1, forward strand.
GACGTTGTCGTGAAAAAAGGAAACAGGACCCTGAAAAAGTCGTAGAAGTGAAATGATAAGACTTAGAAAGATACCATGCTTGCAAAAAGCTAGTCAAAGATCTGACACCAAGAGTACACAGACAAATGAAAATAAAATGGCAAGTTAGAAACAAAAAGAGAACAACAGAAAGCTTTGCAGAACGTTCTAATGAATACTCGACTTCCACACCTGTTCCTTCAAACCCCAGGTTACTCCTTTAATTCCTAGATCTCGTTCACTAACTCCAACCTCATCCGCTGCTAGAGCAAGGGGAAGAGAAAGAGTTAGCCGAGACAGATCGAAAATTTATAGGCAAAATATGAAACTTCAAGGCCATGTAAAATTAATTATAGAAAAATACGAAAATACAAGGAAAGACTTCATCGCCAAAAAAATTAAAGAAGACAGCTTATTACATAATATACCCAAACCAAAAAATTAAGATAAATTTAAAAGCGCCGAATAAAGAAGAAAAAAGAAAATACATATAGTATTTTGACAAATGCCATTAAGGAACATTACAAAAACATTAAAAACAAAAACAAAATGAAACACTGCTCCAAAACAATCCTATCCTTTCCTACAAGACACAACAATTAACCGTTCGGGACTAAAACTTCAACTGTTTCAAGAGACTTTGGTAATAAAAAAATGCTGCACAACAAATATTATTTGCTAGCTTTATTTTTATTAAGTTGCTCTTTATAAAAGTAAAGCTAGGTAGGTAGTTAAGCCCAACCTCAGATTAAAAAGAACCATTGGCTGATATAAATAAACAACATAATAATTAGAGCTCCTACAAAGAGATTTTATGAGACTGTTGTATAACATTGTATCATCTTCATCTTATGAAGTAGTATTACTACTTCAGAAGATGATCAGCCTCTTCAGCCTCTCGTTAATCAGAAAAAACCTGTGCACATAAAACCAGGTGCTTCATGTGACCTATCTGGAGACCCATTATTAATAAAAAATGGTATTATGTCAGTAAAAGTACCCAGTAGAAACTAAGTGGAGTACACCTACTTAGGAGTTGAAAAAAGTTGTGTGGATGCAGATGGAGATGTTCAGGTGATATTTTATAAAACTGTTGTTGACACTGACAAAATATTTAAATTAGTAAAATCAGATGTATCAGATGTGATGTTTGAAAACTTGATAAAAATGATTACGGTTAAAAGAGGAAGGCGTGTTATAGAAGTATTTGAAAAGTCGAATAAGAGAAAAGAAAAGATTAGTCTGATTTTACGTGCACCAAATAATGATTATACCAAGAAATAATATCTTATGTAGCATTGTAAGAGAAGCCTTATGTTTTGTTATCCTTTTTAAAAACTTTCAAAACCTTAAAGGATTAAGTTTAAATGTTGGCCTATTAATATCTACCATTCTGTCATACTCTAGCACAATTTTGTCCCCCTTGTAATTAAGCATTAAAGCAGCATATGTTCAGTTTATTGAAAACATATACACTAAAATAACGTATTATATTATTATATATTGACCATAAAAGGTAGTAACAGAATTTCAGCTATGTTTATTTCAATTATTTGCAAAATATTTCAAAGTTTGTTGTCTTAATGAGCAAAAATGTGACAGAGTGGTATTAAATGTCATTTTTTATATTATATTTGTAACAAGAATTGGGATAAATCGTGTTCGATAATAATAAATGCTTGTATTCTAGTTATGCCAAGTTAAAAAAACTGTAAATTTGATTTGACATAATAATTAATAAATATATTAGTTTGTGACAGAGGTGTTTATTTTTTCCAACTATTCCGATAAAACTTAAAATAAATAAAAAGTAAATAACAAAACTTCGATGCACTATACATATCTGAAATCTTCGATAACTGGACAATAATGTAAAAATACATTTTTTTGAAGAATTACACTTTTATTTTTTTTTGAAATCTAAAAATTTATCACTCAGATTGTCGGTAGAAAAGTAGAACGCCCCATATACGGTTCCTGTAAGAGATCAGTTGAATGTGAATGTAGACCGCTGCTATCCCACTAATATTATAAATGTGAAAGTTTGGATGGATGGATGGATGTTTGTTACTCTTTCATGCAAAAACTACTGAACAGATTTGGATGAAATTTAGTATGGAGGTAGTTGACACACTTGATTAACACATAGGCTTCTTTTTATCTCGAAAACATGTAGCGAGTAACACCGCGGGGCGCAGCTAGTACGCATATAATTTAGAAAAGACAGAAGTGAGTGCGGTGGAATTCGAGCTCAGGACCTCCAGATTGGAAGCCAGAAGGTCTCCCAACTGAGCTGTAACTTCTAAGCTAGCCAACCAAATACTAGAAAGTACCCTACCGCCTTAAAGAAAACATGGTGTAAGAAATCGAAAAAGCTTGCAAGATGAAAAGATAGATCAGTTTCGTTTACTTCATCTAGATGGCCGTAGGCAGCATGCATGGCCCGGTTTATATATTCTACTCCCTGAATTTTATATGATAGCACATAATATTGTCATTTCTAAGAATATTTTCCCCATGTTTTTCCATACTTCCCTGCCTACTTAAAATTATTTTCCCTCTTCGGTACGAGCGTCGCGATATGATCGCGATGAGAGTGCGATATTATAAGTCGCGCGTGAGAACGCACCCTATTACGCCGCCATTTTCAAAGATTAGGATGGATCAGGTCAAGGTGTTGTTCCATGAAAATAGTCGGGAAATTCGATTATTAAGTTCCGGCACTGGGAGTTAATAAATTAAATTAGGGATTAAGGATTAATGACGAAGCTTAGGCGTTAATAAAATGGACTTTACTGCTTTCCTCACCTTTGTTATTAGACAATGAAAACGCCTACTAATTACGAAATATGTTTGTAATCATGATTCAGAAAATATTCCTTTATTGTGTTAGTCCGTCGTGGTAACCTTTGGCTTTTCGTGTCAGGTTTGGGGTTCTCCGACTAATATGTATTTATTTTTATACTTCTAACGTTAATGTTTTCCTATCATACATTTATACGATTTGTGTTAAGTACCTACTTAACTTAATTGTATTCAATACATTACTAGCTTGTTAGTAAATCTCTTGTTATTAAATTAGAACGATAAAATATCTATATTGTACACACTAGAAATACGTATAAAAAGGCTTCACTTCTTATAATAAATAATCTTAACAAAATAACAAACACTTGCATGAGAATATGCCTAATGTAAGATTATAATTATTCAGTAATAACGGCATTTACATAGCGCCCTTCATAATCAATTCGATAGCTAGTAGTTTAGTAGACTTACTAATGAATAAATTTTGCGTGAAATTATAAAAGTGGCTGTGGAATGGCAGTGTAGACTGCTTATTAATAAAAAAAATAATAGATTACATACATTCATTGAGTCGAAATTGTACCCATCACGAAAAAAATTAATGTCTAAATTTTATGTTCTGAAAAATTATGACATTTTAAAAATGTATGAAAATAAACATTGTAGGCCACAGCGCCATCCGAGTCCAAACTAAGCAAAGCTTGTACCTACTATGGAAGTCGCGAGGGACTCGGTTTCTTCTGGGCAAGCGTGCTTCACCATAGACGGCATCCATCAGGCGCGATGGGAGACAAACGCAAGCCTATAACTGTAAAAAAGTCAGATAACTGATATAATACCTAAATACTTTTTTGCCTAATACATACATACCACCCAGACAAACGTCACATACTTTGTTTATCACATAATGTTTATCCTGGGTGGAAATGGAACGCATGCACGCTTTGTCTGTGGCCGTTGATTTGTCATCTTTTTATATCTAATTTTACACTCCTGATAAAGATATCATTGCCTGTATTTATTTTACTAAGACCTTTGTAATACAGTAAGAGACAAATAAAGAATTTAATTTGAATCATATATACAGATAAATGTATTTATCTATTACATTTATACGTCTGTCTGAATAGGCGAGTATGTTTTAATAACTTACTGTAATACTACGAGCTATAAAAAGTTTAAAATTATTTAGGAATAAATTATAATTATTCATTATTTATCATAGACTCAAAACTCTATTAAAAAAAAATAAAAACTTCTTTGCACATATCAAAACTAAAATAAAAACTTACGACTTTATTTAAGAACTAAAAGATTTAGTCTTATAAGACGTAATAAGCCAAGGGTAAGTTATTTATTTAGTTAAGTTAATTTGAACTTTAGAGGGATAATAATTACTTCAAGTATTTGTGTTTGATGGGTCCATTTATTTACTTGAATATACGTAGTAATTATTAGGTATGTTGCAATTATTCAAAGCTGAATATATAGTATGCTTAATTATCTATTTTGTTGACATGTTATAAGCAATTTTTTTTCTTCTTTTTTTTAAATTGCATTTGTCAGTTTATTAAACAAAATAAAATATCTTAAATAAATACTATTTACAGGTAAATAAGTAAAGTAACGAAGACAAATGTAACATGTAATAAGCAAATTAATTTTATAACATTCCATCATTATTATTATACTTTTATTATTTTTCCCCTTGACATTGTTTTTCTGACATTTATTATCATATTACATTTTTTTTTTTGACATTTTTCAATTTATATTATATTATATTTTATTATCTTTTTTATGTTGATTGCATGTCTTAAGGTAATGTGTGGCGTTCTCATTTAGTATGCTGTGATATTTTTCACCTGTACCCGTACGAGTACATGCAATAAATGAATTATAATTATGTTACTAAAGTTTATGAATGTTATTATTAATAATTCTCTGTGATCTTGATTTCGATTGTCGTAATGACTATGGCCGACTTTAACTTACTAGTCTGATATTTAGACCTAAATTTAGGTCGCCTTTTATTTGAAAATGTTTTGTATACCTGTCTGACCTCTTTGTCCCGAATCGTGCTTTAATTTTTGGCCTCAAAAGTTTAATATCGCTTTATCATCCACAGTTTGCAATTCACGACCGTTAATGATAATATTATAGTAGTTTTCATTTTAACTGTCCAATAAATCTATTGTTTACGTGTCTTAAATTATGATTGTAAACTTTACAAAAGGTAATAATCCCTGTCTATTTGGTTTTATTCTAGTTTTTATCGTGATTTTGTTGTTACTTCTAAATTATCATGAATTTAGATCACTATTTTAAATTTATGAGTTTTTTTATTACCAAAACTTAAGTCTCGATACTGTAGAAACAAAAAATAATATATTTTCATCAACATAGGTTTAAAAGTGACTCAACCTGCTGTTATGGACTTAATTCTTAACTGGCAGTGCAACATATATGAGTATGACAGCTTTATCACTGTTACCAGCATAGAAGAGAAAAGTAGATTACCAGTCAACTGACTAGAATAACAGTGTTATATATCAATAAGGCAATTTACATGATCAGTATATGCTTTAAAACACATGACAGTCAAGCGATCAACGCCAACGTCAACGTCATTACATAATAATATGTCACAGAGTTAAGTGACCTATGACTGTTAGTGACACAACACAGTGAATCAAGTGATTTATCACTGTGTATCTATTAGTGACGCAAATAAAACAGCATTGAAATAGTACGCTAATATTGTAATATTACGCTCATATATGGCAGTCAAATAAACCGGACTGGTCAGTGATGCCTAAGAGTAATCAGTGACCGTCAGTGATACATGATAGTGACGCAAGTGATTAGTGACTGCCAGTGACACATGAGAGTTTGTGAAGTGAGAGAGAGATGGAGAGACCGCGCGCCGCACGGGTCACGCCGACGGTCAGGCATTTCCACAACCAGCCTGAGCTGCAGAGAGGAGGCAGTTCCGGCCTCATGCTGAGGTGGATTCTGTTCATCTGGCTGGCCAGCTGCGGGCCTCTAGGGAACACGGTGAAACAAGACGGTAAGTAATTAGTTTTAATAGAAAATCTTTGCTGTTAGTTCTACAGCCACTATTTCGAATTTTGAACAAGTGCTTTACGAATGTCATTTTTATTCTATTCTATACAATTTACAACAGGCAATAATTTATGTTTGTATAAACTTACAAAATAAGTTACATATGAATATTCAAGGTACATAAATAATTAATATTAAGTTCATTTCCACTTAACAATCATTTTTGTCACAACAGTGATTAGGGCTCCTACAAGTTGATATATCCTTTTCCTCGCTGCTACGGAAGTCAGATAACTGATAGAATACTTGAATACTTTTTTTGTAAATACAGAACACACAGACACAGAACAAACATTAGTTTATACCACAAGATGTTAGTCCTGGGTGGGAATTGAACCCACGCCCTTCAGCTCTTGAAGCATACATGCTACCGATGAACCAACAGGGCTGTCAAAGTTAAACTAAATTATTACTAATAAAATTAATTATCCCACTAATATTATAAATGTGAAAATTTGGATGGATGGATGGATGGATGTTTGTTACTCTTTCACGCAAAAACTACTAAACGGATTTGGATGAAATTTGGTATGGAGGTAGCTGGGACCCTCTATTACATAGGTTACATACTTTTTATTACATACTTTTAATCCCAAAAACATGTAACGGGCAACACCGCGGGGAGCAGCTAGTTTTTTATACTTCCTAACAGAAAGCAATCATTCCTTTTAAAATTGTTTAAATCACACACAAGTCTCAGTATAGTACAACAAATTATCTACAAGACCCACTACGAGCAAACAAAACATTAAAAAGACAACCAACCCCGCACTCGAAGCTCAGATTTCATATTTGCAGTGCAATCAGCTTTCAAAACCCGACCAATACTTCGGACAATAAAGCGGAATGACAATTAGCCGACACGGGAACTCAATTCGTCGGCTCTCGTACAAATAAAGCGTGTTTATCTTCGCTTTCCTTCGCCTCTCTTCATGCAGATGGAACAAAACTACTGTGCAGGGAAATGGACTATGCACTATGCAGTACTTTGGAGTAGTATTATACACTATGGAGTATATAGTAGTGGGAATTTCTAACAAGTGACATAAAAACACAGTTCCATTCCAGGCTAGGTGTGCTTTACCATCTTCGACCACACCTTCACTTAACATCAGGTGAGCTGTGGTCAAACAACTAGCCTGTCAACCATAAAAAAAAAAAAAAATTGGTACAATGTACATATGTTAAAGTAGACGGCTGCCTAGCTTCCGCCCTCGAGTCGATTAGCTGCCAAATACATGAACAGTTTTTTTAACATATAAGTATGCGTGTGATTACCAACACGCGGGATGGTAAACAACGATGTGGTCGAAGACGAAGCACGGAGACTTAGGAAATACATTTCCTCTCTAACCATCAAGTTAAAAATCTGCCGCCAACCATCTTTAAAGTGTGTTCGGGCGGCCAAGTTTAAGAGCCAGTTTCCAGACAAGGTGTTTTCACCATCTTCGACCACATTGTCACTTAACATCTATAGTCTACCAACTAGCCTGTCAAACTTAAAAAAACTAAGAACACAAACATTATGCGTATAAATGAGCTCCCGCTACAAGATAAATAAGTTTAAAAAAAAAATAATTAAATGAACTTTTTGAGTCATTATATATAATTATGAAATGTTGTGGTACTAGATGGTCTAGATGCATTCGAAAATAATGTTTTTGAATATTTTATTAACAGTGATAACTTAATTTTTTTCAATTTTTCTTTTTGCATGTTAATTTCATACAGGGCAAAGAAAACTATGTTAAGCGTTAAATGTAAACAAAAGCTTATATCAATAGCAAATTAGCCAACGCCCACGTTTTGTACAAACGGATTTCAATTTAGCAAAATACCTTTTTAGCAGTTTTAGCTGTTTCCGCGAAAAAAGTTAAATGGAATTTCGAATCTTACGTTCGGCGGTTTAGCGAAATCGAAAAATAATTTTCTATATTTGCAGTATTGCAAAATAATTAAATATTATTATATAACACGGGTTATATTACATTCAATATAAATAATAATTTCTTGTAATGAAGCGTAGATTATTTTTTTTTTACTCGTTATTGTACATTATTATATAACAAAATGTATTTATTTGCTAAGTACACGTGTTAAAATGTTGGTACATAAATAAAAACGTCACTTAATCCATACTTAACCCAGAATTGGGTGTGCAAAAATTAGATGAAATAGTTACTATTAAATAATGTCAAATTGGATAAAATAGAATTATTTATTAACATAATGTCAAGTTTATAATAATTAAATATGTCACTCGGTCTATTACAAAATGTGAATCAGTGCAATTTATTTGAATTTTAATACTCACTATATACTTATATAACACCAATACACAACACAATATTCTGTAATTTTTTTAATTTCCTATCAACTCAAGCGTTAGTCATTAAAATATTAAAACTACACCGTAGGCTAAGTACAATCCCATCCCATACATACAACAAACTTTATAGGTACACTAACCGAACCTGAAACATAACTTATCGTATTTTATTTCTAAGTTTATGATCAGTACGGCGAGATAAAGTAATAAAAGCCCGAATGTACCAATTAGTAATCCAACACGACGTAAATATTCAGTAAGGAAGCACCTCGATCTAAAGATAGTGGTTTATGACTCATTTATGGTTTTACGACATAGAAAAATTAAATAAGAAAATTTAGAATTTGACTAGAGCACGTGGAATACATTAATCTTTTCGTTTGATCACAGTTTATGGACGCACATGATGCTTGAAAATTGATTCGCATTTACTGGATTGGCTCTGAAGTCGGTATAAATTTTTTATTTATTTATTATTGAGGAAAAAACGGATATACCCAATTACAAATACCTCAAAATTATTCAGATACATTACATGTCAAATTTTAAAACTTATGATAGCATGCCAATTCTATCTATCTATAGGTACTATTATAAAAAGGAAAGATTTAATTGTTTGTTCGTTTGTATTGAATAGGCTCCAAAACTACTTGAACAATTTCAAAAATTCTTTCACCGTTGGGAAGCTACACTATCTCCGGGTGACATAGGCTAATTGTTATCCCTGTATTCCCACGGGAAAGGCAACTACGCGGATAAAACCGCGAGGCGTCCGCTAATATAAAATAAAAATCAATAAAATCAATAATCGTCAAAGTTTTCACACTTTGTACTTAAAAGTCGAGCATTCATATACAGTGAATCCATGCAGTCAGAAATGAAGATAATGTGGGGTTTACCCGAAGAAGTACTTGTCTTCTTGAATGGGTACTTTTGATAATATCTCTAACACATTATCTCATTAGCCTCGCCATTTCATCTCCCATCCAACCTCCGAACACTAATAAAAAATACATAAACCACAAATTCTCAAAATTTAAAGCACGTAGCAGAAGATCCCTTGTTTTCTTCGACAATTAAGCTAGTGGACATGAAACATTCTGTAGTAAAATGGAAGAGCGTACGAAGCGCAATAGTAGTTCATTTTAATATATTTGGGTTAGGTCTTTATGGAAGTCAATGGGGAGGCCTATGTCCAGCAGTGGACGTCCTACGGCTGAAATGATGATTATGATGATGATGACATAACAAAGTAAAAAAAATTTTACAATTCTTAATTTTTCTCGTATTTCCTGCTTTAAGTAATGCCTTGCATTGGGCAAACCGTAACAAACGTAATTCCGTTTTCACACAACTGCCCCAAAAAGAGTGTAATGTTTTTAAGATTCATGTATGTATGCATGTATGATTCATTACTTTTAAATGCCTAAACAGATTTTGGTGTATCAAAAGAATTCTATGATCCCAAGTAGCACTGCCTATAAATTATTTTAAAAAGTTTAATAAGGCTGCATTAAGGCTCCATTTAAATCCGAATGAAAAATAAAAATTAAAAACCGGTCAAATGCGAGTCAGACTCGCGCACGAAGGGTTCCGTACCATTATCTATACAAACGGTTAAAAAATCACATTTGTTGTATGGGAGCCCCCTTAAAAAAATATTTTAAAACTTATTTTTAATTCATTTTTTTGGCATGGTAGTCATGTTTTTAAATATTACACTTGTTAAATTACTGGCATCAGAATCAACTAGGTTATAAATCCTGAAAAGGTAACAAACAAGTAGAGAGTTAAGCAAACCAACAGACAAGAGGACAAATTAGAGACAAATAAAATTAGCAGCCATACGAATATTGATAAAAGTAAGTATTGATTTGATTTTGTGGCACAAAGAGGTGATCGAAGTGGCACGTCCCTGGCTTATTCTTCCGTCCTTGTTTCGTAAGCGACACATAATCGCGCTATAAAATAGCGTTTAGTTTTACGTTCGAGGCTATAAAATGTTGAGAACCGCTTGACATTTATTCGGAAGAGAAACAAGCGCAGCTGTGACGCGGCGCTAAAAGGAGTCCTGCTTTAAAAAGTATCATATGCACGTGATTTTAAATAAAATTATAGAATCCTACTCCTACTGACAGCAGGGCAGTACTTACATTTACCCCTAACTTATTGAGTCTACACCGAAATTGTAAATTGGTAAAGTTTTCTAACTTTGAGACAAACATGCCCAGTTTGTAGAAAAAAGTCCCTGGAATTTAAGATTACAGACTCATTTTTTCTCGGATAGTGACATAAATAAAAAATGTTTAACCTATGTCACAATGTTTAAAAAAAATACCGGATATTATTATTATTCTTTTAGCCCACTTTGTCCCACTGCTGGGCAAAGGCCTTTCTCCTTCCCTTCCACGCCTCTCTGTTTGGTCCACTCCTTGTTGTGGGCATCGAGCTCATCTTTCCACCGTCTTCTAGGCTGGCCTGGTGGCCGTTTAACCTCCGGGACCCAGTCGGTGGTGGTTTGCACCCATAGTACCGTACAGGATATTATACTATTGTTTTTAGGGTTCCATACCGAAAGGGTAAACGGAACCCTATTACCAAGACACCGCTGTCCGTCCGTCTGTCACCAAGCTGTCTAATTATTATCATAAATCGTGATAATAATTAGACAGTTGAAATTTTTTATAGATGATGTATTTCTGTTGCCGCTATAACAACAAATACTAAAAAACAGAATAAAATAATTAGCTCCCATACAACAAACGTGATTTTTTGCCGTTTTTATAGATAACGGTACGGAACCCTTCGTGCGCGAGTCGGACTCGCACTTGGCCGGTTTTTTTATTATTGGTAAACGCAATCCGCGTGCAAAAGCTTTTACTTAACTTCATTAGTCTTTTATTTCTAATTATTAAAGTACTTTCAACCCACATGACCATGGTATAGTGCCAAAAGATACAGAATGAAAATATGGTCTTATCCAGTCAAATACACATTTATCTACCAGTCTACTTACTGTTATTATTGTGTTTATTTTATAATGATAGATGCCTACTATGTTTCCCTTTCTATTACTATTCTCACGCACATGGCCTGTTTCTATTTAATCCTTTTTATGTGCACTAGAGGCGCTAGATATTCATTATTTAACTGTGTTCTACTTCTGGCCTATTTCCATCTCATATATACAGCACGATAGCAACCATAAAGGTAAGAACGCACAAGGCTGCTCTACCCAATGTACAACCAGCAAAGCGAGTATTAGCCATTACAGATTCTGTGAACCATTAAAAATTTCTTTGAAAGCAATCCTTTTTACAAATTATGTGTGTGTTTTTTTAATGTAATGTTAATTAGATGATCGAGGCGCTCTCCTGATGTTGAAAGATAACGCCTGTCCATGAACATTGCAGCGATACACAGAACTTTGAGTAACAAAACAACGTCCAGGGCATCGCTGCTTTGGCGCTCATTACTTTGAGACTAGATGGTTAGTCTCAACAGCCCAGTAATTTCGCTAGCTGCAGTACCCTACAAACCGAAACACAGTAATGTTTGCACACTACTGCTTGGCGGCAGAATATCTGGTACTGCGGTGGTACCTACCTAGACGACCTCCTGCTAAGGAAATCTACCACCTATATGTATACTATGTAGGTATACAATCTATCTATAGATACATATAATTATGTCAACGAGGTTCTCGGAACTACTTAGTTTGTAGCTAGATAATAGGAATAATAAATAAATATCGTAGGAGATTACACCATCATCCACAGCGCCATCTGTCCCTAAACTTTTTTTTTTTAAAGTAATGAGACGAACGAGACCCTCTGCTCATGGTAAGAGGTAACGCCTGCCCATGACCATTGCATCGATACACAGAACTTTGAGTAACAAAACAAAGTCCAGGGCATCACTGCTTTGGCGCTCGTTGCTTTGAGATTTTCGATGTTTAGTATCAACAGCCCAGTCATTAAGCAAATCAAAGCTTGTACTATGGAAGTAAGATAACAGATAGAATACTTAAATACATAGTTTTATTTTTTTGTAAATACATACAGTACACCCAGACACAGAACAAACATTTGTTTATGCCACAAATATTTTGTCCTGGGTGGGAATCGAACCCACGCCCTACAGCTCTTGAAGCACACATACTACCAATGAACCAACAGGGCTGTCAAGGGCGTACATAGCTCATTCGTCAAGTTATTTTTTTTTTTGTTTAGTTTAATTTTTAATTGTTCAGTTTTTTTTTTGTCTGCATTTGGCATTCTGTATAAAATTATCGGGAGAAGCCATTGGTTCCCGAAACACAGTACTATTACTAGTTCGGAGCCAATGGGCTCATTTTTATGTAGTTTTTTATGTGCCAAAAATAAATAAATAATTAAAAACAAAACATGAAATGCCTTAAAGTAGTGAGCGCCAAAGTAATGATTTCCTGGAATTAGTTTTGTTCCTCAGAGTTGTGAGTACCGCTGCAATGTTAATGGGCAGGCATCTTTTTGAGTGTGTCGCGTTCTTCTCATTACGTCTTACAGTAGAGAATATCCCAGTAAGGCCTCACCCTCACCGTCCGTACGTAGCCTCGCAGGCGAGTGACGTGTTTACGACCGTACGAATTTACAACCTTTTTGTGACTGTCAGATTGAACGGATAGTTTTGTATAAAGCGTCTTTTTGATAAAATCGAGCTTCCGAAGTGGACGGAGCTTTTATTGGTATTATTTTGAGTGGGAGGACTTTATAAAGGACGGATCCCTTTATGAAGTCTTCGCACTCCAAAGTAAGTACGCGCCCGATGTTTTACGTCTCAATAGGATGTAGGCACCAATGAGGTTTTACCTTAGTTTATATAGTACATCAGCGCCCTTTGCGCTAGCCACAGTCCGGTGACGCTGTAGAGGTCATCTGCTGCCAACAGCAAGAGTCATTCAAAAAAAAAACCTAAAAACTTTTATCCAAATTACTGTTGTATTATTACGTATACCGCCAAAACATTCATATCGATCAGCTTTCTTTGGACATTTAAAAGCGTGCCGCGCGGACCGTGACCGAGGGTTCCGCACACAATAGTAACGAAAAAACGGGCTTTGTCTCACCCTCTGACAGCAATTAATGTTTTATTTCACCTTTATACAGCGACAGGCAAGAAACCTGCCGCCCCGTGTCGAGGGAACGCTTAGGTTTGATGTTATGATTCGAGCATACTTACCTAGATTGGACATTTTTCGACAAGATTTTAACAAAATGAAAATATGAAATATTTTAATACTAAACAAAACATCACTGTGTACCGCTTTGAAAGGTGTTGAAACTAAGTGATATGACAAGGCTCATGATAATAATCAAAACGATCAAAGCTAAACACAGTCTTCCTACATTTCTGGGGAACTGAGTTAAACTAATTGTATACTTTTTCATTTATTATGTTGTTACTGAATGTATATAATAATATACTTTTCATTTTAACAGGAAAGTAAAAACATATTTATGGAAATTAATTTGGGTTCCAGTTGTGCAAAATGATACCATATGTTGAAACCAAAAAGATATACCTTTTTGGTGTCAACATATGGTACAAGAAAATACCACATACATATGGTAAAAGTTGTTTTTACTATACGAACATATGATTTATGTACCTACAATGATATAATTAATTTATTTATACCAGTCATTACAAATACAAGCCATGTTATTTATTATGACTGTGTGCATCTTGACAACTTGTTTTTGCAACATATGCTACAGAAATACTTTTCGTTTGCTTTATATTTTTCATTTCATTTCAATTTCTTGCAACAGCTAGTCCTAAATTTAAGATACTACTCTTTTTAATTTTCCAAAAACATGCAAACTGTTTGAAATTAATCTAGAACATGATTGGAAACAATTAGATTACACAATTTTTTTTTCTTGGACTCGGCGTGTGGCTCGGTAATTTAGTTTTTAAAATTAAAATCAATGCCGTTTTTTTTTAAGTTACTGAAGTGCTTAATTAATTGGGGTTTTGGCATTTAGATGTAATGTAAATAGGTAGCAACCTACACCGAAAACTTTAAAATTGCCAAAAAAACAATTATCAATAAAATACATTCATATTATTGTTATGTAAAACAACGCATACTATGTATATATAATTCTGACAAGTTAATAAATATGTACTCTACTTCAATACACTTGAAGCAAAGAGAATTCAGTACACTTTGAAGGAAAACATCGTGAGGAAACCATAGTATGGTGGTAGGGTACTCTCTAGGACTCGACTGGCTAGCTACCTCCCTCAAGTTGAAAATCTATGTGTACTTTACCATATTCGACTACACCGCCATTCATCAGGTAAGCTGTGGTCAAACATCTAGCTTGTCAACCATGAAAAAAAAAGTAAATAAAAAAATCAATATAAAAACATATGCATCCATCAGCAAACATATTCTTTAGATTCAAGTCGAATGTCCTATTAATTATCCAGGAGTTGTACGAGCGCCACCTTTATATTCCACTAATAGAGCGGTAACGAGCGTATTTCTACCACGGAACCCTACATGATAGTTCAGATATGGTTCGGATATTGTAATAGAAGCAGGAAATTCATTTTTAATTGTGTTCCGCACCCAATGTACCGCCCCCATTTCCATGTGTTTTAATGTGTTGACTGTTTCTGTTTTGGATTCGGTCGTTGGTTTTGTTTTGTTCGGAACACATATGTAACTTATAATTATAGAAATTCACAATGACTCCGCGCTCGAATCAACACATAAATAATAAATAAATATCCTGGGACATTTATAAGAATAGAAAACATAGCCTACAATGATTACTAATAAATAATTTATTTATAATACTAGGTGGTAGATCTCCTTAGCAGGAGGTCGTCTAGGCAGGTACCACCGCAGTACCGGTTATTCTGCCGCTAAGCAGTAGTGTGTAAACATTATTGTGTTATGGTTTGATGGATACTGCAGCTAGCGAAATTACTGGGCTGTTGAGACTAACCATCGAAAGTCTCAAAGTAATGAGCGCCAAAACAGTGATGCCCTGGACTTTGTTCTGTTGCTCAAAGTTCCGTGTATCGCTGCAATGGTCATGGACAGGCGTTATCTCTTACCATCAGGAGAGCGTTTCGTTCGTCTCATTAGTTTTTACATTTAAAAAAAAATGTGCCGCAAAGTAGTAGTGTGTAAGCATTGCTGTGTTCCGGTCTGAAGGGTACAGTTAACGAAATTACATGTCTTATTGAGACCATGGAATGTCCATCACATATTAATTTGTCCTGTTTTTTGTTAAACTTGCAAGGGGTCACGGATCTGACGTCGCAGTAAGCTCTGTGTGCTGGCACATTCCTCACAAAGTAGAACAGGACTCCGGTGAGGAAGGGCTCCCGAGCATACCGGTGGCGCATCTCGGCACACTATCCTTTCCCACTCCCGCGCCCGCGCACCAACTGTCTTCACGTGCGAGACACAGCGGCCCGCAGTGCGCAGCAAGACAAGGCAGCGCGTGCGTTGTACTCAGCTTTCTCTCCATGAAGAAGGCCACCGGATGTGGCCGAAACTATAGTCAGAGTAACCGATAAATGAAAAGTGAGAAATGTCACATTAGTAAAACAAAAACATACTATGGACTTTCATTTATTTTCAAATACTACAATTATCATTACAGGTTTTTATCTTAATGCAATATTTCGAAGTAGAAGTAGCTCCAAGTGTTCTATAAAAAAACCATTCGTCTTATGAACTATTTCAGCCAACTTGGCAGTTCATTGTTTTCAAGAATATTGTTGGTATGTGTCCATAAATAGATCCGAGCCGCTGTTTGTAAAATGACGAATAGGTATTAGAAATAAAACATCCTGTATTATTTTTTTAAGGGAAGTGTACAACAAATAAAGATGTTGATTGAAACACAAAACAAAATACTTACAGTAGAATTGAGCGCCAACTTTATCTGTTATTAGCTTTTCTCTAAAAAAAATTGGTTGAGATTCCTTACCAAAATAAATTTACGTTTATAAGTTCAGATATATGCTAATAACGTTTACTTTAAAACTATCTCGAAGCATACGACGTCGGGTTTTATTTAACTTGAATTGAATAAAACGAGTTTACAGTAACACAGTCACGTTTCTAGTTTTGTGGTCATAAGGGAATAAGGCTCTTGTAAGGAATGAAAAACGTGCCTGTTATCAAACGTACCCTGGGGTACTATTTCTGTACTATTCCTAACTTATTCTTACATGAATATGGCTCTTCGAAAGATACGAAAATCTCTTTGCTCTTTGGCTCTTTGTATTCAAAGTGAAAGCACGTGGAAATGTTGCACGTGAAAAAAAGTTTTTTTTTTTAATGGTTGACAGGCTAGGTGTCTGACCACAGCTCATGAGCCCTAAAGTTAAGTGAAGGTGTGGTCGAAGATGGTAAAGCACACCTAGCCTGGAATGGAACTGGCTCTCAAGTGAGGCTACCGGAACACACCGTTAGATGCTTGGCGGCAGATTTCCAACTTGAGGGTGGTAGCTACCCAGCCGAGTACTAGAAAGTACCCTACCACCATGCTATGGTTTCCTCACGATGTTTTCCTTCACCGGCAGCTCAAGCTCATTGTTGGGGTTTGAACCCACGCCCTTCGGCATGCGAACCTACCGCGCTAACCACTGAGCTATCATCGCTAGTTTCCCTCGATATTTGTTTCGCTTCAACGGCCTATCCTTTCAAAGGCCTTTAGAATAGCGTTACAAAAGTCTAGTATTTAACCGAAAGATCAAAGTTCAATACCGAATTTCCGATACCACCCAAGCCTCCTTGGCTCGACTTCAGTATTCTATAACCGATATTAGACGTCGACCTTGTAGTCTGTGAAATTTCCTTGTCTGATATCCAATGGGTTTGGAATTCGATCACTACTGTCCAATTCTCGATATAACTCGCCCAGTTGTGTGACGTTGCACTTGTCCTTTGTTTGGCATCTGTCGTTGTATCTATGTCGAGTGTCGCCTTACGTACACGAAGTGCTTTTCAAACTACGAGTATAAGCTTTAAATGTTACATCACCATTGGAGTTTCATAGAAAAAAAAGATAATCAGGTACCCATTTCTTAGCGTTGGTTATTTAGGAAGTTTTTACTGGAACGCGAAAAGATCTAGACCAGGGTCGATAATTTCTGAAAAAAAAATTACGGGTGATCTGAGGTCGGGAAGTGGAAGGGGGTGTTTTTAAGTGTAAAAAAACTGTATATCTCGATTTCCACCAAAACTACAAGTCTTATGGAAAAAAATTAAATAACAAAGTTGTAGGTAATAAAAAGATCTACAACTTTTGTATATACACTTTTTTCACATAACCTCAAAATTTATGTGAAAAATTCAAATAACCAAGTTTTAAGGTGAAAAAGTAAACATTTTAAATTAAAAAGATCACAGAGTATTTAGGACATAAAAAAGGTAAGTTTTCACCAAATTTGGGTTTTTTTTTTTTGTATTTTTATACCAAAAAAAAATCACTTCGCTTAGTGTCATGGGCTCCACAGCTATTACCTTTTGACTTAATATCGATAAAAGCTAATAATAATTATCAAATCGAAAATTCTCCCGTCAAAATAGCAGCTTTTTAAAAAAGTCGGTGGGCTTTTTGTTCGTTGAAACCTCTTCTTTCTGATAACGTAAAAATAAATATACATTACTATGGTAAATGTTCTTAGAAAATGTTGGGCTAAAATTATGCGTAGGTAACTCAAGTATATAAGTTATTTTATAATAACAAAAAATAGGCATCTCTGCATTAAAGAGAGATGATTATTATTAAAGATTCTAAGAACTTACTCTGATTTTGTAGACAGCCCATGTTGTTCCTTACGGAGAACATACACTTCTGTAGGGATCCGCCTGTACCCGTTTTGCGTACGTAAGAAATTTCCATCGTGTACATATGTTTTTTTTACAATCAAAATTATATGAGTTAAATGCCCCGTGAAACCCTTAAATGTCATTTTCACATAACATACATACGTATAACATGGTCGCAGTGCGCTGGCTGCCGCAAAATTGCATGCCTTCAGAACGTTAGCCTGTTATTTTTCAAGCCCCAGAGTTGGCGGTAACTTAATTTTATCGAGCAGCTAAGCTGTAAGCGGTTTTACACTTGGATTAACTTAGTTTACTTAAGGTTAACTTTAACTTAGGCTTTTTAGTTTGGTGAGGTGAATTCGCAGCTTGTTTGCGATTTCGTATGTTTGTGAAGTTAGAATTTTATAAAAAGAAATGTTTTAGGAAATTGCATCTCGAGTTTTAACTTAGATATTTGTGATGCTAATAGGCAATGTGTTTGACAGCATCTCACCTGATGTTAGGCTAATATGTAGTCTACGATGTTTGCCTAGAATAAACCGATTCACTGGCAGACTGAATTGCATTCACATTGACTGGGAAATACCCAGTTGGGTAGCGTACTTGAAATATAGCTACATAATTATTTTTATATGCTTACCTTTTTTTTATTGACCCAAGAATATTTTTTATATTGACAAGTTTTTATATCGACATATTGACAACCCTGTTGGTTCATTGCTAGTATGTCTGCTCCAAGAGCTGAAGATCGTGGGTTCGATTCCCACCCAGGACCAGCATTTTGTGACATAAACAAATGTGTCTTATGTGTCTGGGTGTCCTGTATGTATTATAAGTATGTATTTACAAAAAAAAACTCAGTCAGTTATCTGTCTTCCATAGTACAAGCTTTGCTTAGTTTGGGGTCAGATGGCGCTGTGTGTACCTACTTTATTTTGTCATTTTGTTTTTATTCATTGACATGTAATCAGTGTTTTAGAACTCTTTTAATGATACATATTTAATATGTATATTAGAAATGATTTTACGATATTTGACTAGTAACATTGTAAAATATTTGTATTCTGAACTCAATCGGTTTCGATTCGAAAACTCCATTTTTTGTCTCTGTCATCCTAAATGAAAACGACGGAGATGGTGAGACTAGTTTTCGAATGCAAAACCTTTCCGCGGAGTGCTGAGTATGAGTTTCTCGAATTGCATCTACGTATCAATCTAAAATTTGCACGAATACCAAATCGACTGTGCTAAATCTTGACACTAGATGGTGGTGCATTTCAAATGGTACTTGACGTTATCGCAATAGAAAAAGTAAACGAATACTTTTTTTACGTCATAGAACAACACTTATGACTAGCAGTTACCCGCGTCTTTGTCCGCGTGAAATATAATAAAAAGTTTGTTAATTAATGAACGAATAAATGTACAAATTAACATTTATTCGACTCTTTCGATTCGATTATTTATTAAATCCGACATGAAAAGTATTCTGTATTTTAACTGTATGTGTGCCAAATTTCATCCAAATTCTATCAGCCGCATTAAGTGATTGATCTCCCAAAAATGTCTGAACGGATTTGGATGAAATTTGGTAAACACATAAATTTTATTAACTGGATTAACATACAGAATACTTTTAACAGTATCTTTATTTCATTTGAAAGCTTTATTTGTTCATTGATGAGAGATTGTCAGATTGAAAGATGTCAGATTGACAGATGTCAGATTGACATATGTCAGAATGGCATATGTCAGATTGACAGGTATCAGATTGTCAGATTGGCAGATGTCAGATTGACAGATGTCTCATTAACAGATGACAGATTGACATGTCGTATACATGATTATTGCTTATTTCTTTCATGTTTCATTTCTCTCTGAACGTAATTCTAAAGTTAACGCGGACGAAGTCGCGTGCGTCAACTAGTTTTTTTTTTTAATATATATATATATATATCTGCTTTTATTTATTGGCTCCTTAGTTAATTTTAAGTCGAACATGTTCTCTGTATTCTTAAAGCAACATTTCCTTCGAAAACGGTAAAACCTCAACTTTACGGCAAAATACAAAGTGATTAATAGCACTGTATATCAATTACTGGTGTCAGGTGCAGCGCGGTTTTTGCTGCGAACTTTCAGGGGGCCTTCCCCCCTGCCCCTAGTGGGGGCTAATGGTACTGGGGGAAAATAGGAAATCTATTGCATGTTTTATCTGTCATAAGATTGATGGTGAATTCTTTCTACTGTACAGACTTACAAAAAATATTTACCTATTAAAATCTTAACTGTGACATTAGGGCTGGCCACTCGACCTGCACAAACTTACTACAACAAAGCATAGCGTGTTTAGATATGACGTTTTCATACTATCGCACTAATTGACTTTGACACATATTTTCGGGATAAAAAGTAGCATAATGTGTTAATACAGGGTGTCAGCTATTTCGCCGCGGATGAGTGCAAAAGCGTTCCCGTAGCCCCGGCACATAGGTGTCAGGCAGAAACACCCCAGGGTTTTTAGTGGGTAGGCCGCCACTTTGGCGGAGAGTCCCACATAACCACTGTGCTTCCCCCGGAGCCGGTGGTATCCATTAAGGATTTCGCTGGGCAAAAAATAAAAATAAAAAAAGGGTGTCAGCTACTTCCATACCAAATTTCATCAAAATTCATTCAGTAGTTTTTGCGTGAAAGAGCAACAAACATCCATCCATACATCCATACTCACAAACTTTCTCATTTATAATATTAGTACGATAGTAGGGTATGTAGGATGAGGACAAACATAGCCTACTTTTTTGTAATTGTATATACCACGCGAGCAACAGCTTGTCTACACTTCTACACTAATATTATAAAGAGGAAATATTTGTTTTTTTTTTATTTTTTAATGTTTGTAGCAAATAAACTCAAAAGCTACTAAACCGATTTCAAAAACTCTTTCACCGTTGGTAAGGTATTTTATCCCTATATTCCTACAGGGACGGGAACTACGCGGGTGAAACCGCGAGGCGTCTGCTTGTACAGAAATAAAAATAAAGAAAAAAACTAAACCGTATAGTGTCACATCATGCGCGGATTGCCAATTGCTGAAAACTGTAACTATCTATTGACTTATTTCGTTCCAGGGACGACTGAGCGTCAGCGTCACCTGTTAAAGTTCAAACCACTCTAAAACTTGCTAAAAGCGACCGAAAATTTGCTAACACCTCTTAAATGAGCTAAATGGGTAACTAAACACCCCTAAGAATAATAATGGGAGCATTTTGGCCGCAAAGTGCTTTGCTATGTCTCCATTCATCATGTACCCAACAACTACATTAATATGAAGACGGATTGGGCAGCTCTCTCGCTCTATCATCTGTCCCTCTCTTTCATGTTGATTGTCTCTTTGACAGGTCTGTAGGGAAAGTGATTCTTCATTATATGTTGTACCTACAAACATAGAACTGTACAGATTGTAATGTTATTTCTGAATGACGAAAATCTACCGCCACCGTCACTTAATTTTTACGTGAGCGCCCCGCAGATGTCGCAACAAATGACTGAATAAATATAACAGATTCGGAAAGAACACGAGAGAAGATAAAGATAAACACACATCTGGAGGTGTTGGACATTACCTACAATTCAAAATTCAGTGCATAAACTGGTAATCATTCGACCCCAAACTGAGCACAAGGCTTGTATCTTGGGGTCCGAGTGCGTTTTTACCAAAATTTTCTGTGACAAAAAAAAAGATTATTATTCTTTTATTTGTTAAAATGTTTCAGCAGCATCTGTCTGGAAACTGTAGTTAGTTTCCAGACAGACGCTGCTGTGTTACTGTTCCCACTCTAGTTACCTTTTTTATGTAAAAATGTATAAGAACGAGACACTTTACAGATGGTAAGAGATAACACATATCCATGACCATTGCACAAAACGACGGCCAGTCTTTGTACTCTGAGTTTCTTGTCGCTATATCTTTTAGACACTCACGAAAAAGCTATGCTATTGCAAACATACGATGCGTAGCGTAGCTATTTCCTAAATGCCTACCAGCTATTGCTATAAGCAGCTCAGAGTACGTGAACTAAACATCACTGTTCTGGCGTTGATTACTTTGAGACATTCGATGGTTAGTCTCAATAGCCCTGTAATTTCACAAGCTGCAGTACTCTTTCAACCGGAACACAGTAATGTTACACACTACTGCTTGAAACATAATCGCGAGCCATCAGAAATTCTAGATATACATTGTGAAATCTAGTATTCTTCTTTTATATCCTTCGCAAAAGTTTTAAAAACTCATCAAACCCACATCAATATTAATTAAAATTCCGCCAAACTTTTTACCAAACCGAGGCAAATGTTTGTGCACGTTCAATCAATCCCTGATGAATCAGAAGGGTTCCAAAGTTCCAAGTAGAGCATACATTGTTCCCCTCTCGTTAGCAAACTCTACAGCACTTTTTTGACGTCTCTCCTAGCCCCTCTAGGGGTCTCTATCGATACAAGTGTTTACCTTAGCACACACAAATTTTCGCACAAACTTTTCGCCCCTATTCTTTAGCTATAGAACCTAAAATCGACTGTCTAAGCTTTAAAACATTACAAAATTTTTACACGTACAATGAGTTTGCAAGCCTGAAAACTTTGTCCTTATTACAGGGAGATAAGATCGGTAATTGCTTGCGGTGGTGGAGGGCTGAAGTGTGAATTTTGATTTGTATTTTTTCTCTGATACTTTTAGAGACAAGTGTTAGACTTCGTGCCGAGGAAGAGCTTCGGATGTGTTATTCAGTGATCGATACATGTAACGGGTATTTTGGGAGTATACTTTTACCTTTTTGAAATGATCAATCCACTTCTAGACAAAAACTTCTCCTAAGGTACACCACGTAAACCAGCCAGCCAGCTTCAGCCCAGCCCAGCCAGCCCAGCTTCATTTACTGCATTGCCATTTATCATTTTTATGTCGTCACTCCACTGAATTTCGGAGCGACCTTTGTCTATAAATTTCATATACATATTTCTTCCGTCCGGATTATACCTTTTTTTATAACTATCCCACTGCTGGGCGTGGGCCTCTCCTTATTGTGAAAAGAGTAAGTTCATCACACTGACCAAGTGCAGGTTAGCGGACTTTACACACATCTTCGAGAACTTTTCTTTAAAAACTCACAGATGTAATATAGGTTTCTTTACAATGTTTCCTTTCGCCATTTGTAGTAGAAGTTGACGTAAGTCATAAAACGATCCATAACTTATCAATCTGATAATTTCTATTAATATATCCTTAAAACATAACTTTAACAAATAGACCTGCACATATTATATCTTTTTCCGTTATATTAAGTCTTTCTGGTAGGTACTTAATTTATGTACTCAGCAAAAATAAGAATCAGCAAAACCAATCTAATATACTTTTGTTCGATATGATTATGCCCCTTTTTTGTTACTTTTTCTAAAACCAGGCAGTCCAAATCCAAACATACTGCCCAGAAGGGTTCAATGTACACTCCATAACTAGAATTGTATCTATCCACCCAACGCCTTGACTTCGAAGAAACCAATCTTGCCATGATCAAAAACCCCCTATCATTATAATATTTCAAGACAATGCTTTTGTCCCCGGGGGCTTAAAATTAGGGGATGGATAACCGGAAAAATTTCGATTTGTGGCTGGAATCCGTAATGTGTAGACGATTACAAACAGCTGCTATATTAAAAAACATATTTGTTTCATTTAAGATTTATTCAAAATTTTTAATCATGTATTTATTAGATTCAGATTCAGACTACCACTACTACTTCAGATTTCCTACCTAATAATAGAGTATCGTTGTACTGCGTAACTAAATTCAATACAGTTTGTACAAAAAATTCAAATTAAATATTAATATTAAAATATCATGTGAATGTCATACTGAGTCAATTAATTAATTAAACAATTTACATAACGAATTACATTAGTCAAAAGCCCATACAAACATAGTACGAAATATCCTGTTTTTGACGCTAGAAATATAAAAGTATCTAAACACAAAAAAATTTCATCGATATGTAAAACATTATCTATGGTATAGGTTACTTACCAAACGAAACTACGAAATTCATAACAAAAAATATATATATTTTGTTTAAGCTTTGTTTGTTTTGAATGTCGGTATAAATACCGGTATACGGACTACAGTTTCGGTCCTCACACAACTAAGGGAAAGAGCGTAACACCTGCTTAAAGTCCTCATAGCCCTTATAGGATCGAATAGCCCTCGGGCTTCCGGCCTCATTTTTGCAATAAATTACAAACCGCATCGTTTCCGATACATCCGTACATGTCTTTAGACCCTTGCAATTATTGAAAGGATAAGGGAGATTAAAATTACAATGAATGAATCTATTTTGGGAAAGAGTTCTTTTTCGTGTACAGTTATTAATTGAAAATATTTTTTTTGTTACTTGCCTTTTTGATATGAAATGATAAAAACAGAATAAAATTTTGATGAACTCTAGAACCTGCGATACTTTATTAAGCTATGCTGAAATTATATTAAATATTTCACTATGATAATTATATCAACAAGACCAAACAGAAAGGCGCGGAAGGAAGGAAGAGAGACCTTGCCCAGCAGTGGGATAAAAGATAGGCTGAAATAATAATAATAAAAAATTCAGTAAGTATTGACTACCACCAAGTGCAAAATTGAAATGATTTACATATTTAAGGCTCATCATCATCATCAGCCCTTCGCTGTCCACTGCTGGACGTAGGCCTCTCCCAATGCACGCCACTGAGCTCGGTCGACAGCTTTTTGCGTCCATTGTTTTCCCGCCGCTTTACGCAGGTCGTCACACCACCTGGCCGCAGGGTGCCCTACACTACGCTTGCCTGTACGCGGTCTCCACTCAAGAACTCGTCTACCCCATCGGTTATCGGTTCTTCGAGAAATGTGGCCGGCCCACTGCCACTTCAGCTTACTGATTCTTTGAGCTATGTCGGTGACTTTAGTTCTATGTCGGATTACTTCGTTACGGATTTTATCACGCAAAGAAACTCCGAGCATAGCTCTCTCCATAGCTCGCTGAGCGACTTTGAGTTTGTGGACCAGGTTCACTGTAAGCGTCCACGTTTCGGCACCGTAAGTCATGACTGGTAGGACACACTGGTTGAAGACTTTTGTCTTGAGGCATTGTGGTATAGACGACGTGAAGACCTGACGTCAGGTCTTCACGTCGTCCGTATTTAAGGCTATTAATGTTTAAACATGTTTGGCTATGTGTTATATATTATATAGCACATATTGTCCGTATACCATCACGTCATTAGCCATCGTCACCCTCACCGAAAACTTTCCCTAATTCTTTCAAACCATCAAGCTAATTATTACTCCATTTTCACTCATTCCGTTTTCAGTGCGGCGTAATCACATAATTCGGCGATACTCGCGTGGCTTTATCGTTTGTGAGTCGTTAAACTTCACACATGAGCTCCCGAGAACCCCCCTCCCTTTGTAACGATGAGAAGGGCGATATGTCTTTGAGGCCTGGATTACTTACGCACGTTCATTTAAACTTGTTAAAGTCTGTATAATCACAGCGCTCACCTTTCAAGCATTTCTCGCGTCTTTTCTCAAGATACGGAATCCTCTCTTTATCCATTTCACTTATTCCTTATTACTGTGTATAACACAAATATCATATGCCGGAATATCCGTCTATCGTTTTTTACTCTTTTATTTATTTATTTTTTACATTAAAAAAAAGTCTCAAAGTAGTGAACGCCAAAGCAGCGATGCCCCGGACTTTGTTTTGCTACTCAAAGTTCTGTGTATCGCTGCAATGGTCATGGACAGGCGTTATCTCTTACCCTCAGGAGAGCGCATCGTTCGTCTCATTACTATTACATTAAAAAAACAATACATAGTTTAATTTTTTAAACTTTTTAATTGTTTTACAACATCTCTCGTTTGTTCTTAATATGTATCGTGTTTTCCATTCTTGGTTGCCTGGAAGAGATCGCTCTTAGCGATAAGGCCACCAGTTGTGCCACTAGCTCATAATTCTTTTTTTTCTGTAGTTTTTATCTATTTTTGGTGTGCAGAATAAACGAATTTCTACCTACATTTATTTTTTGGGATTTAGAAATTTGACCATAACTCACCTGATGTTAAGTGACATTGTGGTTGAAGATGTAAAGCACACTTAGCCCGATATAGAACTGGCTATCAAGTAAGGCGGTCGGAACACAACGCTAGATACTTAGCGGCAGATTTCAACTGCCAGCCGAGCAAATTACGGTAAGAAATAAAAAAAATGTTCCTAGTAATTACGCAAATAAGATATCAAAAGGACTGAAGACTAAAAAGAGACCGAACGATAAAATTATGAACGGGACAAGACCCCTGGTCGAGAGAGATAGCATAATCCCGACTTTTTATCTCGCGTGTCGGGCACGGTCAATCCAGACATATCTATAAACAGCTACTGGCTATACTTACACACAATTTCCACATAATTTAAGTCGTTTGGATTGTTATGGGCATGAACGTTGTAGTGAAGCTACAGAAGTCTAGTTGGGAGACAGTCTGACTGTCAATCTTGAATTTCTGGGTTCAAATCTCAGACCACGCACCTCTTTCTACACTAATAATGTTATAAAGAACAAAGATTTGGATTTTTTTGTGTTTGTAAAGAATAACCTTCAAACTACTACACACAGGACAAACATTTTGTGAATAAACAAGTGATTGTTCTGTGTCTGGGTGTTCTGTATGTATTATAAGTATGTATTTACAAAAAAAAAGTATTTATTTATTCTATTAGTTATCTGACTTCTATTACACAAGCTATGCTTAGTTTGGGGCCAGATGGCGCTGTGTGTATAGTCCTACGACATTTTTTTTTTGTTTTACTGGACCGACTTCAAAAATTCTTTCGCCGTTGGAAAGCTACAATATCCCCGGGTGACATGGGCTACTTTTTGTCCCTGTATTCTCACAGGAACGAGAACTACGCGGGTGAAAGCGCGAGGCGTCCGCTAGTAGTGGAATAAATAAACTCACATACATACATACAGGAACCCGGAAAACAATACACTCCTTTTTTGGGCAGTCGTGTAAAAAAAAACTTGAAAGCATTTTCAGTTTCTCTTTAACGAGAAGCTATTGTCCTTTTTTATCTGTGCTCCTATCTAACGCGGTGTTTTTCGAATGCACAATAGCTACAATAGTCAAAATCCGCATTGTAGTAACCAACCTCGGTGTTATCCAGTTGTGGGAAACATCGGCACCCATCTGCCCATTTACGGATAGTATGGCCTGTCGTAAATGAAAAGTGAGTATCTGGCAAACGTACGTAACTTTTAGGGTTCCTTTTCCGAACAATGTCTAACGAGACACTATTATTAGCTACGTTTTTTCTGTTTGTATACACTTTTTTTTTAATAATAGATAGACTTGCGTTTGACCGCCATCCCGCCTGATGTTAAGCGAAGATGCGGTCTACGGTGGAGCACTCTTGCCTAAAAGAAACCGATTCACTCGTGACTTGAAGGTACCCAGACTATATTCATCGGGAAACACCCCCTCGGGCAGCAGATATATCCTGACGATCAGTTTCCTGAATTAATTTTGCCATATTTGGCTATTTTTGTGATGAATTATGGCGCTGAAACGTTGTCTCTAACTATCTGCCTTCTTGGTAAGCTCAAAGTAGCACGAGCTATGGAGAGGGCTATGCTTGGAGTTTCCCTACGAGATCGAATCAGAAATGAGGAGATCCGTAGACAAACTAAAGTAACCGACATAACCCAGAAAATCAGCAAGTTGAAGTGGCAGTGGGCAGGGCACATAGCACGCAGAACTGATGGAACTGATGGAGCTGCAATGTTCTGGAGTGGAGACCACGAACCGGCAAGCGCAGCGTAGGACGTCCGTCCGTTTTTGCTGTACAAAGATAGATAGAAACTCATTATTGTGCACACAACGTACTTGTCAACGTCTGTATTACGAAATCTGCTAGCAGCCAGCGGACGCTAGAAAATATCTTGTGGTATCCTCAAGATGTTTGCCATCACTGCTGCTGCATTTGCTGAAGTTCATTGTTGGAGTTTGAACCCATTTTTTTTGGCTTGTGAACCGACAGCGCTAACCACTGAGCTGTCATCGCTACATAAATAGGACATTTTGCACGTCGAATTACAAAATTTTCCAGTTTCATAGACGTGAATGACTTTATAGCTACATTTAAGGGGGTAATTTAGAAATCCTAGAAAAGTCAGAAATTTGGAAAACACCGGTTAATTTCAAATGGAACCTTCGTACGAGTCAGACGGAACTGGTTACATTGAAGCCGTTCAATAAACAGACGGAGAGCCAATAGCTCCAATGCGGGTTTAAACTGAAACGACGAAGTTTAGTTAATCCTCGGGAGATGAAAAAGTACAAAGGAGTCTCGGTTGAGATCGATTCTACTGTGACCTAGCGTATAACTTGACCTGAAAGACAGCGGACGACAATCATTATTTAAAAATCAATCCATTGTTAGTGATAACTACTTTATTTAAATGTAATTTCTATTTATAAAAAAAATTTACTTTATTTAAATGTAATTTCTATTTATAAAAAAATTAACCTCTCGTCTGGAGACCCACGGTATACACCTCTGTCTTTTCCAAGTTATATGCGTATCAAACGATAAAGGAAAACAACGTGAGGAAACCTACATGTCTAAGAGTTTAAAAAAAAAGTTCGCGAAAATGTGTGAAGTCTGCTAATCTGCACTTGGCCAGCATGGTGGACTGTCACCTTACCCTTCTAACAATCTAAAGACGCCCGCACCCAGTAGAACAGTTTATACATTTTTACAATAAAACCCGACGTGGTGTCTACTAAGCTTAAAACGCCTACGAATGATAGCGATAATAGCCATCATAGCTATCATAGCTATATATGGTAAAGCAATAAACAATGATCAGAGTATAGCAGAGAATTCTGCCGTAACCCTGTAAGGTAAATGTCACACATACAGCACAAGTTTGGGTGCGTCCCATGGGTCGTATAAGTCTCAGTTGCGGATCGATTCCGTCTCGGTTTGCCACACTCGTTATTACTATAATTTGCATCATAATTCTCTTTAAGTATAAATTTGATACAATAATATAGTCTTTTTTTTATGATTGAAAAGCTATCTCTTAGCTCACCTGATATTAAGTGACGGTTTGGTCAAAGATGGTAAATCGCACCTAGCCTGGCATATAACTGACTCTCAAGTGAGGCTGCCGGAACATACCGTTAAGTGCTTGGCGGCAGATTTTTCAACGTCAGCCAAGTAAATAATAATAATAATAAATAATAATAAATATGGTAGGACTATACACACAGCGCCATCTGGCTCCAAACTAAGCAGAGCTTGTGTGATGGAAGTCAGATAACTGATAGAATACACAAATACTTCTCTTTTTTTTTTGTAAATACATACTTATAATACATACAGAACACCCAGACACAGAACAAACATTTGTTTATTCACAAATGTTTGCCCTGAGTGGGAATCGAACCCACGCCCTACAGCTCTCAAGGCAGATACACTACCAATGAGCCAACGGGGCTGTCAAGTACTAGAGAGTATCCTATCACCACGTTATGGTTACTGTTGCGATGCTTTCCTTCACCGGCAGAACAAGCTCATTGTCGGGGCTTGAACCCTCGCCCTTCAACGTGTGAACCGACCTCGCTAACCACTGAGCTATCACCGCTACAACCCAGTTATACCAAGTTTACGAGTTATACCTAGTTGATGCCACTTTTTATGCTAACTGAGTTTTAATTACAATTCCAAAGGTTTCTTTCAATTGTGAAAGAAAATAAAATTGTCGAAGAAGTTCTCAAGAAAATAAATAAATCTCTCGACCGCACACAACGAAGGACTTCAGTTTCTCAATTTTATTGCTATTGAGAGAATTGGTCCTTTCAAATTACTTACTTTTGATTGATTATTTCACAAGTAAAACTTTGAAAGTTTCTTGCATATCATAACTTACTAATTCTTAATATGTTTGGGTTAAATACCTACTTATTTCAAAAAATTGCTCGTAAATGATCTGAACTAATGATCTCACTGTGGGTTCGATTCCCACTCAGGACAAACATTTGTGTGACGATCATAAATGCTGAACCGATTTCAAAAATTCTTTCACCGTTGGAAAGCTACACTATCCCTGGGTGACATAGGCTACTTTTTACCCCTGTATTCTCACGGGAACGGGAACTACGCAGGTGAAACCGCAAAGCGTCTGCTATCGATGAATTAATTAACTTACGAACATATTCTCTAGTGACTTTTAAAAATATAATTATAATGCACCTAGACATACATACATACCTAAACTACACAGCTAGCTAGCTAGTTACATAGTTTTGCAATATGTATTACATTCCAAAACTATGTAACTAGCTCTGAAAAATGTGTATTTGAATTGAAATTAATATGATTACATTTTGTTTTGTGTGTTATGAAATAAATAAATAAATAAGTAGTCAGTCGAGTTTGACGCAACAAGAGTTTGATCGCTTTTAGTTCGATACGTGAATCACTATCTAATCTATTCGAAATCTTTTCATTTTCTAGCGTTATTGGTTATTTTATTTGTAATTTGTTGACATTTTATTCGTTCAAATAACAAAATGCGAACATTTATGTCACAACTGATAAACAAAACGTGGGCAACTGTATTTGTATTCCCAATGAAATTCGTATTTTATTTATCTGTCAACCTACGCACACCTACGCATATACTCGTAATACAGCATATCTTGGCTTGTAGTGCGCCACGTCCCTATAGAATTTTGTACAAATTCAAAAATATATTCACATTTTTTTATGGTGGATAGGCTTGGTTGTTTGGTAACAGCGAACGTAATTACTCACTGTGAAAGTGCTTTTGTCTATCATTTGTTTGTACACACCTAAACGTCAAATTCACAATTTGTATACGTAATTCTCGTGTGTTTGCTAATTTTACATGTCCATAGAATTACACTAAAATCGATACAAACACAAATGTCAAAATTACAATAAGAATTAAAATCGTATGTTTATTAATTTGCTATGGTTTTGTCACGATGCTTCTCCTGCACCGGCAGTTTTAGCTCATTTTGAGGTTTGAGCCCACGCCCTTCGGCGTGTGAACCAACCGCGCTAACCACTGAGCTATCATCACATATCATCTAGGAGAAGGTATCAACTGATAGAAACTTTAATCAACATTGTATAATAAAATATATTCCCCGTTTTGTTCTATAGAATTGCTGCCACGCAGCATCCCTTTATCTTTCCAACTAGCACTTCGCCTCCTACTCATTTTAATTGCCAGCCCACTAATTGATAGATGCGCTTACTTTAAGTAATTGCTAAGTCGGCGTCTACCTGCGGCTCTAATTGGTCTGCTAACGCCACCTAGCGACGATCAGGTAAAGCTGTTGTTAAATTTTAATTTGCAAGTTCTTTGTGAAAAACACGTAAACTATAACAGGTTTTTATCAAAACACACTATTTTTAACCGACTTCAAAAAAGGAGGAGGTTCTATGTTCGACTGTATGTATTTTTTTCTATCGATTATAATTACGTATTAAAGTTAATTAAAAAACTATAGGACATCCTAAAATAGATTTTTTTTAAATGTGGCACACGAAATTTTATCCTGATAAAATGATGTAAAATATAAAAAAAATAAAATTATTATTTACATTAAATAACCTAAGTTGGAATGAACATGGCTATCAAGTGAGGCTGCTGCAACACACTGTTAGGTTCATAGCGGCAGAATTTCAACTTGCGGGTGGTAGCTAGCCAGCCAGAACTAGAAAGTACCACCATGCTATGGTTTCCTCACGCTGTTTTAAGAAACTAATTATAGTATTTTATCACAATAATTATAAGCCACAATTCCAACAAAGCAAGTATTAAGATGACCGAAACATCCCGAATAATATACAATACATAATTACTAAATCATAAAGATAGACTGACACGCAAAAGTTGTGTTTAGATAGGTAATAACAATAAATTTGTGGTGTAATTTAAGTAATATTATTGTCACTGCTCGCCCCTAATGGCTGAAGCGTGATGAAATGGCCCTTCTGGCCTCATTAACGTTCCTATAAAATCTGTAAATAGGTACAAACTTGGTGCTTTTAAACGATTACACGGTAAAGCTTTAGAACATGGCGAGTGCCAGCATCTTTCACCAAGGTGACGTTCGTGATTTTTTAAAACCCTACGACGTAATTCCATAATTTTTTTAAATACACCGAAAAATGTTTAAAAAAAATATCGTCATAATAATATTATGTCAATGTCAAAGTGACAGTTCAGGTGTAATAACAATTTTTAGCCTGTGAATGGAGTTTTGGCGGGAACGCGAAAAGGGTCATGTCGAAAACAAAAACAATCAACAACAACAATTTTAACATTGTTTCAACAACAATAGTTTTGGAATAAAATACTATTGTTTTTCGAATGTTCATGTATATAAATAGTTGTGTGTTATTCATAAAGTACCGCATTACAAGCGCCATTGTAGGAAAGGGATATAATGTGGTGAAACATACCTTTTCGTGTTGCTTCCAAAACTTCATCTAAGCTTTTTTTTTTTTTTTTTTTAATGGTTGACAGGCCAGGTGTTTGACCACAGCTCACCTGATGTTAAGTGAAGGTGTGGTCGAAGATGGTAAAGCACACCTAGCCTGGAATGGAACTGGCTCTCAAGTGAGGCTGCCGGAACACACCGTTAGATGCTTGGCGGCAGATTTTTTTCAACTTGAGGGTGGTAGCTAGCCAGCCGAGTACTAGAAAGTACCCTACCACCATGCTATGGTTTCCTCACGATGTTTTCCTTCACCGGCAGCTCAAGCTCATTGTTGGGGTTTGAACCCACGCCCTTCGGCATGCGAACCTACCGCGCTAGCCACTGAGCTATCATTGCTACAAAGCTTACAGTAAAGTCACCACAACTTTACAAAAGCATGACTGGATTGGACTGACATGGACTGGACTTGACCATGACTTGACTTTGCCTATTTTTTAAAAGCCTATTAATCAAAAAGTTATTTTTAGCGCCGTTTTCACTCTTATTTAATGATTTTTCCGAAAGGTCTGTAAATGAAACCTTAAAAAGGCTATTGTATAAGCATGCAAATTCAATGTTTTTAAATGTTCGCCAAAATAAATTGTACTCGTGCGAAGCCGGGTCAGGACACTAGTTTTATACTTAACGCAGGTATTATACATACATACAATCATGATTTTTCCGTAGGTGTAGTCTTTTTTTTTTAGTTGAGCTTTCGTCAAACACCTAACCTGTCAACCATGCAAAATGTATAATCACATCTTTCCATGCTCCAATTGCTACGATCCTGACGCAGTCTACGGTCTTTCTTTTTCTTTTAAGTTTTAAATTTTAGAAACAACTGTACTTTTATTTTTAAGTTACCACACACTTTCTTGTGTCGACAAAACAACCTTTATGAAGAAAAATAATCAAAATCATCATCATCATCATCATCATCAGCCTTTTGTAGTCCACTACAAAAGACATAGGCCTCTCCCAAGACACGCCACTCAGCCCGATCCTCGGCTTTTCGCTTCCATCCACCGCCAGCTGTCCTACGTATATCGTCACTCCATCGAGTCTCAGGGCGTCCTACGCTACGTTTCAAAATCAAAATAATACATTATTTCTTTTGACATTTACTACAAATAAGACTATTAATCCAAAAATTAGAAAGTGTTTTCAGAAGATAAATATCCGAATTGAACAGCTAGGTTTAATTCAGTGCCAAATTATAACTACACGAAATACTAATTATTTTCAAGTAACTTCTTTAAGCTTTGAAGGGGCCGCGCCAGAGGGCAAGCTCTTGATTAAACAGACAGTCATAGAGTTGCATTGAATATTTTGACCGGACAGCCCGATCTTTTGCTTTGATAAGTCTGTTCAACTGTCCTCGGCCCGGAAGAAAGATAGATGGCGAAACACTTTCTTGTGTACATCAAATACATTAAAAATATATAAACTTAAAATTTAGGGTAACAAATTAGTACTCTTTCTAAAATACAAAACTTTACTGCAAGTGGCAAGTGGTTACTGCAGTGAGAAGAGGATATAAAATCTTTTGGTTTTTTTAATTCGTTTTTTGTTTAATTACCTTTTAAGTTGATGTCAAAATTAGTTTTAGATATTACGGTTAAGTTTTTAATTGAATTGTTGTCAAGTGAGTTAAATTTTAATCGTCATCATTGTTGTAACTGAAACGACTGTTAAGCAGAAATAAACTAAATATGTACTACCTTGAATGTACAAATTTTATGTTTGTTCGTATTTTATGCACTGCCGTACCGTTCATCCGATTGGGATGAAACTTTGTCAACTTATTGCTTAAACTTGCACGAAAGCTATAGGCATAGCATAATTTCATTATTTTTTGCGGCAGTATTGCGCCTCTTACAAGCTAGTATGAAATAAATCTTTCTTTTAATAAACAATTTGTGCAGTGATATCATTCGGCGAAATTACTTCTGCAATTTTTGACGGATAAGTGGATTGCCGGACTATCATCCCGCTCTTGGCTTTATAGACAGAAAAGATTTAGCATTAATTGCCCAGTCGCCGCTCGTTAACAGAGCAAACTCCACTTTAGTGCTTCAGGTTTAAAAAAAAGTATATTAAGCAATTAATGTTCTCTAAAATTGTCATAAAAGATTTATAATTTAATTATATCTCAATGATTAAAATCTTGTAATAAAATGTAATTAGGAACTATTATATATTTTTAGTTCTTAATTACATTTTTATTTTGGTTTGTATTTGACTAGACATTAGTGTTTTAGCCACAACTTATGTCACAAGTCTAGTATGCAATAAATAAAACTTCTTGAACTGAATAAAAAACTATCAAAGCTTCAAAATGCGGTCATATTTATCTCCAAAATTTAAAGCATACAAAAGCTTTGTAGAATGGCTCCCATTCAAAGCGAGCCAGGATTTCTTTTCATGCACCTTTGCTGGCGTCGACCGGTTTCTATGGACGAAATATCAAAAGATGCATTGAGCTAAATTGTTCATGCAAAGTGAATAAATAATTATTTTTGTACTTATTGTTATTTAAGTGATGTTATTCGTAAGTGAAATGATGAATATTCCATTATTATCACTTTATATATTTTTTTTTATGTTTGTCAGGCTAGATGTTTGACCACAGCTCACCTGATGTTATATAAAACTACGCCCCGCTACATGATTTCGGGATAAAAAGAAGCTTATGTCACCAAGGGAAGAATTTTTGAAATTGGTCCAGTAGTTTATTCGTTACAAACATACAAAAATCCAAAAATGCAAAAATCCAAATCTTTCCTCTTTATAATATTAGTGTAGATAGGCATTACATAGATAGATAGACACTCTTTTTTGTGTACACGAAGTCTTGAAACGAGAAATAAAATGTGACACAAAAAAAAACTAAAGAAGTCCTTAAACAAACCATAATGTCGATGGAATAACGACAAAAAAATAGATAGAAAATGCAAAAGTAAATATCTGTTTTTTTTCGTCGGAATATAGTTTTATTTATATTTAACTGAATGCCCGGTACTTCGTACTGAACGTGATACAGCTCTGCTTTTACCCTCGAATATAAAATAATATGTACATAAACCTAAATCAAAGTATCACGACCATATAAAAAAAAACAACTAATTTGGTTCAGTCTTTGCCAACTCATGCGTTTACCAACGAACATAATAATAGACGAACAGCCTCATTTATGAGAGTTTTTACAAATTTAAAGCTACTTACACAAACGTAAACTGCTTTAATCAATGTTCTGTTAACTTCTCGCATACATGAATTGTCACGCGTTGAAACGAGATAGGGCATAGATTCACTTTGAGCAAAAGTCTCTACACCCTTAAATCTAAGCTAAATCAACCAAAAGAAGCCCTACGTTCTTGAAGGAATAAATAAGAACGTTTTCAAAAGTAACCCTCTGCGCCATCAATCGTAAAAGCCAAACAATATCTGATAAAAGCTGTCATATCAACGTGAGATGTTTTCTCTAGTGGCTTAAGATGTAAGCTTATAACGTATTAAAAAAATCCTATACGATTATTATATTGTTAAACACAATAACATGTTTTTTGTTTAACTTTGCGGGATTATTTACTTTTAAATATTTATGATACTTAGGTTATATTTTGGACCACATCCAGTGGCCTTCCTTCCCATTTTTTGTTGGACATAATCCTACCAATACTAGCTATCACGTTAGCTCATTTGGTATTGAGTAGTAGTTAAGAGCTGGATTCGATTCTCACTCAAGACAAACATTTCTGTATTAATGTCCATAAATTCACCTATCCGTTGAATAAAGTTACACCTGCGAAAGCTCAACTTTACAGGAGAGCAGTTAAAGGCTTTTAGAAAATAATTTTACTCTACTTTCTATCTTAAATCCACTAGACCAATATTCTCGTATCTTTGTACAAACCGCTAAACATTGGTACTTGCTGGCCTCCGTTCTCCGATAGATACAAACTGGGTACCTTCGAATCGCGAATGAATCGGTTTTTTCTAAGTAAGCGTGTTCCATCATAGAGCGCATCTTCGCTCAACATCAGGCGAAGTGGTCATCAAACGCGATTTGCGTTTGATGTAAAAAAAAAACTCTTTAGTTAATTTTCTACACGCGTGTCTCTCATGCCCAGCACCTCAAATTTTCTTTGTATAAGTAAAATTCGATTGACATAAACATGACGACTCGCTCCCCGCCGTCATTTTATATTTCGTGAGTATCATCGCCGGCGAGAAAAGTGCTAAATAATTTGTATCGAGATGGTGGAATCGCAATCTAAGAGGTAACACTTTCTTCCTTTACACATCTATTCAACTTTCTATCGTACCTTCTGTAAGTTGGGAAGGAATTAAGGTTCTATATCTACATTTCAAGTCAGAGAGCCCTGTTGGTTCATTGGTAGTATGTCTGTTCCAAGAGCCGAAGGGCGTGGGTTCGATTCACACCCAGGACAAGCATTTTGTGATATAAACAAATGTTTGTTCTGTGTCTGGGTGTACTGTATGTATTATAAGTATGTATTTACAAAAAAAACTATTTCAGTATTCTATCAGTTATCCGATTCCCATAGCACAAGTTTTGCTTAGTTTGGGGTCAGATGGCGCTGTGTGTAATGTCCTGCGATATTCATTTATTTATTTAAGTGTTAATTCTAAGCAACTTTTATTTAATATGTTTTATAGATTATAACTTTTATTATACCAAAGCGATGCTTAAGAAAGAAAGCGATTGCACTCGTTTTCACTAATAATTTCATGGCAGCATTTTGGTGCGAAGGGAGCAGCGCTCGATTTACTTGATCACTCGCCACTTAACCCTATTGGTGGTCATTATTCTTATAGCGGTTCGGTATTAGTTGAAATAGAGTAAGAAAATGGGGAAGAACAATCTATTTCATTGTATGTGGGCGTAGGTATCTTCTAGATTTACGTAGATACTCTATTTTCTGTTTGTTGTTTTTAAGTTTTAATCTTGTAATAAATGAAATTATTATATACTAACGGACGCCTCGCGGTCACACCCGCGAGACACAGACACACCCCATAGTTCACGTTCCCGTGGGAATACAGGGATAAAAAGTAGCCTATGTCACCCGGGGATAGTGTAGCTTCCCAACAGTGATTTTTTTTGAAATCGGTCCAGTAGTTTCGGAGCCTATTTAATACAAACAAACAATCAAATCTTTCCTCTTTATAATACGAACGTGAAAGAAAGTAATTTTCAATCAATGTTTACAAAATCTTTGCAATAACAGCAGAACTATTGTGATGAAATTGACTTAAACAGGTACTTAGTTATTGTAATGGTAAATTGCTTTAGAAAGCACTACCGAGAAGCAGAGTTAATTTTGTTTGCCAGTTTTGAACTTTAAACTCATTTATTTTGATACTGCGAACTTAAATTATATTTTGGGTTTATTTATTACTAATAAAGTCTTTATCATTATGTAGAGAATAAACATTTTCAATCCATGTTTAACTTTTTATAAAAGTAATGAGATAAAGAAAACTAAAAAAAAAAAATATTACCAGATGTACATTATGTGGTACACACATAACACAAGGAAGTGTTTTTTTTTCTTTAATTTTGGCGTCGCATTTTGAGCATTTGCCAGTGTCAAGTATTTTATATTTACTAGTTTTTTAAGTTAAGTAAGTTGCCTCGTAGCAATAGTTACAGTCAAAGTCCAGTCTTGGTCAAGTCCAGTCGGTATCAGTCAAGTCGTGCCAACTTTACTATAAAGCTTCGATGGAGTTTTGACAGCAACACGAAAAGTCATGTTTCACCATATTATATCATTTTCCCATACTCGCGCTTGTGATTTGGCACTTTATGAACAAAACACTACCATTTTTATACATAAACACTCGAAAAAGCACTAGTTTTGAAAAAAAAATACAACGGGGCGACACGACTCTTTTCGCGTTCCCGCCAAAAACCAAGGAAGTGGTTACATGGTTATAACAATCTAATTCCAAGAAACAACGACAATGGGCCCAAACTAGCCAAGCCTGTATCTTGGGCGCTCTGTAACAAGGTTAGCTGTTATAGTTTTGCGCTGCGCTCTCTTCTTATGGTAAGGTACAACGCCTGTCTAAGTCCACAGAGCTTCTCATCTTTCAAAGCAGAGCTGAAACATGGCTAATTACTCAAAACAATTAATGACACAAATGATTTATTTTAAATAAAAGTATGTCCACGTAATACTTAATTTTATATTACTTATTTTTTTAATAATGTAATTTGACTTGTAATTTAAATGATTATCAATAAATAATGTCTATGTCTATGACCATTGCAGCGGTATCCAAAACTTTGAGTATCAAACCGTATGGGCCGCCTTACACGTTCAATCATGATCACGATCCGCGATCCGCGATCCGCGATCATGATTTCAAAATTTCTAGATATTATGCGATCCGGAGCATCAGTCCGTCAATCCGCTTCGTACACGATCAGTCTGGATCGCGATCATTGATCGCGGATCGCGGATCGCGGATCGCGCGCTACGTGTACGGGCTGCCTATGACATCGCTGCTTTAGCGTTCATTACTTTGAGACATTTGATGGTTAGCCTCAATAGCATATCGATATGTGTCACTTATATAGCTTATGTCAATCCGTACATTTTGGACTTTTCTATTAGCGTATCGAATATATCGAATGTTACTTTGACTAGACCCTCAGGTATTTCGCTAACGTATATATATACTACTGACGGCGGGATATCT
Organism: Biston betularia; assembly: GCA_905404145.2. Classification (NCBI taxonomy): domain Eukaryota; kingdom Metazoa; phylum Arthropoda; class Insecta; order Lepidoptera; family Geometridae; genus Biston; species Biston betularia. Next base: position 2,159,286 of record FR989868.1, read on the forward strand.
GAAACTGCAGTGGTACCTACCTAGACGACTTTACCGCTTAGTACCATCTCAAATTGGAAACCTGTCTCAAATTACCTAGCGTAATGTTCATAGCGAAGCTTAAGAAGATTTAGTAGCGATGATAGCTCAGTGGTTAGCGCGGTAGGTTCGCATGCCGAAGGGCGTGGGTTCAAACCCCAACAATGAGCTTGAGCTGCCGGTGAAGGAAAACATCGTGAGGTAACCATAGCATGGTGGTAGGGTACTTTCTAGTACTCGGCTGGCTAGCTACCACCCTTGATCTGCCGCCAAGCATCTAACGGTGTGTTCCGGCAGCTCTCACTTGAGAGCCAGTTCCATTCCAGGCTAGGTGTGCTTTACGATCTTCGACCACACCGTCACTTAACATCAGGTGAGCTATGGTCAAACGCCTAGCATGTCGCCATTAAAAAAAAAAAAAAAAAAATGTCTTCAAAAGATCACCAAAATTTAACAACGAACGATTAGGTATTGCGTGACCGCAAAGACATTTACAACTGAGCGCTACCTTGTATCGGATGACACATTCAATTGATGACGCCAGTTGTGTATTAAACGACACCCGTCGAGCTGCAAGTAAGTGACAGGGCCGGCCAACCAATACGAAAGCTTTAGTCGATAATTTAAAAAGTTGTTCGACAATGTTTGGCGTCCCAATGTTCCGATGAGCACCAATTTTCAGCGTGACAACAGCGGAGCCCAAGCCATGGTCCGAGGGCCGATAATTAGTGACGCGTGGCATGTGCCAGTTTAATATCTCGCGCCCTGTACAGATTTTATACGGAACGATACGATTTGTGAAGAACGATGTCACTTTGTTCAGCTAAAAAATATATAGACAAGGGGCATAAATTATTCACATATTTACTCTGTCCTGGAACATATGGTGTGCGATTCAATATAACTAGCATGACACGCGTGTCTGAAAAGAAGTAGTGCCGTAAATTTTTACAAGCTTGATGGGCTCTAAAGTAATAAAACTTTGAAAACAACCCGCGATGCCTAGAAACCAAAAGATCGTTAACAGTTCAAGGGGAACCGGCCGCAAAATTCAAAACCTGATTCAATGATTTGATGACCTTGTGTTCCTGAAACAAACTGATTGCACATTTTAAGATACATCAACCCTATCTGGTGCCAAAAAGGTGTATTAAACGGAGTGTCCAAAAATATATATAATATCGTAGGACTATACACACAGCGCCATCTGGCCCCAATCTAAGCATTGTGTGATGGAAGTCAGATGTGATAGAAAACATATATTTTTTTTCTTTTGTAAATAGGTACATACTTATAATACGTACAGAACACCCAGACACAGAACAAACATTTGTTTATTCACAAAATGTTTGGCCTGAGTGGGAATCGAACCCACGCCCTACAGCTCTCAAGGCAGATATACTACCAATGAGCCAAAATAGTACCTATTGGTAAACATGCGAGCATAATTGTCAAAATTACCAAAAAATCTGAACAGTAAGGAAACTGACGTGGTTTTTAGACATTTTTGTTTTTAACTTTTACGGGATTACTTACGTGTAATTACGTCAAATGCTAATCCACACTAAACTAAATATAAGTAAACTAAACTAAAGTGAAGTACTTCTTAGTGTTCAACACAACAAACATTAAACATAAATTGAGATAACGTGAATCAGTTTCTTTTCTGGTGGAAATAATATAAAAATGCAGTTCTCTTGCCAAAAACTGACTCACAGTCTGACTAACAAGAGGGGTTCTTTTCCACCATTATTTTCATTGCGTATGCCAAAATTAAGATAGCATGTACATATTAATTCACTCTAGACACATTCTAGTTTCTACATACCTACTCTAATCTTATTTAATTTTCAAGCAAGCTACTTGTAGTCATATTATAATCTTATTAATTAAAAAACATCGGCCTTATAAGAGATGATGGTAAGAGACCTAAAATGACTTTGATTCCCTGGAAGATGGGACGGCGTTTAGTATGGGACGCCACTTGCGTTGACACATTTGCGCCGTCATATCTTCCAAGAACTCAGATTAGGGCTGGCGCAGCGGCGGAATTTGCAGAAGGCCTCAAAAGGCGCAAGTATAGTACCCTGGACATTGGGTACGTATTTGAGCCTTTTGGGGTTGAAACTTTGGGACCGTGAGCAAAAAAAAATTTAAAGACTTGTCATCTCGTCTGGTCGACGCCACACGTGAACAAAACGGTGGCCTTTATTTTGCTCAGCGTTTGAGTATTGCCATACAACGCGGCAATGGGGCGCGTTTTGGGAACTATTCCCATTGCTAGCGGCCTTTTAGATTAGTTATTATTTTAAATGTTACATTTGTCTTAGTTACTTTACTTATTTATACCTTGAAATTTAATTATCTATTAAAAAATTATATGCAATTAAATCATAAAACCTAATGCATAATATCTTGTATAAATTCTCGCGAATATGAATTTAGCATAATTATGTGTCAAAATCCCGAAATTTTAACAATTACAGTAATTCTTTTAACATAAATTTCAGTGTATTAGTTTTAATTTGGCAGTAATTATGTATTTCTTGGGTAAATATAACGTAATTATTTTTTCGTAAAAACATTTATAATAAAATAAAAACCGCCACTTAGATTAGTTAGTTAATAGTGTCGATTAACAAAAATCACATACAATATAAATATACCAGTATATTTATATGGTTAAAACACAGATTAAATCTTACCCAGTGAACGGAACATTCTCGGAACTTTACGCTTACTTGTTCAAATATTGTATTTACTCTGGCCATCAATGTTTATTCTACACTCTATCTCATTTATTACTTTCCCAGTGCCAGAGTAAGCGTGGCTCTAGGAAAGTAGGGTAGCCAGATATATCTTTGTAATATTCCTGAAATATTTTTTTCCACAAAACCTTTTAGCTATAAAAATGGTATTATTGGTCATTGTCCTAAACTAAAGTAGTCTGATTGGAAATTTTATTTTTTAATTGAAAGAGTAAAGTGTAGCCAATTAAAAAATCCCGGAAATAAACATTTCGGGCTGATAATTTTTCCCCTGACGATATGCAATTATGCCCCAATGACTTTTTCCCCAAACTCGTAACAAAATTTCTAAATATGGCAACCTAACAGAAAAGCAATCGAAATGAAAGCAACTAGAAACTCGTAATGCCAACATTGTAGAAGCATTGGCTTAGGATGATTGTTCCACGTAAACTTGGTAATCATTAACCGGAACAAGTTAGCCAATAAGGTAGTCGCTGGAATAGTCTTAATGTATAGAGCTAGAGAATAGAGTGATACTAGAATTTCCTAGAAATGTAATCAGTACTAGTCTAGGTTTTTTCGCAGTTATCCCGCATTATCCTTAAAACTGGCATGTGTCCTTAAATCATTTAAAACAAATAGATTACTATAGTCCTGTAGTCTAATGCTTTAGTTTAAAATTACTCTGTAGGGTTAAGGAAAGGCTGATATTTGAAGAAATGAGTAGTTTTTGATCCAACGATATTGAAAATTTTCTTATTTATTTTCTAGTAAACACTATTAAATTCAGAAAAATCAAATTGAATTTTCCTTTGTAATTACGTTTTATTTTTATGCTAAGATTAGTATAAAACTTTATTGTACACCAAACATATGTATTATGTACATTATTTAGTAAAAATCCTAAATAAGATAAAAAGAACTAATACATATATGGCGTACGGTGGCGCCCTTATCGCCTAGCGCGATTTCTTCCAGAAAACCTTTGATAAATAGTAATTATGGCAGATATTCTGCCGCTGAGCAGTAGTGTGTAACCATTACTACTCAGCTATTCCAGTTTGAAGGGTACTGCAGCCAGCAAAATTACTAGGCTGTTGAGACTAACCATCGAAAGCCTCAAAGTAATGAGCGTTAAAGCAGTGATGCCCTGGACTTTGTTATGTTGATCAAAGTTCTGTGTATCGCTGCAATGGTCATGGACAGGCGTTATCTCTTACCATCAGGAGAGCGTCTCGTTCGTTTCATTACTTTTCTCATTAAAAAAAAACTACGCGGGTGAAACAGCGAGGCGTCCGCTAGTATATAATATAGTTAAATATAAGGCCGAACCGCCTACACTGAAGGGCGTGAGTGTGATTAAGCAGAGCGACTATCGAATTAGCTGACAGGACAGTCGAAAACTCTGAACTATCTCAAATCGTGTATTATAAGGACGCGTATTTTCATGTATTTGCGTACCTCGCTCGTCAATCACGCTTGCCGCTGACTGTGCATTTCAATTTAGGCCGTGTGTTACAGTGAGAGATGTGCTGGAGCGACTTGGGAGCTATGGATTAGCGGCGGGTTAAATTAGTCGTTATTAATGATACTCCAGGGCCCGTGAGGAATGTTATTTGTGCCAGTTCGTAACTTTGATGCAGAGTTAATTGTGATTCTACAGTGTGTGCGCTATGGGTGTGTTCGGTGCTTCTAGCAAATCAAGTCGGAACTCACAAACTCCGATTATTATTTTTGGCACTTACATGGTTTTTAATATTAAAGTAATGAGATAAAGATGAAGGGCATGTTTAACTGATGGTAAGTGTTAAATCTTGTCCATGAGACCATTACAGCAGTGCTTAGAAGTTCGAGTAACAAAATAAAATCTAAGGTATCGCTGCTTCTGTGCTCATTACTTTGGGACATTTGATGGTTATTCTCAATGTCCCTGTAAATTCGCTAGCTACAGTAATTATAACGTAATCTAGGTCGTGTTATGAAGGTAGATGTAAGTCGTTTATGCCTAATTAGACATTAGGCGATATTATGTCGACCCAAGGTGTAATTTTTTTTTTGTTATAGGCTTTCGTTTCACCACCATCTTGCCTGACTATAGTCGGAGTCCCACATAATTAAAACTAAAAATCTTGCCTGATATCAAACTCAAATGCGGTTTACGATGGAGCACATTTGCCTGAAAAAAAACGATCTATTAGCGACTTGAAAGCACCCAGATAGTATCTATCGGGGAACACCCACTTGGGCATTAAATTGGGCGAATGTGTAATTGATTCTGTCATTTTATCGAAGAGTTTCTTCTTAAAGTCACCTTTTATTGGTTCCGTACTAGATCTATTTTTCTTTGACTCTCTTGCTATCTATGCATGTATTTGTCACTTCACATTCTTGTGACGGTAAATACAGAGTGGTTTATACAATTGAAGATCCACTGATAAAAACAACTGAAGCTCAATGTCCGCTGTTTAATTTTTGTAACGGACATCATAAAGATTTATTTATCGCGTGGCATCGCGGCCAGTGTAGCGCGTACGGACATCGCCCAACTCAAATTAAGACTAACGATTCGCCGAGCCTTAATGCGTCCGTTTTAATTTTAATTTGGATACAGCATCGCCTTAACTACGGCCCGGGAATGTTGTCCGTTCTCAATCATCATTACAACAGACTACCAAAATGAGAGATGTGTAACATCGAAAGAAAATATTATACAAACGAAGCCGAAATGTACATGTACATAATATATGTGTGCAGTATGCCAAAGCATGAATGCCCTGGACTTCAGTTTGATCATTCAAAGTTCGTTATTTCTTGCCATCATGAAAGCGTTTAGTACATTTAATTACTTTTACATAAAAAGAGGTGCAAAAGAAGTGGCATGGGCATTTACCTAGGACAAACTGTCCTACTAGGACAGTCCAACATCGAAGAAGGGGGCAGTCGTCGTATCCAACTTGGCTGGGCAGCGTTCAAAAAACTGCTCTACGATTTCTTGTCCAAATTACGTCAGTGTCTCAAGTCGAAAGTCTGCGACCAGTGTGTGTTGCCAGGGATGACTTATGGCGCTGAAACTTGGTTTCTGACTGTATGCCTTCTTGATAAGTTCAAAGTAGCACAACGAGCTATGGAGAGAGCTATGCTCGGGGTTTCCGAGATCAAATCAGAAGTAGATAAACTAAAGTTACTGATAGCATACATAGCCCAACGGATTAGCAAGTTGAAGTGACAGTGGACAGGGCACGCAGAATTGATGGCTATTGGGGCTGCACAGTTCTGGAGTGAAAACTACGGATTGGCAAGCTCGGAGTAGAACGTCCGCCCAAAAGGTGGACAGAAGACTTAATGAAGACCGCAGGAAAGCGCTGGATGCGAGCCGCTTCTAACCGGTCTTCATGAAAATTTGAGCCATTGAAAAATTTGGCAGAGGGTCTCTGTCGAGCGCAAATAAAACTAACCTTTTGATATACAAATTTTATGTATCACGTCCTTTTTGCTATTTGTACTTGTAATACCAGTCCCTATCCCTTTAATGAATATCAACAGTATCAGTCACAGATAAACTCACAAACTATGTGCTTAATTAACTTACTGATGTGTTAGATATCACGCCCCAACAGTGCTTGCCAGTATTCTCCGCGACACGGCCCCAGACCGTATTTCGAGGTGCCAGTTGAATAAATTATATGGCTTCCTAAATAGCCTATTTACGGTAGCTTGACAGCTGTTCCGACAAAGTCTCCGAAGTTAAGCAACGGCTAATCCACTTACTATTCAGATGAGTGACTGCTAGTGGCATTTACAACTGTGTTCAGTTAGATGACACTTTTAATCGATTCGTTATTGATACCAATATAAAAAAACAAATAAATAATATTCATTCACACAGCGTCATCTAGTCCCAAACTAAACAAAGCTTGGATAGAATACTTATATACTTTTTTTTGTAATTATACATGCTTAGCAGGAGGTCGTCTCGCGGACGCCTCGCGGTTTCACTCGCGTAGTTCCCGTTCCCGTGAGAATACAGAGATAAGAAGTAGCCTATGTCACACGGAGATAGTGTAGCTTCCCAACGGTGAAAGAGTTTTTGAAATCGGTCCAGTAGTTTCGGAGCCTATTCAGTACAAACAAACAATCACATCTTTCCTCTCTATAGTAGTATAGATATCAAAAATCAATCAAGCATCTTAAGGTATATCAATCTGATTTTACATACTCGTCATTATGTACTACTTTTACTATGGCCACAACCCTGAAATGGCCAAAAACTCAGCTGTTCATTGACCAGCTGTTTTTCACGATCTCGGAGTTGTACAATGTACACGTATAATGACTTAGTTTTTCCTTTGCACTTAGCTCATCCCAAGCTTATAACCCTAAAGTCCAGAGTTAATATGCGTGGTAGGTATTAATTATACGACTGCGCAAAAAAAAATTCAGGGTTTATGTATGTATGTGTTTTTTATTCCACTATAACTTTTAAACGCCTGAACAGATTTTGGTGTAGTTTTTTAAAATCCTAATCATAATCATTTATTTGCGTATATGGGTAAAATACAGTTGTTAGAAATTAAAACATGGCACGCCATATCCCGCCTTTCGGCATACAAAAATTAATATCATAAAATCAATAAAAAATAATAACAATAATAATTACAAAATAGAATGTCAAAAATATTCAATGTCAAGAGCAAAATTATTACAATTAATGTCAAGTTTGTTATTACAAAGTCACCTTATGTCAAATAATCATTTTCATCAAAATAAATCATGCATATTATAGTAATGTCAAAGATATATGTGATGGTGAAATGTCAAAATAATTATTGTTAAAATTATATCGTATATTATAAATTTAAATAAAATTATATCGTAAATTATATCGTATCGTTAAAATCCTTCCATCTTCCCCGCTGACTCTGTCTATAAAATTTTCGATAAAACCAATATGGCTCAATTTTCAAATGGGAAAAGAAAAATCTTCAAATATTAGTTATTTTTAAGTTTAATGTAGTCGTGGTTTTTTCGTTTTGCTCAAAAAAAAACCAGTCTTGTTTAAGAAGCCCTATTGATTTATTCTTAGTTCTCTCTCTGCGAGGTTCTCGGTCATTACTATTATGGTGGCTACGGTTGTTAACGAAATAGCCGTTACTGATGAGATAGGTTCTTACAGTGGAGTGGTAAATATCAATAGCTGCTTGTACTGATGTGGAGAGTAATCGAACACGTTTGAACTAAATACAATCAGAACAGAACAATCAACGGTTTTGTAAGAGATTCCAAGATTTTACAGCTAGATGTTTAACCTGAGTAAAACAAGTTGTGTTTGACGGCTAGATTACAGTGAAAGAGCCCACTGGACTGAGAAATAAATTTACTGGCGAGTTTTTTTTAATGTTGTTTACTTAAATTGTAACGTATATAAAAACTTCTAAAATCTACCGACAAGCAACGCACGGTGTGTTCCGAAGCCTGTGACTTGTTTCTTGGGCAATTGGACAATAAGCCACTGCGAGCTGTCAAATGTTACCCATTTATTATGATTGTAGTCGCCGTGATATATCTGCAGGGATGTTTTAATCACGATAACCACAAATAAACCGCTCCTAACCGTTCCCGGTGTAAAAGTGTCCATCACACTCACCACATTCCCACGCTCAATGGCAATGGCTAACCTCTGCACCAGGAACAAACTGGAGCGGGAGTCACCTGTTCTATCTCTAAGCCTTTTTTTGGATGAACTTTTTCACCTTGGCCCTAACAACCCAGGGTCCCACTGCGACAGGCACAAAGCTGTAAAACAGCTACATTAAGCCTCTCCTAATAAAAATCTCTTCCACGGCAGCTGACGGGGAGTGGACGGTGCGACTTAGGTGGCTAGCAGCTACAGTGCTAGTAGCGTCCCAAACTAGGCACTTGCCGTTCCTCCAGGGCTCCAGAGTCAACCCGTCCGGCCGCTTAGATCTGCTCACCTCAGACTCGGAATAATAAGCAAAGGGTAGGGTTGACGATATTGTAACCGTCGCGGGTCGAAATTTGACCAGATTGACACAGGACCGAGGCAGATGGCGTGAAAACAGAGAGGCCCAGCAGTGGGATAAAAAAGGCTGTGGATGTTGCTGATGATGACGTTTGCCGACCCAATGGCTACCTATACGTACCTGTGTACAACAACAAATCTGTGCATGAAAGTTATAAATATCGTATTGATAAATAGTGATTTTTATTTTATTTTTAAAGTTGCCTGGGTGTTTGAATCCTTATTAGACATCAACTGGCACCTACATAAATATTAGTTCTAGAAATGTAGCCATATTTTTTCTTCATTTTTATTAATACCTAAGTAAGTAAAGCTCTATATAAATAAAATATCAATCACTTCGAAGAGCATCTGATACCTACACGAAGCAAAATGAAAACACAATAATACTTTCAGACGACAATGAGAAAATATCAAAAATCTTTTCAGATTTGCCCTAACAATTTATCAAACCATCGAATTTATTCAGGTTTTAAAAAAAATATCTACCGTGAAAATATTTTCGTCCAATTTCTCTGGAGCCTGGTAAACTATCAGTATCGAGCACTATTCTATGACCTGTGTCCCATTTCCATATGCATGAGTGGCAGACGTACGATTCCTGATATACAGATACACCCCCATAAAGATTTAATAGATTTTGCACCCTGTATGTGGGTAGTAAAGTGGCTTATTCAATGGCGGGACTCTCGAGAGAGCATTTGACTAGTACACATTAGTAAAAGTTCCCGGGTTCCGTGTGGGGTGACTATGATTGAGAGTCGGATTTTAAGTCGGAGATTCTTTGTGCTGACTTTATCGAAAGTTTGGAGTTGAGGATTGAATGCCTTTTAAATGTTGGAAGGAAATGTTGGCACTGGAAATATCTTTAAAACTGGACTGAATCTGGTAGGTAGATAAAGATGAAAACAGAGCCAAACATTATTTCAAATGTTGAATATTTTTGGATGCACTTAAAAAGACTTAAGACTTAAGCACTTAAGAAGATACTTGTAAAATTCTGAAATGGTTTTCCATCAAACCAACAATTTTTTTTTTCATCGTTGATTTTTAGGGGTTCGTACCCAAAGGGTAAAAACGGGACCCTATTACTGAGACTTCGTTGTCCGTCCGTCCGTCTGCCACCAGGCTGTATTTCAAGAACGGTGATAGCTAGACAGTTGAAATTTTCACAGATGATGTATTTCTATTGCTGCTATAACAACAAATATTAAAAATAAAATAAATATTTAAGGAGGGCTCCCATAAAACAAACTTGTTTTTCTTACCGTTTCTTGTTATAGATAATGGTACGGAACCCTCCGTGCGCAGGTCCTACTCGCACTTGGTCGGTTTTTTTATTATTTGTTATTATTGAAATGTATGTTTATGTTCAAGTTATGTATTCCTCTATATGTATATTCTCATTATTGACACAGCGATAAGGTCGCCAATTGTTACACCTAACAATTAAATTTATTTTCCTTTTCTTCAATAGAGTGGACAATAAAGAGTTATCAATCAATTAAAATTGCAATTACTTATTGTGTCAGGTTGATTTGGGACCATGCGTTTGAGACGAATTAGGACATAAAATTAGACACTATTGAATGAATTATATTAGTTAACATAAGTGAAAACTTTTTGGGCTTTTGAATGTTAATTTATTTTCAAAGTTAGCAGCTGTTTGTTTTCCATGTAAAATAAAAATAAAATTTGGAACAAACCATTTTCGAAAATATATAAATATGTAAGATTAAGCATGATTTGTTTTCTTTGATGCGATCTTTTGTAAATAATTCCTAAAAAACTGTCCCACAAACCACGAAACCTAACACACCCCACTTCTCACTATCCGAAATAAAATATTTATAGAACCGCCAGCAGTTTTTCTCTTTGATTCAGTGGTTTTATTGGCATGTACTGTTATCTATTCTGTGTCCTGGCTCCGTAATAAATGCGTCAGGATAAGATGGGGGTGCGATAGATAAAATTAGTCACGAGTGATCATTCTGTTTCTACTCAGTTGATTTTGTATGGTGTTGCAAATGCTTTAAAACGTTATATAGTTTTACTGCAAATCTTAAAACTATACTGTGTGAAATCAAAGCGTGTTAGGGTACTTTCTGGAGCTACTATGCCAGCGGCGCAGAGCCTCGCTCCGATACTTCAAGGAACTGGGTTGGCTCGGGTAGACGCTGGCAGGGGGAAATGCACAATACACCTTAAGTGGGACGTCGGTGCAAGACTTATCATCCCCACTTTGAATAAGAATAAGTACTCGGCTGGCTTGCTACCACTCTCTAGTTGAAAGTTCCGGCATCCTCACTAGAGAGCCAATTCCAAGCTAGATGTGTTTACCATCGTCGACCACAACATCACTTAACATCAAGCGAGCTGTGGTTTTTTTGTAAATATGAATACACATACTTATAATACCTACACACGAAATGCCTGAACAAATATCTATTTTCGGCACGTAAATGCTTATAATTGTTTTTCTCAAATAATCTTTTAAGCGCGATAAAACAATATTTCTTATTACAATCTAATACGGCTACAAACATTGTACGGCTTTGGTGTGACACCCTCTTTATCAACACTCCAGTATAATTTAGATAATTTTTATCCGAATGTCCGGGGAAAAGGAATTTACGATCATTTGTAATGTCTCAAAAACGATATTTATTACAGAGACGAACTTAGGTAGAGTCCCTGGGGGCATCGCTTTTAATATATATAGCATCTGTCTAGAGTTAATGGAGTGTTTTAGCTGAATTAAATTTATGGCAACTGTGAAATTAAATGTATATTAAATTAATTGATGAGTTTTTAATATATTCATATTTTTAAGTTAATGAAATACAAATTAGAAGCGACAACATTTACTAGTTTTTATCGTTTGCATTTTAAAAGTAGTAAAATATTGAACATTTTTACATTAGTTTTTTCATCTGGTCGACAGGCTAGGTATATACACAGCTCGCCAGATGTTAAGTGACCGTGATTGTAAACATTCCTAGACTGGAATGAAACTGGCTCTCAAGTGAGACTGAGGCTGAGGTGAACATACCGTAAGGTGCTTGGCGGCAGATTATTACCTTGAGAGCAGCAGCTACTCATACATTTTCCATAAGCTGTTCCATAGATAAACAGCGATTTCTTTTATTCGCGATTTCAAGGTTGGTTTGATAGTAAATGTTGTATTAACGAGGAGTATAAATAAAAAAAAACTGATCATTAGACGAATTGATGTTCAAAAAAACTAATACAAATAAAATCATTCATATTTTTCTACGCTGGTTAAAAAAACTACAAAATCATTGTCCGAGAAATGCTTTCTACATTTTATAAAATGTAGTACATTAACATATCAAATCCATTCACAAGTAAACGTCCGAGTGATAAATTTAGATACAGTAAAAATCAAATTGAATTTATGAGGTTTTGAAATTTAATAAAGAAGTGAAAAATCTACAAGATCACCTATTACGTCTTTAGTCCGTCCCTGATGACGATCTATAATGGACATAATGATAAGCCCGCCACGGGGGAGTTATCAATCAACCCTAGAAATATGGGCAAATTGAATCAGGGTTATTACGACCCTAAAACATAGATACGGACCTCAAACTGGCCGGTAAATTGAATTATGTGTGAGGATGGACCACGACGAATTCATAGTAACAGTGGAAATATAACTTCTATACTATGACGTAATATTAGGTTGTATTCTATATGATGTAGCGATTATGCCTCTGTGGTTAGCGTGATTGGATCACACGCCGGAAGGCATCAGTTTAAATCCCAATAATGAGCTTGAGCTGCCGGTGAAGGAAAGAATCGTGAGGAGACCAGAGCTTGGTGATAGGGTACTTTCAAATACTCGAATGGCTAACTACCCTCCACTTGAAAATCTTCGGCCAATCATCTTACACAGCGGCCTCTCGTGAAAAACAGTTCCCATTCGAAGTTGGGTGTCTTGACCGTCGCTTAACATCAAGTGAGCTGTAGTCAAATACCTAACATATTAAGTACTAGTAAAACATACAAAATTTATTTTATATTTCTGTAAATCTAGTTAGGATTTAATAAAAATTTATTGTTTACGAATATGTCAATCATAGTTATACGATCAAAAGCTATTCCAAAAACTAAATACGGCATAGACAAGGGTTCAACATTTTTCGTAAGAAACATTGAGTAACATGTATATTTTTTATTGCTCTTATGTTTCAAATAGAAATATCAATGTCATTTTGATAAAAAAAAATTATTAGGCTCGAGTTTTCTTTTGAGGTAAAAGTGTCAATATTCGTACATATTTAAACTTTGTGTAAAAAACTACGTCCCAAGAATATATGAACAAAGTGACCAGTAAGAAAAGTGTCGATGGACGCATTCTTCGTTTATACTCTACTTAGCAATTTAAGTTATATTAAAATTACTTATTAGTCTCAACTAGGCTACATTGTAATAACAATGAGGTTTCTAACAACAAAAAGATACATCATTAGAAAGAAAAAAAAAATATGCGTAAAACACTCAATTTTTTTGGATTAGACCTATAATATTTGTCAATAACATTTGGGCGACTAAAGTTTGTATGGAGCTGAGCAGTAGACTGCTTTACCAAGTTTTAATAGTCGTCAGCTGAGAAAGTTTACTTCGGTATTGTTTTAAGCGATCTGAAAATTGCCAGTCATATTTCATGTTTTGTTGATAGAGACAAACTGAACCATTTGCTCTTGACGGGACCACAGATGATGTAACACTGCACGAGACAGGACTCTTGGTTTAAAAAGAAATGAAGTTATCGTTTATGAGATTTATAGCTTTATTAACTGCGTCGTCGTTTTTGAATACGATTTTCAGTTTTGGCTAGGAATGATGTATTTTATCAACATTTTTTTCTTGACTTCTGCAATGTTGCTTCTATTTTGCCAATATCTTGTGTAGAAATTTCGTGATTTAAAACCGTATATACTCATTCCATTGACGAGTATTATTTCAATCTTCTCGTCGCAGTTTGCCAATTATATATATATATATATATATATATATATATGTATACAATAGCGCCACAACTACATTTTTAAATAGCGTCTACACAGCATACCATGTAATAATCACACACGCTATTATATCTATCGATCCATATACTAAAATCTATTTGGTACAATAAATCTAATTAGCTACTTGTTCAGAAAGAATCTATCTAGTCGGCCTATCGATTGCTCGTTCAAAGAGTACCCATGAAAGTTCCCGAAAGTTCTCGAAGCTAGTTTTTGATCGGTAACTCATCGCATGACCTACTCAGTAATTTCGGTAATTTGTTTTGTTACACGCACTGTTGGACAGTAGGGGAAAACAATACGAGTGAAGTAAAGTTTGCTTTGGCTGTACAAAATATGCATAGTAGATATAGGCTTTAGGGTACCGTGAGTTCAGGGTGTCCGAAATGTCAAACGAGACTCTATTAAGTATTAAACTAGCACCGACAACTATTAGCCTATCTGTTTTTTTATATTAGATAATTAAATATTAATTTTATCGAGATTTTAAAAAATAACCTCTATTTTATAAATTCATAATCAACTAGCTGTTACCCGCGACTTCATCCACGTGAAATTTAACAAAACATTTTTGTCCAGTTCGCAGATTTGATAAAAAGTTATTCCAACCTAAAGTTTGACTGATTGATTGACTGTTAGGAGATTCATAATTAACAAAGAATAGAAACATGAATTCTCAAAGAAGATTCGTGTATAAACATGCATATACTGCTACATATTTACTTGGTGTTAGATATCCTTAGCAGAAGATCGTGTAGGTAGATACCACCGTAGTACTAGATACTCGTATTCTGCCGCCAAGCAGTAGAGTGTAAACATTACTGTGTTCCGGTTTAAAGGGTACTGCGACTAGCAAAAAAGGGCCCAGTAGGGCTGTTAAGACCAAACCATCGAAAGTCTCAAACCAATGAGCGCCAAAGCAGGCATGTCCTAGGTTTGTATTGCTACTCAAAGTTCTGTGTATTGCTGCAATGTTCATGGACAGATGTTATCTCTTACCATCAGGAAAGCGTGTCTAAACGCACTGCTCTGAAACAGCTGGTTTCGAAGTAAAAGAAAATATCATCGATGTATACAATTTTTAGATTTTTGTTGATTTTTGAAAAACACTCATTCGATTTCGTTAAGACTTATAACATACATACAAAAACATAAAGTTGAGTTGAGTACCTCCTCCTTTTTTAAGTCGGTTAAAAATACCTAGTCCCATGGCCTTTCCTATGAAGAACTAGAAGGTAATTTGGTGCCATACACGCAACTTAAGTTCAGGCTTGTCACAGATTAGCTTATAGTATGTGTTGACGTGGGTGACGTCCCCACGCGATGTTGATTGGTCGTTTCTATAATTTGTGAACATTTTCTAAGCAAGTATAAAAATAATAAGTCATTTTCGTGTCATTAAACAACAACTACCCGTACGCCCGATACACACAGAAGCTGAGCAACATGATTTATAGCGTAGTACACAACTAAATGACATGGCATTGACTGACTCAATATTATATGACATTGTTTGAAAGAAAGCAAATTATTTTAATTTGTAACAAAAACAAACAAACAGTTACAAAATAGGGGCTTACCTGGTCATACTAAGCATAGCGTAGCGATGATAGCTCTGTGATTAGCGCGGTCGGTTCATACTCCGAAGGTAAGGTTCAAAACCTAAGAATGAGCTCGAGCTGCCGGGGAAGGAAAACATTATGAGAAAACCATAGCATGATTATAGGGTAAATTCTAGTATGCGGCTGGCTAGCTACCACTCCAAGTTGAAAATCTGTCGCCAAGCACCTAACGGTGTGTACCGACAGCCTTAATCGAAAGCCAATTTCATTCTAGGCTAGATGTATATTACCATGTTCGACCATATCGTCACTTAACATCAGGTAAGCAGTGGTTAAACACAGTTTGTTAACCAAAAACAAACGTCGCTTTGTTACCTGTGAAATGAGGAGTGAATAGGATCCTTAAAGTTAGTCAAGGCAATACCCCGAGTATTGCAGGTGTCCACCGGCGGCGGTGACCACTTACTTATCAGGTGGCCCGTCGTTTGTTTGACACATTTTTCACATAAAAAAACACCATACTTCTCATCGCTTTAATTAGGTTACAAGTCCTGCTAAGTTCATTAGCCTTTGACCGTTGTATTGAACCTCTTAAGTCTTCTTAAAAAGATAAGTACTGTAATTTCTTAGAGAAATTAACTACACGTGAGCTTATTATATCGTGTGTTAGAAACTATCTTTTATACTAATCTCAACCGCTCTTACCTCGCTGTCCTTTGTTCGCAGAAAGAGACATTTTATCATCGTTATTAATCTGTTGATATGGGTCGTAATAAGGGGATATACGGAGCCTAATGCCCCTTTACTTAAATAAACTTAAAATTAAATAAATATCGTAGAACATTTTAGATAGCGCCATCTAGCCATTTTATATAGGACCAGATAACTGATATATTAATTGATAGATACAGTCTGGGTGTCTTCAAGTCGAAAGTGAATCGGTATCTTCTAGGCAAACGTGCTCCATCGTAGACCGCATCTTCACTTAACATCAGGGGAGGTGGTGATCAAACGCAAGTCTAAATTCATAATAAAAATATTACTTATTTTTTTGTAAATACATACTTATAATATATACAAAACAAACATTAATCGTCACATAAATGTTTTTCCTGGTGGGAATCGAACCCACACCCTACACCACTTGAGACAGATATTCTACCAAATGAGCTAACAGGGCACTTAACGTAGTTCCCTACTTGGGCCAGTTCCATTCCAGGCTAGGTATGCTTTACCATCTGCGACCACACCTTTACCACGACCACGTGATGTTAACATCACGTGAGCTGTGGTCAAACACCTAGCCAACCATAAAAAAAGTATCTACGAATAGTATAGAATTGTTGTTCTTTCACGCACATCTTCCTCTTCTTGTATATTTATATCCAACCAACGTTTATCTAAAATAAATAACTTGAAGCGATGACACCAAATGTTTTGCATTTATTTTGAGTCGTTTTTGTTATGTCGTTTCTAGAGCAATACAGACTACTAGTCAAACTGACGTCCTTACAAATATTAATCCAATTAAATTCAAAGCCCCCAAAATGTCCATCCTTACTGCGCCCCTGAAGCTATTGAGCTAACAGTAGTTGGTTATGTGCTGTTTCAAATACCTAATACATCTTGGGCTTAAACACGTTTCTTTAATACGAGAATTGGCTACTTTTCAGCTAGAAGGGTACTTGGATTGGCGTGTTTTTTATTTTTAGTCAGAATTTGGAATGAAATTGAATTTTATTCGTATTTCAAATTGAGGAAAGTAATCCGAATCCCAATCAGCCCTTTTTTTATGAACTGTCCCACTACTGGCCACTTGCCTCTTTTCATTGTGAAACTGGCCAAGTGGGGGTTGGTAGACTTGACACATCTTCGAGAACTTTTTAGAATTTCTTGGACATATATAATTATGAAGGTTTTGACAATTTGATGTCAGCGGTAATACGCACGTAACTCAAAAAAGACAGAGGTACTTGCCGTGCGAACTGCGGTACCTAGGTATAGTAGAATAAAATATTGAATACAAATCCAACCAATTATATTTTTCGATAATGGGATATGTTGTGAGAAAGGAATAATAAATAATTAAGAGTATCTCCAGAATAATTTTAATGTTCGAGTGCTTCAAATTTTCAGCATTTACCATATTTTTTTCTTCCATAACATCTGGACTCATGTTCCAGATTTATGACCGAAAATAATATTTTTTTAAGTATATATAAAATATTTCCAATCATTTTTAAAATATTCTCAATAGAGTTCAGCCCCAAACGTTGTCTTTTCTCACGATGAAATAACGATTTGCCATTTCCAACTCTAAACCAAGTGCCTTAGATTTAATTTAGACAACAATATTTCGTTCAGTCTTCGAACATCACTCGACATTTGAGGTTGGTTATGGCAGCTCCACAACCTAAATCTTTAAACCAATTTTATTTATTAGCAAATTTTCCTTTTTGGAAGTAAATTAAAAATTGTTTCCATTATTTTTGATATACTGTACATAGCTGTCGGTAAGAACTCGTTCTCTGATCGGTTGAAGTACTTTAGGGTTAATGCAAAACTCATTTCAAATCACAATCAGGCCTGGCCTTAAGGAAACTTTATAATACAAAAATGTATAAAAATACAGCTCTGTTGTATCGGATTATAACTTGAGTAACGGCTATTTACTTTAAATACTGTACGGTGGGACGGTGCTGACCTGTCTTAAAATCTTTATTAATGTTTCCTATTTTTTAAAAGCGCAATCGACCAAACAAAACTCAACTCTAAAATACACGTGCTAGGGTCGTAAAGACCCGAAACGGATTATGCCCCGATGAAATAAAAAGGATTATTGTTAATGGCCATTAAGCTTAAGCATTCGGATTCGTTTACACATGTTTATAGAAGTATTTACGGAAGTCTATATTTAGTTTAAAAAAATAAACGATTGAAGTGGAAATGCGGCTTAAATAAACTTACTGGAGTGTCTGGTGGTTAATTTCGGGTCGACGTGTGATTTGTTACGGGATTCGGAGGGAATTCTTATGTCGAATGTGGATAATGTTTGGAAAACGCTTTCATGTTCTGGTTACTTTCAAATGATTTTGTTTCCAGGTAAATTAATTCTATTTTCAAGTACACCAGTTAATTGGGTCTATGAAAACGGAGATCTCGCCTTTATACTTTTGCAAACTCCACGCTGATTTTTCCCTATTAGAATCTTAAAAACTCTAGTTATATCTCTAGAAACATTCATAAAATATGTGTAAAAAATATTTTTTTTTACACATATTTGAACCAAAAAGCGATTGAATCTAGGAAAATTAAATATTATCTAGCAAAAATTAATAAACGTATATAAGAAATAATTATGTAATAAGTAAGTAAGTAAGTATCATAGGACATTACACACAGCGCCATCTGACCCGAAACTAAGCAAAGCTTGTGCTATGGATGACAGATAACTGATAGAATACTTAAATAGTTTTTTTTTTGTAAATACTTACTTATAATACATACAGTACACCCAGACACAGAACAAACATTTGTTTATAATATTACAAAATGCTTGTCCTGGGTGGGAATCGAACCCACTGTACACTGTACCCAATAACTGTACAGTTACACAAAAAAGTATTTTTTTATTGCGTCACCTTACATATTGAAAAAAAACTTCCGAGAAGAATACTAAAGTAACAATATGGAATAAGATTCTGTGAACACAGACTACCCACTTCCTCTGAGCTGCCATTGTAACTTCTTGTACCGATTTCTTTTCGTCACGTTCATAATTCAAATCACAACAATAACCACAACCTCAGAAAGTTTTAAATTCAGAATTGCCCGCCAAATAGACACTCATATCCTCAATTTAGGGCAGCGATTGTCGGCGGCCGGTAGCGGTCACTCAGACCGCAACACCACGTGAGGGTTAAAATGTTTTTCGTGTTAACCCGTCACGGTTTGTCACCTGTTCACGTGCTTTGGCTTGTTTGGGTTGGTAACTCGTGCCATTCTAGTGAATACTTTATACGACTTGATTATTGACGTTTACAAAATATAATAGACGTTTTTTATTGATTGTGAATTAATATCTTGTAGGTAACAATTAATTCACAATCACAAGGAAAAGTTGTCTGATACTTTGTAAAGTCTATCCGAAAGTTGTAATAATAAGGGCTAATGAAACTTGCCATCGAATTTCTCAAAAATAATATACTCTACTCTACGTATCGTGATTAAGGACTCTATGTGACTCGATGGAGTGACGATATACGTTCATAAGTATCAAGAGAAAAAACTCAATTTACACAATTGAATTATATATTACTAGCAGATTCCTCGCGGTTTCATTCGCGCAGTTCCCGTTCCCGTGGGAATACAGGAATAAAAAGAAGCCTATGTCACCCGGGGAAACCCAACAGTGAAAGAATTTTTGAAATCGGTCCAGTAGTTTCGGAGCCTATTCAATACAAACAAATCTTTCCTATTTATAATAGTTACAGATAGATAGATAGATAGATAGAGATAGATATAGATAGATTAGTCAGTTAAAAAAGTAGTGTGATATGTAAGCAAGTTTTTATTTTCCTACCTACGTATAACTTGTACCTTTTTCTATCAAAAAATATACCATTGCCCTTGGTAATAATTTAAAGGTTATTCAACCAATTTAAATATAATTTACCCATACCCTATACCACTATTCCCTTTTGGGTCCTCTAGAGCTATCGCATGAAGCTATCGCTCATGACGTCTTTCTAGATTATACAATCACACAACTATCGACTTTACGTTACAAAAATAAGGTTGAAAATACCTTCAATATTACTGCAAGTATTCTATATACTTTATATAGGGTGTTAAAGCATCACGTTTCGCTGCAACAGAGCCGCAAATATTAATATTCCACGCGATCTAGGGTTAACTCTTGGGGGACTACGTAAAATGCATATTTATGGATATCGCAAGTATTTTTATCGATTTTCTATCGTGTTGTTGTAAAAGCAATTTTTCAGTTATCACGCATATTTCTAACACGTTGTCTTACGTGAGTAGGAGAACGAGGCAAAGCGATAGATTTTTTATAATTGTAAATTAATGAGAGTAACGCACCTGTCCATGAAACTGCATCCAAAACTTTGAGTAACAAAACAAAATCTGAGGCGTCGCGTCGTTACTTTGAGACATTTTTTTAATGGTTGACAGGCTATATGTTTGACCACAGCTCATCTGATGTTAAGTAATGAGCGCCAAAGCAGCGATGCTCCGGACTTTGTTCTTATTCTTATTCGGAATGGGGGCGATAGGTCCTGCACTGACGTCCCGCTTGGGGTGTATTGTGCGTCTATACCCGAGCCAACCCAGCTCCTTGAAGTATCAGAGCGAGGCTCTGGGTCGCTGGCAAAGTAACTCCAGTGGGTGAGATACAGTTAAGCATGACAGCGAAAAGCAGTATGTCTGTTGCGGTGACTTAGATGTGGATTGTGAGGAAGCTGCTTCATGCGATCTAGTGAAGATCCTAGTTACTTCTATTTATACTTCTGTGCCTTTGCAATGCCACAGCACGTGCTCTTTGCCGAACTCAAAGTAATGTGTTATATTTTAGTGGGTGGGAATCATACCCACGCCCTTCAGCTCTAAGCGGTTTGATTCCACCTTTTTCATGCGTACCGCTAGACATTGGAATCAGCTGCCCGAGTGGGTGTTCCCCAATAAATATAGTCTGGGTACCTTCAAGTCGCGAGTGAATCGGTTTCTTCTAGGCGAGCGTGCTCCACCGTAGACCGCATCTTCGCTTAACATCAGGCGGGATGGCGGTCAAACGCAAGCCTATCTACTATAAAAAAAAAAAAAAAAAAAAGCGCTTGAAGCAGACGTACTACCAATAAACCAACAGGGCTGTCATAATATGTTAAATATTCATTTTTAATAATAACAGTTCATTCAATAGAAATTCATTTCACGTTTTACGTTGTAAATCAAAATCAATACAAGCCATTATGCCCGGAGGTCAAATTATATGATGGGTCTATATACTTTCCAAGCTGGAGGTCTGGAATGTTATATGAAACCTACTATTATTCCAACCGAAAGAACAGTTTGACGTTGGTGGCAAAAATGAATTAACGATCACTAAAATCATCCATCAATTAAGATATTATTAAATCGAACCAAGTGCGATTTTTTTGTATCTCTGATTCTCCGATTATCCGCTTGTTCTAATTACTTTTTTTTTTGCAAATAGGCTTGCGTTTTTCTTTATTATTATACAGAGCTAAAATTTGGGGCATACCAAGGCAAAAAGAGCGTATTGTTTACTTGGTTTTAATTAAATAAATAAATAAATATCATAGGACATTACACACAGCGCCATCTGACCCCAAACTAAGCAGAACTTGTGCTATGGACAGATAACTGATAGAATACTTAAATACTTTTTTTTTAATTGGTGATAGATTTCGTAGAGGTCATTTAGATAGGTACCCGTAGTACCAGATATTCTACCGGCAAGCGGTGTATTTTAAGCATTACTTGTGTTTTGGTTAAAGGGTACTGCCGCTAGTAAAATTGTAGGTCTATTGAGACTAACCGTCGAAAGTCTTAAAGTTATGAGCATCAAAGCAGCGATGTTCTGTGTATCACTGTAATGGTCATGAACATGCGTTATCTCTTACCGTCTTGTAAGTAATATTAATTTCCACATTAAAAAAATTGTCATCCTTACGAAATCATGATCATTGTTCCAATTTTTTTTGCTTAGGTATTATAAAAAAATACAAATGACATAACATCTGAGTATTTATATCTTTAATGTACTTTAAAAAAACTTCTTTATACAAGTACTAGTAGCTCGCCCCGGCTTCGCACGGGAAAACTCGATTAACAATATAAATTTATCGATCTAGTAGTTTCGGACCTATTCAATACAAACAAACAAAAAATCTTTCCTCTTTATAAGACGTAGGTAGATGACAACAGCTGTAATAGTTAGACATATGATATTGCGGACTTATTTGTAGCTGTCATTTTGCATTTTAGAACGTCACTTTATTCTATTGTCAATAGTAAGGATTTTTTTTAAATTTTCACAGCTTGGGTTACATTATTCAATTTTCCATACGGATCCCTAATTGTTTTTTAAATAAAATATAGCATAATATGTCCATCACGGATAATGTAGCATTCTAATAATGAAAGTATTAGTTTGGGAGCCTATTCAATACAAACAAACAATCAAATCTTTCCTCTTTATAATAGTATGAGATAGATAGATAGACTAGCTCATATTAAAAACAACTGACAGTCATTTCAAATAAATTTTCGGTTTTCCCACATAACATACTCATCGTAAGTCTATTCGCCAATATCCGTAATTCTCTTACTATCACAGGCTAGCCAGGGTCCGTTTTAGGCTGCGGCAAGCGCAAAAGCATCGTACCCCGCAGTTGTTACTGATCTTTAAAGATTATGTAAATGATCCAGAACACTCACGCGACTTGATTGATGGAATTGAAGATAATGAAGCCAATTTATTCTGCAAAGTTTCTGGAATTGAAACAAAAACAATTTTCCTCTACTTATTACTACTAGATATTTGGTGTTGTATTTTGTTTTTAATGTAAAAGTAAAGACACGAAAACAACCCTCTTCTGATGGTAAGAAATAAAACGATCGGTAAATCCAATAAAGTCCAGGGCATCGCTTTGAAGCTTATCACTACATTCGACAGTTGGTCGTTAGCCTTGTAATTTTGCTATCTGCAGTGTCCTTCAAAATAGAAAAAATAGCACAGAAATGTTTACACACTACTGTTTGGCGGCAATATCTGGCACTGTGGCGGTTCCTACCCTGACGACAACGGAGGGCTTCGGAATCAGCCCTGTTTTTTTATAAACTATCCCACTTTTGGGCACGGGCCAAAAGTGGGATAGTTTCGTGGACCTTATTATAAACAGAACACTGTTTATAATAAGGTCCACGACACTGTCCAAGTGCGGAATGGTAGATTTCACTAATCTTCGATTTTTTTTTTAAATTTTCGCAGATTGATTGATTGATTAACTCATTATTGTCCACAGAAATTATACATAGTTATGTAGGATATGTAGGTGTTCTCGCGATGTTTTTTTTCCGTTAGATGTTAGAAACAATATACTCGTAACATAGAATGAACTGAGGTGCGTGTCGTAGTATTTGAATCTAGGACCACTAATTTGGATTCCAGACATAACACCAAAACTCCCAACATACAACACCAAAACTTCAAAGGAGATCTGCCACCAAGAATCTATTTATATTTTTGAGATTGTAGAAGTGTAGAAGTATTCATAATTCAGACACGGCTTAAAATTGAAGAACGATAGCTGCAATTCCAGACGCAGCGCTATTTACTCTACAAGATTCGTAAAAATAATAATCGATATCCAGCAAGATATATAAAAATGTGTTTGTTACATTATTTCCCCCACTGAACCAACAAAAAACTAAAACGCGCCTATAAAAAATCGCCCGCGAAATTATTACATTCAAAGTATAGTATTCAATATTAATCGTCTATCAAATAAACAACTTCCAAGTAATATATTTTAATGTATTTATTAAACTTTCATGGTAATATTTTTATAGGATAGATTGATTGATTGATTAACTCTTTATTGTACACACTAAAAATAGTACAATACAGTAGAAGAAACTTAACTAACAGGTGTAACAATGCCTATAGCCGTGGTCGTATGCCGTGCTGCGCCGTAGTCGGGTAAAAAGGGGCAATTGCCTCACGTTGCCCTATCCTTACTGCGCTCACGCTTACTATCGACTAGCTCAAATAACCGTTTTAGCCCTCGCTCCCCGGAGTACGCTGATATATTCAAGTGCTTCACGTAAAAAATCGTATGCATTAAACCTAAGTGATACTTATGGCAATGTTGAACAACACACGAACAATGTGATTTGTGGAAACAGTAATTTAATTTATGAGTGAAATACGCTCAGATCTTGAGGGTTTGGAAATTGTTGCTCGGAGGTGTGATTTTGTTTATTTGGCAGAAAAACTTTTACGTGGCTTTTTCATTTCTTGATGTTAGGACAGGCATAGGACGCGCCATCAGCGAGACATACCATCAGGTGAAATGATCGCGTAAATTGGAACTAACGTAAAAAAATCGTGGCCGTCTGACAAATTTTATTATTCCGATAATCTGGCTTAGAACTAAT
The DNA here is from genome assembly GCA_905404145.2 of Biston betularia. Lineage (NCBI taxonomy): Eukaryota > Metazoa > Arthropoda > Insecta > Lepidoptera > Geometridae > Biston > Biston betularia. Next base: position 2,183,914 of record FR989868.1, read on the forward strand.
AAATCAATTGGCATTTTTAAACAGCTTTCATGTTAGATTCGTTTATTATTTTCAGCTATGAGTATGATACATTTTTAGTGTTACTAGAAAACGTTTTCTTTTTACTGTTGACAGACTAGGCACTCGAGAGTCCAGAGATTTCAGGCCAGGCGTGTTTATCGTGTATTCTAAATTAATAAATAATTTTATGTCTACTCGATGCCCTTTCTATATGAAGAGATAAATAATTCCAGAATGCCACGACAGTTTTTGTTCAATATTAACTGTTTTCGTTGACTATAATATTCTAATTGGCTGACCAAATGTATTCTAGAAACGTTCCGGTTGACTATAATAACTTCGATGTCTTTTGATCGACAAAAAGGCATCTAACGGTGGGTTCCGGCAGCCTCACTTAAGAGCCAGTTCTATTTCAGGCTAGGTGTGTTTACCGTCCTTGACTACACCATCAAATGATCTGTGGTCAAACGACTAGCCTGTTATAGTTACCTGCCCTACTATAGGGTGCGTGATCGATCATGTTTAAGTAGCAATAATTTAGTCCAACAGCAACTAAACTAGTACCTATTGAATAATTTCTTCGTTTTCTAATATTTTCGGCTTCAAAACCTACAAATGGGCCAATTTATCAGTCTACCTAAAAGCAAAACCTGACAAAAGAAGCCGAGTTCCAGTTACTCGTTCTATAGCTATACCTAATGACAGCTGTTGATTTATATTCTACGATTCAAGCAAAATATATACATATAAACCAACTTACCCTCAAAGTCGGCCAAATGGCAGAACTAAAGTAAATATTCTAGAAAGTTCATATAAAACGCGATTGTGGCTCTCTCATTTCAATCTACAAATAAATTGGTAACTCCAGTACGGGGCTTTATTGTCTGGACTGTCTTTTCGATAAGGTCTAGGATGAGTCAGATATTTCTAAAGAAACAACATATATAATTGCTGGGTAATGTACTGGAACCATATTGTAAAACGATAGGTATTGTATTTATAAAAAACTAGCGGACGCCTCGCAGTTTCACCCACGTAGTTCCCGATCCCGTGGGAATACAGGAATAAAAAGTATGCCTGTGTCACCTGGGGATAGAGTGCCTTCCTAACGGAGAAAGAATTTTTAAAATCGGTCCAGTAGTTTTTGAGTTTATTCGTTACAAATATACAATTCTTTCCTCTTTATAATATTAGTATAGATGTAGGTACTGTCCACTGGAAAATTTGGCTTTCCCGGGAAATCGCAGATCATTTAGTCCAAGTCAGGAGAGCGTCCCGTGCCACTAATTACTTTTACATATAAAATCTAAAATAAAAATTAAATGTCAAAGTAATAAGAGGAACGTAACCCTCTCCTGATGGTAAGAAATAACGACTGTCCGTGACCATTGTAGCGATACCCAGAACTTAGAACGGGTAGCGAAAGAGAGCGTCGAGGCGTATCTCAAGGGGCCAAACCTGCATCTAGGTTGCAAGTTCTAGGCTCTGTACGGGTTCCATTCCCGGAAATGCGATGGACCCACGACCCGCACAGCAATACCATTAAATGCTAAAGAGTTTCGTCTCAATGTTGTGTAATCTGCGTAGTTTCTCCGCATTCGAGAGTAATCTCTCCGTATTCGAGATTATATCGTTTGTAAGTATATTCTTTGGTTCCAGCGATTCCCGCGATATATTCTGGCTATTCGACACTGAATGGAAATTAATGATGGCTGCCGACCGCCCGGCCACCTGACGTCGCGAAAGTGGGACGCCATTTTCTTTTTCTTTTTTTTTTGTATAGGCTCGAGTGGTTTACGAGTTTCGGTATAATGCCATCCTGTGTTGTTGGGCTCATTGTTCTGGCAGAGTAATTGAAATGTGGGTTTGGGTTACTACAAAAAATAGAACCGGCTTGACGTGGCTTGAGAAACACTTTAAAGATTATATGTTTTAAGAAATTGACTGTCCTGTTAGGTCGTTGGCTAGTAGCTCCGCTTCATCAGTTGTGCGGTGTATGGTCGATTCCCATCCAAGGCAAAAATGTATGTGTTTTACCACAATATATCACGTTCCCACACTCGTGCTTGTAATTCGGTATTTTGTGAATAAAACACCAGTATTTTTATACATAAACACTCCAAAAAAACTGTTTATTCTGTGTCTGGGTGACCTGTATGTATTATAAGTATGTATTTACAAAAAAAAGTATTTAAGTATTCTATCAGTTATCTGACTTTCATAGCACAAGCTTTGTTTAGTTTGGGGTCAGATGACGCTGTGTGTAAATGTCCTATGATATTTATTTATTATTTTATTTAAAAAAACATTCGTTTTGAAAAAAATATACAATGGGGGCGACTCTTTCCGCGTTCCCGCCAAAAAAACCGAATCCATACTTGTATATAAGGAAACCCTTTAAATCCTTCAAGAAGAAATTTACTCAGCAAACCCCAAAATACACGAAGTGGATACTCAACTCCATAATTACAAACAAAAAGTATCATAAAAATATATTATGAAGTTTATTTTACAAAGTTCCTACAAATAAATCTCCAAGACATGACCTTTTAGGGGCATAACTCGAAACTTTGTGGGCTCTGAAGGGCAATAGTATATTTTCCAACATAAATCATTTTTTGGAGGACAGGCAGGGTTTGTTTGATCAAAAGTGTGCCGAGTGTCTTTTATTAACAACTAGCTCTCCCCGTGGTTTTACCCGCTGCCCTGTTGGAATCGTAGGTTTTTTTCAGCATGTAATATATATACAGGAAGTGATTTAAAGAGCCAACAATATTTTAATATTTTATAGCCTATGTCTTTATATACCCATGCCAAAAATCATGTCAAAATATTCGCGCTGATGCTACTTTAAACAGGTTTTTTACTATATAAATTGTTGCTATGGAAACTGACGTGGTTTTAACATATTTTCGTTTTACTTGTGCGAAATTACTCACGTTTAATTATAACAGATACTTGACTATAGTTTCGGCTGCATCCGGTGGTCTTCATCATGGAAACAAATCTCAGTAATCCCGCATAAGTAAAACAAAGATATAAATAATTAATTTACGTATTTATTTGCGGTAAATCACAATTGCTTTAGATTATTAGCATAAATATCTGTTTTATTATAATAATATAATAATAATAATAACGTTTATTTGCACATAAATAACATAAACCATGATCAGCATTCACACAAGTCAAATTTTTCACAAAGATGTAAGACACTTGATGTAGTTGAAGACAACGTGTAAAATAAAATAAAAATAAACAAATTATAGAACTATTACAATTTTTGGTCACTAGTCATCGCCGTAGGTACGTATAAATAAAACATTTCGTTTAGTAATTTTACTAAATTCTCGGTCCCGAAACTGCAATTTCGTAATTAGTACTTTTTCCCGATTAATTATCATCATTATCTAATACACTCTTCATAACTGTAGTTTCAATGGCAAGGCGTTTTTTTCGTCGATTATTTTGGACCAAGTGACGCATTATTAATTGAAGTTATATTTCAGCTTTCAATTGACGTACCAATTAAAAAGCGCCGGTTTAATAGGCATCCCAATTAATTACAAAATTAAGCACATTCATTATTAATATTAACTTTCATAATAATGAGTGATCAACAGTCATTATTAATGGTAAATAAATCGCGGTAATTTTTAACAGACTTCTGTGTTGCTGTTTTGTGACAACAACATTTTGACGGATACTTCAACTATAGCTTCGACCTTGTCCTTGTTCTCTTCAAGGAGTCAAAGCAGAACACAACGCGCGCGCGGCCACTAATACTGACCACTGACATCCGACATGATTCGTCCCGCATAAGTGAAACTAAAATTTACTATACTTTTTATTGTAATTTTGAATGTGACATATTGATTTTGTTTTTATGGGTGTTCCCTGATAAATATACAATCTGGGAGAACGTATACCGCATTTTCACTTAACATAAGGCGAGCTGGCGGTCAAACGCAAGCCTATAATAATAAAAAACAAAAAAAAGTTCTACTGAGTTGGTTAAGATGGTTTTATTTCTGAAATGATTTTTATGACTATTATAATTAACATATTGTGTAATTTTAATCAATAAACAAATAATTGCTTAACATTAATCTATGCTCAAAATAGCCGCTCTCATTGCCATATTTTACGATGGCGAGAAGTTGAATCATTTTAACCATTGGTCAACTTTATAAATGTATAGAAAATAGAAATGAAGTTTTGCGTCAATTAAGTTAACGAAAATACTCTACTTCCGCATAAAACTATCCCAGTAGTCGATAAACTATCCCAGTAATGCTAGACTTTAACCCACTTTTAATAATTGAGTCAATTTCGAACCAGCGCTAACCCTGTAAATTTTATGAAGCAAGTATAAGCAAAAGCATGTTATTAAAAAGAAACGCAAAAGTCGTACACAGTGGGAATTAATGAAGTTACGATATAAAGGTAGGATGTACCATATTGGTCAAAGTTAACAAATCATATACGAAATTACAATGATATCAATTTGCATAAAATGTGACTGGGTTTCATAAAATCTTATTGACAATGGTCTGAATTAAGTTTAATATTAATATTTTTTCTTTTTTCAAATTTAATTCACAGAAGAAATACAGTCAATTATTGTACCCCAAATGACCGGGACCGAGTGCATTTTTATACAGAATATTCTGTGACTATTAACAAGTACAAAAACCACTGTACACACAAAGCAAATATCTATATAATAATACGTAATATATTATACATAATGTAATAATGTTTGATTCGCGACGGTGATAATATCGTCAACCCATCTTGCGGCTGACGGCCAACGCTCCGTCTACCTCAGATTGGCAGAGGACCGTGGCAGATGGCATTACAAGAGAGAGGCCTATACCCAGCAATAGGATAAAGAAGGCTGTGGATAATGATTATAATTTAAAAAAACGCTAAAATATCGCTTAGCGCCTGTCTTTTTACGTCTGCCTTTATTAAAGCCGCCTATCATTAAGCAACGATTGATTGCTTTCGTTTGATCAATAAACACTAGGGCCGAAGCTAGGGCGCCCTTTATGTGAGGTCTTTACAAAGGCTAGGTTTTGTTGTCATGTTTTTATCGGAGACAAATGAATGTCAGGGAAAGGTTCTCTGTATGAATGTCGAGCGAGTTTATGGAATATAATGTAGCAACATGTTGTAGGGTTCTATTCAATAAATAATTATAGATAACTTTTGGAAAAACTGATTATTGTATGAATACAGTGGAATATTACAGCGGTATTGATTTAACATTATGTGTCAAATGATCAGTGATTAGAAAATAAAATAGTGTAAAAAAACGTTGATTTTTACTCAACAATATGTACTGTAACAATTGAGCTTTTTTTTTCTTTTTTTTTCTTTTTTTTTTATGATTGACAGTCTAGGTGTTTGACCACAGCTCACCTGATGTTAAGTGAAGATGTGGTCGAAGATGGTAAAGCACACCTAGCCTGGAATGGAACTGGCTCTCGAGTGAGGCTGCCGGAACACACCGTTAGATGCTTGGCGGCAGATTTTCAACTTGAGGGTGGTAGCTAGCCAGCCGAGTACTAGAAAGTACCCTACCACCATGCTATGGTTTCCTCACGATGTTTTCCTTCACCGGCAGCTCAAGCTCATTGTCGGGGTTTGAACCCACGCCCTTCGGCATGCGAATCTACCGCGCTAACCACTGAGCTATCATCGCTACATTATATTATATTTTACATAGCACACCTTTTTTTTCAAATTTTCAGGCTCTAGTATCCCACTGCTAGGCAAAGGCCTCTCTTTCCGTTCTCCAGACTGCCCGGTAATTGTCGTGATGATTTATTTCGGGTTATAGTCATAGTGTTTTATTGATAACATAAGTTACAAGTCAAATAATAAAAATAAATTAAATTGCAATAAAAAATTAAAATTAAAAAAAAGTAGTAAAAATTAGTTAAATGACACTGTCGGAGATATTAGTTCTTTATTTTGCCTATTATAAAAAGTATTGACGTCCTAGCCCAGATATTCGGTCTCTGTTCTTTTATTGCTCGCTTCGCGCATAAAGCGTTACTTTAAAAACAAATCCACAATTCAAATGTTTAACAAAATACAACACGCATAATATGGCCAGCCAAATGTCGTCTCACGGCCGAGTCATATTTATTCATCAACATTTGTCAAGTCGCTGCTATATGCCATTGTATTGTAATTGAGGGCTATTGCTTCATTATTGTTAGTAATACGTCTCTAATAGGGTCCCAATTGGACCTTTTAAGTTATGTTAAAGAAACTCCACAGAGAGTTGACGCTCGATTCTTTTTTATTTTTTGAATGAAGTTCACTACTATACATCTGATTGAATAATTAACAAATTGTTATTCGAGAACATTTCACGCAGCGCCATCTAGCCCTAAACTAAGGTAATCTTGTACTATGGTTACCAGATATCTGATTGAATACTCATGTAGGTATTTTTATATGTGAACACTTACATAGCACAGAACAATCATCTATACCTATAATATCACACAAATGGTAGCTCTATGTGGAATCGAACCCACGCCATTTAAATCTCGAAGCAAAAGTTGTACCAAATAACCTAACAGGGCAGTCAATAATAGTAAAAATAAATAGTACCATCTTAATAGACTAATTAGGGACTATATATTTAATCCATTTGATTGCTTCTTATCTTCTCTTCTTCTTATTGGAATGGAAACATGTTTATGTTTGGAAATGTCAACGTGAAAACTTTGACATAACTTACTCTTGTAAACATACATACATGAACAAACTCATCTGAATCATTTTTGAGATAGAAATCAAATCCTTCAATCTAATTTATCAAAATAACGAGCGCCAACGCAGCGATGTCCCAAATTTTAATTCATTACGCAAAGTATCGCTGCAAGGGTCTCTTACCATCAGGAGAATTTTTCCGTTAATTTCATTGCTTTTTGTCATAAAACATTAAAATCTTATAACTATTTTTTTTTGTGAGAGGAATAGTTGTTGTTACTGAGGAGTTCCTCAGCATGCGAACAACAACTATAACTGAAAGGAATTTGCAAAACAGGGTTGGCAGGATCGTATCAAATTTGATTAGGCAGGGATAGGAACTCGGGCAATGAAGGTGAGCGCTGATGCGTATCAAACCTCTTAAACCTACACCTGGGTCGCAAGTCCTGGCCACTGTACGGGTTTCCGTCCCAACAACGCGACGGACTCTGCACCCGCGTGGCGATGCCATTGACTTGAATTATATCATCATTGGCAACTAATTCAGCCCCCGGCCACCCAGAGTCACACAATGGAACGTTATAACAAAGCTATTCTAATGATAATGATCAACTCGCACTTGGTCAAAGAGCAATGGATCTTAGCTTACTGGGCGTGAAGTTATTACACAGCATCAGAAACTCAGTACTGCGATCCAAAACCCAGATTATTGACATGACCTAAAAAGCTGCCATGCTATTACTGACTGGGTTCCGGAGGCATTGGCCGGCCTTGAAGGTGGTGGGCTCGATATGGATTGGCCCTAAATAGTAACCTTTGTCCAGCTGTGGGACAAAATTGGCTAAAATAATAATAATAGTTTATTGGAGATGCCAATCTTTCAAATTCTGGGAAATTTCTCAGAACTACAATTGTACTTCTACAGAACTTCTGAATGTCGTCTCTCCATTACTTTGGCTCCATTGTGAGATCGTGACAGGTAGAAGCGCACTTTTTTGTGGTATTGTAGTCCAAAATCTATAACATCGTAGTAAAAATTGTCGAAGTGATACTCCGCAAATGAACTTAAGGATTCCACGCTGCTTAAAAGATAAACCGTATTAGTCCTGTTTTTTTAATAATTGCTTATTCGTAATTCTTCCTACAATGAGAACCTTTGGGTTCTCATCATTGTAGGAAGAATTAGGACATAGTCCACATGACTGATCAAATCCAGGTTGGCAGACTTCACGCATCTTCGAGAACATTATGAACTCTAAGGTATGCACTTATGCAGGTTCCTCATGATGATTTCTTTTACAGTTAACGATTTGCAACAATATACCCATAGCTTATAAAAGACCCATGAGCTCCGTGGGATTCAAACCCAGAACCTCCAAATTAGAAGTCAGACGTGGATGTGGGAGATCCACATGGGTTACTTTAACTTTAAAAACAAAAATACTTTTTAGATACACAATATTATGGAGTAGTAGAAAACTGTCGAGGCTGGATAGTCTGATTTCCCCTTGGTCGGTTGTTTTATGGTTGACATGCTATTTGTTTGACCACCTGATGTTAAGTGACGTGTGAACAAAAATGGTAAACCACACAGCCTGGAACGGAATTGGTTCTCAAGTGAGGCTGCCAGAAGACACCGTTAGGTGTTTGGCGGTAGATTTTCAACTTGAGGTTGATAGCTAGCCAGCCGAGTACTACAAAATACCCTACCAATCCATGCTATGATTTCCTCGCGATGTTTACCCACGTCACCGGCAGCTCCAGCTCATTTTGTAAAGCGTTCAACATTACACCAAGATGTTAGGGCTCTACCTTAGGAATTTGTTGCTAACACAGACTTAAGTGCTTAGTTGCGTGTTAAGACACTATCCCATACATCACGCCCAAAACCCTTGCCTCGTGTTAAGGCACGCATCCATTGTCACGCCCATAATTAACGAATTATGTTAATAAATCAGTGTAAAATAGCCCTTAAGAGAAATTAAGTAATTAACTCGGCAGAATTTAATATGTACACACTCGTATAGTTCGACCACGCTAAGCATATGAATCAATTTATTATTATTATTTCACAAAATTTATTAGTACGTTATAAAATTATTAGATTTATTACATTTAAAATAAAATCCCACTAATAGTTGTGTACATTATTGAAAAAAACATTATATTGTATACATTATATCATATATATATATACATATATATAATGTAACGTCACATTATTTTAGTTAAATATATATTTTATTTAATGTATGGCTAAAAACAATGTGATTGTAAATTTTAGCAATATGTGTGCTGTTGGCGTACCTTAATAAATAAATAAAAAATAATAATGGTATCTAATAGATTTTGAAGTGGAAATTATTTCGTTGGTATTCTAATTTAAGGAACGTGTAATTCGCACGTTATTGTACCTAACACGACATAAAAACAGGAATACACTGCTAAGTGTTCTATACACAGATTAGGATATATTGTGATGAACTTCCGCAAAAAAACACCTGAATCAATTGCTAATGTGTAATTTATACCTAGATTATCTAGGTCACACTATTCGACTTATATTGGAGCGGCAACTTGCGAAAACCCCTCCTAAACTCAGTCAGGTCGAGTTGAGGAGTCGCTAGTGGTGTGGCTGTGGCGTATTGCGAACACAGCTACACGCCACACGCCATATTGCTATGTTTATGACGTAATAGCGTATTTTTGAAAGCACGCGTTTTTGTTGGTTTTCATGCGAGAAGTATTTTTGTGAGTTTTATCTTGTTGTTTTAGCCCAGATTAAAAAAAAAAATTATTAAATAAGCGTGAGTTTTCATTAAGACAGTAAAAAGCGGGGCGGAAACGAGGCTTCCATGAAACGACAATCAATTAAATTAAATGTTACTACGTAACTTGAAATATACCTTCGAAAGCGTTGTATGATATTTGTGCGTGCGCGACATCACCTGCCGGCCTCAATGGAAGACCAGCGCTGGCTGGGTACAGTCAGCAAAGTCAGCATTATACTGAGTTGAGGCCAATTTGTGACATTAAGATTTTTTTTGTTTGTATATTGTTTTTATGATACATATTAAGTGTTGTATATTGTCAATTATCTGATGTGGCCGAGAATCCTGTTACTTTTAGATCGATCCTCAACAGGGATCGTTCTAAAAATAACAGGATTGTTGATTTTTGGACTTCACTTTGCTGTGCTGTACTTACTACGATTTAAAGCTCACAACCCATTATATTCACAGCTTTGACGTGATTTTTCTCGTTTGCCCCCAGGTTGCGCTTTCCCGTCGCGCTGGCATGGGCGCTGGTTCCAGTCGGGAGTTATCCAGCCGATTCTCATAGAAGGCGAGCGGCTCTCCAATAAGGGGAAGTGCCTATCTTCGGAGGGGGATAAATTTCTGATCGTTGATGAGTAAGTCTTCCATTATTGAGTATATTTTTAGTCGTTCATATTAGGTATTTCTCTGAGGTATCGTATCCGGAACGAAGTAATTCCCCAGAGAACATACTGTATTCGTACCTGTCTCATAAAATATCGACAAAGATACCACTCGTAAAGTCCTCGTTTCAAAAACTAGTCCTTACTTTGTTTCGAACTATTTGAAACGTAATTGGAAAAGGCGATGTGAAACATTTTTACTAACTCTAATCTGCTCTTTATAACAACTGAACTAGTCTGAACTGAACATTTACACTGAGGACCTTTTAAGCTTTTATTTTACTTGCAATTTTTTTTGGTCTGTTTTTTTTTTTTTTTTTCTTTTGTTTTGGCGTCGCGTTTTAGCATTTGCCAGTGTCAAGTAATTATATATTTTCAAGTTTCAAAAGTTAAATAAGTGCCATCGTAGCTAGTTTTAGTCAAAGTCGTCTTTGTCAAGTCCAGTTCGTGTCAGTTCATTCCAGTCATGCTTTAGTAAAGTAGTGGCAACTTTACTACAAAGCTTCGATGGAGTTTTGGAAGCAACACGAAAACTCATGTTTCACCACATTATATCATTTTCCCACACTCGCGCTTGTGATTCGGCACTTTATGAATAAAACACCACCATTTTTATGCATAAACACTCGACAAAACACTAGTTTTGGAAAAAAATACAACGAAGCGACACGACTCTTCCCGCGTTCCCGCCAAAACCCTTTTGGTCTGTTTATCTCAAATCTTTCACAGCTGAATTAGAACCTCTTCTTTTTGTGCAGAATCGAAATTTGACACATTGTTTCAGTTTTTTTTTTTCACATTGACGGGCTCCGTACCACAGCTCATTTGATGTTGTGACGGTGTGGTCGAAGACGGTAAACACACATAGCTCTGTTTTTGTCATGACGAAGAGAGTAATAAAGATTTGTCCACCAAATATTGTTGCAATGTGGATGGCCAGCAAATTTGATCAATGAATTTGATTATGTAGGTATAAGCAATGAAGATTTGGGAGATATACCAATTTCAACTATATTTTAGCCCCGTCGTTTATTCTTATTTCAGTCTTACAAAATCTATCTTATTCTCTCCACTTTATAAAAAACTCTACAAATACAAAAATGAAAAAATCTCCTTAGATATTAAAACTGTACCACTAGATGTGGCCGAAACTGTAGTCAGAGTATTCGATTATTTTTTTAATGCCACAGGTGGCAATCGAGCTGACGGGTTGCCTGTTGTTACGCAATCACCGTCGCCTATAGATATCTGCAATACCAGGGGCTCTAAAAATACGTATAATAAATATATAATTAAACGATATATAACTAAAAAAGATAAAACGAAAATCTCTTGAAATTGTTGTACCTATATCTCAATATGAATAAACCTCTTTCTCTTACAGGAAAGGTTGCTACAGATGTGTGGTGATGCATGAGAAACACAAAAACGTGCTGCAATATAAAGAGAGTAAGTCTTCAGCTTCTTTTACTTCTTTCTTTATTTTTAGCATTACTTTATGTGACTTTGACTGTGATTCTAGGTAAAAATACAGTCATGAAATTATACTCAAAGCTGAGACGAGTATCAATCTTCCTTTTTCTGACTAGTATTGAAGTTAATGTTCTTAAAGTTGTTTGTCATGGCACTTAATCGTTGCTACACTTTTATAAATTACCGTGAACATTATTTGAGTGTGAGTTGACAGTAATTCGCAAAGGTAAATATAGAGAGAATCGCACTATATAGTGAACTGATGATAAAATTTTTCATAATTATGACGTTTTGTGTCATTCCTATAACATTGTCAGTCATAAACATCCATAAACTTTTTAAAACTTAAAATGGCAAACAATAAATTGTTTATCAAGCTGTATACGCCTATAACGGGCCCATGTATCGAAACATAACTTTTTGCAATGTGTTTGTAAATTTAGCAATGTGTGCTGTTGGCGTACCTTGATTTAGCGATGATAGCTCAGTGGTTAGCGCGGTAGGTTCGCATGCCGAAGGGCGTGGGTTCAAACCCCAACAATGAGCTTGAGCTGCCGGTGAAGGAAAACATCGTGAGGAAACCATAGCATGGTGGTAGGGTACTTTCTAGTACTCGGCTGGCTAGCTACCACCCTCAAGTTGAAAATCTGCCGCCAAGCATCTAACGGTGTGTTCCGGCAGCCTCACTTGAGAGCCAGTTGCATTCCAGGCTAGGTGTGCTTTACCATCTTCGGCCACACCTTCACTTGACATCAGGTGAGCTGTGGTCAAACACCTAGCCTGTCAACCATTAAAAAAAAAAAAGAAAAAAAAAAGATAAATAAATAAATGAATTTGAGGTTTACCACCATGAGAAAAGTGTAGCAATTTGTGTCTAATACACCACCTATAATCCTCTACTAAGTCCATACTTATACGATGTACCGTAACAACTCCCACATCATATTCCATTATTACATAGGATTTCAACACGCGCTTAGTCCTTCCATTACATAAGCTGTTTATTAATGTCTACTCTAGAAACGCCAAGGTGAAATGGCCCAGTATATTTCTAAGCGCAGAAGCACCGAACCGGTCAAATTAATGGCAGGCTAGGCTTCTCTAAGGCTCCCAAGTGAACCTCTCAGACCGTTAACAGGAGGCCTAATACCTTGAACACGACAAATGAATTACTTGCAATATTTATCACCCTTCTCGAAAAGGTGAGTTTAGTGTATTGGGTTTGCTTCCGAAAATAACTCTTTTTGTTAATGGTGCGGTGCAAACTGGTCTAAGTAAATGCGAGAGTGTGCATGGGATGTATCTACGAGTTTCAAATAACATGTTTCTGATGCTGGAGTACGTGTATTGTATAGAGGCAGTAGGCTTGCTAGCACGTGTATTAGTTACTAGACCTGACAACAATATTGTACAACAAGATTAAATAATAAAAAGTAAGCAAAAACACATATGACCACTTTTTTTTAATGTGTACCTACCCAGTGTCACTCGAGATTATGTAAGGATTCTTACGTTACTCCATGCATTACAATCTGTTCAGACATTTAAAATTTATGGTGGAATAAAGAAACTCACATACATACATACATAAACCCAGAAAACATTACACTCCTTTTTTAGGCAGTCGTGTAAAAACCCCCATTCTCACATACGGATTACAGACCTGGTCTTAGACAAAAGATCAGAAGAGTGCACTCGGTGTTTGCCAGCGATGGAGTGTAATATTGTGGAATACAATTAATAGACCGAATAAGTACAATATTCTAGCTAACGAAGCAGTGCTTTCTGGAGACATGCATCCTTATATGAACTACTGTCATGACTTAGCTAATTTACCCAAACTTTATCTCTTGGACTCTTGGAATAAGGCGTGGGAAAAATCTTCTTCCTTCAAAGGAAAATATTACTTTTCATTGGAATCCAAAATAAAACTAAAGCCATGGTTTTCCAAAACCAAACTTGACAAGATGGCGACGTCAACCCTTATAAGGTTACGTTTGGGTCATGTGTGTAGCCCTGCTCATCTTGCCAGGTTTCACATTGTTGAGAGTCCTGCTTGTGAATGTGGTTATGCTTTTGCTGACGTCAATCATATTTTACTAAATTGTCCATTGTATGATTATTCCTCTTTTTACGAAACACTTAAGTCTTTAGACACTCCTTTTCCTATTAATATTTATTTTCTTCTTGCCTCTGAGAGGCAAGCAATATTTAAAACTTTATCCGACTTGTTAGTTTTGAATTGTATAAAATTGTAACATAAAGTATAGAATACTGTACATAATTATATTTTGTGATATTATTATATCTACTTGTATATTTTTAGTAATTAACATTTCTTTTCGTACCTACTTGTAAACTTATCTGATCCGATTTTAATCCTTTTATGTTGTTGTTTGTTTCGTTTTATGTTATAATATTTAGTATTGTTTCCCCGTTTTTTGTTAGTTAAAAACATCAAAACTTGAGAATTGGCACAATGCACGAATGTGCCATAGCCGAAGAAAAAAAAAAAAGTACAATATTACGCTCCAAAACCAAAAACAATGACGTCAGACACAAAGAAAACAGTTGAAATGAGACTGGGCCGTAGGACTCCTAGGTAGGACATCACAGATTTGTCCCCAACAATTGACATCAAAGTCGACCTAGATGAAAATGGTGCAACGATCGAAATTGTTACAATGAGCATGGGATCATCCAAGAAAACCGGGCAACCTGGAAGGAGGAATATGAGGACTTTGCCCTTCAGTGGAACATTTGAGGCTGAATATAACATTAATCATTAACCGATCGATGCGAAAGTGACTGAGGGACGAATCAACCACATTTGCGTGTATTTTTCTACGGCGTCCTATGTTTTTTAAACTGATTTTCTTGATAATTTCGTGGTTAAATCTTGAAAATACAGTTTTAATTTCGAGCATAAGCATTATAATACATCAAAATCACAACTCGGAGTTATTATTCGGAGGATTAATATCCTGAACACATGAAAAAGATATGCCTCAACAGTCTGAACATGCCTTTATTACCGACCGTGTAGAAACACCATTAGTCAGAATCGTGCCTCATTTCGACATGGTAACATAGAATAGATACCTCAGAATTTTGTACAGTAAATAAGCAGACGCGGCCAAATCTGTAACTAAGCATTATTTGTTTAGCAAATTCAATAATTTTCTATAGCCGTGGTAATCTTCGCGTCGGCAGACTTTGCGGAAGGCTGTGAGAAAATGTACATCATGGAACGGGCGTTGATCTTTGACATTTTGCTTGAAAAATACTAAGAAATATAGATACTTAATTCGATTCTGGTATTGATTTTCTGAAGGATGACTGGAAGATTTAGTTTAGAATTTCAGGAAGCTTCTATCTTAGTGAATTCATGTACTTAACGTACGGAAGAAGCGTGCGGAGATACGTAACGTTTTCTATACATATTCTAATTGCACCTGCTATGAGTGATATTTTTTTTAGGTTTTCAAAGAAATCAAGAAATCCAAGAAGATAAGTTAATTTGTTCAAACTTACCCCAAGTTAGCAAGAATGGTCTAATTACTTCTCAGGAGCAGACGGATGAATTAGATCCTCTATTGGGCTAAAAATGTTAAACATTGCTAGGTTTGATATGGTAAACCAGTCAAAAAACAATAAATATCGTAGGACTATACACACAGCGCCATCTGGCCCCAAACTAAGCAGAGCTTGTGTGATGGAACTCAGATAACTGGTAAAATACATAAATACTATCTTTTTTTTGTAAATACATACTTATAATACATACAGAACACCCAGACACAGAACAAACATTTCTTTATTCACAAAATGTTTGCCCTGAGTGGGAATCGAACCCACTCAATAACAATTTTGCTAGTAGATGCAATCATACCATAACAACATTGATTTCATCACCCAGCTTAAGCTGAAACCTTCCTTGATTCCAGCATTCTGCCACCGACGAGACGCGCTGCCGCACCTGTGTTCTCTCATCACGGGAGACGCTCTTCTGTACTCTATGTTCAGAGAAAACGCAGATCCAGTCGACTGCCCGCTCAAAGGACCTTTCTCCTTCACTTATAACCGGTACGTTGTTAAGATTTAGCTTGGGTTTCCTTTAAAGCTGATCAGCCGCCGTACTCAGAGCGTCTTATTGCGGTTCCCGCATGGCGCTCACAAAAAAGCTACGCGACCGCATATTGTTTATTCTATCACCACTTGTTATCAAAATGTTTACAAAATACCCGCTGTACTAAGTTACTCGACTAACACCTGAACAGTAGGGGCAAAATGTAAACCAGCTTAATTCTTCCATCATAAAGCTTATTTTGTCCTTTTGACAATAAATAATACAAATTATATTTATATTATTTTTAAGACATAATATCTATATGTATTTCTTCGTTGTCAATTATTAGTTTTGTAGCGATGATAGCTCAGTGGTTAGCGCGGTAGGTTCGCATGCCGAAGGGCGTGGGTTCAAACCCCAACAATGAGCTTAAGCTGCCGGTGAAGGAAAACATCGTGAGGAAGCCATAGCATGGTGGTAGGGTACTTTCTAGTACTCGGCTGGCTAGCTACCACCCTCAAGTTGAAAATCTCCCGCCAAGCATCTAACGGTGTGTTCCGGCAGCCTCACTTGAGAGCCAGTTCCATTCCAGGCTAGGTGTGCTTTACCATCTTCGACCACACCTTCACTTAACATCAGGTGAGCTGTGGTCAAACAACTAGCCTGTCAACCATAAAAAAAAAAAAAAAAATGTATTCTTATTCATATATCGTATACCCACGCAAAACGGTTCACAGTCGCGTAGCTTTCTGTGAGCACCTAACGGGATTCGCAATAAGGACCTCAGAGTACAGATATAGACAATACAGGCTGATCGTTGCCGGTGATAGATCACCCATGAATTAGTGTTCTCGAAAAAATCTAACTGGAAAGCATAAATTCTATCAATCTTAAATTATAGCAATCCTGTATAAAGGATAAAAATAGTTAACTATAAACAACTAGTGATGTAACATTTAAGAACTTAATGCTGCAATCCAAAATTTTTGAGTGGCACTACACTGTTACGTTGGAATTGATGTAGGTACTGCGGCGTTTGGAATTGCTCGCAGATAGGTAATTTTTGTGTAGTACTAGTCGTTTGGGGTGGGTATTATTGAGACACAATATTCCGGTGTACGTATATATTGTTTATGTATTGTTTATCATTACACCGCCGCACATTTATCGCTCAGGGTGGTAGTGGTACCACGACACTTTGGCCTTACGACGTCCTCTTGGCGTTTCCGTCGGAGTCGGCGCGTTCCGTGACAGGTACGAAGACGGACGCAGGCTGGCGTGACGGTCGACCACTTCGCTCGCTCGTTGAGCAGCGATCGTAGCGTAGGGTAGATGTGACGGAAGTGAAGCAGAAGAAGAACAAGGGGGAGGAGGAGAATCCTGAGGAACGAGAACAATTGTCAGGCTCTCAACAGTACACCACGCACTGCAGTACGCATCGTCCATGCAGGGCTGTGCGAGGCAAGAGTCCATCGGCCGGCATCGTGATACCGTCTATAATATTAAGTAGCCTGCAGTCAGCTGTTAACGCAGACTAGCTAATTTAGCGAAGAATTGAGAAGCTATGAACATAAAATAATTATGGAAACTTACCCTAGAGGGATCCTTAAATTCTTATCACTGATAAATAAAATTGATAATTATTGCTTGAGGAAGCGACTACCCGCTTTCGAGTTTTAATGTTGAATGACCGCCGTCGACGTCAGGAATGCGCTCGAGAACATAGCACGGACTGGCGTTCCGCGGGACCGGCTGTTATTCACTTAGGTTCAGTATCATATTATTTATTTGTTTAGTCATTTATTTATATTTTATATTTGACTGCGCTATCGCAACGTCACAGTACCTAAGTAAAGATAAATTACATATTAACTTTGTAAATAGAACTCAATTGCAAATCCTAAGAACAAGCCCTACTTAGAATTCAATCAAAACTCAATTACGTCTCGTATTAGTCTCCTTTTACTTAAATTTAGTACGCCCGACTGAACTCTTATAATGGACGCATAAGAAAACCATTATAAAATCAATGAGGACTGGCTCTTTAATCATCCAAACCAGACATGTTAATTTTCTCAATAAAACTCCAACGTGCAATATTTGTAGTCGAAAATGATAATGCACACCTAGCCTGGAATGGAACTAGCTCTCAAGTGAGGTTACCGGAACACACCGTTAGATGCTTGGCAGCAGATTTTCAACTTGAGGGTACTAGCCAGCCGAGTACTAGAAAGACCCTACCACCATGTTTTCCTTCACCGGTAGCTCAAGCTCATTGTTGGATATTGAATCCACGCCATTCAGTGTGTCAAAACCAACCGCGCTAACCATTGAGCTATCATCGCAACAAACCTTGTACAACTTGCAATTGCAATTTGCATTCCCTTTAAAAAACTGAGAGATATTTAGAAAAAGATCATTCTGATCATTTCTCCACGTCGACCATGCCAGCACTGACAGAAATAATCTGATTGCCTGATAATTTCACTGATCATTCTTTTTATCCAACGTATCTCCAAGTGTCCGAAATCAATTCCGTTCCAGGATCATTAATTAAGATTCAGTCGTCAACGTTAATCAATGATTCGTTTAAACGCGAGTCCATCTGGCTGCATCGACGCGTGTCAGATATCTTAATTAGTCTGGAACAGCTGTCGCTTGCAGTCCACTCACCTTGTAGAGCTTTGAGCTGTATTTTATTAGCATGCTGATTGTGTTACGAAGGCGTTTGTATCGCTAGACAAAGAATGATTTGTAAAAGTCGTACTGTCTTTAAATGTCCATTTTGACAATGTTATATAACTGGGTGGCGTGGTTGAGGGCTAGCTGGTGCCGGAGAACAGGGCCCTCAAGCTCAAGCAGCCCTCGGACCCTGATCACCAAACTAGCCGAACTTGCTATAAAGTACAGCTACTAAAACAGCTAGGTACTAGAAGAGTTTAACTGATCGATTCAATCGATTCGATTGACATAAGTAGTTAAGATATATTTTAATCTTAACGACGTGTCTAAGGGCCAAAAAAAAGCTAGATTTAGATCCGTGAAATTGAATGAGTGACGATATATTTACAGGGTTGAAGCATTGAGTACAATTAGTTCCTAAAATAGGTACCTTTCGTTTGTAAATCAATATCTATCAATAGAATATGTGCCGTGGAAATCTGAGAAATCTATTTTAGAAAAATATTAATGAGCTAGGATTTTTTCAAGTACGAAAGTTTTTTTTGTATGGTTGATAAATTAGGTGTTTGACCACAGCTCACTTGATGTTAAGTCACGCTGTGGTCGAAGATAGTAAGCGCACCTTTCCTTGAATTGAACTGATGTACGTCCACCCACAAGGTGGACAGACGACCTAATAAAGACCGCAGGAACGCGCTGGATGCGAGCTGCTTCCAACCAGTCTTTGTGGAAGTCAATGGGGGAGGCCTATGTTCAGCAGTGGACGTCCTACGGCTGAAATGATGATGATGATGACGTTATAATTATGTTTAAATTTAAAACAAGACATATCAAATAAACTATTAAAAGTAGCATAACCACAACACTTTATTTAATAGTTGTTGTGTTTTTTTTTAAATAACGGATGAGTTTTTAATCAATTAATTATTTTCCAACAAATCACAAAGTCGACGCGTAACTGCCATATTTTTGCTCTAAATTTGGTAATCAACGGACGTAGCAAAATACACTTACGTTAGCTACTGGGAGCGAATACATCAACGAATATCTCTTTTTGGGTTTTCTCTAACATCTGATAGAAGAAAAATTCTTCCGTTTCGACACTTATTAGTGACTTAAGAATTGGGTACAGAGAGAAAGTAACAAAACAACAATAGTTTCATTTATCATGAAACTTGTGCTACTTACCTAGATTAATGTAAAGTATATCTTTTAAAATAATGTTCCATAATAGGTATCACATCTATGCCAAATTTCAAGTGAATGCGTCTTATAGTTAGTTTGTTTATAATCTTACAAGAACCTAAAATTTTTCCGAGATAAAAAGTTACATGTTAATCCAGGTAATAAACTACATGTATGCCAAATTTCATCCAAATCCATTCAGCCGTGTTTGTGTGATTGAGTAACAAACATTTATGCACTTTTACATTTATAATATTATTGTAAAATAATAATCAATGATCGATCCGCTCTGGTGTCACTTTATAATATTTAGTGATAACTAATTTGATGCAGTTATTCTTGTATATTTCAGAGGTCATGGCGAATGCAAGAATCCTCCGTCTTCAATAGAGAGTTGCACGGAAGACTCAAGGCTACTCCTTAATTACCAGGCCTGTCCAGATGTTCCTGCTTCTGAAAGCACAGGCAAGGCATAATGACATTTATGTACGATATATTTGGTATATTAAACTTGGTGATAGAATTCCAGGTTATGTGTTTGACCACAGCTCAAAATATTAAGTGACAGTGTAGTCAAAGATGGTAGGCACACTTAGTCTGGAATGGAACTGGGTCTCAGGTGAGGCTACTGGAACACACCGTTAGATGCTTGGCGACAGATTTTCAACTTCAGGGTGGTAGCTAGCCAGCCGAGAACTAGAAAGTACCAAGCTATGGTTTCCTCACACTTTTTCCTTCGCCGGCAACTCAAGCTCATTGTTGGGGTTTGGACCCACGCCCTTCGGCATGCGAACCGACCGCGCTAACCACAGAGATATGATCGCTACAAATGTATGGTATCGTTAGAATCTCTACATTATCCCGAGAGACACCAGTAATATTTTTGGAAAAAAATCAATATGGCGGCAGTATGGTTCTACATTAAAATAGAAATGGAAAATTTTTTTTAGTTCGTTTTTTGGATTGTTTTTGCTCCTCTCGTTAACTTACCACCAAACTTTACTAAACTTCACTATCTATGTGCATTCTACAGTCTACATTATTCTCTGACTAAGTTATAATTTCATTAGGTACTTTTACCTAGTAATACAATTAAGTATTTAAACGTACCCTCGTTTATTATCTTGCTTTGCAATCGTCACGCACAGTTGACAGAGAACATGACTCAACGTATGACTCAAGCTGGCGAGACTGAATAATCATCGTCAGCTGTGACTTGACATGACCAAACTGAACGAGTATGTACCTAACAAGGAAAAAGGAACAACTTTAGTCTACTGCTTTAGCTTTTGTAGGCTATTAGTGCAGGCCTGTCCAGACAACGGCCCGCGGGCCGCATGTTACAATCAGAAAATAGTTTTGGACATCAATAGTTTGTATAATAAAGTTCTTTGTCAACACATATGATCAATATTTGTGCCCATACTGGACAGCGACAATTGATATCGATATGATTGTTACAAATAAATTAACGCAGAACTTTTTTTTTTAGGACATTACACACAGCGCCATCTGACCCCAAACTATGCAAAGCTTGTGTGATGGAAGTCAGATAACTGATAGAATACTTAAATGCTTTTTTTAATACATACCTACTTATAATACATACAGTACAGGACACCCAGACACAGAAAAACATTTGTTTATACCACAAACTGTTTGTCCTGGGTGGGAATCGTACCCACGCCCTTCGGTTCTGGAAGCAAACAACCAATGAACCAACAGGGCTGTCAAAACTAATAAACGTATAAAGAAAAAAAGATTACCCTGCATTTTTTTTACTTGAAAACTGATTTTTTTTTTCTGCGGCTTTCCAGCTTTTGTAGTAAATTTAATTATGCCGCGAAGGTATGTAGTTTGAACAGCCCTGGTTTAGTGTAAGTATAGTTACGAATACAGTGCATGCATTAGCTATTTTCACAAGCTTGGACATAAAAGAATGTGTGACACAGTATAGTCTGAAAATCAGTGTCACTTCACTACATATTATACAACAAAGTCGTCCGCCGCGTCTGTTTTTTTATCTGTCTGTTCTTGATAAACTTAAAAACTATTTATTACCACCATATTATGGTTTCCTTACGATGTTCACCGGCAGCTCAAGCTCATTGGAGTTTGAAACTACGACCTTCGACTTGTGAACCGACATCGATAAACACTGAGCAATCATCGCAACAAAATCGTTCATAGTTGCGGGGGACGTATGGGGAGTAGGCGGGTCAGCGACAAGCGCACAAGCACTGTTGAGGCCGTGGAAAAGTACGCCGTCCGCCCGCAGCCTCGACACAAAGCGCCGAATTTAAACGCTCCCAGGGTTTTCTGGATATGCCGTCATTAGGACAGAGAGTATATACACGTAAGCACCCTGCACGCCCCAGGGCGAAACGATAAAAATGCAGGATAACCTGGATGTCGATTATTCTGGTTCTTTTTCGTTAAGTCTATTACCGTCTATTACAATTTTGGCTGACCAACAATCCGTACTCATGTTTTGTATTGATATCAGCCTGCTTTTATTTCCAGTTGAGGAGCTGGAGTGTCTGGCTACCTGGAAAGAGGGCAGCCTGCGGTTCCTCGTGGGTAAGCTGCACCACAACCACGCGACCAGCAACGAAGATCGGTACCGGTGTTTCGTCTACGAGAAGACAAATGGTATTGGTAAGACTTTTACACTACTCGTTTGACTAATATGACTAACAGCGGTGGTTTCATCCGCTCATCCACTGGATTTTACTTTATACCACAAAATCATCACAAATCATTCTTTGGATGTAGACTTGTAGAAGTTCTCATCACTGTCGTGAATGAAACGACTGTTAACAGGCTAGTCTGGTGAAATGAGGCAATCGATGTGTTTTTGTCATCACTTTTTCTGACGTTATAGGTACATAATGTGGAAGTTTGAAATTAATAAATATTATAATACATATCCTAAATTACTATGTAAATTAAAATAGTTGTCAAATAGTTTTCGTTTCTTGAAATTATGAAATGGAATATGGCCAAATTATTTTCAACCCGTAATCTTGACATCAAAATAATTATAGGAAAGGCGTAATTTTATAGATGCTTACTTTGATGCAGATACATTTATGGCTTATATCAATTTATAGATGTAGTGTGATTTTTTATTTAATTTCGTTCCAGCATCGGGCACGAGTATAAAGGAAGGGCCCGCTGCGACGGCCGGCGTGGAGTACCGGGTGGCGCAGTCCGGGGACGCCACCTGTAACGGACTCTTCAGCGCTACTGAGGGCTCCAGGACTATGGCTTTGAAACGAGGTGAGACTATAGAACTTCTTAGATGACATTATAATATTACAATAATCGTGGTCACAAGTTCTCTGGAGAATGCGATCCTAGGCAAAAAAGGAGATATTGTGATCGTACACCGTTATAAAACGTTAGGTGTATATTTATCGATGCTTCCGGAAAAAAGGTCGTAAAGGCAAAAATTAAAAGAAAATGGAACCCAAAAAAAAATTGGCTCTTATCTTTTAATTCTGGACTTACGAAATAATTGATATAACTTGCATTTATAGCCAATCGTTTTTAATTACGTAGCGATACGCCTAGCATATTAAAGAGGTACAATAAAATTAGAATTTACGTTTTTTTTTATTTTAAAAAATGGTTTAGAATATAAATAAAAGTAAAATGGTAGTAAAAAGCTTATTTTTTATTTATCGCCAAAAGTGACTTGCAACCTTCCTCGAAGTATCGATATGCTTTTGCTTCTTACCAAATGCAGTTGTCACATCACTCTCTTGTGATACGGTTTTATCTAATTGCGCTAGCATTATAAAGAGGAAAGTTTTGTATTTTTGCATGTTTGTAACGAATAAACTCAAAAAGAGACAGAAAGAGCTAACAGACAGTCTTAACTTTATATTATTACTTTGTGTAATAATTTCCAGTGTCAGTCCGCTTCAACTGCCAGTTCCCCTCGTGGATGACATTCTCCCACACGTGGCATACCCTGGATTTCAACAGCAACTATACTTTCTACCAGAGGAACGCGACTCTGCGCATCGCGAACAATACTGGGGCCGATATTAAGGTCTACTGTGTTAATGTGAAGGCTAGCTCGCCCAGTGGAAATTCAGTAGCGTTGGTAGCGCATTGGCAACATCATTGGTAAGTGTTTTTATAGAATATACGTACGTATCTTAGGTACGTTTAGTAATTATATGCATCTTCTTTGTTTTTGGCATCGCACTTTCTTCATGACTCCATGACCAACTAAACGCACTGCTCCAATGAATGAACCGAGAGATTCGGAGTAAACGAAAAAATCATCGACGTATACTTGTTTTATTTTTAAAACGAACGCGTCGCTATGTTTTGGCGCCAATTTAAAAACAAAGTAAAATTTCGTAACTGTTTTTGTGTATAAATTCTAAAACTTGTATTTTCTCCTGTGTATTTGTCTTGAAATATTGCAATTCTTCTTCTTCCAGTGCGTCTCGCTACGTGTGCGTGGTGCTGTACCGACGTGACGCCTTCATCGCGGAGTTACAGCGCGGTTCCCCCACACTGCGACCAGACGAGGCATGCTCGCCGAGACATTTCAACGCAGTCACTGCGCCTTATGTTACTTTAGTTGGTGTGTAGAACGTAATTTTTATATCTTTTCAGTTTTAAAGCTCTGAGGTTTTTCACTAGTATCTAGATTCTTCTACACATAATACTAAACACGCTCATGGCGAAGTGATTTTATTTAATTTGCCGTGTCAAAAAAACATAAGTTACTAGTGTTGAGATAACTGCTGTTGCTATATTGCTACTCTGCTAATTTTTCACATAATGATATGCTAAATATTTAGCATACATGTGCAAAAAGTATTTAATGTAATTAAATAGAATTTGTTAATCAAACAGATATTTCAATTCCAACTTTTCTGTCTACGAATATATTTTATTTTTATTTTCAGCGAGTAATCCAGAATCGAAAGAATGTCCATACTCTGGAAAATATTCAATTGAGAAAAATCAACACAGCAGAAGTGTCAGATCAGTTGAATTAGCTCAAATCAACTACAGAGCAAAACGAGAAAAAGAAACTAGTGACCGTAATCGCAGAGTAAATAATACTAGATTGTTTAATTATAACGTAAGAAACATGTCTGATGCTCCAATGCTTCGAAGTAAAAGATTGACAGATGAAAGTGAAGTAACTTGCGTGGTGAACAACTATAATAGACTGGAAGTCGGGTGTAATTCAGCGAAAAACATGGAATTCTATTCTACATGTGATAATAAAGAATATGTCACAGGTAAGCTCTCAAACAAATGCTTTAGTTAATTTTCTTAAAAGTGTTACGTTGATTATATGTAAATGTATTAAGTGCAACTTGACGTAGGTACATTGCGCTGTTCTTTATTATACTGACTATTTAAAATTTTCCAGATTAAAACTAAATTCAAACTTACAAAGTTATCTGTGAAAGAATGGTATAAATGATATTGTAAGATTAAAGACTTCAGAGTAGACAGATAAATAATTTTTAAAATGGCATCATATACGTTTTGATATTCCGGATATGTATTTTCTTCCTATCTGTATGCTTCACAATGCTGTTCGTTTTTAACCCAGCTGCCCAGATTACAAACATATCTTTGTTTGATTTTAATAATATTTATTTTTAACCCTAGCTTACACATGTCACGGTGGGTGGTACGAAAATGGTGTGTCGTTTGTTGTCACAACTCCAGTGACACGTGACAGCACAGCAGCGAAACGATACTGCTTTATGTCACGGGAAGCACGCGGTGGAACGCTTGCCGTTACGCGCTCAGCGAGCAACTGCGAGCGATCAAGCCTCGAGCCTGAACTTGTTTTTGATGCCGTTGCCACTGGTATGTGTTTTATGATAATAGTGCTTCACTAACCTAATTTCAAAGTAAACTAAAATTTACACTGTAGTGTAAGCTTTCAAAGTAAAATAAATTATAAAGACTATAATGCCAGTTTCTGAAAGTAGAAAGTAGTTCAAACAGATCAGATAGTATTTATTGCATTGTCTGACTCATTTCTTATTTGTATGCTTAAAATTTTCAGGTGAATGTCAAGATCATACCAACAACCAGCCTATGCAGCGGATACAATGGCACATTGTTGTCTGTATCTTAATCGTGATTCACTACATCATACCAAGATGACTTAAGCTCTAACATGAGTCGTTTATAATCCCACACCTTGTATAGCTATAACTAAGAAAGCTTAGAAACAAAATAGAGAAAACTTAGTTTGTAAGGCACTTTATAATCGTGCTTTATTTTTGTAATAACACAGTTACATTGTACTGTATTTTGTTGACTAAGATTATTATGTTATTTTGTGAAAAAATTAAATAGATATTGAAATTGCAAAAACAAATATCATAGATAGACTAAATCGCCTAAACCATTGCGAATCATACTTACTAAGTAAAGCTTCACTTTCATGTTAATCAGATATCTCTTCACAATTTTCGAGATCATTTTTACCCTTTAGAATAATGAATAAAATTACTAAAGCTAAGTAACAAGACTACCAAATCATTAAATTATATTAGATCTTCATCAATGATGTAATAGTGTAATCATCTACTACATAAACGCTCGATAAGCTAATTGACGATTTAAATCATCAGATATTTTTCCGCTGATAAGACTTTTCTAAGTGAAAGAAAGTGTTATAAGACAAATTAACATATTGCGTGTTTATGCATAGTAGGACTAGAATAAAATTTACCTAACTTATCTATATGCACAAACTCGTTACATCGAAACATATTCATGCCTTAAAATCATCTATGTACATTCTGTTATAAGCCAAAGTGGCTGTATTATTAAGTATACTTCGACGTTAACTATTTATTATACTTACGTAGAATTTTGAATTCAGTCGTCAAGAGATTCAAAGTCAGTGAACGTAGATAAAAACATTAGGCATTACTAGGGATAGAGAATATCCAATGTTAAGTGAAAATTACCACATAAGAACTTTGGAGTTGCAAAAAGAGCAGCAGCGTGGAGAAATATCAGAAACGACCAACTTATTGTCAAAATAAACACTTGAATAATAGACTTCATTAGCTCAACCATCGAGATACTTAAGTTAGTGTTTTAGACTCCGAGGTACTATCTATAGATCATACAGTTGCCGATTTTATTCTTTGAATCATTTGCTTACCAACCCATTGAAGAAGTTGCTACAATATTTTATTTGCGTTCACTGACTAGCTAATATATGCTGTTCTAAATCCTTAATATTTTGTTTCATGACTTTATGGACAATTCTATTTTGGAGGATATAATCTCTAATGTAGTTTGTATGGTGTACGTAAAGTTATTATTTACTCGTATCCTCTTATTCACCAAAGTGGATAAAAGTGAAATACTATAAATGTCTGCTACGATCAAATTTGTCTCTCGATATTTGTGCACAAGAGGATACTGGCATCATAAATCTTAAGTATCGTTCTAGCTCATTGGTATATGTATCTAGTTCAATCAGGTTGGTAGATTTATTGAGAATGGTTGTGAATCAATGTTTCTTGTTGCGGCAGTGTTTTATACGTAGAAAAGATTCGTATAATATCTTTTAGGAAAGACTTGTGCATTTCTATATTTTGTAAAATATGTCGCATTGTCCTAATATTAATCTTAGGAGAAATCAAATCATGTAAGCCTTTTTAAGTAATTTTGTTTTTTTATTCTCTAGTCTTAATTTGGGTCTTTGTAAGTGTCAGTATCATATGTCTGTTTTAACACTCTGTGTTATTCTGAGGATAAATGAAGTGCTTCACTTATGGTACTAATGCAATCACATTGATTTCAAATCTCTTCCCATAAGTCATTCTTCATTTGTTGCTTTTTCTAAAACTACTATTCCGATTTAAATGGAACTTGGTATGCAGTAATTATTACTTCAACAATGCAAGCCCAGTGTCATTTAAATTAGACTAGTAGTTCTTGTTCTAAAATTTTTTGTTTATGTAAAGTTTAAAAACGGCAAGTGTTCTGAAGTCTTTTTTTATCTATAACTTAATGTTAAAATCACACTCGTGAATGATAACTGCACAATAAGTATTTAAAATTAAACTGAGATGTTTAACAACATCTTTCGCATCAGTAGATAATGATTTGTGATTTACAAAATAACACTTAGGTAAAAAATAGGTAAGATTTATAGACTGCACTTAAGTATATAGATATTTATTAAACTTTAACTTACTTTGAACTGTTAATTAAAACTCGCGCAAATATATCATAGGAAAGAATCAATTAAATTATTTTAAACATGCTTGAAATGTACAAAATTAATGACTAACGAGTTATTTTGTAGTTAGTATAATTTAAGCGTAATTTAGTTAGAAATCTAGTTTAATTTTGTTTATTATTGCTCATTTTAACTAAATCAACTTTTAATGCTATTATTATATCTTCTTTTTTTTTTGTTTGTTGTTTGTTTCCTATTTGTATTAATTGTGATCTGTGTTTTTGGTGTATAATAAAGTTATATTCTATTCTATTCTATTCTATTCTAATCACGCGTTGTTTTTTGTATATTTTTGGTTGATTAATTTTGACAAAGTCTCTTTGAAACTAATTTTAACTTTCAAAGCTCCAATTTTCTAAAAAAAATTATTTTATGTTAGGAAATAGAATTTAATATCATAATATGTCCTGACATACGGCTATCGTGTTATCCCGTCGAAGTGAAAAATACTCAACAATTAAATTACCTAACACTAAAATTCTTCTACACAAAGAGCAGAATCTAAAACGCATAGCTATGCCACTGCTACAATTTGCCTCTATAGATACAACAGGCAGGAAAGAAGTTCGGTTGGTTGGATTTGTACTTTTATTAAACAATGTAAAATTGAACAATATAAATAAGTTCACTGAACTTTGAACTTTACACATGTTTTACGTGAACTTCCGTGAACTATTCAGTTCAAACTATGTTCAGTGAAAAGTTAAAATATTATTTTATAAATTCCGTAAATATTTTACTATGAAAACTGATATGATTTTGTCACATTTTTGTTTTACTTAGGATTACTCGCGTTTAATTTTATGGGTAAGTCCGGCTATAGTTTCCACTAGGCTTTGTCTCCGGTGAAGACGGATGTGGCAGAAACTATAATCGGAGTTTCCGATAACATTATACGTGAGTAATCCCGCATCAGTAAAACAAAAGTGTGACTTAAATAAATCTTAGACATAATATAACAAGATATTTTGAGTGCGAAAACTGTAGCAGGTAATTTGCAACCGTTATTCTTTTAATTTATGCATGGCTGGAATATTAATACATTCTTAGGCAAATTGAAATCTACTAATTAAATGAATAAAAATAGAAAATCGCTGTGAAAATCCAAGCTCTGAACATGGGCACGACGAACTTGCGCAAACATGTTTCTTAATTTGAAATAAATAAGCACAATGCTTATTAATTATGTAAGTACATAAACACTGAAAATTGGAGCTGATAATAACTATCGTAACTCTATCGCACCATTTAATGGTCGCTTTGTAATAATAATAATATAAAATTAACGGTTATTTTATATAATGTAACGTATCTATGTATTTTGTTAAGGTATTTTATGAGAAAGCAATGTTTTCTCCGATCAAGCAATACTATCATTAAGCATGACTAGATAAGAGCGACTTTAAATAAGTAAAAGAACGAATACTCATTTTGAGATCAATGTATAATTTTAAATAGGATAAGTTTTATGTATAAGATCGCAACAGCAATAATTATATTTGTATTTATAGCTATTGAGCGTTAAATTTTTAATAGTTCGTAGTCAGTTGTGAATATTATAACGGAGCTAGATTGTTGTTTTGATAACAGAGATTATTTTGTCAATGTCATATGGAAGCGAACTCGAACAAAATGAGCGTCAAATTTACCTATCTACTTGTTAGTACTTTTAACCCTTGTTTTGTTTGAGGTTATCATCGTTAAGTTTCCAACGTGTGATATAGATACATTGATACTAGTTAATTTAAGTACATAGTCGTCAGCATGAAATAAAATAAACTGCGAAATTCCTATGTTTTTTTTTCTTGTCTCATATTACCTACATTTAAACTAAGATATTTCATTCAGCTAAAATTTATTAATTAGTTTATAATTCATAGAATGTAGATGGCATGTTTCCACAGAGAAAATAATAAAATATTGAGAACTAATGCGCGTGTATACCACAAAAAGCTAAATAGAAAGTCTTTTTTTACTGTGCAACATTGTTTTACACTAAATTCAGCTAAAAAAATTAACCAACAAAATCAATTTAAGCGCAAACACTGCAATAGTAACAAACCAGTAATGGACAGAAAAATCCAGAACTAGTCTATATTGATAGTTAGACTATTCTTGTATCCCTTTGTTTCTTTTTTTGCACATAAACAGACAGTACCTTTTTCAGATTATTACTTAGTATGAGTGTAGGCGTTTCCTAGTGTATTTTATGACGCTTACTACAAAATTGATTGATGTGCATCGTGAATTAACGTTGTGCTGTATAATGTCACATTTAACTTTTAAAGACCTGCCTAGGGTTCTCGCATTAATATAATTACTATAGTAAACCGTTCAGAGACGTTGCCACTCCGAGCCTCACGCGGCCGTGTTCCCGCGCGTTTCCTCGAGTAGGCACGTACAACCCTCTCGCTCGCATCTACGCGTGTTCCACGCTCGGTCCCTTTCTACTGACGCCGCCCGCCAAACGGTCGTGCGACATCTACCGCGCGAAGCCAGTCGTCTCCTACTCTATTCCCGATCGACACGGTTGTACGCGCGCGCTTTACCTAACCTACGAACTTTCCATTTTCACTATTTTGTATGTCTGGTGGACAATAAACTGTTCCCTGTGACTTTCTCGTGTTTTACTCATATGAGGGCACATTCCCCCCCTCATATTTATCAAAAATATGGTTAGAATAAATAAGTAACAGTAGTTATTATAATACTTTTGCACGGTACAAATAAACCAATAAAAACCAAATTAGTAGTGATAATAGCTCAGTGGTTAGCGCAGTCAGTTCACACGTCAAAGGGCGCAGGTTCAAATCCCAACGATGAGATTGAGCTATTGGCCGGTGAAGGAAAACATCGTAAGTAAAACCACAGCATGGTGGTAGGGTACTTCTTGAGAGTTAGTTTCATTTCAAGCTAGGTGTGTTTACTATGTTTGACCTCACCGTCACTTAACATCAGGAGATCTGTGGTAAAACACTAATCTTGTTAACCATAAAGAAAATTTTAACTGCTTTACAGCTTAGTTGGTAGTAACTTTGCTTCGTAAGTGTTATGATATGGGTATAATTTCCATCCACGGCAATTTCATACTACATTCACACATTCGTGTGAT
The DNA here is from genome assembly GCA_905404145.2 of Biston betularia. Taxonomy (NCBI): domain Eukaryota; kingdom Metazoa; phylum Arthropoda; class Insecta; order Lepidoptera; family Geometridae; genus Biston; species Biston betularia. The sequence goes on from FR989868.1 coordinate 2,214,875, forward strand.
GAATATAGATAGATATTAATGTACTAGGTGTTCTTTATTTACTATAAGTATGTATTTTGAAGAAACAAAGTATATAATTATTATATCAGTTATCTGACTTCAATATTACAATCTATGCTTAGTTTGGGGCCAAATGGCGCTGTGTGTAATGCCCTACGATATTTATTTATTATTAAATATTATTTACTACGTATGTACCTAGAAAAATGATGCGAATATTTTATTACATACTACTACTAATTTTAGATGCTCGCCCTATTGCCACGTTAAATGAAAATACTTTATTAAAAGCGTTATCACATTAGCAATCACGTACTGTAACTCTAATAGAGCACAACATTTAGTAGCGTCCTTACCCGCTAAAAAAACACAAGAATAGCTTAAAATTAAATAATTAAAAGCTATTTATAACTGCTATTAATAGCATGAATAAATAATCATGAACGCATCTAAAACTTCCATTACCAACATAACCCCACCCACTTTTAGCAGCGCTGCCAACATTGTCAATCCTAATGTCATGTGTTGGTGTTGCTTGGCTTGCTTGCTTTGCTTTCCGCTTTCTTTACTTTGCTTGAACGCGCGTCCTCAGTCAATCGGGTTGTTTATCAAAAAAAAACAATAGCCGCTTAGGTTTATCATAAATCGTAACAAACTGGTTTTAGTGTTCGTGAATTCATTCGAACCTGATCAAGCATCTTTATCACGGAATGATAATGTGAAAGTGACAGTCCCAGTGGTTCAGGTTCCAAGTTTTTCTGTGAAATAAAATGATTTTATCGTATATTTACGTTAACTCTGAGACTTGGAGATGGTGATGGGACTCACGAGACGTGTGTCGAGCGTAGTGGAGGACACTTGATGTGAAAGATGTTCGAAGCGGGATAGCAGAACAGATTACAGTTCAGTTAGAATGCAAGACGAATGTTCCGCTGGTTGTAGGTACGAGCGGCGGAGGCCTAGTAAAGTTTTGAAGATAGCAGAGAGTTTTACTAACTTGGACGAGTCTGCGAAGGGTAGGTTTGTGCGGGGGCCTCACTCGAAAGTGGGACGCAGGTTTCGGGATGGCGAGCGGACTAAACGCGTGTGTTGTGATGATGAATGTGACCGGGAGTCAGGAGTCAGTGAGGATTGTGAGCGGCTGGGAGACCGGCGGGTAACGGGCTCCTCGTGCACGGCGCTTCGGACCGCCGTCGCCGCGCTGTACCCCTTCGATGACTTCGTGCTGGAAAAAATCGGCGCTGGATTCTTCTCGGAAGTTTTCAAAGTGAGTCTCTTTGTTATTAGTATCTACTTTTAAACAGAATAGAATATGTTGAACACCAATTTGCCTTAACGAGTATAACTATTATTTGTGTTACAACATAATGTCTTATTTGGTATCATTTTATATACTGACTTTGTTAAATAGATAATTATATATACCACCTTATTATCAATTTAAAAAAATCAAATTCACCCTGAGCAAGGTAAATATCAGTGTACCTATGTCCTATTACCTCTTAACCATATTATGCTAACCACAGAACTAAGATTGGATCTATAGAACTATTTTGGAATATCTGAAATGTCTTTTATTTAATCATTTCAAAGTGATTAATTAAGATCAAAAGAAAACAAAAATTCTGAACAGCACTTAAATCTTATTAGAATATGTTGGACATTTCATTCAATAGTATGTACAATAAAATAATTTGTTATGAACATAACAAAGAGGTTTAGTTATGTTCAAAATACATACTCAATATTGATAGCAATAAAATTACTACTATCATGTAAAAGTAATCCTTATTATTATTTTCAAAACATCACATTGTTCAATAAATTTAATAGGTAGGTACTATTCAAATGTATGAAAGTGTGACTCAATTAAAATGCATTTCACTACAGCAAATTAACTGCTGCCCCTTAAAATCACCCAAATAACTTTCAATTAAGACTATCATACCATTTGGTGAGTATCCACCACTTGGATGTGTGGTCATAGCATTTCTCCTTATGTTGGCTTCTAGCATCACAATTAACATTCAAGTTAAGTAATTAATTTGCAAACTTTAAAGATACTTAATGTAAATTATTGCTTGTCTAAAGAGGAGCTGACTCTTAATCGTTTGGCATGCCATCATGGTACCTGGTAGTAGTCCCTTGAGAGCTTTTTCAGTTACTAAAGCAAATATTACAAACTTTTTTGAAATAAAAGGCATAAATAATAGCTACCTATAAAGACAAAGGCTTTTACATAAGTCCGATATTTTTAATTGTTGAAGCTTAAATTCGGCTAAACTGTGGAATTTATTAAAGTGAACAATTTGCTTATTTTCTCTTGGGTCCATAAAGAAAAATGCTCATACATCTTAAATTTCTACTTACCTGCCATCTAATAAACAGTCTATTATTATTTATTAGCAAGCTATCACATGTTTTCATGATAAAGTTTATTTACCTCATGATTTTAATAATTAATGTACATTAACTAAGTATCATGAGGACTGTCCTTGACAAATTGTATGAAGTTTGACACAGCTGTGTGAAAATGTATCAAACAAAAAACAAAGTTATAGGTTTATAAAAGTTATATATCTAATACTGTATGAAAATCATTTTTTTAGTTGATTGAATGTAAATTATTATTATACATATTATTTGTAATGAAGTATAATTAATACTTCAGTGTATATATAGGTAAGTTATAGTGAATTGGCTGGCACCTACTAGTAACTTATTATAAATATTTAAAATACTATCAAAAGTAATCTAGCAATATTGCATTCAATCTTTTTGCAATGTTATTGTAGCCGTCAGAATTGAGAGGGAGTTTGGGCCCTAGTGCTTAGTATATTTATGAATGTTGTGATCATAAGGGTATTTTTGCTTGATTGTTTTATTTTCTTCATCATAACATTACTACCTATTTTTTAAAAACAACAACAGAGGCTTGTCAGAACCTACATTGTTTTGAAGTGTATTTGGCTGCCAACACTATCACTTCCATTTGGCTAAGAGAACTAGTAATCAAGTTTTAATAGGTTACGAGGAGAGGTAAGATTAATGTGAACTCGTAATATATGTATAGCAGTATAATGAATGAAACAACATTATTTACTTTTGAACTCTACATGTGATGTAAACAAAGCTTAATGATTCTGTTTAAAATTCAATTAGATGTTTGATAGTGATATTTTTGTAGTTTTAAAAAAATATTGCCACAATATTACTTAATGCATTCTTCAAAATGTATCAAAGAAGTGTTTGAAGAAATAATCAGAACAAGGCTGTGATCAAGTCTGCTATCTCAACCCTTTAACATAAAGATACCTATTTACACTGCACTACTAAAATATAAGCCTTATAAATATCAATCCTTCAAGTCTCGAATGAATTGGTTCCTTCTACATATGTGTATGTGCTCCACCATAGACCGCATCTTTGCCTAACATCAGGCAAGTTGGCAGTCAAACAAGCTTATTACTAACAAAAAAATATTGACACTGTTACATAAACAAGTGCTTAACCTGACTAGCTGGTTCTAAAAAGTTCTTTTATCTATAAATGTATCTATTAAACCTATCGTCACTTACATTGTTGTCTTTTAAGGTCTTCAAATAAATTAAAAATTACCATAAAATACCACAGATTGCTGAGTATAACCATACATTGAATAATTGAAAGAATATCCAAAACAGCATTAATAGGATCATATCTTTAGTTAAGCAAGAATATTTCAAGTCCTTAGAACTGAATGGGTGCTCGGCTTTTCAACATAGCGCTACCCACATGATGTTGCTACTGAACACTAAGAAGTTTCATGTCTACCTCATTTACTTAATAACACAGAGAACTTGTCAGACGGCTGGACCCCACACATAATTATGCGAACCCTGAATCACTGCTTTTATCTATGTGTGCAATCAAGTGCATCAGGTAAACAACTACACCTGCTGCCTTATTTGCATTTCTGACTTCAAAAACATGGAAGTTTATTTTACAAGTAGGTTTATTAGGGTGGGCAGGTGTTCCGATCCTATGGGACAAAAAAATTGTCTTGTGGACACACTTGGTGTTTATGCTACAGCTCACTTGATGTTAAGTGATGGTATCACTGAAGATTGTAAACACATCATGTTTGTGATGTAGTGCATGCACTTTGTTCTTATTCAAGTTACTTAGTCAACAAGATGTACCTACTATAAAAGAACACCTTTTTTTTAATTTTTAGATTTAACACATTTCCAGGTGCCAATAATAAATTAGTTTAATGAATTACTAAACAACTCAATCTAGTACTTACATTCTCAATACAAATCAATTTATTGCATAAAATATAACATTACAAAGTAGCACCAAATTTATTTTTAAATTAATTTAACCTTAGTAAATACCAATTCTATGTATATATAGTATATACATACAGATAAAATTGATTTCGGTTTTTGTTGGCAGCAATACTAGGTAACACCGTTTAACAGCTGCCACATTACTGCTTGCATTGCCTTTTCTTTGCTTGAGTCTTCGTGTATCCTAAGATTAAATTTAATCATTTATGTCAATCAGCTAATCTCATTATTAAATATGTTATAATAAATACCTAATTGGTCTTATTCTTGTAATTCAATGCCTGCAATAAATTAAGTACAATTTGAGTATCTTTATTTCAAAGTAAACCAAGTTCATTTTAGGTACCTAATTGTGCTCCATTATAAAACATTATACTACTGCTCAACCACAGGAAGTGGGATGCAAAATGCAATTGCAAATATTAATTTAAACAAACTCTTTGACTAGTGATAGATCCATGTAAATAAAAATCAACAATGTGTCACCCTAAACTAACAAGACATTATTATTCAAAAGTGACCAGTGTTTGTGTGCAAACAAAATCGTGCCCTGAATAAAAGTAGGTCTTTAATAAACTAAACAATTCCCATTCATTATTATTTATTGCAAGCGACTGGCGACATTTCACATTTCGGCTCGCTCAACCTTGGCAGTGACCTTACTTAGAGGAACTTAGGAAGTCAAGTTGGCTTGTACTACCTATTAGTTATACCAACTTTACTAGAGGTTGCCATGCGTATGCCTGTAGTGCTTTTATCTAATTAGATAGGTATCTAATATCTATATTCTGCATTGTTTGTTTTTTAGTAGTACTTAATATGTTGTAGTCAGGGTTGATGGTTGTCTTGTAGAGCAACATGGGTATATTCTAGATATTTATTAATTTGTAAATTGGATCTAAATCCATCATATCAAAATCCATTCAGTAGCTTTTGCGTGAAAGAATAAAACACCGATAATTTTTTTTTAAATTCTTTGTAGGTTCGCGTTTGACCACATATGTGTCTGATTTTAATCAACGATGTAGTTTCGGATGAAGCTCATTTACTTACCTAGAAGGAATATATTCCGATTCTGCCGATGATGGTTTTTCGTTTAAAATAACTACCCTCAATCTTTGATAGTCGTATATGTCTCTCAAAGATTGAGATATCGATTTGGAAAGGAGCACGAATTAACATTTGTTTAAAATTCAAGGATCGTACCTACGATACTTATTGGTAAAGATTTTGACGATTTTGTCATAACTCACAAATTGATAGGTACCTATCTATTTTATTATTTGAACGGTTTCGTGACTCCAATACCACTGCTATGTCAGCATGAGTAATGTACCAACCGTGGCTAAACTCTTTTGTGGCTAAAGTCGCTCATTGTTAACACAACTGTTCGACACATGTTTTGACTCTGACATCATGTAGCATATCCAGGGTTGCCAGATTGGGTATCGTATGTCGTTCTTTAAAAGATTGAGCTCATTAAAAAAATCTCAGCTGGAAAATTTGATTTAATTTCTCGTTACTCTGGTTTTTGAGATACTGGTAACCAAAGAAAAATCCAACTTTTCGTATATATATGTATAATTAGGGCGCCAGACGCCAGCTCAAATTTATTTTTGTGAGAAACGTATTATTTTGGTGTGAAAAATATTAAATTTGATTAAACACTCATAAATAGAACTGGCAGCCCTAAAATGTAGTCTGTATGGAATTTTCATATTAGACCGCTGAAATAAAAGGTGTCGATAGGTAGGTATGTTGTGCAGTAATTGCGAAGGTATGCGAAAAGTAAATGTTACATGTACTTTGTTACTTGTTTGTACATATTGCTTATCAACTTATCTTTCAGCTACGCACGTATGTAGGCAATAGAATTATTGTACGAGAGCTCAAAGGACTTAAAATGCATACTGCAAACAAACGTAACAAAATGCTATCTGCTTTTAGCCTTCAAGCGGTCAAGTGCGTGTCGAGCGCACAATATTCAGTGTGTTTAATATAGTTACAAAACAATGCCTAGGATAGGAACGCTCTGATGATGTTTTTCTTCACCGTTTGAAGTTATCGGCTATACGCACATAACATAGAAAAGACAGAGGTACGTGCTATGGGATTCGAATCCAGGATTTCCAAATTGGAAGGCAGACTGTCTCTCAACTAGGTTGCCGAAATTAATAATTAAACTGACATAATCCTATTATGGACATATACACAGACAACATATCATTATTATCTATGTAATGTAGGATTGTACAAAGCTATGTCACTCAGACCAACCTTCAGGATTCCGCTTTCAGCATCTGCCAGGTGTTATGTGTATTGTCACTTCATTAAGTCAAGATACGAATTGATTCAAAGAGAATAATGTTCTCGAAAAATGAACTTAATTTAACCCTTATATTAGCATCAATAGTTAAATACTTACTATTCGGCATTCCTTACACGAAATTATGCAACATTCCGGTTCAAAAAAACAAGTTTATTTTTACAATCCCAGGTCCTTTTCGATAATTTGCCGTAATACGTCTTCTGCTCGATCAGACTTGTTAATTTGATTTCGAAAATTATAATATTGTGAACTTTTGTAGTGCAAATTGCTTCTTACATCATCTTGTTTGATTTGCGTCATTCTTATCTTCGAAACCTACTTGAAGTGATAAAAGATCTTTTAATATTTCTATCTATGCAATGTTTTTTTAGCATCAAAATTTCTCTGTCACGCCTTTTAGTTGCCTTTGGCACTTACAGGTATCAATGTAATCTAAAGCTATAGATAAGACATTCAAAAATATATTTTTACCTTATAAAACCGAAGATTTGTCTGACCCATTTCAAACAGTATAACAGCATTAACATCTACCGTTTAATTTTTAAAATAACAGTAAATCCCTCTCATTCTTTGAGCTTTACATCGCCTGGAATGTTTTACCTGGATCGAGAACACAGATTAAAAAATAGTCACCTAAAAAATTCCAGCACAAGAAAAGGGCCCGTAAATTAAAAGCCTTTAAAATAACCGCTCTCGCAACGTCTAAAATTCGTTAGCCATTGTAACATGTGTTAAAAATTACTCGACGTAAATCGAAGCTCCATCTGCGACCTTAGTCCAAGGCGTTAAAGTTCTCTTTAACTACCTTTTGCAATGTTGTAACGAACTCCCCTTCAAAGGTCAGACTTATATCAACACATCATGCATGAATCATGTTTATTTCCTGTGTACCAACTTAGAATCGTTTGGCAAAGGAAATGTCATCAGGAAATCAGTTCGGATATCTCGCAAGGAGCTCCATTGTGTGGCAAAGGTTGTCGCAGATGGACTGTTTTGATGGATTGCAATCGAGCTACTGTTATGGTAGCTGGAAGTACATTGTACAATGGCAATGGGCTATTCAAATTTTCTTTGATAGCATAAGTGAGCCATTTAATATGTCTCCAGCAGATCTTATGTATTCTCGCTACTGAAGTTATCGCTAGACATTTGCGCCATTTGAAATATGATTGTAAGCTACGTTAATTTTTCGCTTAATACTTTCTTTTTGACATTTTGAACGTGCCAATGATAAAACACGAAATTAATACCTATGAATCTAGACTATAAAAGCACCCGAACCAGTTAGCGGGGCAATCGACCATCCCTGCATACTTTGGCATAAGAAGCAGCATATTTTTGATCAATAAAGAATAAAGAGAAAGGGCTGGCTCCTCTGGGAACAGCGCCCTACAAATCTCTGATCTGATTGCAAGATAATACATGTAATATTATGTAAATGTAAAAAAAAAAATATTTCCTCTAATAGGTACCTACTTTGCAGAGTTATTAGAAGAAAAATCGCGTTTCTAGTGTCTTGACACAAGAAACGCGATCTCTGTAACATCTCTTATCACTGCATCCTTACCTTATCAGTCAGCTACAAAGCATATCTGTAAAATTCTGCCAAGTGAATTACAAGATGGAACACTTAGTCACATGCAGCTTCTGTGTTTTTATAATGAACTCGTTGAATGTTGTTTTTCCAAAGTAAAATTGGACAAGGACACCTTGAAAGATTACGGACATTGGTCACGTTGGAATCACAATGGCGACCGAGACAAAAAGTCATTGATCTGGCAAATTCGTGACTATCCGCATCTAATGCGTTAGGTAAAACAGATGAAATGACGAATGAAAAGACGGCCATGTTAGCATTTTGAAGGATTCAATGCTAATGAGAAAGAGAATCACAAAAAGTGTGCATAAATTCGTGTGAAATGAGCTGAATTTGATACAAAGCAATCCTCGCGCCTAGCACCGAAAATCATGAATTTAAAACAGTGTTCTAGAACTGACCACGACGGCCACCGACCACAGAATAAAACATGAAATCATTTCAAGGGAGCTATTCTCATGTACCCTATACTCGAATAATGTACAGTTATTATCACAATTTCCTTCTGCTCGGAGGAAGCAATGATTCACAAGTCAGGATGTAACCTTCGCTAAGCTTGCAAGGTCCTCGACTCCGCGGACTGTAAATCATTTCATTATAACTGACCACGTGCGTGTGTGTCATTATGATTTATTAGTGTTAGTTTACTTCGAGATTTCTTGATCAGAAAGCATCCGTTCGTATCATTGCGAAAGAATCATAAACTACTCGTTGCTGGAATATATAAAATCCACCCATTTTAAGTTGACCAAAAATAAGTGGGATGATTGTCCTAATTTTGTCAAGATTTTGTAGATTTTAATATTTTAGCTTGTAGGTAAACAAAACTTCACACTGCCCGGACGTATGCCATCACCTGTTTCTCGAAATAGAGGTTGGCATGAATACCTTTTTGCTATTCCAATTTCTGTTTTTCTTGTAAACAAATTTATTTTGTTGCAGCAATTTGATGTAATGCGTTGCATATAGTTATTTTCAACCTCACCTGCATAATATGGGTCGTGCCTAATGTAACAATACGTCCCGGTTTGCACGGGACCGTATCTTTTTCTACAGCTTCGGGACGCCAAACTGTCGCGTTTTTAGTTACAAGAGTTATTATGATATCAACATTTGTAAAACAGTTTGAAATATCTAAGTATTTTGAAAATCGTTTGCGTGAAAGTATGTTCAATACCTACGCTAAAAGTCTGAATCAAGCAAACGTTTCCTTTTTGATAGAATATACATACATACATGTATTAATATAGTGTCTTCCCGGAACAAACGCACTCATTGAAAAAAAGGCAAAAAGGCACTATTTCTGAAACACCTCAGTTATAGATATCTAAGACATGTTGATAAAGAAAGTGAATGTATACATATTGTAGACTGTCGTCACAATTTTGGAGATATCCCGTTTTTAACATAATTTTAAATGGTCACATTAGAATCATGCCATTATTCGCCCTCCAAACTGGGAATAAGTAAAACCAATCCAAGAGTTCGACCAAGGCGCCTAGGGTACCATGCATTAGTTTATTTTATTTATTATTTATTTTATTTTACGTAACAGTTATAAGACGAACGAGACGCTCTTCAGATGATAAGACTTAACGCATGTCCATGACCATTGATGCGATACACAGAGCATTGATTAGCAAAACAAAGTCCAGGGCATCGCTTCTCTGGCACTCATTAAAATATATATATATGTATGTACATAACATACATATATCTGTTTTATGTAATTTTGTATTATAGACATCAACATAATTAATTACAGGGCTTTGCGACTAACCATCGAAAGTCTCAAAGTAATGAGTGCCAGAGCAGCGATGCCCTGGACTTTGTTTTGCTACTCAATGTTATAAAGTAACCGTAACGCACTGAAAAATACCTGAGAAGTGAATACGATAGATCACGCACCCAAATGACGTCTATTTCAACATATGTTTTAAGCTGCAATGATAAATGAGTTTACGTAACCTTTAGACATTCCTAAAGTTTTAAATATCATTTTTGTGTAACCAATCATTAATTACGTGCCTTTTTTGAGCAATACTATACATAGATAAGTTGAATTATCTGAAGGCTAAAAGGTTAGGCTAGGTTGCCTTTTTTAAAAAAATATATTCAGATCACGGGCGTGCAGTATGGGGACATCTGACGGAGAGTCTCACATAATCACCCTGCCCGCCCCGGGGCTGGTGTTATCTGTAATGGATTATTCCTAGACAAAAAAAATGTTGCCTTTATGTTGTTTTGATTATGATCGGCTGAGATAGAGTTACCATAACGATATGACAAAATCTTAGTTTCTATCTTGGTTATAAGAATTTATAAAATGTTCGTCAAACGACAAATTAAACATAGAATACTGTAGTGGGTTTTTTATAATAAATATGCTTGCGTTTGAGCACCTTTTCGCCTGATATAAAGCGTAGATTCAGCCTAGCACGCTAAACTAAACCTTTTCGACTTGTAGCGTATCGAGATTGTATCTATCGGGGAACACCCACTCGGGCCACAAATTTCACTGTTTAACGGTTCATAAGATGAATGTGGAATCAAGCCGTTTCGTTCCAGTTTTTGAAACATCGACCATAGAAACAGTGTTACTTTTAAAGGCTTCTGGCTTCTGGCTTTATATAGGATTTTTAGGAATGAGATCATACAGATCTCATTTCTAAAAATCATGTGCATTCTGTGTATTTCTGTGTATAGTGCATTCTCCAAAATATATGCAATAGAAAGCCGATAGATTAGGTAACATCGAAATTCAAGGCATAGGAGCCTTATAAATTCAGTGCATATTGATAAGATATAAGAAATACCTTCACATGTATTTTATATGTTTTGCCATTGAAGTGCTTGCTATATTTTATCGTTTTAATAAAAAATAGCAGTCAGCCCTGTTTTTATAAACTGTTCCACTGCCCTCTTCTCATTGTGAGAAGGGTAAAGCCATAGTCCACCATGCTAGCCAAGTGCGGGTTGGCAAACTTCATCTTCGAGAACTTTTTTTTAAAGAACAAGTTCATTGTTGGTGTTTCAACCCACGCCCTTCAGCATGTAAACCGACCGCGCTAACCACTAAAAAGTCCGAAAATTAACACTTTGCAAGACTTTGATTTTTCATAGTATTAGTAACTTAAATGTTAATTTACATTCGTTGTATTTAAAAGCCAAGCTTTTTATGCAGGTTTGATTTTTTTCTATACTATTACAAACATATTTGGTATTCCAAACACTCCCGAAATCACTGACTCACAATCATGCTTTACGTCAGAACATCACAACATCACTAGTTACGCAAGTTTAATGAGCGTACAACGTAATACGTGTTTTGGTCTTACAAATAGGTATATGTTTTGGTACGAATTGTGCACTCGAAATCCTTTGGTGCTAATTTGGAGAATCACGTTCCCTGCTTGTGCGCTAATGATCAATACATGTAAGGAGCACGCGAATGTCTAATCTGTTAGGTTTGAAACGTTTTAAATGTCTAAAGGTCGTTTGCTTTCCTTTGTGGGAATTGAAACTTGTTTGGTGAAAAGGTAATCCTTATGATACGTGTACTCGCTCGGTTACACTTGCTAGTTATTTGTATGTGAGAGAAAAACTTCTACTTTAAATTATCTAAATGAATATAAGTAATTGTTGTAGGACTTTTCACACAGCGCCATCTAGCCCCAAATTAAGCAAAGCTTGTCTATGGGAACCAGGTAACTGACAGGATATTTATATATATACTTCAGGAATGACTGAATTTACAGTCGTTTCTGATTATAAATAAATATCGTAGTACATTTTACTCAGGGTCATCTAATCCCAAACGAAGCATGGCTTGTATTACGGGAACCAGATAACTGATAAGTAAATAAGGATTGACTTTTTTTTCACAAAATCCTTAGACAAAAAAAATATCATGTATAATCGTTCTGGATGGAAATCGAACCAAGCCCTGCAGCTCTTCAAGCATTTACTGCTAAATGAGCTTTCAGGGCAGTCAGGGGTTATGATATATATATATATATATATCAATATTATTTCTAAACTTCTTTACGTATAATTAAAATTATATTAAGTATCAGTTTCAACGGATATTTGATTCGAGTAGAAATGCTAGAGGCAATAAAGAGATTTAACATCTTAAAGCTAGCATAATTCTAGAATATTCTAGCATCTTTGCATAGCTGCGAAGAGTTTCGTTTTGATGAAGTTAAAAATTTAGTTTACGTTTTACTATAAAAAATGTATACCTAGTTCATGTTTATTATCTCAAAGAATATAAAAAACAAATACAATTTAAACGAGTTGTTCAATTTCCGATTCAGCGTCTATGATTCCGCTGATCCGCCTAGAGGTACAACCTTGCACATAAACGAAATTCCTTCCACATGTCACATTTCCACTACGAGAACAGGTTTTACTATATTACTGTCATAAGTGTTGTAAGGACATATTAATTGCACGCTAACATGTGTTTGTAGCCCTTTGTAAGTATTGCTGGCCCCACGTTCAGGCTGTTAGATATAATTACCAAGGTTTTTATTAGGAATGATTTTAAGTCCTTTTGAATAATTTCATACATAAAATTCTCGCTGTGAGGCATACTTAATCACAGTAGTTGAATAGCCTCCCAAGTCGCATCTGTAGCTAACTGGTCCAAATTTTGACAATAACTCTTGATGTCGCTAAGTTCTGCAAGCACTTCGCTTACCGTATTAACTTAGATGAAGTATCAATCTAAAGTATTGAGAAAGTACTTTGCTGTCTATCGGAATATCTTCTTACATTTTAGCCTCCCTTCTCAGCCCTTTCTCTTGATAAATATCTAAAGCTTTCGTCCTAAACAAATATTGACGTGAACGAGCTCACTCCATCCGCAATTATTCCATCTTTATTTATTTGCCAGCTATGAAATTTATTACAGCGTTGTGAGTTAGATATTTTTTGTATAGCAATTAATAAATAATATTTCTTATAGTTTATACTTACACAGTTTAAAATTTATATTCACGGTTTTAAAGTCGAATTCAACGACAGCAGTAACAGTGTCAATAAAAGAAAATATTCTAAATCCACAAAACTGTTTGGTGTTTCACCGGTTTGTCGTGTGGTTTTTAGGTTAATGCTCCACCGATAGTGCTGGTTTATATTGGTGCCAGCCTTGCCTCGAAGGTTGTCTCTTATCTTCTAGCCTCGACAATTTCTTTCTTTCACGATAATTGTTTTAAACGAATCGCGAATTGTTCTCTTAGAATGATTTGGCGCATCGTTCAATTCTATAGTAAATAAAATAAACGTATACAGTAATGTTGGTTCGATTTTAACACTAATTGCAATCCAAAGGACAAAAACGTTAATAGCATAACAAAGCATAATTGATCTTCAACAATAACTAGTCCTTGGTCCATCAATCAGTCTTATAGCCTGAGAAACAATGGTAATCCACGCTAAGCCCCAATCGTTCAGACGAGCAATTGTGTCTAGATTTGCAGTGACATTTATCTCTACTATCAATTTTTGCATCGCCTTTTTGCTGAAGCTCTTCTGTAGACCAGTCCGGAGCCTTGTTAAGTATAAGTACGCCTTTTACCGTCCATAAATTATTCGTTTAAACCCCTAGTTTGTCATTTCTAAATGGTTTATCGTTTGTTTGTTGGAGTTATCCTGGGATTTAGTCTAGACTGTTTCTAACATTAGAATGCCTCAGGTATGAGAATCCTCTCATATTTATAACATTGGCGACGTTCCATTTGGCGATGTCGTAAATGGCGAAATGTGTTCATAAAATATTATCTTAATTATTGCTGTCATCGCTGCATCAGGTGGTATCCTGTTGTTAAATAGTTACAATCTAGTTAAATTTGATTACAAAGATGTGTAAAATCTTATGAAAAGGTCTGGTTCATATGTCTCACTGAACCATGATTATGTTTAAATTAATGCGTTTTGTTGGCCGATTCAATTTTAGCTTACTGGAGATAACGGTTGACTATATATATGATGTGTGTAGACTGAATCTATACATATAGCAACTTCTCTATAATTCCATCTATTAAAGATCAATTCTAAATCTAGTCTTTAAATTTATTATGCAACGCTTCTATCTTTTTCTAAAGTTATTATTTAATATATTACTTACATGTATAGAATGTAAATTACGCAAAAATGCATAATCAGATGCCAAATACAGAAAACTTGTCCATCCGTTCTTCGTTATTTTTGCTCGATACTCTTTTTGCTGACTTGACCATTGCAATGCTTTTGGGTATGCGAAAACGAAAGTGAAGCGCCAACCATTTTGTTATTACATTCATTACAGAACAGTTTTAATATCACGTAACCCCTTAATTTGTAAACCCATCTTTAGTCAGTGTAAATGTAAGCTTTAAGAGTAACGACCTAGTGTCCAGTTTCACACGCAACGTGGAACTTTAATTAAATGTCTCAAGATATTTTCCTATCTCAGGTAGATTCAAATAAACTAGTCATAAAAACTTTCCCGATAACGTGCCATGATTGTGCGATCTATGCATGACAACGCTTGTTCTATACACCTCAGAAGAATGGTCCACGCTTTGCACATCTGTATTGGAAAGTTGTCAGAGCAATGATGGAAATCTTGCACTCTAGTGAAAGTGAAACATATCGCAAACTTACTGTTGAGTGGGTGTTTAAAAAAAATATTTTCCTCATTACCCTGGTACGGTGTAGACGCGGAAATCGTTACGGCGATGAATTAATTGTATGTTGATTACTTCTTTATCTTAGTATCAGTTGGAATGATTTAAGTGCGTCTTACGCATTCGCTGTTGGTATAAACCTTTACATTTATCATTCTGCATTTTATTACTACCCAAAACGGTTATACTGGTAGAAGTTTGCCAAGCCCCAGTTGTTATGCTCTTATGTAACGCCCCTTGAAGATGTTGTTTGCCTTGACCGTATCAACGATCGCCCTAAGCAATAATTGTCCTCATATTAAAAACTACAGTGTGCGATCTTGTTAGACATCAACGTTTTTACAGTCCTGTACATTCACGTTTTGGAGCTATGTTGACATAAGCTGTTTTAGGGGATCTTCCTAAACCTGCATCAACCAATTATCAGGGCCGCCAGTGTGCTTCCAATTACCCAAATTGATGTGTGCACTACACATAAATCCCGTCAAACGAGCTGGAGGGGAGGGGGAGCCCTTGGTTGGTTTAATTCAATCAATCCCTCGTACAAACGCATCTTGCGCTCCCTTTGCGTGTGGTTCCGTAGTTTCATTCATAACTTCATTTATTAACTCACGTACCCGGTCTACAGCTCATGTTATTACTCTGGAGTCGGGTATACGAAGGTTGATACTAAAATAGCATAGTCAGAAACCGGTTGAGAGAAGTTCATTCCGTATCTGAGGACATCTCTAATTGCTGTCGCATCGCTCTGTAATTGCGTAATTATTTCGTTATCTTGAACAACACAATAAGATAGTTAAACTCACGAGTCACGAGCTCATTCTTTCTTTATTAAAACTATTAAGACAAATAGAAACTAGAAATATCTGAACGTCATAAATCAAAGTTTCATCGGTGTCGTTGATGGTTTTGAGAAATTCTTGATGAATGAACGTCAGACGTTTGATATAATTTCCTTGTTACGATGTAAATGCTATTGCAAAATCTTGGGCAAGAAACTTCAATCTTAGAAGTTTATCCGTGAGAAGGTATCTAACAATAGGAATCATCATTACACTCGTTTGTCTTTAACTGATGTTTAATTGCAAATTACAATGACATTGTTCAAGTCAACTATTTTTGTACTTTAACAGAAGTAAATTGGCTTCAAATTGTTAATGTTAATTTATATAAGAAATTAAGACATTAATATATTTATAATCATTTTTGATTGTGTTTATAAACGGGACTTAATCGTACACATAATACTATGAACGCTTTGTTTATTAATATAATTATGTGTTCAAATGGTCAAAATTTTAAAATTATATAAATTGCTTTTTATGCAACATGACAACATATTATAAAACACTTACGTTATAAATGCGATTTTTTTTTCTGTTTGTATGTAAAAATATTTGTTAATTCTTCACGCTTAGCGGATTTAGATGAAGGTTGGATTGCAAATAGCTTATACTTTGGATTAACACATAGACTACTTTTTATCCAGGAAACCATTTTTTGTTAAAGTTATATCCGTGGGGTTGAACTAGTATAATATACTTTAGTAACACATATGAATAATACAAATTGTTATTGCAACTTGTACAAATATTTATGCTCATTACGCAATGCGGCTATTATTCAATAACCAGCTTGTACGTATTGTCTATTACTTGTATTGCAACAACAATTCAAACTGTCGAGAAGGTAAAAGTTGTTATTTATTTTAATAACCTACAGTTTTTTTCTAATTTATCTACATTTTCTTATCGCGGTTTCAAGAACGCAACCTCAATTGCTGAAAAATTATAGACAATTTTTAAAATATGGTTTTTAATTCTAACAAAGTGAGGCGGAAAAACCGCAAGGTGGTCGTGCGAACAGATTTTCAATAAGCTTTGATAGCACGTCTCGAGTCTATAATCAAGTTACAAATCCCTAGTGGTTTCATGCTACTGTTGTTAACTTTATTTGTTAGGTTCAATTCATAATATTTTTTTCTATTCTTAATGAAAAATATCTTCTTCGATGTACGTACTGTATTTCATTCGTTAGAATTAAATATCATTTTAATTATCAAAATTGTTAGCAATTGGATGGAACATTTCCTATTAAAGCCAATTTATCTGTTATCGTCCTTATCTCACTGAAAGAATTTATTACGGTGCTGATGAGATAAGACTGTATTGCCCTCTCTAAGACACTTCTAAGTTCAGGCAGTCTAATAATTTCACAACTCACGCTTATCTATATAGAGCTCATAATGTAACTAATTCACTCACTCAGACCTGTGATGTAGAATTGAATAACTGACTTGCATAATTCTGTAACAGCTTTACGCCTCGCAATTCCACGTACATAAATTACGGCATCCTATAAAATGTTTTGCCAACGAAAAAATACAGTGACAATACACGTGGGACATAACATGTGTATTAAAAACTTTCACGCGGCACTCTCGTTAGACTTTCGCCGGTAATTAAACATGGCAATAGAACAATAGCTGGCAAGAAGCAGATCTCGCGCACCCGATGTTGCCAATAATAATTGTCGATCGGCTCGCCCCGCGCTTTCTAACACCGTACCATGTAGGTACGTATACTCATTCGATTTTCACTCTGAAAATAAATAAATTGGGACGTTTCACACAACGCTATCTAGCCCCAAACTAACCAAAGCTTGTACTATGGGAACCAGATAACTGATAGATTTAAATACATAAAGTACACCCAGACACAGAACAAACATTTATCGGGGCATAAATGTACATAAAAATATTTAAAGAAAAAAATGTAAACAGTACTTATGGTGTACTTGGTGGTAGAAATTCTTAGCAGGAGGTCGTCGCCGCCAAGCAGTAGTGTGTGAACATTACCGTGTTCCGGTTTGAAGGGAACTTGAGACTAACCATCGAAAGTAATGAGCGCCAAAGCAACGTTGCCCTCGACTTTGTTTTGTTACTAAGTTCTGTGCTTCGCTGCAATGATCATGGATATGCGTTATCTCGTATGATTAGGAGAGCGTCTCGTACGTCTTATTAATATTTTCAAGATTAAAAAAATACCATTAACAATAATGCTCAATTCTATAATCTGTTCGATAAAGTTGAGGTCACAAATGATGGTAGAGACACAGGTGTAGCTAAAAATCAAGTGAATTTGAAACAGTTTCGTGCACATATGCAACAATGGAAATGCCTTTTTGCTCAAGGTCCGCCTGTAGAAAGTGTTTGCACGCTTTTAAAGATTATAATGCTGTAGCGCTCGATACAATGGTCAATTTAAGCAATGAATTGGGAGTTTTTACTTTGCTCCAAGAAGCAAGGCATTAATCTTTTAAAGTTGCATATTTGCGTCGATAGTCGGCTCGAGAATTCTATTGTAAGAATTCTCGTGTTCGAATATACATATACATATTATAGTATTAGTGTAGATTACTGGTTTCCAAAGTTGACGAAGTTCGAAGCTTACCTACTGCTTGGTTGTCATAAATTTAAATAGGGGCATAATTATGCTTATTTATGAAGAACTGTCCAAATTGAATTGATACCTTAAATGAATACAAAAATTGCTACTTTTCAACAAAATTGGTACCTATAACTTCAATTTCAGTTACTTTTAATCGTAATGAGTTTGATACATCTAATTTACTCGGTCGGTCTTATTTTTCAGGGCCCACTCAATATTCTCTTGCGACCCAATGGGGAATCGCGACCTATAGTTTGGGAATTGCTGGTGTAGATCATTAAAAAAAAAATTATATTATGTAAATTTAATACACACTCACCTGAATCTTATCATTGACATGTGCTTACAAAATCTATATAAAATTTTACGATAACAAAATCCGTCTGAAATCCGATACTGATGCAATAACAACAGTATCTCTAGTGTTAATGTAAATAAACATAACCATTTCTATATCTCAGGATGCATAACTAGAGCCGTATCAGATGCCGAGTACAACGCAGTGTTGTGTGTAAAGCTATAACAGTAAATATTAAGTGATCGTTGCATAAATTGACTTTAACATCTTTAACGTGCATTCTAGAATAAACATTGTTGATGTAATTGAAGAAAACAAACATGATCATAAGCTATTGATTTGATAATTACATAATTAAAATTATAACACAATTAACATATATAAAAAAAAATATCTTAGAATTAATGTTACCTACATTATTTACAAATTTATAAAACAACGTAATCTAAGAGTCTGTTAGATGAAGGAAATGTGGCCAAAATGCTGGCAGCATTGCCACGCTGGATGGCAAGGCTAAACTTTTAACCAAAGTAGATTGACTTTGTGCGTACATGGGATTCCCCATGTACGCGTTCAACGTTCAACGTTCAATCCACCATATACGGATGACGTTTTGGTCGCGTTTGGTAACAAAAATCTAAACAAACATTTCATTAATGAATTATATCATACATATATGTATAATGAAACTGTATCATATATTATCCTAATAAATCAATCTGTTGCCATTTAACGCCACCTGCTTCACTTTCCAGTTCATAAACCACTCAATCAAACTGTTACCAAATGATGATTTTCGACATCTTTCTTTGCTTCGTCGATTCGTTCTGTTGCCATTCATCTTCGTTTGATTATGTCTTGACAAATGATTCATCCGGTTATCTAACAACGTGACTGATATCAGCTGATTAGAATTTGAAATTGAATCGTATCTTCCTAATTTTTTTGGCCTTTCACTTTACGATTTCGTATTGTTCGATACTGCTTTTTGCGGTATATTATGCTGTTTTGAACGTGATTTTTAAAAAGTAACGCTTAATTAAATGTTTAATATTTACTCGTTTTAGTTTTTGTCGTTTCTCATCTATTTTTGTTATTATATAACTTTATAAGTACCTATATATAATGTACTTATTACTTATTCTTTCTAATTTACCTATATTATGAATTTATATAATAAATACATATACTTTTACCTATATATATTTCGGTCAAATGGAATATACGGTCATTTGATATATTCAATTATGTTGTTGTTGTTGTTGTTGTTTTTATTGTTGTTGTTATGTGTTTTGTTTTGTTGTTTGCTTCTTTGTTCTCTGTGCTCTTTTCTATTTATGATGTGCACAATAAAGAGTTATATCTATCTATCTATGTAAACTATTCATTCAACAAATACATTTTCTTAATGTATTTTTATAATTACGTTATGTTTACTATAAGATAACATTGCATACCTAGTATACGTTCTAATCTACATGAAGGAACGTATTTTCTCACGCGCTTTGTGAGAAAGAATCATCTATTTGGAACAAAGATTCCTATTTCAGATACAGCAATCTTTTAATCTATTATTTACGGTTCTGCTGAATAGCTCAGAATAGTCTAAAATATTATATACTGTAGGAAGGAAAGCGACAGCCTCGAAAAAGATATTGTTACGGGGGAATTAGATGGCAGGAGATCACGAGGCCACAGTCTCGATGCGTTGATCCTATCTGATTAGTACCGCACTCGACACATCGGTTTATGACGCGGTACATGACGCCAGTGATAGAAGGAAGATGGCGTAACATCGTGCGTAAACGGCTCCTGGGAGGTGGAGGTCACGACCCTCAGACATGAGGAATACGACACAAGGAGAAGGATATAGGTACCTACTATAGTCTAAAATATCAAGAACTAGCGGACGCCTCGCGATTTCACCCTCGTAGTTCCCGTTCCCGTGAGAATACAGGGATACAAAGTAGTCTATGTCACCAGGGGAGGGTAGCTTCCCAACGGTTAAAGAATTTTTGGAATCGGTCCAGTAGTTTCGGAGCCTATTCAATACAAACAAACTATCAAATCTTTCCTCTTTATAATAGTATAACTAGAAGTAAGTAGAACTTAATTACGTTGTATGAGAGAATAGACAGAACATGAGAACATTTTCCATGGTGCTAGGGTACTTTTTACTCTGCTGGCTAGCTACCATCCTCGACCAAAAAATCTACCCCCAAGCACCTTTCGGTGTGTGCCGGCAGCCTCGCTTGAGTCAGCAGTTCCATTCCACGCTAGGTGTGTTTACCATGGACCACACCGTCATTTAACATCAGATGAGCTGTGGTCAAACACATAGCCTAAAAAAAAAGTAAACTTTTACTAAGGGCAGTTTCATTACGACTAATGAATAAATTACATTACTCATTTTGCTTGGCCTTGAATAGAAACATCGTATAGAATAGCGAGGTTAGTTTAAACTATTGTATAGAGTCTATAGAGTTATAATAAGGCTGCGCTGGCGCTTAACCGCCACAGAGGTGTTTGACCCCGCAGCTCGGGTAAGAAACCTCGTCTTAAACCGATCCGCTTATTAGGTATTCTATATACTGTGTGCGCACTTTTGTGTAGTCTCGGGCACCGTGCGAGTACTATTTTAGGAACGGGATCGTTTTTCTCGGAAGATCACATCGCCCTATTATGGTGGAATTTCTTTAAAATTGTCCGTGAAATTTTTGCTGTCTTGCGCGGTTTTACTTTGGCAGACCAATGGGCGCTTACATGTCGAATCAGTCATGGCATGACATTCGTTTCTAATCTGTACTGCAATTCAGTACAAGATACTCTGCCGACAAGCAGTTGTGTGTAAGCATTACTCTATTCCGGCTTGAAGGGTACTTACTGCAGCTAGAAATTACAGGGCTGTCGAGACTAACCATCGAAAGTCTCAAAGTAATGAGCGCCAAGGCAGCGATGCCCTAGACTTTTGTTATGCAATGGACTTGCGTTATTTCTTACCATCAGAAGAGCGTCTAGTTCGTCTCATTGCTTTTACATTTAAATAATGTAAATATATTATTTGCTTTCTTTACACCTAGCCCGTCAAACAAGATAAAAAAAAAAGTAGTACGAATACGGTGTTAAGATTGAAAGAAAGAAAGAAAGAAAGAAAATAATCTTATTTTGCAACAATACAAAAAAAAAACAAAAAGAAACAGACAGACAGACAGATTGAATGCTTGTGGTTTTTATTCCTTACATAAAAATGTAGAAAATCTCTGATTCGGACGCCATAGAAATTAAAATTTTAAATAATTCCTAGAGCAATCTCTAAAATCTCCCTTCCGCTCTAAATATACGCCCGGATGTCCTTAACAGGAAGAACAAATCTCAATTAACACTGATGGAACAATCATAATTAAAGATCGAGCCGGAAGTACTGTCCAAACAAAGCGTTTTTTTATTTTTTTATTTTTTTATGGTTGACAGGCTAGTTGTTTGACCACAACTCACCTGATGTTAAGTGAAGGTGTGGTCGAAGATGGTAAAGCACACCTAGCCTGGAATGGAACTGGCTCTCAAGTGAGGCTGCCGGAACACACCGTTAGATGCTTGGCGGCAGATTTTCAACTTGAGGGTGGTAGCTAGCCAGCCGCAGCTAGTTTCTCAAATCAATGTTATGCTGTTTTAATACGCTACCGTCATCCGTCCTCTGTGCTTCCAATAAATTGATAGTAAGTACTAAAATAAATATGATAAGCACAATGTTTACATTACTTACTGTAGAGATACTGAATAATATAATTATAAATGTTTATGAATCAATATAAAAATACGGGCTCTCAAAAATCTTTAGAAAAAGCTGCATAAAGACGTCGTAGGTAGTTAAAATGATATCGCAATATATTTTTCTTGTTAAATGCTATATAATATATTTGTATGTAGCAAAAATATGTGTGTATTAATCTTGATCATACATCTGAGGGGACTGTTGTTTCTAAAATATTATTTAGATATTTTTTCTCAATTTGGACTGAAATAGATCCAATGATAGATATTTTATTAAATCTATGCAAGCCAATCCTATCTTTTGCTTCTATGTTTTTTTTTATGTAAAAGTAATGAGACGACCGAGGCGCTCTCCTGATGTTAAGAGATAACGCCTGTCCATGACCATTGCAGCAATACACAGAACTTGTGGTTAAGTGATGTACCTATAAAGCTATTTTTTTTGTAACTTGGTGATCCCACACCAAGATACAGGCATCGGGGCCCGTTGTATTTGTACGTTATACAAATTGTAACAACCAAAACTGTATAATTAAAAAAAAAAAGTATTATTGTTTTAACTGTGTCTATTAAATAAATACTCTTAGAAATCTAATCTTAGAAATTTGAAAAGTTCAACAGTTTAAGATACAACGAGAAAGTACTCAAATAACTATTTCAATATATTTCATATATTATGCATATATTACTAGCAACCCTCACCGGCTTCGCACGGGTGCAATATAGATACTAACGTTGTGCCGACATTATTTTGATCTATCTCATAAGGTTTGGCCAGCGTTTGCAGTGTAAGCGCACAAAAACATGTTTTTTACATCACATTACGAATCTTTGAAATTCTCGGTTTTTCTCTGCTATAATGTTCCTCTTGAATCACTCTGTCTATAGATCGAAACCGCATTAAAATCCGTCGCGTAATTTTGAAGATCTAAGCGTACATATGGCGGGAAGCTACTTTGTAGAGATAATTTTATTTAAAATTGCAAGTACATACTCCGAGTAAGTGCAAATGCTACTTAACCTTGTCATTACTTTTAATTGATATGCGTAATAAAATGTATTATATCAAAACCATATGTGGGTATTTGATAAATATCAAAACACTATAAGGCCACCATTTACAAAGATTGTATGCTCGTGAGCTTGAAACAACTCGCGTTATCTAGGCAATCGTATAAATATATTATTATCTTATGCGGCGAATAAAAACATAATTTATTACTCATTGTTTGGTCCCTGTTAGCCCACCTTTGGACTTAACCGCCATTTATGTAAACCAGATGCTGTAATTAAAGTTTTTTTTGCAAAGATCTGAGTTGCATTGACGTTGTTGCCTGAAAGCAATCTTTAGGTATGATCTTTGTATTATCAATTTCTATCTTGTAAAGGCAAGACACTTTTAAATATAATAAATCCGGATCAACACTTTTTTATAAACTATCCCACTAATAGGTATGTTAGGGCCCACTAGGTTAATTCTCCTTGTGACAAGGATAAGGCTATAGAGAAAAAGTGCGGATTACGCATCTTTGAGAACATTAAGAACTCTTTACCGTTTGAAGCTAACGACGACTTACGAATACGTTTTGTGGGCATATCTCCAGAAATGATGACCCAATCGAGATACTTGTAATAGAAGGCAAGGAGGCATCGTGGTCGGCCTCCGACTCGTTGGATTGACCTTAGTGCGAAAACTACGTAGTTTACCGGATTACAGTGTGCTCGCAATGCGGAAAGTCACCACAAGTGAAGAGACTTCGCACGACGTGCAGCCCTGGGAACCAGCGGTGACGACAGAACACAACCCTGTCTATCTACAGCACGACCACTTTGCCAAGAGTCCGATTAAGAAAAACCGCATTAGCATTAGCATTCAGACGATCTCCCAACCAAGCTCCCAGTATCTTAGAAGAAATGCAAGTTACTAATGTGTTTCTAGCTGTGGTCTAACGTAGTCACAGCAAACTGGTTGCATCAACTCTTCGCTCCGCCGTCGTATCACACGGCCCACGCACAGTAAATTGAGACATCGCATACCTGTCAAATGGGGGCTTAAAGGCAATAAACAATTTATCATCAGCTGTAATCAAAACCTCGTAACTCGAAACGTATCGATTCGTATCACTGTATCACGAACGCAGGGCTTTTACGTTTAAAACGTCTTTTGCAAGTCCGTTATGCAATAACGATATATTATTACCGCATAATTATTGACCATTTTATTTTTGTTTAACGACAAGGTTAACCCATTAAGGTGCCAGTGTAATTTAGGTCGGTCCAAGGTACTGACTTTGCGACAAAATTTTATCTCTTCTTCGATAAATTTGTGAGACCGTAAATGCACGTACCTGTATATTTTAACCGATTTCATATAGGTTTGTACTGGCCATTATGTTCAGATAGATAATTATTATC
Source organism: Biston betularia (assembly GCA_905404145.2). NCBI lineage: Eukaryota > Metazoa > Arthropoda > Insecta > Lepidoptera > Geometridae > Biston > Biston betularia. The sequence continues at coordinate 2,239,742 of FR989868.1, forward strand.
GATTAATTTTTGATGATTATGTATAGTTATGTCATCAACGAGCATAATTATTATTTAATGACACCAGCGTGTAAATGTATACTTAGTCCGGTTTCGCCCATAAATTTTCATGACTGTTCCAAAATTAACTTCGACCAAAAAAGACAAACCAGTTTCGCCTTAATTTCACAATGGAATGGAAGATGTGTTTTTTTCATCGGCATCGGAATCCGCGACGTGGGTACGGCGAGAATCGCAGACACTTGCGCCTGCACCAAGCTCGGATGTAACAGGCAGTAACCACGAGTCGACCTGGCTAGTGACATTCCGTACGCAACGAAATCGAGAGTCGATCGACTCGTTAACGAGTGGTTACCAGAATCAATGCTTAAAAGCTTTTCTGAATTTTTTAATACACCAAATACATTATTAATGTCTGTGCAATGTACATTCCTTTGGATGCGAGTTGCGTCTCTCGAAGCTATAAGGAAGCTTGTTACCTCTTTTAAGTTTTTTTTTAATGTTACGACTACTTTATGTTTACCTGTTTCCTTAAAGAGTGAATTTATTTGACTGTAGGTATCACGGGTATCATGTTTTACAATACTTTATATGCAACAAAAAAAACATATAAGTGTATGTTTATTTGTTCCCACTCAATTCCGTAACGACGGAACGGGTTTTGGATAAAGTTCTGTTATGGTGTAATTTTTATAATGCATCTATACATAAGTACATGGTTATAAGCTTGGAATGTTACACGGAAATGAGGTTATTATACTCTTCATTATGAGCAAACTTTTAATGGGTTAAACTCTTAAAAATCGTGTTAAGATCAGAGAACCTAGATAAAGTAATATATAACGCTAAAAAAAACCAAAAATATATTTGGGATTAAGGTGGTTCGATTTCCATACAAATAATTTTTTACCATTTATGGACAAATTGAGAATATTTTTACAGTGAAATCACAGCTGCTGGTATTTATTTTGGTCTTTATTTGCGGTAAATCACAAATAAAGACCATAATAAATGCCAGTAGCTGTGATTTCACTGTAAAATTATGCTCCATTTGTCAATAAATGGCAAAAAATTATTTGTATGGAAATCGAACCACCTTAATATAAGCTGTCAATATGTCACGTGGACAACTTTTCTATAGAAAGAGTTCGTTGACCCTTGACTATCCATATATGTATGGAACAGCTGACCTATTTTTCCGTTTTGTGAATTATGTACATAAATAATACACCTACACCTACATCTTTTTCGGCTTAGTACATTCCTCCACTCTATATGTATATTCATATAAGGAAATATGTAATTTATCTACTTTACATTTTACCTAAAAAATAAACGGTTCAGAACTGCGGATTGCTACCAGAGCAATCATTCACTCGTTTTATCATTTCGTTGTGTGATATTTCATTTTAATTTCGTTACAAGTTAAGTATTATTACGTACTCTTTACTACTTGGCTCGGTGCATAGAAACGCTTACCTACTGTTATAGAGGTGGGTCAAATATTCTGGTTATATTGTGTAATATTTGGTTACAGTGCAATTTTCAACATTCTCAGTTTATACGATTAACACAATGGCCGTTAATTCCTGTGTAACTTACGTAAATATGTGCAACAATTGAACGGCCGCGTGAATGGGTTGTTTACATTTTGAAACCCACAACATTCGAATTGAAGTTTTACTTTTCACAGGTGACCCATCGCGAACGATTGTAGTACTTTATTTCCGCAAGTGAGAACTTCATTCCTTGCCAAGTGCTTTTAAATCGACTTCATTAACAGACTTCAAAAAGGAGGTTCTGAAGTCATCGGATTCGTTTTTAGAGATCTGTACCCAAAGGGTAAAACGGGACCCTATTACTAGGACTCTGCTGTCCGTCTGTCGCCAGGTTGTATCTCATGAACCGTGACAGTTAGACAGTTGAAATTTTCACAGATGATGTATTTCTGTTGCCGCTATAACAACAACAAATATAACACTAAAAAACAATTGTTTTTTTTTTAATTGTAAATCTATGGAAGAATGAAAAAAGTACTTTGCAATCGTAACCTTAAAATCCCATTTAGAACATCTAGCCAATATTCCTATATGGATGCGAGGCTATGACTATTAATAAAGACATCAGGAAATGTATAGAAACATTCGAAATGTGACCTACAGACGTACGTTGTCTATATCTTGGTTTGAGAAAGTCACCAATAAGGAAGTTCTACGACGGGTTGACCAGAAACGTAAGATTTTGAGTACCATGAAACAGCGCTTAGTTGTCTATCTCAGACATGTGGTCAGATATGACAGAACATCTCTTGCATCTTACAGTGAAAAAGAAAGATGCCGCGGGATGGAAGGCCGGTCGTATAAGGAAATAATACTTAATGTTGAAGCATCGTTTAAACATAAAATCTAAACACACACATACATACACACACACGCACGCTTTGGTTTTCAACTACAGGGGCTCACCGAAAGACCAACGCTGGTCATACTTAGTACGACCAGTATTATGCTGAGTTGAGCCCTTATTTTGTAACTGTTTGTCTCTGTTTGTTCGTTTTTGTGTTTATATTTGCTGCAAAATAAAATCTTTTTCTTTCTTTCTTTAGTTCAAGTCATGGTTGCGTAATATTTGAATGGACAGAGACTTCGAGTGCCGCCGAAATCTTTAGCCTTGACAAGGACAAGATACTATATGCGATATAGATATATATTTTAGCGATCAGTGTCTAACACGGCCAGTTCACACGCCAAAGGGCGTGGTTTCAAACCCCAACAATGAGCTTAAGCTGCCGGTGAAGGAAAACATCGTAAGGAAACCATAGCGTGGTGGTATGTTTTTCTTTTCACTCAAACTTTCTTGTTCTCGGCTGGCTAGCTTGGGTTTCGTTAAGTTGTTAATCTGTCACCAAGCACCTACCGGTGTTTTTTATTTCAGGCTAGGGGCTTCGACCACTTTTTTCACTTAACATCAGGTGAGCTGTGGTCGAACATTAAAAAATGCGAAGACGATTTCCGTGTGGATACAGTGGACGGACTGGTGTCATGTAACGCGCTTAATTAATACAGTTTAATGATCTTGAAGCTATTACAGTGGGGCCAGAGGTAAAGAGACGGACATAAGCGAGGCCAGTTTAAATATTTATCAAAATATAGCGCATTCCTAAGTTATCTAAAGACATAATTCAGTTTTATTACGACATCATAAAAAGATTATGATTTGTGATATTGTAATCAATTATTTTGATATTTTCGTTTTTATGCTAATCATTTAATTAAACATAGATAGGTTAACTCTTTCTTCTTCAGGCTTAAAACTGTACTTAAAAATTAGTATTTAACAATAGATAAAATCAAAAATACATTCAAAAATTAAAATAAAAAGATAAAATCATTAATTTAATCAAAGTTTTACAATGGAAACCGACGTGATTTTGTTTTTTTCGTAAATAATCCCGCATACCAGTGTTGTTATTATCACAAGTACACGGAAAATTTATATTTCCTAAGTATTAGATAACCCTATCTAATATAATTTAGGATGTACAAATCGACTCCCCAGTTTTGTTTTTTATTTCGCTAACTTAACGAACCCATAATATACTTAACATTCAGCTATTTAAGAATGTTCAAACGAATAACTTTCAACGTTTCTTCCTCAACAACAAATGAGTTCCGGCTAGTTGTTCACTTCACGCCAATGCTATAATTTTGCGATAAAATCTCCGAAACAGAACACAACATATATACTTACAAACAGTGTACAAGATCCGTACATACTTATTCTACCACGGAGACATGAGTAAAGCATGCGAGATATATGAAACAGGCGATTGGTTCAAAACTCTCGTGAGTATGACTATACTTACTCATATAGGGCCTTACAATATTTTTTTTGATGGTTCGACAGTGTTTGACTACAGCTCACCTAATGTTAAGTAACGGTGTGGTCGAAGATTGTAAACACACCTAGCCTGGAATGGAACTGGTTGTCAAGTGAGGCTGCCGGAATCCACCGATAGGTGCTTCGCGACACATTTTCAACTTGAGGATTGTAGTTAGCCAGTCGAGTACCAGTAAGTACTACACCACCACGCTATGTTTTCCTTTACCGGCAGCTCGAGCGCATTGTTGGGGTTTGACCCTACGCCCTTCGGCGTGTGAACCAACTGCGCTAACCACTGAGCTGTCATCGCTACATAATATTACTTATGTGTAATTGACCAATGTTCAAAATGTTTTGTCAATTTTTGACGAAAAATGTCACGGGCGAAAACTTGTCATTCGCTTTAGGCTCTGATTTACCTTTCAGCCACTTTTACAAGTGAGGTCTACAAATTCAATTAATTATTTTACAACTAGCTGCGCCCTGCGGCGTTACCCGCTATATGTTTTGGTATAAAAAGTAGCCTTAATCCTGTTTTAATAAATGTCTTTATCCAGGGTTTAAGCTACCTCCATACCAAATTTCATCCAAATCCGTTCAGTAGTTTTTGCGTGAAAGAGTAACATACATACATCCATCCATCCATCCATCCATCCAAACTTTCACATTTATAATATTAGTGGGATTGACGTTAAATTGTGAAGATAGCGGAACGTGGGCCCAAGCTTGTGTACTGTCTTTTCTATTACTAGTTGTTGTAGCAATTACACATGGGCTGTACTACTATGGCGATTACACACGGGCACTATCTTTTATGGGTGTTATAAGCTCGTGTACGATTCTTTATGTAATCCCGCGCGGAGAATTCACGGACGACTTTAGATTTGTCTTAGAAGGGGCCTTTCGTGTAGTCGATTGACCGATATGGTGTTATGATTCTGTAATACGATATACTAATATACCTATCACAGAATCATTCACCTACATTTTAAATACACATTATTTGTCAAAAACATAAATAAATTTTAAAAAAGACAAAAATATTTTACGACCCTAAATAACCCATAACAATGTTATTTCAAACATTAAACTAATATAAGTAAACAGTAATATATTTACATAAATATATACGTATATTAACACACCAATACTGACTCCCATACTAAGTTCCGATGCTTGTAATAGTTGCCTATAACTACCTAAGAATAACTTGCATTTCTCAGTTAAGTGAATTTGTTATTCTTATGAATAAATAAATATCTTAAACCATATATAAAGTATCGGACCTTTTTTAAAAGAATAATAATTAGGCTTATGTTTGACCATCATCTCACCTGAAGTTAAGTGATGATGCGGTATAAGATGGAGCACGCCTGCCTAGAAGATACTCTCGACTTGAAGACATTCAGATTATCGGATTCAGATTATTCAGATATTCGTAGCGATGATAGTTCAGTGGTTAGCGCGGTAGATTCGCATGCCGAAGGGCGTGGGTTCAAACCCCAACAATGAGCTTGAGCTGCCGGTGAAGGAAAACATCGTGAGGAAACCATAGCATGGTGGTAGGGTACTTTCTAGTACTCGGCTGGCTAGCTACCACCCTCAAGTTGAAAATCTGCCGCCAAGCATCTAACGGTGTGTTCCGGCAGCCTCACTTGAGAGCCAGTTCCATTCCAGGCTAGGTGTACTTTACCATCTTCGACCACGCCTTCACTTAACATCAGGTGAGCTGTGGTCAAACAACTAGCCTGTCAACCATAAAAAGAAAAAAAAAAAAATAATAATGTCCATCGGGGAACCAATGCATTTCACCGTCTAGCGGTCCGCACAATGAACGTGGAATCAAATCGTTTCGTTCGAGTTGATTTGCCCGTTTTTTTATAAACTGCTAGGTAGGTTTTCTCATTTTTAGGAATATAAGGTCGTAGTCCACCACGCTGGCCAAGTGCGGGTTGGCAGACTTCACACATACTTTAAACACACACTTACTTTCCTTCGCCGTTTTAAGTCAACGGCAATAAGTACATCACTCAGACAAGACAGGGGCGCGCCGTGGGTTTCGAACCCAGGAATTCTAGATTGGAGACCAGACTAGCCTACTGAAACTCCTGTACGTTTGATGTATACGTAAAGTTAATTGTTTGGTGGTCATAAAATAAGGGTCGATTTTCATGATTTATAAAATTAGATTTTAAGTTTGAAAGAAAGAAAGAAGAAAAGAAAGCTATTTTTTGTTATGTAACACACACAAACAGAAACAGTTATATAGTCTGCAGTTCTGATAAATCTTTTCATATTTTTAATCTTACACCATTAATATTGCCTAACGAACTTAATAGTACAAGTATAGGTCTCATTTATATTTCTACCATTCTTCTCGGTCCGCCGGGTTCTGCACACAACACACTGAAACATTGGAGAAATTAGGCTAGTAATAATAAGTGTCGAAATGCAACTCTTAATCTAATTTGACGCGGCTAATTGATCGGCTCTATCGTTAACTAATCTTGTTAATTTCACGTGATCCACTTATAGCGGTATCCGATTTCTTGTGAAAGTTACACGTGAGAAGCCGAATAAAATAAACTGGCACTGGTTATTGCATACGAGTATTTAAAAGTACATAAAATTCAGGAAGCAAATACGTTTTAATGTGTGCGAAAAGAAAGGGTGTCTGATTCATGCTGGCGATGCAATATCGGTTTTCCCAAAGCCCCACTTCAGTACAGATTATAGATTAGATTGTAGGTGGATGGTTTTATTTTTTTTTGCTTTAACTATGACCTTTTATTTGTAAATGCAGTTCATGTATATATTTTTTTAAGACTAGCGGACGCCTCGCGGTTTCACCCGCATAGTTGCCGTTTCCGTGGGAATACAGGGATAAAAAGTAGCCTATGTCACCCGGGAATAGTGTAGCTTACCAACGGTGAAAGAATTCTTGAAATCGGTCCAGTAGTTTCGGAGCCTATTCAATACAAACAATCAAATCTGTCTTCTTTATAATAGTATAGATAAAAGTAATGACACAAACGAAACCCTCTCCTGATGGTAAGAGATAACGTCTGTAAATGACTTTTTTTTTTAAATTAAAGATAGGCTTGCGTTTAACTGCCATCCCGCCTGATGTTAAGCGAAGATGCGGTCTACGGTGGAGCACGCTTGCCTAGAAGAAACCGATTCACTCGCGACTTGAAGGTACCCAGACTATACTATACATACTATATTTCTGCGATACTCTCGCTGCTTTGGCTTATACATACATATATACAATGAATAATAACTGGTAAAGTTAAAATACAGTTACAATAATTAAATGAGGAAAACTAATTTCAAACAATAAAATGTTATTAACCAATAAACACTAGAAATTAATTGTCTAATGAATGTTGAACGAACGATTAGCTTAACCGCTCTTCAAATATAAGCATAAAGCTATACAATACGGACATATTGAACGAAAACGGTAGATTAATATCAATAAATGAATCATCGATGAAACGTGAATCACAGTATTACAATTCGGGCCACGCACAAAGGACCACGCAAACATGACATCTGCACCATCAAGGTCGCCGATTATAAACGCATCGGAAATTTAAATGTACGAGGAAAGCCACTCGGAAGTCGCGTGCTCGAAACGTAGAAAGTGCAAGTCGGTATAAAATTTCCAGCCCGTGGCTGTACCATAGCAGAGTATGTTAATTGAAATCGACCAATTACTGTGAACGCTTTCTACGTGGTCTACGTACAGAATCCTATGATAGGTGTAATAACACGGTATGTCGTCTGAACCAGTTAGTATTGTATCGAGTAACTCTAAAATTGCAAATATTGATCATAGTTTTGCACTGCAGTGTATTCATTGATCTGAGTTGAGCGCAGATGACATCTGAACGATTCGAATAATGCCGAATCAAATCGAGTTTATCGTAGACGATTAGCTGCACCCGATCGCTTGGCCTCAATGAGAAACACCATTAATTTGATGGCTTATTAAGAAAATACGTGCCGGTTACTTTTACATTTATAGTTTTCTTTTTTTTTTTAGAAAACTATACGTTTATATACTAATACTATACCGACAAAACATACTACTACTACTACACTTCTTATAAGAGTGCATTTGTATCTGGTTTCAAAATGTGTATTGGATTTTTCAACTTATGTTTCCAATAGAACTAAAATTTTCTTTTTTTTTTCACACACTACATTCATAACGGTCATGAACATAACTAGATGTTATAGCAATTACAGGTGAAGATGACATGCATAAAAATATAAAGTTAACAATTATTAATATATTAATAATTTAATTTATTAATTTGACAGCCCTGTTGGCTCAATGGTAGTATGTCTGCCTTGAGAGCTGTAGGGCGTGGGTTCGATTCCCACCCAGGACAAACAGTGTGGTATAAACAAATGTTTGTTCTGTGTCTGGGTGTTCTGTATGTATTATAAGTATGTATTTACAAAAAAAAAAGTATTTATGTATTCTATCAGTTATCTGACTTCCATCACACAAGCTCTGCTTAGTTTGGGGCCAGATGGCGCTGTGTGTATAGTCCTACGATATTTATATTTATATTATATTAATAGTAAAAAAGTAAATAATTCAATATTACAGTAATATTTGTTTCTTGTATTTCTATGACAAATATGTTAATGTTTGTTTTTATAAGCTGATGATTTGATGCCATAAGAGGGCACTGGCCCGTCTCGTTTGGATTAATTTGTTTTTTTTTTCTCTTTTGAATAATGAAGATTGAAAGTTTTTAATAATAGAACAAACCCGTTAAGGTCTGGATTATCTGGCGGACGATAACCTGTTTTAATAAGTTTTTCCAGTGTGTGATAATTATTGTTACTACAAACAAAATTGCAATTTAAAATATAGTTCAACTTGTGCTTATGAAAAAAACTGTGAATTAAAAAATGGATTCCGATTCCAGAACCGCTTGTGAAAAAAGTATACTAAGCAACTAGATCGCCGGCGGTGGCAAGTGCAGAAAGCTGAAAAGTTTCTCCTAAATTCTCCCCCTCAGTGTGGGCACTAATTTTATGAACTAAATGTACGTCTATCAGATTTATTTATAAGTCTATATTAAACTTATACAATGATCTAATAATAGGTAGGTGCCAAGTGTTTGCCAGATCTAAGAAAACATGAGATTTAAATCGACTGTTTTTATATGATCTATTTATATACGACTAATATATATGTACGACTTGTCCCATGTTGACATTGACTTCCCCCGCGCGAGAATATGGATCTGTCTCGATTTTGTTAGTGGAAAGATTTTTATCATGGTTTGCGTGCTAGGCTGCTAGTATTTTTTAATGGTTGACAGGCTATGTTTGACCACAACTCACCTGATGTTACGTGACGGTGTTGTTGAAGATGGTAAATTCATCTAGCCTGTAATGGGACTGGCTCTCAAGTGAGGCTGTCTGAACAGTTAGGTGCTTGGCGACAGAGTTTTAACTTAAAATGCTTATATACTTTTTTTTTGTAAATACATACTTATGATACGGAACAAACATTTATCGGCACATAAATGTTTGTTCTAGTGGAAATCGAACCCATGCGCTAGTTCTTGCAGCAGATATTCTACCAAATGTGCTAACAGGGCAGTCGAAAGTATTATTAATATTACTTGAAATGATAAAGTATAAAGCACGCACGTCTCAAATGTGATGATCGTTTCTTGTGTAATGCGGTGTTGCTTAAATGCATCCAATTGGGTTTCGAGGAATGAAGGCATTATTAATTACAAATATTACGGCAACAATTTTTTACTATGGAAACTGACTTGGCGTAGCTATTTCTTATAAGTACTGTAATTACGAACTTCCTGACAATGTACAGCAAACATCGTGAACTATTAGGAAATTATTTTTACAAACCGGCCAAGTGCGAGTCGGACTCGCGCACGAGGGGTTCTGTACCATTGTCTATAAAAACGGCAAACATGACACGTTTGTTGTATGTGAGCCCCCTTAAATATTTTTTTTATTCTGTTTTTAGTATTTGTTGTTATAGCGGCAACAGAAATTCATCATCTATGAAAATTTTAACTGTCTAACTATCACGGTTCATAAGATACAGCATGATAACAGACAGACGGATAGCGGAGTCTTAGTAATGGGGTCCCGTTTTACCCTTTAGGAACTCAACCCTAAAAACTACTTGTTTTCTATTCCTTGTTGTTAAGGTCGTTTAAAAGGCGATTTTGTTTTCTATACATTTTTATTTCTAATGTGTACAATAAATAGCTTTTAATTATGTGCCCATGCCAAATCATTATATACCTTCATTTAAATTGGTTGTTGATTTTATTTAGGCATTTTTAAGTCTAATTTATTTATTTATTTATTACATAACATACAAAACAGAATGCAATAACATTTACAACAATTCAAATACCTACACAATTTTGATCTGTATTGCATTCCAAGACTATGCATGTCTAGGAGCATTACAATTACAAAAAAAAAAAAAAAAAATTATTCTAATTTCGAATACTTGAGAGAATATCGAAATAGACAAAGAAAGTAACGTTCTATTAAATTTTTTAAAAGAACTTATTATGTTCTAGCACTTCTAAACCCAAACCCTGGAGAAACAACTGCATCAGGTATCTGTCGAAAGCGGTACAAACATACTAATAAGTGTGCAAACGTAACATTTCCACTCCACCGCCTGCGACGTCCCACTTGGAAAAAACGACTGATAAAAGCAATGAACAAATTACACCACATTCTTGCTTTGTAAAAAAAATAATTAATCCAGTGTTTTATATCAAAAATAAAACAGATCTATGATGTATTAGGTGTTTTTTTTACAGAAGCAATAACTGAATATATCTCAAGTACGCAGATAGAAAGTAAATTTGTACGAATAGAAGCGTGACCAAATCTTCAAGTACCCACTTTTGCAGCAAAAAAAAATGTAAGCAGACTAGCAAACAACAAAAAGTTGGTTGGACACCAATCGAATTACTCTCAACCTCAACTATTCATGAGATATAAAAACGTCTTCAGTCACGACCACAACTTAATAACAACATAAAAACTGTCGGAAAAATGGACTAACTTTGTTGTAGATTGAGTTGACTTCTCATATTCCAGTAAAAAATATGCGAATATTACAGAAAATTACACACAGTGACAGAATTATTTTGGCCGAGATGATCTGTTCTCTAAGTGTTAAATAACAGGTCATCTTGACCAAAAGTCCTCGTCATCAAAGGTCAATGAAACAAATGTATTTTTGATGAATAGCTGACCAGAGGACACTGTGGTATCAATCTAACCTTAGCAGGAGGTCGTCTAGATAGGTACCACCGCAGTACAAGATATTCTGCCAAGCACGCTACTGCTTGTATAAACATCACTGTGTTCCGATTTGATCGGTACTGCAGCTAGCGAAATTACAGGGCTATTCAGACTAACCATCGAAAGTCTCAACGTAGTGAGCGCCAAAGCAGCGCTATCCTAGACTTTGTTTTAACTCAAAGTTCAATCGCTGCAATGGTCATAGACAGGCGTTATCTCTTACTATAAGAAGATCGTCTCATTACTTTTACATCAAAAAAATGAAAAATACTGAAATGAGAGTATCATAAAAAAGTTAAAGCTATGCCGAACTTTATGTAGAGATGCCGTAAAAGCTTAAGATGATGCCAGAAACGAATGTGAATAATAACGCTGTGAACAATTTCCGGTACGTATCCAGTCGCGTGCTCGGATGGCGCTCGCCCTGGCTCCGCTTGCGCAACATCTCTCGGAAAGGCGCAAGACGGGAACTGGCCGCGTAACTGTCACTACCATGCGGTGCAGCAATACGTGCGTGCAACGTGTTTCCGCCAATTGGTCTGTTGTTGCCGCTCTTTCATTGTTGCCGGTGATTATTTCACGGTTCAGTTTCGAATCGATTTCAATGTCGGATTGTAATATTATAGGTATGCGTGAAATTACATATAGAGTTGTGTTGCGCACGAAACTATGCGAGACAAATGGCTTTTATCTGAAACCGATGAGTATTATTTCAATTCTTTTCGATTTGAAGTATAAGTAAGTAAAAGGTATAATGTCATCGTACCGTTATCGTCGTTGAAAAAGTATTTGAATCATTGTGTTATCCTGTTATATATATATGTAATGGACAGTAAATTTGTATACCTTTTAAAAGCTGAAGAAGTGGTAAACATATCGGTGACTAAAAGCGCGTCACCGTTGTCACCGATAGCACTCTGATTTTCGGCGTTATCCATTTCTACGGAAAGCATAGTAATGATAGTAAATTCAGCGAGAATCGTGACATTGTTGTCTCTAAAACGTAAATCTTTGCCAAAACAAACCAAACATGCAGCATCATTAAGCATAACGAAGCATCGATTGTGCAACTAGGCGAGACATTACAGTGCCATCCATAAATAAATCATAGCAGACTTTCATTTCCGAATATGATTCTGTAAAATATGATCCGGTTTAAAAAACGACTGTTATTTTACGTTAACTTACTGTATTGTTTTTTGTGTGTTTATTTGTTATGTGGAGAAGTATTAACCTTTTACATTACGGTGCTTTTTGTGTATCGTAAATTTTGTTGTACTTTTCTAGAACATTTCCCTTATTTTTTTATGTCTATTCTTATTGCCAAAATTGTTGTTCTTCGCTAATATATTCTCATAGCATTTCTAAATTTCTCGTTAGTAATAAATATAATTTACGTGCAGCACATGAAAAACAATTAACGCAACAGCCGTGTTATTATCCTCAATTGTACCACTTTATTGTTCTAACAGATCGTTGTGTTTGAATATTTTAAATTTTCAACCATCAAGCGGGGTAAAGTTAGTTAAATTGTATTACTGGGTGTGCTCAAAAGTGGGTTAACATCTAACTAAAATAGATCGTCGTGGGTCGTCCGGGGGACTGTAAGCTAGGAAATTGTTTTGGATATGGTAGATATTTCTGTACAGATTTTCCACGAGATCATTTGCAATGTTCTTATTGAAAGTGTATTAAATCATTTCTAATTCGATTTCAAATCTTATCAATGTTTCCGAGTTCTGGTACATGTATAGACTGCCAAGTTACCTCATTTAGTGGTATATATGTCTCAAAAGATGTAGGTTCGATTCCCACTAAGGACACATATTTATGCGATGATAAAATTGTTTGAGCTGTGTCTGAGTGTTCTGTATATAGTATAGGTATATATAAGTATTCCAGCAGTTATCTGGTTATCAAAGTACAAGCTTTGCTTTTACAAGTTTGGGGCTAAATGACGCTGTTTGAATTGTCTTACGATATTTATTATTAATGTATTTATGGAACAGTCTTGCTGAATTTTATCTTTTTTAAAGTTTTTGCTGGGCATATTTGAATGATCCTCTATTTCATAATACTATTTTTTTTATAATTGATTTCATATTTTTGCATATATTTTTAACATTTTTACTGACAATGATTATATTATTTGTTAATGAGTATTCTTGACCTGTAACACCTCGTTATCAATCAATATGATTATGATTATTTCTGAATCTTGTCTTCAAACCTAACGCATAATCCATATAATCGCTTTAGATATCAGTTGTTGTTTTGGAGAATGTTCTGTGCAAATCGTAATCTCTTAAAACTTTCAAATTCTTAGAACAAAGTCGTACTTGATATAGTTTTCAAAGTTAAACGTTCATCACTTTTCTAAGCTTCACGTCCGCGCTAAACCGTCCATAGTGTGATGAACCCGCTTCCGTCGATACGACACATCACACACACTACTATCTCGGCGTGTACTCCAATAAACGTTATGTCATGTGATACCGTTACATCAATAAGCAATCATATGATATGACACCACTTACCCCACACATTTTATTACCCAACATATTCATTCGCTCGTTTCCCTGAAATGCATATTTGCATTTAACATACTTTCTAATTATTTGTACAAGTTTTCGTTAAATCATTTACATAATAAATACATATTTAAAGTATTACCTTTATTACCGAATCTGTAGCGTAATCTAAAATGTAAATATCGTCTTAAATAGAAAGTGGTACAATATTATCATCCTTCAACACACTTCGTAGATTATTGTTTGATCAAATGAACATTCTAATGGACTTAAAGTTTGTGGCTACCAGTGTTTTCAGTCCAATATTAATATATATTTAGAAAGCGTAAGCAATAATTTTCATTAACAGCTTTATTGCAGCAATTTGTTCAATAAATTACATGTTTACTCCACGCAAACTGTTGCTTGATAACTCTTATTACGAAGTTGATCATTATTGTCTCAATGAGCTTTTCGAATGGAAACGTATAAGATATTAATGAATGTCCGTTTGAAAAGCGGCATTCCGAAATTCATTGTTTAAAACAAAACCAGTATCCATGAATGTAGGCAAACCACGATTTATGAATCAACGTAACTAATAAACTCAACATCAGAAGAAATAAATTTTGGTAGTGTTATTGCTAGTAAACAAAGTCCAGTAAATATTGGAGGTCAAACGGCCTCACATGTGGTATTCAAGTTTTAAATTCCGGTCACCCCACGTTCATTGGAGCGTGCTCAAACACCGTCTGTTAGAGCAGGTGGTCTTCAAGGAAAGGGATGTAGTCGTGTGTTGCAATATTATTTAAAGCCTTTTCTTTAGATGTTTTTTTTTATTAAATTATACCATACGATATAAAACATCAATTTATTCAGATGTGGCAACTACGATTATTCTGCGTCGAAAATACTTTTCTATAAAAAATTACTTTCCTGTGTTTACCATGTAAGTTTGATATGGTTTTGTTTTATTTATGCGGGATTATTCACGTTTAAGTTCATCGGAATCTTCGACTTATAGTTTGATACGATTTATAATTTAATAGTGTTACAACATCTCCCGTCTGTTCTTAATCAGTACCGTGTTTTATATTCTTGGTTACCTGGTATAGACCGGTTTTAGTGATAAAGCTGCCATTTGTGACTCTAGCTCATAAGATTATTTTGTTTTCTGCATATATTTATCTAGTTCTCATGTGCACAATAAAGAGTTTTTATCTATCTATATTGGATCTGAAATTTTAACTCACATTGTTTAATGCAATAATCAAACCACCGTGTTTTGAATTACTTACCCACATAAAGAAAAGAATACTAATATTAGAACCAGTCACCGCGTGGCTGCTGATCACACTTTGTGTAACGACCACGACGGACGCCACTACAGCCGACCGTTTAACTCGATATGTCGTTGCGG
The DNA here is from genome assembly GCA_905404145.2 of Biston betularia. Taxonomy (NCBI): domain Eukaryota; kingdom Metazoa; phylum Arthropoda; class Insecta; order Lepidoptera; family Geometridae; genus Biston; species Biston betularia. The sequence goes on from FR989868.1 coordinate 2,254,892, forward strand.
CTTGTGGTAGGGGATGATTATTTTACATTTTCATTTTGTTAAGTAGCTCGTGTGCATAGACTGCGTGCTGGCGTGATAACTAGTTGTTACAGGATTTTATGCTTATGATACTCAAGAGGATTCTGTTCACGCAATGGCACTTCCAAATTTTGTATTAATTGGATGGGGATTTTATTACTTCATTTTCTACTTCCTTTAAGTTTATAGCTCCCTTGTTTTGGTAACTTTAGTAACGCTAATTTCAAAATAGAAAGAAATCCTGCTGCTAATTGGGAAACAAAAACTATAATAAGATATTTATGTTTTTAAGTAATACATGAAAGGTAATAAAAAAAAGTCAGTCATTCAAATAATGAACAAGGAAGTAAAACGTCAAGCATCTTTCCTGAGAAATAATTACCAAGTCAACGATTATATAATTTGTCACATCAAACTACGTAACCGGAGCATAATACAAGTATGTGACAATACATTGTACGGTTAGAACGGCTTTGTATGAATGAAGTTTTGTGTATCAGCAGTGACCGCATTCCGTCAATGTCGCATCTGTGGAGTGAGCCTTGCCCTTCCGTTATTCAGTCTTGCACGCAGGGACTAGACAATATACACAAGGTTAATGGGACGTACATTTTGTTGGCAGCTTTTACGGAATTTTTCCTAAAATGAGGATTTTATGAGGACCATTGAAGTTGACACAATTCAATATAATATATCGTATGACTTTTCACACAGCGTCATCTAGCCCCAAACTAAGCAAAGCTTGTACTATAGGAACCAGGTAAGTAATAGAATACTTACTTTTTTTTTGTGAATACTTATAATACATACAGAACAAACATTTATTGTAACATAAATGTTTGTTCCGGTGGAAATGGAACTCGTGCCCTACAGCTCTTGAATCGGATATATTAATAAACAGATATAGTCGTGAGTGAACCGGTATCTTCTAGGCAAGGATGCTCCACCTTAGACCACATTATCACTTAACATCAGGTGAGATAGCGGTTAAACGTAAGCCTATCTATTATAAAAAATATTCTGCCAAATGAGCTAAATTTGTTAGTCAAACAATAACTATAAATAAACTGGAAATCCAAAAAATATGTTAAAGCTTCTATTTCAACCAAATTGCTTACAATGTACTATTCTATGTTTTGATACGTGTGTGGTCTTTCACCCTTCCCATTTCCTCTTATTTTTACACCACCCAAGAACTAAGTGTAAAGTTTAAAATACTAAACTTTGGCGGATGCCAAGAGATTAGCGCAAATTCCACTGAATCCTCTCCGGTTTCTAATATTTGTAGTACAAAGAATTACGGCCACAGATACTTTACGCACCAAACTTTTTGTTTTAGTAAGTACTGCCCAAGTTTTCGAGTGGTTTAGCGCTTTGCCCTGTTTGAAATACGACCGCCCACACGGTGCCATCGACACGCGCGGTCACCTTATCACAAATGCTTGTCCTGCGGTGTGAACAATGGCGAATTTCTGCTAAAAGATATCTTTATTTCAATTTGGAATTATTTAACTCGTAACCAAAATCTGCTGCTTTTATGTGTGAATAGAAGACGTAAGTATATATTGTAGCTTTTGCTTTAGCAATCTCAACCTCAATCATAATTCTGAATATTTTAAAGTCTCTTTTGCATAGATATCAATAGAATTGCTTCATTTTGCTCGTTTCAGAATCTAATCAAAAGTTTTTGATTTGTGATATTTATTCTCTCGTTGCATCTACGTTTTTGAATTGAAACTTTTGCGAAAAATATGGATGATAGCTAATCGCTTGCACTGATAGCAATGTCCGCCAGATGCTCTTGCGCTACACGAAGGCCATCACACTACGAAGGCTATCACAGCTATCATGCGACGACGGCTCAAAATATGTTACTGTTGTGTTTACAAACCACCTCGGGCAATATGGCCAATTAATTAAAAATTATAACAAAACGCAATGACCGTTTTAGATGTAAATTATTATCATTATCTACCGCCCAAGCCACAGTCCATTTAACTCTAACAGATTCGCATCGTTGACTTTATTACTAGAATTATTTAGATTCTTAAGAAATTGGTTTGGGCAATAAAGGCAACTGTGATGGGCATCGTGAATGACGGGAGGGATGACACGTATGGTCAACGATTACTTCTAGCAACAATAGAAGCATTCACGCATGATGCATAAGTAATTTTGTAACGGTTTCATCACTTTACTAGTGTAAATAAATATTTGAATATAAATGTGTACGTAGATTTATCGTCTAAGCACAATATATTATCCTTATAAGGATGTAAATTAACGACTAGTAAGAGAATAGTCACACATACCCAGCATTGGCATAAGGAAAGCTGTGAATGATGATGGATGGCAAACAACGCGTAACTTTTGTGAGGTTGTACCGTGACCGTGGATTATCTGTTGTTCAGCTTAGAACCTAAAAACCTTATTCTTTGTTGTCGAACTAATGTTATAAAGGCGAAAGTTTGTCTGTGTGTTTGTTGCTTAGTCAGGGCGTTACGGCTGGACGGATTTGGATATTATAAGCTAGTTAACACATAGGTTATTTTTTATCCCGGATAACTCGTGAAATTGTGGAACGTGCTAGTTACCTACATGTACTATTATTGATTTTCATGCTCCCCGATCTTGGTTTTATATTCTATGTTGTCTATCAACAAAGTTAGTAGTAGAGTTTTACAAGTAGGAATCACATGCACATTTCTAAACAATTATATCATTTTCAATATAGGTTAGTTTATTAGCCATCAATAAACGACAAAACCAAAATTTGTTTTACGAGTCAACATATTTTTTTTGTATATCGTAAATTTTTCAACAAACTGATCGCCGATACCGTGCCTTCATTTCACCTTCTGAGGCTCAACTCTATTTCAACATAAACAGACAACAAATAAGCTCCAAAAAGACCATAAAACAACAATAGCATTAATATAAATCAATCCATCTACAATCGGAATCAGAACTCTAAAATATGATTTTACGAGATGTAATTTTGTCAAGAATTCGAGATCGGAAGCCGTGAATGCTTCATCGCTCCGACCGTCGGGTCTGCGCCTACAGAATTAATTGACTTTAACCGATTCTAATTTTATTATCGTTAACTTTTGAGGCGAAACGAAGGTTGTTCTGTCTTATGTTTGACGTTGTTTACCGCAGTTTCGTGCTGTTTCATTGTCTCGATTAGTTTGAGTAACGAAACATTGGATGAATGAATATAGTTTTGAAGATTAGGTTTAGTAAGAAATTCTTATTTTATTAGCGATTTGGTTAATAAGGAGTGAATTCGAAATAGTGTTGCTGTTTGGTTTATATTGGTTCTGTATGTCAGGCAAAGTTATTAGCATATAAATTATAAACAACGGTTTATTTTTCTTCAGTAACCCTTTCTCTATTTTATTCTCTCTTTTTGATTCTTAGATCAAAAAAAATTCTATTGTCTGTAATCGAATCCAGCCTTCTAAATTACCTTTGACACAATACATATAATTGGTTAATCGTAATTGTAAGTGCATTGATTGTTTATAGCATTGGTTCGTCCTGGCGGTCATTGCCGGAGTTGTATTGACGTTGTCGCTGATTGGATCGTTTCCTTTATGGGCTGCTTTATCTTCCTCCTTAATGTAAGTTGTAAATTATATTTGCGCGTTTTCGCTTGTCCACTCATATACATCAAAATGTAAGGGAAGGTCTTTCCTTTTTATTTTGTAGTTATTGAAGTATTTGATTTTTAACTATTTTAGAGTTGTGCGCTTTGTAAATTGGCCATAATGATAATCGAAAGAGGGTCATTGTAGACTCTCTTTCGATTTAGTACATCCCTATATATCGGCTTATTGCTTATTTCAAACTCCTGTCCTGATTGCATACTTTATTGTCAGGAAACATAACTTTCGAAATAACCAATTTCATATTGGAATTTGAAATGGCATGATGAATGTATCTTGGTTTAATTCAACAGATCTAACAATCGGCATTATGATTGTAATTTTCTATTCATAAGCGAGTCACAATCTGTGTTTACGGAATTCACGTAGTAAACAGTGACACATTCCAGCCCTCGCTCATGTTTATTATTGTCAACAACAACAAACTGTTTTTTTAGTGCTTTGTATATTGTTGGTATCTTCGTCGGATAGAACTATTCGAACCTTAATAGTTTTGGTTTCGTTTTCTGAGCCGGTAATCAGCGCTATTCACAAGTCAATGGGCACGTGGGCCTATTTTTCGATTGGCTTCACGGTCGATGCCAATGCCATCGATTTGGTATGTACTTCCCTGCAATGCGATTGAATGAGTCATTAGCGTCACTGACGCCGATAAACATAATCTGGCCAAAGCGCAGATAGATTGACATCCAACCTTAAATGTTCTTCCTGTCGGAGATGAGATATTTATGTTATTTTTTTCAAGTTTGTGTTTCATTGAGGTGAAGCAGTTTGGTTTTTTTTAATACAGAATAGTTTCGCGTTTGACCATATCTGCATGGTGTTAAGCAACGATAAGGACTAGGATGGAACAGTTTGTCTGGAAGGAACCTGTTCACTCTTGTTTTGAAGACACCCATATTTTACTTTTTGGTAAACACAGACTCCGGCAAACATATGTACATCCTCGCTGTGCGAATAAAGAATGTGGATTCGAAACGCTTAGTGCACACATGGGGTGACGCTTTGGTCGCGTTTGGTTTGGCGTTTGTTCTTTGATTTCGTTTTTATTTTTGTTCTCTATCGAAATAATCTTTAACGAAAATTTCTACTAATCAACACCACTCAGCCACTAGAGTTATATTATTAGTAGTATCTTTAGGCAACGATACTTTTATTTATGTGCGTATTGCATATTATCTAGTTAACTAGATAATTTTAACCATGTGACCCTTAAAAATGTCTCGCCTTCGTATCGTATATCGTAAACCCTTAGCAATAAGAAATTCCGGCCTAAATGTCTTCAAGTTGTAATCTAATGTAATTAATTATTCAACAATTTCGAGATGAGAACCTTCAAAGTAACTTTCTAACATGAAGTGTTTCGATGTTAACGTTTAATTATGCCAAAGTTGGATAGATAATTATTACAGCTTGTTTACTTTTCATTATGTTGTTTAAATTTAATATTATCACAATACATTATCTGGCTCATTTTAGCAATATAAAGATTTAACTTAGCAACCTCAAGTATACTCGTAAATACACAAATCTCTCTCGACAGTGAAGTTATCCCAAATTAACATGATTATAATATCACTTACTTTAAAACATTCCGCAAAACACATCTCTTACAAACTTGATTTTTGACTGTCACATTTTAATTGTCTTATAGACCCAAAGTACTGAAGGAAACCAAATAGGTTTGATCCTGGAAATCTAGCGAAGTAAATCCTTCTGCCTTTGACCCAGTCACGCGAACTTACTATGGTTTCAGAATGTACGGAGCTACTTTGTAATCCGATTGTAGGGGATTGTTAATTTTTATGCGATGTGGTCGATTTATAGATCACGTTATAAACACACACGTTTCAACGTTATTATGGGTATTAAGTGACATCAAAAAATCAGACTGTAGATAAAATCTTGTGTGATTTATTTATGTCTGAATATATCATCAAATTTTTGTCACGGCTTTTCCGGCATTAAAATTCGGCATTGCATGTTTCATACCTAAGTAAGTACAGTGTACAAGGTCCCACATCAACTCTTTTACGGCCATAATTTACATGCGAAATCATATCAACTAAGGAAAACCATTCTTTGTTACTAACATCAATGTTAAGCACCATCGCAATCACTGTTGTTCAAATAGATATGGTAACATTTTTTAACTTGGTGTTAGATTTCCTTAACAGGAGGTCGACTAGGTGCGTGCCACCGCAGCACCAGATATTCTGCCGCTAAATAGTAGTGTGTAGACATTACTGTGTTCCGGTTTGAAGGGCACTGCAGCTAGCAAAATTACTGGGCTGTTGAGGCCAGCCATCTAGTCTCAAAGTAATGAATGCCAAAACAATGATGCCCTGGACTTTCTTTGTTACTCAAAGTTCTGTGTATCGCTGCAATGGTCATGGACAGGCGTTATCTCTTACCATCATTAGAGCGTCTCGATCGTCTCATTACTTTTACATAAAAAAAGATATGGCTAAATTATGCCCTGTAATTGAAGTTCAACTTATATTTAAATCGTGCTCATAAAAACTACAAAGAAGCTGTTATCTCCCCTTTCTAGTAAGAAGAGCAGATATTTGTGTACACTTTCATAGTTTAGATCGAGATAACAACCGAGTGGTATGACGGATGGGCGGGCCAAGAGGCGCGTGATTACGTAAAACGTGAAAGTGTAATGTCGACCAATTGAAAAGATCGGGTTCAAATACGCATCACACTGTTTGCGAGGCTTTTAAATTCCCCAGCGTTTAATGCGAGGAAAATGCAAGCAATGCGTGATTTGTCCGAGATTCGTACTATGCAAATAGTACTTAGTTTTGTTAGCTTTAGTGTAATTTATACTGGTATTTAAATATACTCGCAAATAAAGCGTCCTCACTTGAACAAATTAAACCGACCGAAGTATTTGACAATTATTATCTCATGAATATTTGCAATCATTACTGTGTTCCGGTTTGAAGGGTACTGCACCTAGCGAAATTACAAGGCTGTTCAGACTAACCATCGAAAGTCGCGAAGTAGTGAGGACCAAAGCAGTGATGCCCTGGACTTAGTTATGTTACTCGGATTCCTTTGTATCGCTGCATTGGTCATGGACAAGCGTTATGTCTTACCATCAGGAGAGCGTCTCGTTCGTCTCATTACTTTAACATAATCACAACTTACCAACACGCGAAGTATTTATATGATGATGGTAACAGAATGAGCCAATAACGATCATTAAAGAAGTTGAAGTGCACATTGTTGTAAACGTAGTCACATGTCACGAGGATCGACCTCGAGCCCACTGACTGTTACTAATAGCTAACTCAATGGAATCTATAACGAACACTTCACATCCATGTTTATCTCCATCTACTTCAATAGACTGCTATATGAATATATACACACTCCACACGGCACGATGTACTAAGTTTCTCAACGTTTGTGTGGCCGTCAGAACGTATGCTTATTTCTGAAGCAACGTTTTACAAAATCGAAAATATATCGGAAAATATTTTTTTAAATACAGTCGTCCCGCTGTAAGTTGAATTGAACGCGTATGATGTTCAATTATCTTTGAAAGACTAATGACATTGTCAATTCCCGAGCATACAGCCTAAACAACAATTACCGAAACAACGAAACCTCAGAAAACGATACGAAAATACGCACATATGTATTTACCCAATCATGCAAATTCATGTTTACAGTGAGACAAAGTGTTGCTACAGTATAAAGAAATTGCCGAACAAAACGCTGCTGTATTTGGCAATATGCCGACGCTCAATTCATATATGCGAAGTGCATCTTTGTAAATATTACGGGAATCTATGGAAACTGAAGTGGTTTTGACATATTTTTGTTTATGAGTAATCAATAATAGTTATTTCAGATAGTCAATTCTAAACATCGATAAATAAATAATCGAATAAAATTGGCTACTATGCATATTGAGGATTTCATTGAGGGAACCAAGGCAGCCGTATAAAAAATATAAACAAACACAATATTACGTCATAATAGTATTATACCTATTTATCAAACAGCCAATGACCTTGCCACAGTTTGGCCCAACACCAAGTGCCGATGACTCCTCTGGCACTTTCTACTAGTTTTTATTACCACCACTTGTCCGACAGTTCTACTGCTCTAAAATCATCACATATACATTGACGACTTTGTTCTTTTCTTTTTATGACACTATTTCGGAACAGCCAGTGTATTTCACTATACTTATAATGCCCGTAAATGTTATTGACACCGTGGTGTGGGATATTAATAATGATCTTTATCACTTATGTCATCTAGTTCATCGTATTGTTTTAATAACTTTGTGATAATGGGCTTTCTCCTCTATTAATTAGCAATCGATGTAGAGGTATCGATTTTTTTGTCTCTATGAATAATTCTATTGTTCTCGAAAAAGTTAACTGGTCTTGCTCGCTCAGTCGTGTCAGGGAACCAAAGTCTAATTATTATTTAACTAACGATCATATCCTGTAATACGCATTGTTTCAAAAGGAGCGTATCGATAACAACCGATTCAATTAAGTATACAGACAAATAAAGTGTTATGTCTAAGATTTTCCATTACAAACCAAGTAACTTTTAGGTCAGGTGGGATTGAGAATCCTTGAACAAATTTCTAGAATTAGATAGTTCCAGACGCAGGTGCTAACTAAAATAAACACTCTGGATATTCTAACTCCGTGTTTATAAGCGCATACCTCACTGTTGCAATTTGTTACGAAAGCGTTGCCCTAAATCGTGGTACAAATTGCAATTTTATGTTTTCACGTAAAGTATTTTTTTTTCGTCTTGGTAATCATTTTCATTATTTAACTCTCCGCAAGCCCACTAAAAATCTAGAAGTATCTTTATAACCTGTCAAAGGCAGCGATTTTAAAGCATAATAACAGACAATAAAGAACCAAACTCTTCAATCACAAGACATTACAATACGCAAATGCATTGCATGCCTATTTCCTTTTGAAAAGGACAGCGTTAAACACCCACAACTTGCTCGTAAAACCCGAAGGAAAAAAGCGTCGAAACTCTTGAGGGATAAACCACCATTCAATGTAACGTCGCGAGTGAATCGGTTTCTTCTAGGCAAGCGTGCTCCACCGTAGACCGCATCTTCGCTCAACATCAGGCGGGATGGCGGTCAAACGCAAGCCTATCTACTATAAAAAAAAAAGTGGATTATTTTTCATTAATTATTATGTTACACGTTACGATTAGATATTATTAGACATACTCTACTACTCTACCTTTCAGCAACCTCCCCCAAGCTATCTTTATTATGGTTACAATAACTTATACAATTCTTAGCTATTTGAAAACTGTTCGTAAATATTTGCAGACCATGTTTCAGTAGGTTTGTAAATCAACTGTTCCTTCTGATATCGGATGCGTCTGCGAACTGTTTACTATCAACTTAAAGATTCCCACATCAATAATACGGGCGTACCATAAATTTTCTTAAAGAGATGTTCCGACTAGTTTTAAATATTGCTATTTATTTAATAGAACCGTGGCAGTGAGCTGTAAGTTTGATTAGGAATTAGTGATTTTAGAAAAAAAAACTTTATTATCAGAAACCGACCGCTTGATAAAGATTTTTGTAAATATACTAAATTACTATCGATACATCATATTTAGTTTAATTCGGCAACCGAAATTCGACTTAATCATGTGAGATTGCAAAGTAAACCCAATTATCTACGGTGTAATACAAATTATAGTTCTGGCACGACACGTTCGTCAAACACCAAACCATGGCCTCACCCAACATATTACGTGATATCACCTCGTGTTATGGTATTGCACACATCGCATTCTTAGCGTATGATACTGCCAATGTATACTTTTATATCTCTAGTCTAAACACTATTGAGTTTATTTACATTAGTTTTAGTTTATTACCAGTTGCTGGTCTTTACCTGTCGCGTGGGAGTGCAGAGGCGCCTCCACGCCTTCGCACTTTGCTCTTGCAACAGATTTAACCGTAAAGTATTTTTTACATTGATTCCAATCAAATATCGATATGACGTCGGCGAGTTTTATCTTTCTCGAAATTCAACTAATCTGATAGCGCAATAGGTAATTATGTTTTTTTATTTTATTTTAAAATATGTGTTAAAATGTTCAGTGGTGAACGTGTTAGTGAAAGGTTTCATCAAAAGGAAAAAAGGAACGCTTCCAGAATCACTTTGTTGTCTGAACATCTTTCTGTTTGTAGTATTATGAAAATATGCAAGACGCAAGGTTTTACAACACAAAACATCAATTCGACGGCCCTTTTAGCTCATGGAACTGTATCTGCTTCAAGAACTGTAGAGCGTGGGTTCGATTCCCACCCAAGACAAACATTTATTTGACTATAAATTATGTTGGTTCGTTGTCTGGGTGTAGGTACTGTAGGTATGTATTATAAGTATTACAAAAAAAAAGTATAGAAGTACTGTATTAGCTATCTGGCTCCCATAGTACCTACAACCTCAGTTTTGGGGCTAGACGGTTCTGTGTTAAATGTCCTACGACATTTATATAGTAGAAAAATGCAATGAAGATAAGTATGAGACCTACAATGGTGCTATTTCGGCTAAGTACAACCCAAGCTTATAAAAAACGTTAGTTCATTTAAGCAGTGTTTTAAAGTAAGACGCTTATATTTTATATGTAGTTTATCCTCTTAAAAACTATAGGGAATTTCAATTTTCTCTGCGTAGGTACGTATGCGTGATTCACGATTTTCATTTACAAAGTTAGTAGTCATAGTTATATCATTGCGGTAAACTATATTACGTCTAGGATGCCTGCGTAATGCTATATAGGACGGAAGGATGTGATCTAATTCGTTATCATATCCTATTGGGGTAATTGAATGCACGACTTGTATATACTCGTACTTTGTTCTGTTTCTGTTCGCTTAGCTTTTTTTTGCGTAATACTGGTGATCCGGTTAACTACGTATCACCTAAAATTTATTTGACAACGAAATTTAATATTTGTTAAGCTAGCTGTTTCCAGCGACTTCGTCCGCGTGTATATATTTTTTTAATGTAAAAGTATGAGACGAATAAGACTCTCCTGATGGTATGAGATAACGCCTGTCCATGACCATTGCATCTATACAATGAACTTTGAGTAACAAAACTAAAATCCAGGGTATCGCTGCTTTGGCGCTCATTAAATAAACAAATATCGCAGAACATTACACACAGCGCCATCTGACCCCAAACTAATACCGTATCAAAATCCTTTGCGTGGTTTAGAAAAATAAAGCAGACAGACGCGTACAGCGACTTTATTTTATACTATTTAGAGAAGAAGAAATAATGTATATTTCATTTAAACAAAATAAAAATAAATATCGTAGGACATTATACACACAGCGCCATCTGACCCCAAACTAAGCAAAGCTTGTGCTGTGGAAGTCAGATAACTGATAGAATACTTAACTACTTTTTATTTTGTAAATAGGTACATATTAATAATAAATACAGAACACCCAGACACAGAACAAACATTTGTTTGTACCACAAAGTTTGTACTGAGTGGGAATTGAACCCAGCTTCAGCTCTTGAAGCAGACATTCTACCAATGAACCAACAGGGCTGTCTTACTTACTGTTATTACTTTGATACTTACTCGTATTCTAATTTCACGTGTATTAACAACTTTTATAGATTAACTTAGATTTAGATCAGAATAACGTTGCTTATCTCATTGTTATGTCGTAAGAAATTGTTTTTATGTATTTACTCATAGCTAATATGAATTAAATATTTTTTTTTAAAGATATCGGCAAAGCTCGTCTTTCCGTGGTTAAAGTTGTCGAGTATTTCGTCCTAACAATGCGTTCCGTGTCAAGGATCACTGCCTTTTGTAATTGACTCTTGACCTTTTTAGGGAGAGCCTCCGTGGCTTCTCCGTGTTTCTATTATCCATAGACGGCGGCGGTGACCACTTACCATCAGGTAGTCACATCACTAGACAAATTAAATGCAATAAACTTTTTTTTTTATACGGAAGATAGGATTTCATTTGACCGCCAATTCGTCTGCATAACACAATGCGGTCGCGCTAGCCTAAAAGAAACCGATTCACTCGCGACTTGTTGACACCCAGATTGTTGATAGGGAACAGCCACTCGGGCAGCAAATCCCATTGTTGAATAAACAACACTAATAAATAGCAATTTAAACTTTTTTTAAATGCTTTTACAGGCTAGGTGTTTGGCTCTCAAGTGAGGCTGCCGCAACACACCGTTAGATGCTTAGCGGCAGATTTTCAACTTGAGGGTGGTAGCTAGCCAGCCGAGTACTAGAAAGTACCCTACCACCATGCTATGGTTTCCTTCACAGGCAGCTGGAAACTACGCGTCTAAATAACGATTTTGTGACCGTTTTAATTCCAAAGCCTCCTAAATCGATTAACCTTATATTAATTTCCACATAATATATCTATTGTAGATCAAATTATATTTACGATACTTGATCTTTGAACAAATATACACAAATGTTTTTTCTACCTTGTTTTTCTCCTGATATATTTTGAGACATTCTGTTAAATATGCCTAGACTTGCCTAAATATTTTTACCGATACTGGTCAGCTATTCATAGCTGATTCTCATATGGACCAACCGTTATGCGCAGTTATGCTTTAAGAAATAATTGTTCTAAACGATTTTGTATTGTGAATATTTTACTGTTAACTCGGCCAAAAAACAGTAGGTGAACAAAATTGTTGACAAAAACAGTAACCACTACTTCACAGTGTCGATACCTATAGCATACTAGATGCATGGTAATATGCTTATATATGAATGAATCGATCGATTGATTGCATTGCTATCGAACCGAGAAGGACCGCACTTATTAAGTTGAAAGTAAACTCAATGAACGTGCGGCGCGCAAATAACCAATGTTGCCAGTGTGTGGTAGGTACCTATTACCAGCAATTTTCACGTTTAATTCATAATCACAGGGTAAAGAGGATTTATCACTCGGCGCACTCAATTTGAGTAAGGTATTAGCTGTAATACATTTGAATAAGAGCTCCGTAATTTTCTGCGTTTAAAGTAATCTCTCTCCTAACGCCTCGGATACTCGTTGTTAACAATTAACAGTTGAGCTGTACGAAGAAAGTGTTTGGATCACGGTTTTGTTTGCAATAAATAAATATCGTAAGACATTACACACAGCGCCATCTGACCCCAAACTAAGCAGAGCTTGTGTGATGGAAGTCAGATAACTGATAGAATATATACTTAAATACTTTTTTTTTGTAAATGCATTATGATATGCACTTATAATATATACAGAACACCCAGACACAGAACAAACATTTGTTGATATATAAAATGTTTGTCCTGAGCGGGAATCGAACCCACGCCCTTCAGCTCTTAAGGCAGATACACTACCAATGAGCCAACAGGGCTGTCAATAAATTTTACATTTACGAATTATGGGGCAACGGTTTCCCAAACTCGGACTGCATTCTCACAGTTACAGTGGATTCTTGCATTAAGAGCAGTGGGCGCAGAGGAAGTTGCATCAGAAGCACCTTGCCGAGATTGCGCCACTATATCAGTATATCAGGGGCAATACTCCAACTCGATACAGTATAAGAGTACATTAGAACTTGTTAATTACAAATCGATGAACGACGATGTCTCGATTATCCTGATATGGACACAAATAAATATTTTCACACAGCGCCATCTAGCCCCAAACTAAGCTTCTACTATAGGAATCAAGATAACTGATGGAATAGTTTTTTTTTTGTATATAGACTTATAATACATGTAGAACACCTAGACATAAAACAAACAATTATGCTTCTTACACAAATGTTTGTCCAGAATGAGAATCGAACCCACACCCTACAGCTATCAAATGAGCTACCAGGGCAGTCGAGATAAATGCCTATTTAATTCTATTTAAGTTTTTTCGGGGAACAAACTGTTAAATTCTACTTACGATAACTAGGCACCATTTACATATCGGAAATGCCTAGTTAACAAATAGTAGTTCATGTTAAACGCTGTATCTAGTAATTAAGACAACAGTTTAATCAGCACGAAACCAGTTTTTGTAAGTAATGGTTTTAATTTTATGTAAAGAAGTATGAAATTGATCGAATTCTGGGAAATTGTCTTAATCGTTGTAATATTTTTCCGTCCGACGAAGAATGAATTTTGTCTGTAGTTTTTGTTCGACTGTTTTACAGTGCTTACTAGCAACTCGCACCGGCTTCGCAAGTTTATTGGTAGACCTTCTCGAAGACATAGTCTCTATTGTCAAGAGCTAAGCGAAGAAATAGACGCACGTTTTCATTTCATTGTATACTATTTTCATTTTATTACCAACCGAGGGTTCACAGATACTTTTGTTTCCGTGATAAATACGCCGATTATGACTGAGATAATAGACATCTTTGAACCAAAATTTAGAAAGCATTACCCCAAGCGAGAGTAATTCGTACAGTAAAACAACAAAACGTTGAATCCTATCTCGCATATTGTTCCTCGCATCTGTTTTATTTAAGAGCTCTCCGTCCAAAATTGTCCGCCAGACTAACTTATTTAAGTACCCTTTCCCGTCTCGCCACGCGTTGGTATATGTGTGAGTGGACAGAATCAAAATTTGATCGAGCTTGATAACTATTGTTATCTCTACATTGCTCGCAACATTGTTGTGCCCACGTCTGTCCCACATTGTACTGGGCCCTGATTGGCCCTTCGTTGCCTTCCAAACCATGGTCATGATCTATTCTTTGGAAACAATTTATTGTTAGGCTTAATAATGCAAATTTTTAATAGTAACTTACGAAACGTCCGTATATGAATTGTTTTTATATGAAATAGAGACATTCTGTATCTATATTGAAAAGAAAACTTTGTTATCAGCAGACCACAAAACTTTTACGAAATCATTCGTATCGCATCGGAAGAAAATCTATGTGTGTATTGCATCATTCGATTTATGCACAAATTGAATTCTATTGTAAATTAAGAGCGGTAAATAAAAATAAATGTCATAGGACATTACATACAGCGCCATCTGATCCCAAACTAAGCAAATCTTGTACTATAGAAGTCAGATAACTGATAGATTTTTTTTTTAAATACATACTTATAATACGTACAGTACACCCAGACACAGAACAAACATTTGTTTATATCACAAAATGCTTGTCCTGGGTGGGAATCGAAACCACGCCCTTCAGCTCTTGGAGCAGACATACTACCAATGAACCAACAGGGCTGTCGAAATGTTATGTATTGATTCTGCATGGTACACAAGGGAGAATAATGATATACGTGATCACATATTTCAATTTATAAATAATGAAAAACAGACAAGAAATTAATGATTGAGGCCGCGAGCCATAGAATACTAGAATGCAATGGAGTGCAAGTCGCTTTGCTCACGTTTGCGAGATGTATGGATTAGCTCGACTCAGGTGCCTATTGTTTCGACTGTTATTGTTCCGTGCAACAAGCCAATTTTAGAATTACGAATTGTGTTTTTAACAACAATGACTTTATAAGTTAATCGACCGTTACGGCACAACTTCTTTGTTTCAACTTTAGCTCTCCGAAAGCTTCTGGTGCTAATTTTGTTGTTTTTGTTTCAGGTATGCTATTTGACAGCTCTAATTAACTTAACCGATTGTCAGTAAGTACTTTGATAAGTAGAAGAAGAAGATTTGTATTTGTAAGACTTTCGTCGGGCTGCCTTGTTCACTTTGTTAATTAATATATTTTATAACTGAAACACTTATGCGGCTTCACTACATTGTAGAGCATCATACAAATCACATTGGACAGCTAGATTACGTTGGGAAAATATAATAAAATGGTATGATAGAATAGGTTAAATAAAACCTTATTTATGTGATACTCCTAATTATTGCTGACTTAAACTCTTGCTTACTCGTATCATTGCTTTAATAGGAAGTTTTTCTAACTGTCCAATGTCTACGTAGTCCTGACTTAGTAACCATAAACCGCGGGCCACTTAGATAATTTATAAATAACATAGGCGCCCCCAAGTAGACGTTTCAAATTCCAATGACACGGCATGACAAATCGTCGTATCTAATTATATCTGGTCATTAACAAGCGAAGGACAGGCTGATGCAGGATGAATACTGACGCACACACGTCTCCGCCCGCCCTGCGCCGGATTCGTTCCACTTCACACGCCTCAGTGCAGCGAGGATTATGCCAGCTTATTTATAGCGTTGTAAGCCCAGAGGTATTTCAACTATCTGAGAGATCCCAATACATACTCGTATCTTTAGTACGATCGCCGAGAATGCATCTCCGGCGTCTGATTATTATTAAGATTTAAAATTTTATGTTAATATATCTTTCTTCGTTGCATCAATTTCCTGCTTGTTTGTTGAATCATCAGCCATGTGTTAATTTTTGTTTTTTGTTAAATTTTCAATTTCAAACTTTCACAATGCATTTTTTAGTTTTCACTAATACCTATAATCGTTTCATTTGGTAACGTCCTAAAATCATTAATGTCAAGCGACAAATTTCCTCCTCTTGGAGTTGACAAATAAAAACCGAAGGCTCGAAGGGAATTAATCCATTCAGCTCGCTAAAATTAACTTTTCTCCCGGCTGGCATTTTGTTGTTACTAACGAGAGGTCCTTTGTCAACGTTCCTTTCAATCAGTAACGTTTGCTCTTTACCCTTTCAACTCTAATGATCTACGAGAGGTTTCGATTTTATAACTAACCAGATGTTATGTCACATCGCTTGGAAGACGGCATTTTAGTAAACAATGGGATGTTTGTTTGCAAAAATGTTTACGCAATTGATTCTTCTACAGCGCTCATTGATTGAAATCACTCGAAGGCTTCATTCAGCATTCTCTCGATCTATGGATATTGGAGATATTGTTTGTGATCAATTGTTAACAAACTGACGCGGATTTCTATAAACAAATAAAGATTATTTAGAAAAGGAAAGCATCCAGCCTCAGTACTCTATTGTGATATTTGTGATCAAGGGAGATTGATTCATCGGTTTAGATAATCATAATAGGCTAAGCTTCCGTCTAGTAAAACTATGTTTACTGTTACGTTTTAGAATAGCAAATTTATTCATTGTTATCGCGCCAAAAATATTTAATATTGTGTTTTAATTTTGTATCTAGGTGTTCAAAACGTATGTATTATAAGAATTATATTCGTTATATGGTTTCTATAGTACAAGCTTTGCTTGGTTTGGTGTTAAATGACGCTTTTTGAAATGTCATCTAATATTTACATCACACTAACACACCACCGTCACTTAACATCAGGTGAGCTGTGGTCAAACACCTAGCCTGTCAGCTATAAAAAAAAATATATTTATCTATTTTGTATGCTTTTGCTACTACTGCTCCTTACTTGCATTCTAGCTTCTCAGAAACTTGAAACGAATTCGATGAGTGATACCCAACTGTGTACTAATGAAGTGTTTATGAAAAGTCTACTCATTGGGGGGTTAAATACTTGTGTGCCCGAATGCTAAGGCTAGCTTAGATATGAATTCTTATATAAACTATGTTTTACTTTTCCCGTATTCATAATCACAACTCCATCCTGAAACTTGTCTGTTTGTATTAGGTAATGAATACCGGGAAGTGACTTAAACTTTCTCGTTTATAAATGCCAGTTATTGTCAGTTTGACTTTTATTGAAATATGTAGGCGAGGTGAACCCACAATGAATTAATGAAGTCCAATCGCAACGCTTCATTATAACCCAAGCTTAATGGTTGACTGTTTTAGTAAAGCAACTGTTTAATTTTAAATTTTCATCGCGTTCATCGATTATAACATTCATGTCATATGAGTGAAGAGTAAATCTCTTATTTATTCCATAAAAATTATAATAATTTTGTCGAACTTGCCCACAATTAGTTCTATGTATCTCTTAGGTATTTTATCTGAAACATCACTAACAAACACCAGAGTAATCTCTTGTCATCTATTTGTCATAGTTAACCCACTTTCGAAGATGTACTCTTCAACATAGTTAATGATCCAAAATTTTTGTCATGACAGTTTTCGTGACTGCTGCCCCGTTGCCAAATATTTTGTTTTTGTAATTAACATAGTAATGGTTCACTAGATGTATCTCAACTTTTGTTATAGATGTTTACCATGCCTGCCGTGGAACATTGTCCATTCAAGTAGGTATGCAAACTAGGTATTTAAAAAAAAGATAAAGCTCAGCCACAAAATGTGGTTTTTGTGATCATGCTTGTTCAGAACGAAACGACCCCCAAAATCTGTCAAGTTATTTACACGGTAGACGTCTACATCGAAAGTTTCAAAGTAATGAGATTCAAAGCAGTTGCCCTGGACATTGTTTTGATACTCGAAAGTTGTGTATCGCTGCAATGATCATGGGCATGCGTTATCTCTTATCACCAGGAAAGCGTCTCGTTCATCTCATTACTTTAAAGAAACATACGCGAAGCATAGAAAAAATTAACATTATCCTCTTTCTGTGTTTTAAGACTATTAAAACATTTTACTACAAAGATACATGATGATTTAAATTTTATGCAAAACTTTCATCATTGTTCATCCATTCGGAAACTCCAATGCAGGCGTTGTTAGCGTACTCAGGGCCAATAACTGCCGTAGATATAAACAGGATAGATTTGTCTAAAGTACTCCATATATACGTTATCTACAAGTCTAGCCTCCCACATGGAACGAGTCTTTGTTTCCTACATTAGGCTTTAATAATGGAGCGTGCTTGAATTTGATGGCTATTCCGTGACACCATTATAATCGTTATGATCCCAGACATGTGGACTGAAGTTCAGCCCACACGGACACTGTTAACTCATTATTATTTAAATTACAATAATATTTTAAATATATCGAATTATGTTATTAACAGATGCTACTGTTATCTATATTTTGGAAGTATAGTACAAGTGAAGGACCATATCCAATCTAAATGTTGAAATTATATAATTTACGTAATCCAAGCAAGGGTTAATCGACCCACTTTTGATTGCACATGTTTTACCAAAACCGATCAGTGGTCGTGTTCGGCCCACGCCTGGTCTTTATCATCGACATCTGGTGAGTTTGACTTGGGTGATAAAGCACGAATTTGCGAGTTTGCATCGACTCTCGTCTCGACCGGGACGTTCGGCCTTGGTACAGATTCCGGGACAGTTAGTAGAACCGCTCGTTCACTATTAAACCGTCCGTCGGTCGGGTTACCGTTCTGAAATTAGTCAGAGACGTATCAGCGAAGCTATGCGACGCGATTTGCCGGGATCTTATCGTTAGCACTTTTGTGCGAATACCACAGTTGTAAAACACAACAGCAGACTATATTTGAGTGCCCTGATAGCTCATTTAGCATAGAGCATAGTTTTTTTTTAATGTGTAATAGTCCAGTAATTTCGCTAGCTGCAGTACCCTTCAAACCGAAACACAGTAATGTTTACACATTACCGCTTGGCGGCAGAATATCTGGTACTGCGGTGGTACCTACCTAGACGACCTCCTGCTAAGGAAATCTACCACCAAGAAAAAAATATGCTTCAAGAGTTGTGGGGTGTGAGTTCGATTCCCACCAGAACAAACATGTGACGATAAATCAAGCTCAAGCTGCAGTAAATTTGAATAATTGATTTCATATGGTCATAAAGAGTATATGCCTAGATACTTTGTTGATAAAGTAATAAAATAGATGAAAGTTATATCAAAATACATTGTAAAAATGTAAGCTCTAAGAGCACAGGACCTACGATTCTAGTAGCTAGCCTTAGGTCTAGTAGGGTACCATCTCCGCATTCTTACTGGTCGGCTAGGTGGAGAAGCTAACGGACGACTGTAGACGTATGAATGTGCCAATCGACGCTATCGCCGCTTTCCGCACGCCTCGGCATTTGAATCGCGAATATCTCGCCTAATTGTCGCAATTCATCATTGTTCCAGGAAAACCATCACGGGAATACTTACTAAACTCGTTAAATAAAAGCACTCCAAAGCGTGCGTTATCGTGGACCGTATCATTGCTCAACACCAGGGAAATTACCTCATAGGGGATGACGTTGAAACGCATGCCTTAATAAAAAATGTCTTATCTATTAACGTTAAGATATTGGTCTCGCATACATCTTCTACGTGAAAAACTGTCACTCAAGTGAGATATTTTTTAAAAACTCCTGTCCCAGTGAACGCATCTTGGGCATTCTTGGCATCTTTTATACTAAATCTAATGTGCATACCTTCGTGCGTCATAAATTATTCACTAACCATAAAGGTTTTATTCTAAATAGATTCAATTATTGTCATACTAAACTAAGATATTTTGATG
Source organism: Biston betularia (assembly GCA_905404145.2). Taxonomy (NCBI): domain Eukaryota; kingdom Metazoa; phylum Arthropoda; class Insecta; order Lepidoptera; family Geometridae; genus Biston; species Biston betularia. Next base: position 2,274,926 of record FR989868.1, read on the forward strand.
ACCGCCGCCCTGTCAATTACTTTAACGGCCAATATAACTTTTATAGGTTTACGAAGCAATATTACGTTTGTGCTTTGGAAGCTAATATTTTATGTTGCCTTTTACGTATCTGTTCTAATAAGAAGGAAGCTAGACGCGCTCGCAGCCTACCACAAAAAATACTTCAATGTCACGTCGTAATAAATGGTCATTAACAGTCTCATGTCTCAGTAATTCGCCAGAGAACTAAAGTCATAGACATAGCTCAGCGTATTAGCAAGCTGAAGTGGCAATGGACTGGAAAAATCTGTCGCAGAACCGATAACCGCTGGGCTAGGCGTGTTCTAGAGTGGAGACCGCGTACTGGCAAACGTAGCGTAGGACGCCCTGAGACTCGATGAAGTGACGATATACGTAGAACAGCTGGCGGTGGATGGAAGCGAAAAGCCGAAGATCAGGCTGAGTGGCGAGTCTTGGGAGAAGCCTATGTCCAGCTGTGGACTTCGATAGGCTGATGATGATGATGAACAGTCTCATGGCTTTACCTGTTATTTTAATTTTTTTCCTACGTATAGTGTCCAAATAATTTATCTTTTATTTATGGTTAATAGGCTAGGTGTTTGACCTGATGCTAAGAGACGGTGTAGTCGCAAAATGGTGAACAGCTAGCTTGGAATGGAACTGACTCAAGTGAGGCTGCCGGAACACACCGTTACGTGCTTGGTGGCAGATTTTCAACTTTAAAGTGGTAGCTAGCCAACCGAGTACTAAAGTACCCTACCACCATGCTACGGTTTCCTCACGATGTTTTCCTTCACCGGCAGCTCAAGCTCATTGTTGGGGTTTGAACCCACGCCCTTCCTCGTGTGAACCGACTGCGCTAACCACTAAGCTATCATCGCTACAAAAATTTTATATGTATACGTGTATATTTCCATTATCCTAATCATGGTGTCGTATTTGTAAAATTTCATCGAGGTCGATTCCGCTGCTGTTAATCATTTATAATATTAGTGCTATTCGCGTATAATTAACGCCACAGAAATATAATATTCAGAATTGTACTTTTCGAGACGTCTCAACTTATCCATAAAGCCATTGTCTTCCGCTATACGATCGAACAGTCGAAAGCTGATTTCCACAAGAGGTAAATCTTTAGAATGGCCGACTACTCGGCACTCGGAATGCAGTGCCGCACGGAAACTTGACTTTGCATAATAGCATGGCCGTGTTTGTCCATTCCTACGCCTATCTTCAACGCGAGCTTTATGCAAAGAACTTGCGATGGACCGATATAAACATGACCTTTTATAAATATTTTAGGAAAATGATTATTTATCTGTACAGTATTTATAAATTTAAGTTGGTTCATTTAATTGATTGCTGTTATCGATATTCACTTGTCTAGGGAAATTTTAGCTGACTACTTTTCTTTTTTTAGTTATACAAGCAAATAAATATTAACTTTCCTTAGCAGGAGGTCGTACCACCCCAGTACCAGAAATTCTGCAAAGCAGTAATATGTAAACATTACTGTGTTCTGTTCCGGTTAGAAGGGTACTGCAGCTTGCGACGAAATTAGAGGGCTGTAAAGACTAACCATCGAAAGTCTCAAAGTAATGAGCGCCTTTGTTTTGTTGCTCAAAATTCTGTGTAACGCTGCAATAGTCATGAACTTATCATTATCTCTTACCATCGTAAGGAGAGCGTCTCATTCGTCTTATTACCTTTACAAAAAAAAACTTGTGTCGTAGTCACATGTTTAAAAATAATCTATCAGTGATCCTAGGTGATTTTTGAAGTGAAAACTTCATTAACCGCTTTGATCGATTTTTGGTAGGGGCGAAACTTCGGAAATATCTAAGAATCGGAATAGGAACATTATCGACGTCTTAATATGTGTGATATTTATTATGAGTGTATGTATTTATATATTTAAATATTTCGTTGTATTTAAATACATTATTGTCATTATTTTTAAATAGGTACTATATGTTTTATTTTTATTTATTTTTCTTATTAGTGTTACATCTCCCGTCTGTTTCTTTTGTTATCTATCGTATCTTTCTTTTCTTGGTTGTCTGGAAGAGATCGCTGTTAGCGATAAGGCCGCCACTTGTGGCACTAGCTCATAAGGTTATTTTGTTCTCAGTATTATTTTTCTGTTTATGGTGTGCACAATAAAGAGTTTTATCTATCTAATGTGGCGTGTTTTAAGTTCTCACTCCTTGCAGACGGTCCCAATGACTGACTTATTTATTTTTTGTTTTGATCCGTAACTACAAAACTCGTAAAGAATCCAACGTTAGGAACAGTAAAGTTGCATAGCGATGCAAATCGAATAGATCACACGCGGCGTGCCCGCGCGCGCTTCATCTCCTAGTTATTGTGGAATGCGCATCTATTGCTTCAGGTCGCGTGCCATCCACTCCGACATCTCGTAACGGGATCCGTCTCTATGCTGGATACATAATCCGACTGACTTCACGCTAGAAATATTACACCATTTATGATTTGGAAATTGACAAGCGCCGCCATGAATTACAAGAGCATTAACGAACCTTATTCAAAGGTTTACAGCCCTGTTGGTTCATTGGTAGTATGTCTGCTCCAAGATCCGAACGGCGTGGGTTCGATTCCCACCCAGGATGAACATTTTATGGTATAAACAAAATGTATGTTCTGTGTCTGGACGTTTAGCGGTTTGCACAATGGAAAAAAAAGTAGAATCAAATCGTTTCGTTTGAGTTTTTGGAACCATGAAACGATGTAGTTTTTGGTGTTCACTGTCATTTAGACATTTTTTTACCAAAAGTAAAATGTGATATTTCAAATTTATAAAAATTAGATCAAGTCTTACGCTACGATTGCCAATTCGCGGTTTCCACTCTAGAACACGTCAACCCCGGCGGTTATCAGTTCTGCGTAGGACGCCCTGAGACTCGATGGAGTGACGATATACGTAGGACAACTGGCGGTGGATGGAAGCGAAAAGCCGAAGATCGGGCTGAGTGGCGTGTTTTGGTTATGTCCAGCAGTAGACAACAAAGGGCTGATGATGATGATGAGATCAAGTCATTTATAGACTAATCAAGACTTATTTCCTAACTGTTAAAATATTGAATTCGCCATCGTAAGACGCTAATCTGAGCTGGTACCTCGTTTGCAAGATTTCTAGGCCGCACTCAAACAGCATTGCAAATTTTTAAATGCCCAACATTTAGCTGGATAAAGAAAGAATGCATGATATGTATGCCAGACATCGACCTATACGGCCTTGCATTAAGTGGGCAAGATGTCGAAACCAGTAGAATTAAAATGAAAAATAACTGTACCACGTAAATTGCTTATAGATAAAGCACACGCTTTCGATAAATTGTAATGACATTGAAATTGGAATAAAAAAAACGTTGCTATCTAACTTTCTGACAAATTAAGCAATAACGTATTCCTCGAAACTGCTATATGCTATACATAAATAAAAATCCTACAAAAAAAAAAAACGCAAAACCTAACTTCCTATCACAAAATTCGTATAACCTACGCACTGCCATTAGTAACTGCCAATTTTTCACACATTTATCGCTAATGTGTTTGTGTTTTTTTAAGTAGTTCTATAGAAATTTACAGCATATTATATCACCATGTAAGATATATCTTCCTTCGCACCTCTTCTAGAAATACCTATTTGACTGCTACCACAGAATACGTAATAGTACAGGCAGCTACAGAGACATTGGTAATCTCAGTATCGGCAATTAATCTGAAACCACTTGAGTTTACTCACTTCACATATATACCACATATAAAATAGAATGTTCATATATGAAATGTACCTATTTAACGTTTTCACCATTAACGTTTTGTATGAGAGCGTCGTAAATCAAGTTTATGTTATTGCCTTATCCTCGTGCAAGCAATTTGGTCTTTAGGTCAGCAATTGGCAAAGATAATTCTTTTTATTCTGAAATGGCGTTTGACCGAGATCCCACCTGATGGAATGCAATGCGGTCGAAGAATCACGAAGTCGCATTACTATTGGTTAGATAAAGGTGCCGACTGTCTAGTATCAACTGTGTAATGTAAATCCGACAAGCGACGATGTTGCGAAACATCGTTGCTCGTGTTCGGCACAACATCGTGCATCTTGTTGTTTATCTGATACAACTAATGTTAGTGATTTATTTTTAAATTACTATAAATAGGTTTGCGTTTGACGACCATTTCGCCTAGCGATCTACACACAAGCACGCTTGCGTAGAAGAAACCTTTTTTACTTGGTGGTAGATCTCCTTAGCAGGAGGTCGTCTAGGTAGGTACCACCGCAGTACCAGTTATTCTGCCGCTAAGCAGTAGTGCGTAAACATTACCGTGTTCCGGTTTGAAGGGTACTGCAGCTAGCGAAATTACTGGGCTGTTGAGACTAACCATCGAAAGTCTCAAAGTAATGAGCGCCAAAGCAGCGATGCCCTGAACTTTGCTTTGTTACTCAGTTCTGTGTATCGCTGCAATGGTCATGGACAGGCGTTATCTCTTACCATCAGGAGTGCGTCTCGTTCGTCTCATTACTTTTACATAAAAAAAAAAAAAAAAAAGTTCACTCGCGACTTGAAGGCATCCAGATTGTGTCTATCAGGGAATACCCTACTCCAGCCAGCAAATTCGATTGCTCAGCTGTTCGCACCATGAAGGTGGAATAAAAGTCGAGTAGTTACTTAGCTCGTGTTTTTGTAATATAAACCGTGAATAGAAGCTTTCTACAGCTCCTGTCACATCTCAACACTCATCTTAATGACATATTGTGATCGTTTAAGGTGATTCGATTTCCATGCAAATAAATGTTTGCCATTTATGGACAAATGTAGCATAGTTTTTCAGTGAAATTACAGCTACTGGCATTATAGCTACTAATATTTCTCTACATGTCTAAAAAGAGTATATCAATTATCAGCAGAAAATCAAATTTATGAATTTATGATTTTTGAATAAAACAGTAGATTATGATCATAATCTACTGTTTTATTCAAGTAATTGTGATTTACCGCAAATAAATGCCAGTAGCTGTGATTTCACTGTAAAACTATGCTCCATTTGTCCATAAATGGCAAAAAAATATTTGTATGGAAATCGAGTTAACTCATTAATTGAAAACAAAATACTTGGTTTTATAAAATCATTGTAGATTGATGTTGTAGCGATCAGGAACCGAGAAATATTTTTTTTAATACAGAATCCGGACACTGTATTGTGAAATCTAAAAAGTAAACATACCTACTATGTCTGAAGCCAAATATGTAACGACCCCGTCATCATGCCATTACTTTTTATATCATCGTAATAAAAACTAGTAATCCTTATAGAGAGGAATGCAACGCGTATAACCATCAAACTGTTTAGCGCGCTGTATAAAAACTGCATTTTGAACGGCGCCGCGTCGGCAGCCCGTATTTTTAGTTGGTCAGGAATACCATATGATATATGCCATATATGTACTTGCATTATCAGTTCTATGTAACGGAAACAACGTTATAGGTATAATAGTTTCGAATTTATAAACATTGTTCGTAGTCAATTAAACATTTAAAACAATCAAATTCTCAGATAGATTCAGTTTCCTTATTTAAAAGTGAAAAAAAAAACACATTTGCAAAAAAATACGATTTATTTAATTTATATGGTTATTAAGTTTTCTTAGTAACAAACTTAAAACGTCAAGAGACTATATAAATTGATGTATCTTTTATACGAGAATACTAAATCTCTCTCTTCCTTTATTCTCAGAAATGTTTGGCAATGCCTTTATCTTAAGAAATCGTGTTATCTTTACATTCACTCAATGCCAGAGTTTATCGACCTTCTTCAACTAAAACATTTGCAAATCTTGACACTCGATTTCTTAAATCTTTACGTTAGATATTAATGTATCTATAATTTTCATCTCCTATCAATTATGCCTATAGCTTGCTTTAACGGTTTTTGTTAAAAAATAAGTGTTTTTTATTTATCGTTTAACGAATCTCGATTTGTAGAGTTAATAGTTATAGATCCAAAGGCTATTCTTAAGAGGAGAATATTGGGAGTTCATAAATAGAGTACTACATTACTTTTTGCTACTTTTGCGTAAGTAGCCAGGAACTTTTTTCGTGACGAAAATAACTTTCTACATAATAATGGATATTGGATCTCTCGGAACGAAGAGTGAAATCAATATGAGCATTTTCTCAATTATACATAAAGAATAAATTATGTTTGTGACTGAAACAACTTAAATATTGAACTGCATATATAGATATCTATAGAGAAATGTAACCAAACTTAATTATTTATGAAGATCTAGATGAGTCTCTTGGTGTGCCTAATGTCTCAACCGTAACAAAAGACACCGATAATCACTTGTACCTTGTTTCCACTCTAGATGTTCTAAATCGGCATGTAGATCAAGTATTTAGAGCACGTAAACACTGTTTATCTCCTTATCATAAAACTATATCTTTGTTTCCGAGAATGACCTACAAATATAATTAATACTTAATATTGTTTAAGCATTATATTATTACGCATCTTTAAAGAATATAATTTTCTTTTGGATTAACTACCACCCACCCAGTATATAACCAGAAGGTCTATACAGGATGTCCCTTGTGCCATTGTTACATATATCAATGCCTAATATAACTATTTTGTCATTCCTGACAAATTCTCTTGTTCTGACAATTTAAAGTTCAACGATACAATTTAATGTTTTATTGTTAACACCAAAGTTACAAGTAATATTTCTCTACATGTCTAAAAAGAGTATATCAATATAATTAAATGATTATAAACATAATTGTTGACTAATAATAATATAATTTCTTAGTTTATAATAATCGTCACTTGTCGTCACTTAGTCGCGGATCATTTATAGAGCATTGCAAATAAATCATATTTTTTTAGCTCTATAGACCATCGCCATCATCGCTAAAATCATCTGTTGTAAGAAGCAAAATCTAGCCTTCTTCTACCTGTTATGGACCTATCAGCTTTAAATTCGTTTAGATACGGAGGGATCTATAGATGAATAGTATTATTCACGTAAAAATTAATGTCGCGGCCAAACTTACGTCTACAGTTTGTATACTTAAATGAGATTTAACTCAAAAAATACTGTAAAAAGTAAGAGAGTAGTAGATAAACGTAGGTGAATCAGGAAAGTGTAAAAGTTTATAATGGATAGTGTAAATTCAAATTAGATAAAGAAACTGCACAAACAGTGACATCGATACAGATATTGTTATCGTGCGAGTATCGTTACTCACAGTAGCTATAAATAGCTATTAAAAGCGACGATAATGGTGCTAACGACAACCCAAAAAAACAATGGTCGCCATCGGAGGCGCTGCCTCGCCATAATAGCCGGTTCGTCACGACTGCACACTTCAAACAACGAAAACGTGTCTGGAGTCGTCACCAAACTGAATTAGAGCCTATTGTCTCAGGAAAAATTACTTCGATTCTTCGCCATCGACAAAGTATTTCTCACAAAATCTTGTTACAAGTTTCTCGATCCCAAGCATTCAGGTCTAGAACTTTCAATGTCGAAAAGTAGTGATTTTACCCTTGCCAAATTAGATATCCATTATCCAATTTATCCGTCTCGTATAAACCTGTATCTACAGTCGTCTCCAGGTCCGACGAGTCATGATAAATATATCGTCGACAAATCTTGCAGTTTAATGGTTCTGTTTACTCTGCCTCGGTCATCGTTTTGGTAATGTTTTACTCCATCTGTCAACGTTTCGCCTAGCCACTTTGTAGTCTTACCAGTTCCACTTACGATGCAATACTGCTGTTCCGAAAAACTGTATCGCTTGAGAAATTTATTCGACAAATAGTCTTGTGAAAAACATTGCCCGTCCAAAATGAAGCTTTTTCGAAACTATATTAGTCAATGCTACTAATTTAATGCGATTGCGTTCCAAATGGCAGTGCAAATAATTTTCTCGACAAGCTCATGCCCAATTTGAGAGAGCTTCTCAAATTGCAGCAGTAAATCCGTAAGCTGATTCCCGACCGTGCGAAAGTCCAGATAAAATCTCTATTGTCCATATTTGTGCAGGGCATTACAAGCCACGGCTCGGGTCAAAGTGAATCCTTATTATATACGCTACTCGAGCCTGTCCCGTTCTGTGCTTTGTGCTTCTCGCAATTATGGAAATTTTCAATGCAAACCCGGAAGAACTAAACACAGTTACGGGATTCGCGGGTGCTTATAAAATGTAACTTATCAAAGGATTATATTTAAACTTTTCCTTGTTGCTCTAGAATTTCGGTACCGTATTTATTATAACAGTGCATGAATTCGTTCTCATTTCTTGTTAGACATCAACATGATGGATTTGTTGATACGAATCTCAATCGTCTAATGTTTACCAACAGTTCATATAGTTCATTGAACGCTTCTGCAATCGATCTAGACTTATTTTTATAACGAGATCGTTTTTTATGAACTAATGTTCCGACTTAAACATTTCCTATGTATTGAATTACAATTCTTCCATTTACATTAATGCTTACGTATGAAGTATCCTCATTAATTCTAGTTTCATCTATCATTTCCGTTTAACGGTGTTCCTCTGGAACATTCCTTGTACAAGAGAATTTATTTGCTCCCATTCACAATGCGCAATTTACATTGAGCAAAATACAGTAGCTTTATAAAGATCATTGGAACCTATCCAAACCAGATTGTATTTCAATTGAACGTATAAACTGACATACATTTCTGTATACTGCGAAGCGTTAGTTGAAAGCGTTATACATTATATCCATCATACACATGTGAGTTAATAACACTAACAATAGCATAAACCATATTTAAATCTAAATCCCTAACATAAAATTTTCATATTAGTTGAATTTCACACTAGGTACACGTAAAATTGTCTAACAAATAATTGCATTGCTGTCCTTTCTTTGCTTCATGGTTGCGACTGCGGTATATTCGAAATACAAAGTAACAATCTTTACACGGGCATACATTGCGATAACTATATTTTTAGCAGCAAATAAATCATACGCATTGAAGTATGCATTGCGGATTTTTATCTTATCATCGTGTCTACGTTTATACTTACCTAGTTACTTAACGTGTGAATTGTCGTGCTTGTAGTTTGCATTGCTATAATAACTTTATTTTTATAACCAGCTTTACGACGAACATGTTGCTTTTCTTTTTTTATATGTGTTCTTATTTGATGTGTGTGAAGTACAATGGGCGTATTCTCTGGAAGGATGTCTGGGATTCCTGGGATTGCGATTATGTTGCTCAGAAATTATGCACAAGTTTTTTGATGTGCCGCCTGTTTCGAGGCGGAACTTCTTTGTGCGACTTGCTTACACCATACATGGGCTCTGACTCGAAAACATATGCTGAAAAGCAACTTAGATTGTTTGCGCAATTCGACACGAACTTTGTACGCATTAATAATAATAATTTTGTTTACTACCTCCACTCGTAGGTTTTACATATTCGGATATATCGAGTCAGCGCATAAAAGTCATAAATATGCACGAAACTGAACCGAAACATACATAGAGTAAGGTCATTGTAACTGTTAGTAATCTGTGAATGTGGACGAAAACTGTTACGTCTTAGAACTTTTTTTTGTAAATTATGTATTGGATGTTGACAACATCCACGTGTTTGTAAATTATATTGGTGATGGCGTCTTGAAAGTTGTCTAAATCAGTTTGATGTCGTAAGCAGAAAGCTCGCTCGTTATTAAGGTTGCCTTAAAGCTTCATCATCAGTTTGTTAACAGGGTCGTGTCAAGTGGTCGAGCGATTCCAACGACATTTCACTGTGAAGATACCCCACCCGAAGTACATTTTTGTCAGAGAACTTTAAACTTACGCAGTATTTCCTAAGGTTTATAATTAAACGAGCGCTTTACGCAGTATAAGTGTTACTAAAAGCCGATATTGCTCGTAGGCGTGGAATACTGTTAGTGGTTGGCGCTCAGGATGAAAAAAAAACTGTTTGGGCTTGGAATTAGACAGGTATTTGCTTTCGCATGTTTATGAGGCTGTGGGAAGCCTCAGAGGTTTTATATTTAACGCTTGTTTGAGGCGGGGACACCATAGTGATTTGCATCAAAGAGGCTGTAAAAGAAATTAATAAATAAATAAATAAATATCGTAGGACATTACACACAGCGCCATCTGACCCCAAACTAAGCAAAGCTTGTACTATGGGAGTCAGATAACTGATAGAATACTTAAATATATATTTTTTTGTAAATACATACTTATAATACATACAGTACACCCAGACACAGAACAAACATTTGGTTTTATATCACAAAATGCTTGTCCTGGGTGGGAATCGAACCCACGCCCCACAGCTCTTGAAGCAGACATGCTACCAATGAGCCAACAGGGCTGTCAAATTAGATACATGTTTAGGTACTTACGTTTATGATACTAATATTTGCTTGTTATTCTTAGTTTATGTCTTGAGTTTTATACATCGTAGGGTCTATTAAAAATGTTACTGGAATAATGTGAGCTATTAAAAACATAGAAGAAAAGGTAGTTTTATTTTTCTTGCAGTTGTGTGATACAATACGATGTACCTAAAGATAGCTATGTGCGAAATATTTGATATAACGCCCATTGATAATAATGTTAGGTCAAACACAAAACGTTTCGTGTTGACACGCGACTGAGTAAAAGGTGACCGTGACCCCACTACGCCTCCTGTCGAAATGCGCACATTTGACGGCTTAAAAGTTGCATCATTGCACTCGCGCTAATCAATCAACGGATGTTTGTTTAAAGCCCTATATTCCGAAGCACGTCAACATATTGAAATCGATCATCAGTCTTATGCTTTGGCAGATATGGTCACATTTAGCAGAGCAAAAAATATGTATGATGGTTACGCAAGTTTTAATACCTTCTATGTATTTTTAAGATATTACAAAGTAATAAAACTAAGTCCAACTCTGTCTTACGAAGTCCTAAGTGCTCCTACTACTTGTTTTCATCCGTCACGATGACTGGATGCCTTGTTATTATTATTTTTTTACTTGACGTATATTATTTTATCATAGTTAAATCTTTTATCTTATTGTTAATTGTAATTTAAGAAGCAAGGTTTAATGGTAAAAAATATGAAAATACTTGCCCATAGCTATAAAATTAGCATCTTTCACTATAGCATCTTCGTAGGTCTTAAAAAAATATTTTACAGTGTCATCTTTGATTTAAATTTCTATCAAATCAACTATTATAAGTAACGTTGCTACTTTTACTAAGCTGTTAAATAAATCATAAATTTTAATAAATAATATAGTTTTTCTATTCAAAAGTTTTTCAGAAAAAACTAAGAAATTGTTGAAATCTAGATTTTACTTGAAACTGTAAATGACCTCACTCTTCATGTTAATTGTTTGCTAGTGTCTACCACTACATTAAAGCAAATTGAATGCAATAAATAACTGTATTCATAAGTTATTTCACTTTTAGTGGCTCTGAAACTTTTATCGTGGTTAGACCGATAGAATACTATTCCAGAACTCTTTACAAGTTTCTTTAGTTAGTGGAGACTAAAGAAACTTGTCCATTCGTTTGGTAATACCTAACTCTTAGTGCACTTGTTTCAAAGTTTAGCGAGCTTTGCCAACAGTGCACAAGTGCCCCTAATATTTTCTTTACCACCGCCCTTAGTCCCCCATCTCAACCACACGTTCGAATGGAGTTGGCACCACATTATGAATCGGTATTTAATGCGTTTTCCGACTTCCCTTTAACATCCCCCTCACCCTTGGCTATAAGTACGAAGGAAACTACTTAAACGGCTATTTAGAGTCTACGTGAAATGGAAGAAAATTGCCAGCAACTGGGTAATTCACGGTGTTTACGAATCTTCAAATAAACTGAGTGCCGTTTTCCATTACATGTATTATGGTTTGCCACTGTATCATATAAAAACTAAAGCTAATACTATTTCACATAGCGTCATCCAACCCCGACATAATCAAAGCTTGTGCTATGGGAACCAGATAACTAATAGAATATTTACAGAGATGTATACAAACATAGAATTGAACAGAGGTTCGTGGTTCACGCTCAGCACCTATTGAGAGATCTAGCAGCCGTAATAATTACAATTTATATCGCATCCTTATTAAAACGTAGACTTCCTTATCATAAAACCTTGGAATTCTACGAAAAGATAAACCATCGTGTAGGTGTAATCTATTCGATTGTCATAAATGTACCTAATTGTTTAATTTGATTTTATAAATAAAGTAAAGATTAAAATCACAATCAGATGTTTTGAATTGAATTCCCACATCGGCAAAACTTTGATATCAACGAAAACATTAATCTTGAAATACCCACGAACAATTTTTAAACGAAATGAAACTTTATTTCTTTACAAAAATACCATTGCTACAGTACCACTGCCCATTCGTAGCTGATGTCGATTTAATCCACTTTCCAAGTCTGATAAAGTCCCAAAAATAGCCACGTCCAATCCATATTGGACAGTCGTACGCATATCTCTACAATAAACCATGGCCCGGTTAGACAGACGGTCACTCGTATCGTGAGTCTACAAATCTAGAAATACGATCTAGGCTGGAACACGTCTCGCCCTAGATGCACACTGATTCACCTCAAAACAAGATAGTTTACGATTTTGATTGTTATTTATTACTTTAAAGAATATTTTTCGCATAAGAATGTATCTCAGAACCCAAAAATGACGCCCAGAAATAAGACTAAAACTTAGTCAGAATCAAGTTTGTATTCGTACTGTCAGCTAAGCAAATTTTAACATACCAGTCAGTGGTACAACGTAGCTTTAAATATTACAAGTACCACGTTATTTAATAACAAATTTGGCAAACCAGACCGCATGAAACCTTTCCTTCTAAAAGAGGGTAGGTTCGTCGGCACCCTCTCTTTTATTAACGAGTACAGTTAATTCCCCATCAGATACTCCGACAGAATTATGAACAGCGGGATAAAATTAAAACTTCCAGCTCTCGTTTCTATTATTAGAAGTCAGATTTCATTTGAGAATGAAATTAATGTTATGGTTTAAAATTTGATCGTAATTAATAATTTTAACAGTATTTTGCACGACGATAAGCTAAAATTATGAACATTATGTTCTTGCTTATTTTTGACATAATATTTAAATGGAAGCGGAACGTATTTAATTATTTCATAAATTTTTGTAACAAATAATAACGTTGAAACTTTACCGTATCTGTTGTCCCTTTTTTAAATAAATAATTATTCTAATTTTGGTCGTTTTTTCTATTTTCTTAAATCAGTATCTATTGTTTTCATGGTTAATGACGATATTGCCATGACTTTCATGGAAATGTCATGACTGTTTGCGAAAATCTTCTTCACTAGGTCTACTTTCTTAATTTTAACTCGATTTATGTACGTCTGGTCAGTTAGACTTAAGAATTTAAGTCTAAGACCCGGAAGCTTATTATTTTTCATTATCTTTTCATAAATGTTTCATAAAAATTTATAAACCTCTTACTTCTTGTTTCCGGCCCTTTGTGAACTGTGAGCGCCGTGTGAAAGGAACGGCGTTTAAAAGCTACCCTCACGTTGCAGACCCACGTTTCTTTGTAGTTTGGAGGATACAAACACTTTGATTAAGGTTTACAACATTCTGTAGTAGGTATGGTTTCGATAACTTTTATAGACCTTCCTACATAACCACACTTTTCATATGAATGTTATGAACATTTTATTGGATCTTCTGGTTTCTTTGTTCTATTCGAACATTTAATTTCGAATTTGATAATTTCGTTTTCTTTATGATTCAAGACGTTAAATTATAAGACTTCGCAATATTGAAATAATCCTACGACATCACGTTTTTTTATACGAGTAGTTAACAACTAACAAGGTTTTTCTAATGAATATTTTTCATAATTGTCATCATCCACAGCCTTATCTCATTCCTGGTTATACGCATAATTTGTTATGCCGCATTCCATATTATCTATCCTGTATATTTTATTTTCAAGTATAGTGAAATCCAGGAAGTGTTTGATATCGTCAAGCTCTGAAACATGGTAAACATGACACACCCACTGAAATTCTCGCATATCATCACCCTTGCGTGCGACCGCATAATAACGTCCTCTAATGTTTTTATGTAGTGATTTGACAAACACTAGCTTAGGGTTGATGGTATGCTGAGTAAGGCTACTCATACTGCAGTTACCAAATATGTATATCGTTTAACATTATCGTATGTGTTTTTTCACAGAGTTACAGAAAAAAAAATTCACTATTTACTTAAATGTTCTGTTGTCATTCAGAATTTACTTTGCGGTAGGTAGAGGCACATGTTTATAATAAGCATGGATCATTACCAATATTAATAATATGGTTGACATTCATTTCAAGCTTCTCAAATATTTACCTTTTTAATTTTTAACTGCCAACTTACCAACGAACATATCAAAACTAATTAGCTTCACGATTTCATCTGCTACCCTACGGGAACCGTTTATATTTCCGGGGTGAATATTGTTCGTATATTACTTTGAGGTATCTGCATTCTGAATTTCGTATAATCCTTTGAACCATTTATAACTCAATAATATTAATAAAAACCAAATAGGTACTAAATGCACTGTCGATAGAAGTATGTTCATTGTTGTTAACTTAATAATTAATTTTATAGCTTCATTTATTTAAAGTGTAATTGTAAGATTTTTGTAACAAGTGAAATGCCTGTAACATTATTGTTATTTACGGCCAATAAATACTACTGGTTTACATTCACTTGTCACAGTCCCTGCTCTTTGTTGAAATCTCGTGATAGATAATAATTGGTAACTTGTCTTCCACAGGTAACTCATAAAACTTCAGGCAAGGTGATGGTGCTGAAGATGAACCAGCAACGGGCCAACCGGCCAAACATGCTCCGTGAGGTCCAGCTCATGAATCAACTTAAGCATCCCAATATACTAGGGTAAGTCTTCATCGCTTTACATCAATCAATAAAAAGCTTAAGAAGTGACTGTGGACAGGAGTTTTCAAAGTATTTTACGTCACTACGTGTATACATGTGCATTATATTTATAGATAGGTCGTCCTTTACGTTGTAATAAAGCAGAGATTGATTCTGGAGCACAAGTTATTTTTGGGACCAAACAAGTATATTATGAAACACCTAAGATTAAAAATCCACGCGTTTTGTCTATATTATTACTAATGCTGACTATAAAGACCACACAAATGAGACTCACATTGTTGCAATGTTTTTAATAGATTAAAGATCAACCTAAAATTCTTCGTGTAATTTAAACATGTACATTGTACAGCTAATTTGACATCATAAATCTTCACAAACATCTGTATAATTTACGAATCAGGAAGTGATTCGAAGAAACAAGTCAATTTTCGCGTCGTAATAACACCCTGCTGATATTTAATTGAATCTTAACCATTTCAGTCGCACGATATTACTATTCATACACGTGTCTAATTTGCAAAAATCAAAATGTCAATGAAAAACATAAAATATCGCACATCTATGCTAAAATAGATTAACATAAAGATCCGAATTAATAAAACAAATCAGAATCTTTAAAGTTCACATATTTTATTATTGTATACTTCAATAACAATAAATGAAATTATTAACTATGTCTTAATTGCCCAAAATAGTTAATTGAATTAGGTTGTTACGTAAAAGGAATAATTTAATAAATAACATTTGCATTTTATTATTCTTACACAGTCGATTTTATCTTCATGCAACGAAACAACTCTCCTGTCTAATGATATGTGTATCTATATTCTGCGATTGCTTTTTATTAAATTCTAACAAAAACTATTTTACAAATTTTAATACAAAGGCCGCAGGCAGGTCATGCCTTTACTTGAATAGTTACTTTACATGTCTTTCTTTCTTCAGTGTTATATTCATGTGCATCGGCTGACGTCATTATTGCTTTTAAACAATACCCTTCTTTGTAACTAATTATATGTTATGACGTCAATGCTCATGTGTCTTCACTTAGCTGGGTAACTTGGCATTGCTATTTTGGTTTCATCTTATACAAATTTGCATACTAATATGTTAAGTATATTTGTATGCTAAATCGCTACAAAAGTAGTCATTAAAATATTATAGCGGTAATTAAAAATCTGGTTATATAAGTGACTTGCAGACGTATTTTTTGCGTTTTTAGATTTAAAACATTTTGTGGAAATCTTGAAATGCCTAATTATCGTCGAATTCATTATTATTAAGGAACCGTAGTGTTTTTGTTTAAAATGGCTATATAGTCTTTTATAATAACGACTTTTATTTCTGTACAGAATATATTATGTACTTGTAGCTATAGCATTTGTGATCGTACTCGTACTTTACTCTCAATATGTATTAATCATTTATTAGAAAAGTTCAATTTCCCTCTTGAAAAAGTGGAGCATCGATTAGGGGCGTATAACGGGACCAATTTATACAGAACTGCAGAATCATACCAAGCTCCACAAGCATTCCAACTACAAATACAAGCCGGCATTACATCCCAATGAATCATATCGAAAAGTGGCTCCAGAAGTCAACATTACAAAGTGAGGTCGGCAAAATCTCATTTGCTCTCGCAAATATGGTAATGTTTGTTTATACGAGAACCCCGCTACCAATTCCGTACTGGGTCGAGACAACGAGAATAGTAAACACAAGTGTTACACTGTATGCATTTCCATCTTGGTAGATGAGACTAAAATTAAAAACTTGACAACGGTATTTCATATTACTATTCTAATTTTACTGATAACTTCATATTTTTATTTTAGTTATCTGGTGGATGGGTAGTAAGAGCTTCTACGGATATAGAACTACATGCTATGCTACTCATGTATCTCAACAGTTACTAGTTAATAATTAATTGTAACACTTAAAATCGCATAGGCAATTTGTGTTGATCGATACAAAACTAATCATGGCTTTTCTCGTTATCGCAGCTACTCCGGCCAATAATTTGCAGTGTATTGATAGATCTGTTGTCATCGTCAGAGATGTAAATATAGCACCACTCAAATATCTCAACAGGTAATAGGGCATCCATAATAGTAACAGTTAAAAAATCATAGGTATTTTGTGGAAAACTAATCAAGGCTTATTTCATTGGCGCCTTTACTCCGGCCAAAAATGTGCATTAACTTGACGTATCTGTTGTCATCGCCAGAGATGTAAATATAGGTTTAGCAATGAATACCTCCCTTTGTTTCGGTTGTTTGTGTTGACCAAACTTACACAATCGATCGTTTGATTTATTTACTGATGCGTCGTTCACTCTCAAAATGTCAAAATGTAGATAGATAGATAGATATAACTCTTTATTGTGCACATCATAAATGGAAAAGAGTACAGATAACAAAAAACCTTATTAACTAGTGACACAAGTGGCGGCCTTATCGCTGACAGCGATATCTTCCAGGCAACCAAGAAAAGAAAAATACGTAACGTAACGTACGTACGTAATGTATTGTTAAAGGTAAACTATACTACTGTACCTTTTTATTTTAGGGAAGCTAGGTATTTGACTACAACTCGCCTGATGCTAAGTCATCTATCATCTTTATCAAAGGCTTTTTCAGAAACATTAATTTCATATACTCGTAATTACCGTCGTCGTATCTTTGTGGGTAACCTCGCTCATTATATTCCAGAAAAGTACGTTACATTCGTTTTCAATCCGAATTTTCGACTTACAGTTTTTTTTCAAAAATCAAGCACGTTGTTATGAATATGTATCTAATCACATTAAAACCGACTTAAAAAAATTAGGAGTTTCTCAATTCGGTTGTATTTTATTTTTATGTTGGTACCTCAGAACTTCGTCATTTATTAACCGATTTGTTTGTTAATTTATACTTGTGAAGACCTTCTATCAGATATAATTTTGGTCTATCGCCATTGCAATATTTTTATTAAATTGTAAACAAACAATGTATTTTAATTTGGATGATTATTTTCCCTCCGTAACCTTCACTTTCATAATATTCTTTATCAGCGGGCAATGTATATGCAAGATGTATCACATGTCAACTTATTATCGGCTTCTGACGCAAACGCAATAGATGTAGTCTCAGCATCAAATCTCCGGCCCTTTGTTTCAGTTGTTTTGTTTATGTTGAACAAACACACTCGAGCGATCGCTCGGCCGTGTTTACTGTTGCGCCATTCACTCTTAAAGACTCGTATCGGTGGCTATCAATGGACACAAGAATTCAGCTAAATGTCAACTTTAAATAACCATCTTATTTGGCCCAAGGTGCATCGTTTTACGAGCGTTTCACAATAGTTCCTAGAAAACAACTTTGTAATTAGAATGCTGCAGGTCTAGGCTAAAATTAATCGGATGAATAAAGCCATCAGTCACGTAATCTCGCATTCGGAAAGCGTCTCGTCTACTTGTGTCCTACATACCACTGGAGATTTGCAAAATAACAATTACTTTATAAACGTTCACTTCCTGACCCCTACTTACGAAGTAGTAAATAAGTAGACTACAATACTTGCCTTTACTTTTGAAACAGTGAAATCTTTGATACGTAATGATGTTTTAGTAGATTTGTTGTGTTGAATTTCAAAACCAGCATATTCTGTTAGTGTGTTGCTCTTTACGTGCCTGTTATTTGTATTCCAGTTCACATCTCAAAAAAAAAAAGTAAATAAGTAACCTCAAAATAAACTACATTATTTCATTGCACGTTTTATGTCTCAGAATTTGCGTAACAAGTTACGAAATCGAGACGAGATGAACCAAACAATAGGTTCCACTGTCCCCCATTTCATTTCCTGCCTGCTTATCATCGGAAATAAAAACAATGCTTCTTCTGTCGCGATTGTTCTTTTGGCAATCTTTCGTGTATTTTCTCATCCATCTAGCTCGGCATTCTTAACTCTTTGTTTGTTGTTACATCATTCTGGGTAAGCATTGTTTGACATATTATATCGGTGTGACAGTAAGCTTTATTCCCTGTCCTATTTACAATATTCATTCATATTTAAATATTTTCAAGATTAAGTTCAACGTGTCTGTTTTAAACCATCGTACTGCCTAGTACAAACAACGAATATATTAAATGCTTTCAAATGTGATGATGCACAGAAAATTTGTAGTAATATATTTAAATATTGATATTTATTTTCATGACATTTGGAAGGTGCATTAATATTCAAAGTAGGAGATAATGAATATGCATACTTCGATGAATGATATTTAGAAGAAGTGCATAGAGTTAATTTATATTCGAGACTGATCGTTTTGTAACCTGATCTAATAATGCAGATTGGTGCAGTTCTTATGTCTAAACCATTAATGCAAGTGCATACTTGATTAATATAATGACTTTTACAATGTGATGCAAGCTTCAGACTGATTGTAATAACTTTGTGGACATCAAATTTTCTCCATTTCAAAAATATGTTTTTGAGTTCTTGTTCAATACGAGTTCTGCTACGAGTATACATATATATGTAGCAATAGCTCAAAATAGAGAAATTCGGCATTTTAAGTAAACATATATCTAAGGGGAACGGTGTCCAGAGTTGAATGACGCGAGAGATAAATACAGTGAAACTTGGTTTAGTGGGACCTGGATGAGTGAGAAACCTCCATAACTGGAGTTGAGGTCCCACCACTTTGGCACTGAATTACCTCTGTTAGTCGGACGAAGCAAACCTCTAGAATTGGGATTCGTTCTTTCGATTTTTTCGTCATAGTTACCTCTATAACTGTCGTTTTTTTGTTTACTTACTTAACTTAAATAACCTGTATTCTGACCTCTATTAATGGAACCCTCTGTAAATGAGACAGATATTTATTAATACCTGGATATCTGAGTCACTGGGTTAGTGGAATACCTCTATAAGTGAGACAAATTTGCAGGTACCTTGAGGTATCACTTAGCCAAGTTTCACTGTATATGTCAAATTAGCAAAAATTTTATTGTGTTCGATAGATCCCTACTACAGCAACAACACGCAAGTCATAATACAATCTTATTCACTCTTTGTCTCGTAAAACGAGATAGACTTATCGACATTCTAGCATTGTCACAATTACGGATAAGCATAAATGATAAGTCATAAAATCTCTTCAATCTTTACTTTGTTGTTTCCTATAAATTTTATTATTAAATGCGCGCATAATTATTATGGCAGTAAGTTTTGCTATTACTTTAATTGCATTCTTGTATAGCTGGAAAATATAATTAGCAGCATTTAGGTGCGGATGAGCAACTAATACCTATTACCTAGTAAAGGAATTTCTCGTTTCCAATCACTTTGTGCCTATGAGAGAAAAATTCATGGGTGTCATATTTTAGATCTGTTATGCAAATATGCACTTTGTATATCGACGTCTTTGTTCTCATGATATTACTGCAGTAATAGGTATTTTTAACAACTTCACGTTTAATAAACGTTTTCCGAGTTTTTTACTTATGTTACTTTTTTAATGCATTGTCTGTCTTCCTCTATTAAATTTAGTATGTGTGAGCGAAGCAAAATTGTATTAATTGCTTCGCGAATTTACTAAATAGGATGACGATGTTCCATATATTAATACATATTCTTAATAATAAATTCAATTTTTTGTTATTTTAGTTGATATATATCACAGTATCAATGAAGTTTTAGTTTTTTTAAGCACGCTGTAATCTAAATTATTTAATCGTAAACTCTTAAGTTGTAATCAACGATTTGCATGGATTGCCCGATGAACCAAAACTTGATTTGATTTGATATTAGTGTAGATGCAAATTATCACTCTTATTATTACTATTTTATTACTACTGCCAATGCTCAAAACATAGTTTCGCTTTATGTATTAAGTTAATTTTCATATATACAATCTGCTCGATCTAATCGCTGATAGATTCATCAGTACATTCAATGGCAGCACCGTCTATTGTGTTTATATCACGGTAATCGTCATCTTGGCATATTTTCCAATTACTTTCGAGTTTGTGCGCTTCGGTGGCTTTTTATACGATTTATTATCCGATTTCTATTAATTCATATCTCCGTGCATCGACCTTGCTCTTACGTGGGAATTGACGAGCGAATCCGATATCATTTGCTTGGCGAAGATTACATGTCGGATTTAGTTAATATATTATTATGTGAAGCCTTGAATGCAATGGGTTGGGTAACATTAATGTCCGAAGTAAATATGAAATTAAAAAAGCTCCTGCAATAATGTTGCAACTTTAGTACCACAGTATTGAAAGAGATTCAAAAATGTTAAGCTCCCAGAGACATCTCACAATGTGAACGTAAATAAATAACTGTTGCTGCGGTTTGTAACCATGGCTTTTCATTATACAACACTGAGCATCTCGGCTTGCATTGCACTTCCCGTACATTTCAATTTACTTGCACTATCAGCCGCCTTTTGTTTGATAATGATGGTTCGCTCACTTTCTCTAATGAGTTGCATTCTCTTTTCCATACTAAGATGACATTTCCTCAAAGAAACTGGGAATTCTAACAATTTATTGTCGTTTATATGCAATACGGGAAACGTGTATTGTTGCTTTTCTTTGCTTTGAAAGTGAAATGATAGGTATGATTGCCTATTACTTTGTTTTGTTTTATCTGCGATCAATTAAAATAGATGAGACTGCATTAGATGACGATGAATGAAGTTGCAACTCTGTATGCAAGGTTCTCACAATTAGGTTCGAAAGTAAATTACAGATTTTTTTTTTATGGTTGACAGGCTAGTTGTTTGGCCACGGCTCACCTGATGTTAAGTGACGGTGTGGTCGAAGATGGTAAAGCACACCTAGCCTGGAATAGAACTGGCTCTCAAGTGAGGCTGCCGGAACACACCGTTAGATGCTTGGCGGCAGATTTTCAACTTGAGGGTGGTAGCTAGCCAGCCGAGTACTAGAAAGTACCCTACCACCATGCTATGATTTCCTCACGATGTTTTCCTTCACCGGCAGCTTAAGCTCATTGTTGGGGTTTGAACCCACGCCCTTCGGCATGCGAACCTACCGCGCTAACCACTGAGCTATCATCGCTACAAAATTATAATGCAATGTTTTTACGAATTCGAAATATTGCAGCTATTTTGTTGCTAGGATGAATAGACTCAATGATGAGCGAGGAAGAACTATATATACCTACATTAATTTACAGTAGTTTAGTCATCAACACAATTACTTTGAAAACAAGTGTCACCACTTACAGACTCGCGTGAATCATATCAATGTTAGATTCGACTTACAAATACATATTCTCCACATTTTTTTTTTCCTTCTAATGGTGTATCTGTTTGTTGTTAGATACCTCATTGTTATTACAATCTAGCTTAGTCGAGACTAATAAGTAATTTTAATTTAACTTAAATTGCTAAGTAGAGTATAAACGATGAATGCGTCCATTAACACTTTTCTTACTGTCTCTATTAAGGGGAAGACACTTTGTTCATGTGTTCTATAATATATACTGCACCATTTTTTTTTTTTCACATTAACAACAGGTATTAATAACGATGGTACACAGAACTTACACTAAGCTAATACGTTTGTATTGTAGGTTTTGTACTTCTTCAGGGATCCATTTATAATTAAAGATAAATATGGTGACGTGTGTGTTTGTATGTGTGTGTCTCTGTATGTGTGTGTGTGTAATAAGTAAAATATATATTTGCGATGGATTAACAGAGGGACTAGCTTTATAGATATCTCATCTCTGTGATATTGATCTATCAGAAATTGTCTCTAACCAACGTGGCCATGGTCACAGGAGCAATTAGTAGTACATGAAATTTATTTTTGCTATCCGAAACAGATCGTCTGATCTAAAAGATCCTTGCGCTCATAATAGGTCGACTTGTAATCGAACGTTCTGAATCCACTTGTAATAGAGCTATAGCTATGATGTAGGCTGAAGATCACCGGAGATAGAAGTGAACGTGTTGTTTGTTAGACCGAGAATATAATGTAATAAGCTAATGATTCTATAATGAAGAGTTCAACTATGTTGATTTATGTCAGAAGCAATGAAGCATGAAAATAGACTAACCGCTTAACGATGGTAATGGATGACGCTTACCCATGATCAATACAAATATACTCAAAACCTCCAAACAATATAAAGGACTTGGTGGTAGATCTCCTAAGCTGGAGATCGTTTAGGTAGGTACCATAGCATTACTAGATATTCTACCGCAAGCAGTAGTGTTTAAACATTACTGTGTACCGATTTGAAGGGTTATGCAGCTAGCGAAAGTACAGTGCTGTTGAGACATCGAGTGTCTCAGGGTAGTGAACGTCAAAGCGGCGATGCCCTGGATTTTGTTTTGTTACTCAACGTTCTACGTATCGCTGCAATGGTCATGGGCATGCGTTATCTCTTACCATTAGGAGAGCGTCTCGTTAGTCTTATTATTACATTAAAAAGAAGTCCCAGGATATTGCTACTTTGGCGCTCATTGCTTTTAAAGATTCGATGGCGAGTCTCATTTACACTGTAATTTCGCTTGCTAAATTATCCTTCAAATCGGAACCCGGTAAAACTATTTGCTACTAAGCCGCCAAGCCGACGTGAGTAATCCCGCATAAGTAAAACAAAAATGTGTCAAAACGACGTCAGTTTACATAATAGCGTATGTTTCCAGGTTCATGGGCGTGTGCGTGCACGAAGGCCAGCTTCACGCGCTGACGGAGTACATGGAAGGGGGATCGCTGGAACAGCTCATCCTGGGCGTCCCGCCTGAGCCGCTGCCTCAGTCGCTGCGCATCTCGCTCGCGGCCGACATGGCGGACGGCATGAAGTACCTGCACTCGCTTGGGGTCTTCCATAGAGACCTCACTGCCAAGGTACCTACACCCTCTTTACTCCAGTTTCTTTATTTTATGTAAAAGTAATGAGACGAACGAAACGCTTTCCTGATGTTAGATATATTTATAACTGTGATATAATTTGATTAATTCCAATAGTTTTTTTGGTATTTTAGATTGCGATTTGTCAATTTTATCTCACTCGTGCGGATGCTGTCTGAGTTTCTGGAATTTCTATCGCATCTAATCTCAACTTCTATTTACGATGTAATTGCAGTATATTGAACACCATTGTGTCTGGTCCACCGTTATGACAATGCTCGACCACAAATATAAATAAGATGCAATTAAGGTTTGCGGGTCTATGGCGTATGAATTACCTCTTGTGTGGTTGACCGCGTCGTCTGAGAAGAGGAAATTTCTGTATGTAACACCAATATTTAAACATTACAACGGAGTCGCGATATTTGACTATGACGAAGCGGTTTCATCTTCTATTTCCCAAACCAATTTGGTAGAAAGTTAAAGGTTGGAAAACCAAAACGCGCCTACTTCCTTATGCTTTTACATTTTTCATTACAAGTTACGTAACGTTACATTTTTACCCACGACGGAACGGAGACGGTATATGCGTTTGGGGTGAGAGGATGTTTGTTTGTGTAAATCCATGTTGCCATTTTTCTCTAAAACTACTAGTCCAATATTGACGCAGTTTTCAGTTATGGGTTCGGGTTTGATTGGTGCACGTTCTTGGATAGATATTACGGTGACAACTCACCAGTGGGCGCAGTAGCAAACATTTTTTTGTGCAAATCCATGTTGCCATTTTTCTCCAAAACTTCTAGTCCGATTTTGATGCAGTTTTCAGTTATGGGTTCGGGTTTGATTGGTGCACGTTCTTGGATAGATATTACGGTGACAACTCACCAGTGGGCGCAGTAGCAAACATTTTTTTGTGCAAATCCATGTTGCCATTTTTCTCCAAAACTTCTAGTCCGATTTTGATGCAGTTTTCAGTTATGGGTTCGGGTTTGATTGGTGCATTATCTTAAAGGTGACAATTACTTTTTAACCGTAGTGGGTTTTTTCAAAATTTTTAATTTTACTTTTTATAAACCAACAAGTAAAAAAGCAGAAGTTTTTATAAGTAGAGCCATTTCTTTTGACACCAAACGTAGCATAGTTTATTTTGTTTTATTTGAAATAAGATTAGACTGCATGTATATTAAATCTGCGGTGATAACACAGATATTGCTACGACACGTCGATAGGCATTTAACAAATAAATAAATAAATATCGCAGGACATTACACACAGCGCCATCTGACCCCAAACTAAGCAAAGCTTGTACTATGGGAGTCAGATAACTGATAGTGTAACATAGTGAAATCTTCAATTACAAATTAACTAACATTCATATACTGGCAAAATCACAGCCCGCCTTTTCATATAGTCGAGTAAACCCCTACATAATTAAGAAATCGGAAAGGTTTTATTTTTATTTATTAAACATATATCTATCTATATACAGAATAACAACATGTAAATTTTAAATAAATTAAACCTTTTTTTTAAAACGAACATCTAGCTGAGTATGTGTGTTTGAATGCATGTGTGTATATCACATAGGTCACACTACCAATAACATAAATTTTTCTTTTCTTTTTGCAGAATGTATTGTTAAGAAAGTACGCCGACGGTGACTACATGGCCGTAGTCGCCGACTTCGGACTCGCTGCCAAAATACCTCATCCCGTGTAAGTGTTAGATCAGATATTCTGCCGCCAAGCAATAGTGTGTAAACATTATAATCCTGTATACTTGCTTGTAAGTGTGTATGACGCTGCTAGGTAAGGTATATATACGATATTTATCTTATTGCTAGGCATCTCAATAGTGGTAGGTATTTATTTTGACTAAATCCTATTCCTGTTTTCAAGAACATGCCATACAAGGTTATAAGCTTAGGGTGTACTGAGTGGAAAGGGGGTCGCTGTACTCATCTTTATGAACAACTTTTGCATGACTGAAATTGTGGGAAAAATCAGCTATAGAATTCTATAGAAAAGTTCATTGATCCGAGACGAAATGGTTGGACCACTTGTTTTTTTTTATAGATATTAGATTGTTGACCATAGTTAAATTTGTTCATAATAGTGACTATGAGATGTAGTGATGATAGCTCAGTGGTTAGCGCGATCAGTTCGCATGCCGAAGGGCGTGGGTTCAAACCCCAACAATGAGCTTGAGCTGCCGGTGAAGGAAACCATAGCATGGTGGTAGGGTACTTTCTAGTACTCGGCTGGCTAGCTACCAGCCTCAAGTTGAAAATCTGCCGCCAAGCATCTAACAGTGTGTTCCGGCAGCCTCACTTGAGAGCCAGTTCCATTCCAGGCTAGGCGTGCTTGACCATCTTCGACCACACCGTCACTTAACATCAGGTGAGCTGTGGTCAAAAACCTAGCCTGTCAAACATTTAAAAAAAGGGAATGAATGAAAATGTTGGTGTACTTCCTTTTGTCTTATTTCACCTCTGAGCTGAAGGCTCTGTTTTGTTTCACCCCCGTAGATTTCGATCTCCTTTAGTGACAGAAATGGTGTAGCATGTCTCAGAATAGTTTCTCTGGGCCATTTCGCCAATCGATTTTCTCGGTCTCCTAAGAAAACTATAACGTCAACTCCCATCTCATTCTGACTTAAGTACATGTTTATCGATACTTCGGAGAAGAAAGGTCGTAAAAATTACTTTTCGCGAATATATTTAACTTAATGATGCAGTTTTGTTCAGAATTTAACGCTCTATCGATCTGTATATTTAAAGTTTCAAAATTCAAAAAAGGAGTCTACTACCTTTTTTATTTTTAAACCAATTCAAATTCTAAACTGTTTTTCTTAAACCGTTGTTGATTGCAATTTCATAGTACCTCTGTAGTAGGTTAGGCGTTTCGCTACTATAATCAAAAACTTTTCTCTGTAATTAAATTGTAAGTTATCAACAGTTATGTCTAGAATTAAAAAAATATGAACAGATTTTTTTTTTGCTTACGTATTTTGCTTCTCCTGCAAAGTTTATATTTAGACCTTTACGACGTTTCTTCCCCGAAGTATTGATATGTTTGTCTCTCTTTATCACTTTAACATTGACATGACAAAGAAAAGGACCGATCTCTTTTGTTTAATTTCAGTACGGGATAAGGTCTCCGTTAATACTGGTTTTTACCTTTGACCACTTGCAATACTTTACGCTTGCGCAATTGTTTACGATTTTGTTTACTTGCCTCTCAATACCTTGAGAGAACGTGTTTTTTGTCATTAATTTGCGTGTAACTTCTCCTTTTACATTGACTGCCCTGTTAGCTCAGTTAGTGTATCTGCTTCAAGAGCGTGGGTTCGATTCCAACCTCATTTATTTATTTATTTATAAATAAATATCGTAGGACTATACACACAGCGCCATCTGGCCCCAAACTAAGCTGAGCTTGTGTGATGGAAGTCAGATAACTGATAGAATACATTAATACTTTTTTTTTTGTAAATACATACAGAACACCCAGACACAGAACAAACATTTTGTTTATTTACAAAATGTTTGCCCTGAATGGGAATCGAACCCACGCCCTACAGCTCTCAAGGCAGATATACTACCAATGAGCCAACGGGGCTGTCATTTATGTGACGAGCATGTCTGTTCAGAGTCTGGGTTGTCTGTATGTATTATAAGTATATAATTACAACAACAATGAAGTACATGCCATGCCACTAAAATCGCGTGTTAAAAGAAACCTAATAAGAGCAATTTTTGTGTAAATTGTGTAAGCGACAATAATTTTTGCAATTCACTTCAAGTGTTATAATTTTGTTACGTAATTACTGTTTATGAATCACGCAAACTGCGTACAAAATATGTACGTAAATGTGTTAACAAGTCAATGTTACCTTACCGTAATAAATAACAAACGAACCTGGCTGGTGTCCCGAGTAATTTGGGAAGTATTGTTACTGTGACGTAGTACTAAAAGTACACTAATTCATGGGCCGAATACTCTGATTTATGGAACCAAATCGCAGTCAATCATACGAAAGTAATTCACAGCTTGATGACAAGTGTGGCGGTTTTTACTGTGAAATGGTTTCACTGAAATAGTCTAAAATGATTCTTTTTATTTTTTCGTATGGGATTTTCTATTTTTCCCTTGGATAAACAATTTTTTCCATTATGTAGTAGCGTTACCTCGAAACAAAATTTTGTTTGAAACCTACGTACATATTTAAAACTGGCGAAGTGCAAATCAGACTCCCGCGCCGTGGGTTCCATTTCGCAAGTCCATCGTAACACACAATGTTAAATGCTCGGCGACAGATTTTTTAATTGAGAGTGGTAGCTAGGCAACCGAGTACTAGAAAGTATCCTAAGACTATGATATGGTTTCCTTACAATGTTTTCCTTCACTGGCAGCTCAAGCTCATTGTCGGAGTTTGAACTGGTCGCGCTAACCACTGAGCTGTCATCGCTACTAAATACGTTCACTTTTACATTGCAGTTTATTAGATTTTTACCAAATTTAGATCTACTAATAAAAGCTTTCAAAATTAGCCTTATTGAGTTACTAGAAAAAAAATCTTTTTTTTTTAAAGTAAGTCTAAGGATAAGATTACCATTTGTTTGTTTTGAATTTTCGTAGAGCAGGATCGAATGGAATTTGTTCGGTTTTGTTGTTGTTACATGGATCTCATCAGATTATACGCTTGTTAGAAAAAGTAAATATTTATTGCTAGTTTACAGTAGAACACAAATCATTTTAAAAATATACCTGTTTTAGTATTAGGTATTTGTTGAAGTCTGTCAAAATTGTACGTGTTACAGTCCAAAAAATCGAAGCAGACGATTCTGGCTTATTATTAGGGTCCTGTTGGACACTATTCGACAACAGAACCCTAAAAAAACAAGTCAAATTCTGACTGGCGTCGTTCTGATTTATTATCACGATTATAGCTCTAGGATTCGCGCCATTAGTCAGTTATTATGCATAATATATCGTGATAGAATCCAATTGATTAAGCATTCATTATGCGAACCGTTAGGTGAGTATAGACAAGAATTAAAAAAGCAATCTGTAAAAATGAGGATCACTTTCATTTTTTTTTTTGTTTACAAACAAATTAAGATATTCACAACAGTTCCTGGTTTTATAGTAAACTGGATATACTGTTACTGATAAATATTTAAGTCTTATGCAACACGTCTTAATATGTATTTATTCTAGCACGGAATCTTTGCTTCGTACAAATTCAAATATTTTATTGATAGCACCAATAAAGATACAAGTTCAAAATCCGTTATTACATTTTAAATATGTCAAAAACACTGTTTACATGTATGCCAGTAATAAATAAAATGTTAATATAAAATATTGCCAATATAATAAAATGTAAAAAAAATGACTTAAATACATTTAATAATAATCTTTTAGTATAAAATACTTACCATGATCTTAACTTGGTTCTGAAGGGGTTACTTACCATGACTCTGAAACTTGGTCCCAATTTTTTATTTAAGATAATCACTACATTTCATGTAGAAAGTGTGTACCTATTTAGACATAGGTTTATCTTCAAGGCCCTTCTTGTACGGAACTCTGTAAATCTATTATAAGTAATTATACCACCAATTGTATGTATGTATAATTGTATAGTTCATGTACTTACCAGTAAAAAAAAATACTTTTTTTTTAAATCTTTGACTGGTTTTGAGTGTTTTGTCCACAGCTCACTTCATGTTTAGGGTAACGGTGTGGTCGAAGATAGTAAATACTAAATACACCTAGTCTAAATTGAAACTGGCTCTCAAGTGGGGCTGTCGGAACACACCGTCACGGCGTAACACGTTTATGAGACAATCAATCGAAATCTTTTACAATATTATTGAATTCCTAATATTACCTATCTATGTAAACTGAGAATGAAATCTCAATCTCGAGAGTCGGCCATTTTCCAAAGCGAAACAATGCCTTGTTTTAAATGCAAATAATCCATTGAATCTCTATACAAGTGGATTTGAAAACCTGTAAAAACTATGTCGCGTCAGCTATTAAGCCATCACACTAGATCTATCTCATTATAGTAAAAGCATCGTATACTTGAAATCAGTGACTTAGCTTGGTTCGAGGGATAGTGCCGTGTGAAATGTCCTAGCATATTTATCTGATAATGACCGGTTTAGTGGTACAGTTGTGAAATGGTAACGAGCTACTTTCGCATTTGTATTTCTTAGTATGTGACTTGGCGTTTATTACTCTGTGTTAAAGTGAGTAGTAATAACTTTTGTCAAATGTGTGTGTCATGTAAATTAAATGATTGTAGGCACTTGTAAAGAAAAATTTCTCCATGATGGAGTAAAAGAAAACGGAGAACTTCGAGATTCAAGATATTTACTGCTTCCATACAGTACAAAATCTTTTAAATACAAAGTAGTATATGGTACACAGTCAAATATGGACCCTGTCGGGCACAGCAACGTTTAAAAGAGAGGAGGGGGAGCGTTCATTTGAGTCAAAATGTTTATTTTTAAAATGTCATATTTTTTTAATGTTAAGTTTTGGATTTGTATACGTGTATTTAGGGAAATCGCCTGTTTCATGGAAAAGGCAGGCGTTGAAAATACCAAAACCTGCTTATCACTCGAAGTTCTCTCACTTACCCGCTTTTTGTGTAAATAAATATGTTGTCATATTTGTTATGTTGCGTGTTTCAGTAACGGATACAGACTGCCGTCAGTGGGATCCCCCTGGTGGATGTCGCCAGAGTGCCTTCGGGGCAAGTGGTACGACAACCGGTCTGACATATTCTCGTACGGGATCATACTGTGCCAACTGATCGCCAGGGTATGTACACAAAGTAAATTTTTACTTGTTTAACATATTATATTTTGTGGGAAGCAATAGAACTTTCGCAGGAGGTCTTGCTTGAAGAATTTTAAACGACGATATCGGAAAGGAGTTTAATTACGATGAAGAAAATGAAACTTTAAGAACCAAGGAATTCATACATTGACAGCCTAACGAATCTCACTAATAAATGTGAACGTTTGAATGAATGGATGGATGGATGGATGTTTGTGACTCTTTCACGCAAAAACTACAGAACGGATATATGGATGAAATTTGATATGGAGATAGCCGAGACCCTGGAATAAGATGTAGGATACTTTTCATCATCATCATCCATCACCACGCGGGTAAAACCGCGGGGCGCAGCTAGTTCTGCATAAAGGTGACTAAAGCTGCACGTGGCAGTGCTCGTAATGGCTAGTTTCAACAGATTTAGCAGTGGCTTAGCTGGCCGCGTGTTTCATTAGCTTTAATACAACTACAAGTTAACCCTTAAATGCACATAGTGTTAAGAAAAATTAAATAAAGTTGTGCACTAGTTATAACTGTTTATTAGGGTCTACCTTAACAGGAAATTGTTTATCAAAAAACAAATAATTCATATTATTATGTTTTTCTGTATTTTTCAACATGGGACTAATGTGTTTCATATCGTGACAGGGTTAAAAATATATTATCCTTGTTCAGTAAAGACAGTAAATAATTAATTGTTTTTTCTTTCCAGGTGGACGCCGATCCAGACGTGCTGCCACGCGCGGATAATTTCGGCCTCAACTACATGGCGTTTGTAGAACTGTGCGACGAAGACACTGTCCCGGAGTTCCTTCGGCTAGCGTTCAACTGTTGCATTGTTAGTGTACACTGTCTTGTTTTCTAGTCACGATATACATCGTCTAATTACGCAGATTGCAGTTTTTTTTTTCTTTGGTTTTGGCGTCGCGTTTTAGCATTTGCCAGTGTCAAGTATTCATATATTTTCAAGTTACAAAAGTTAAATAAGTGTCCTCGTAGCTAGTTAGTCAAAGTCCAGTCTTAGTCAAGTCCAGTCTGTGTCAGTCAAGTCCAGTCATGCTTTAGTAAAGTAGTGGCGACTTTACTATAAAGCTTCGATGGAGTTTTGGAAGTACCACGAAAAGTCATGTTTCACCACATTATATCATTTTCCCACACTCACGCATGTAATTCGGCACTTTATGAATAAAAAACCACCATTTTTATGCATAAACACTCGACAAAACACAAGTTTTGGAAAAAAATACAACGGAGCGACACGACTCTTCCCGCGTTCCCGCCAAAACTCCCGATTGCAGAGTTTTAGCTATGGTCAAAGTTGTTTATAATAATAAGTGCATTAACCTTCTTTCAGATAAGTATAACCTTGCTGGTTTTGGTCTCAATTTGCGAATCCTCTAGTGTGACGTCACAAAGCTTATGACCCGTCCCTTGACCTTTGTCATATGGTGTAATATTTTGTTGACCTCCTCCCTCCATCGTATATGATATATATAGACGTTTTCCCCTCGGAAATTTGTGACGTAACTCAATAAACTGACATAAAAACTTGTAGTCTTCTTCTTTGATTTTGGCGTTGCATTTTGAGCATTTGTCAAGTGTTTTATATTTTCAATCTTCATAAGTTGCCTTGTAGCTATAGCCATAGTCAAAATCCAGTCTTGGTCAAGTCCGGTCATGCTTTAGTAAAGTAACTTCGATAGAGTTTTGGAAGCAACACTAAACATCATGTTTCACCACATTATATCGTTTTCCCACACTCGCGCTTCTAATTCGGCATTTTATGAATAAAACACCAACACCATGGAAAAAACACTAGTTTTGGGAAAAAATACAACGAGGCGACACAACTTTTTCCGCGTTCCCGCCAAAAAACCAAAACTATATAGTGCTAGTTATTGACGTAGGCATGTTATATCGTTCCAGTACGAAGCCAAGGCTCGGCCGCTATTCCCTGAAATAGTGTACAAGCTGGCCGAGGTGAAAGAGGGGCTCGACGACGCCGCGTGGGGCTCGCTCACACCCAACAACTCCTACGACAGGTACCATCTTTTATTTACCAGTTCAGCTACCAGTTTCATTCCAGGCTAGGTGTGCTTTACCATCTTCGACTACACCTTTTTTTTTGTAACACAAAAATGAACAAACTACAGACAGGCAGTTGCAGAATAGGGGCACCTCTCGGCATAATGGTGGTTATACTTAGTAGAATGACCACCACTATATATACCTATATATAGGTATGTATACAAAAAATAATAATAGTATATATAATTTCAAACGTGAGCCTGTTTTTGTATACATGCTGTCAAATAAATTTTGTTTTAATTGTTGTCAAATATTTTATAAAATCTCTTACACGTTCTCTCACAACACACACAAACTCACACGCGCGCGCACACACACGCACACACACACAGACACACACGCACAAACATACACACTCACACACCTCATGCACAAATATACTTTACTGCAATCCTTGCTTATTAATTTATTAGCATCAAATGATATAGTATAAAAAATAGTACAAGTTCTCTTTTCAATTTAAATTATTTAATCGGGTCCAGCCTCCCGCGATACAGGCTAGCCCTAGTGCGGGGACGGACTATTGTAAAATATTACGATCTTTATTTATTTCACAGCATTTATACAAAAACAGACTCACGTTTGACCACTAACAGCAGCAGCAATGCCTCGGTTTATATTTTCAACTCAAAGTTTTGTGTAGTGATGCAATGATCATGGACATGCTTTATCTCTTACCATCAGGAGAGCGTATCGTTTATCTTATTTCTTTTTACATTAAAAAAATACAGTCGAATTGAGAACCTTGTCCTCCTTTTTTGAGTCATTTAAAAATAAAGAGAGAAAATATAATGTTGTGTAATATTATGTTACATGTGTTTCAGCGAGGAGGGCGAGACGTCGGGTCCGCGCTCGTGCCCCGCTCTGTACGCGTGGCGCCGCCCGCAGCGCCACCGCAGCGAGGGCTCGCGGCACTCCGACACCCGTGAGTATACACCAATGAACTGCCGGCCGAAATAATAATGCTACCTAATAGCAAATTAAAACGTAAACTAAAATCTTGGTTATTGTGTCAATGTTGTTGACACAATTTCAGACTATATTCATGATCAATAAATATAAAAAAAATAGAACTTACATTATTGTATAAGATCTTTACTACCTACATTACACAATAAAATCTTGAATCTACAAAAGTTTCAGCATAGTAGTGAGTAAAACCGCGGGGCGCATGTATGTGAAGTACATTTTTTTTTATTATTGCATTCTGTATTGTATGTTATGTAATAAATAAATAAATAAATGCAAAAAGTAATGAGACGAACGAGACGCTCTTCTGGTGGTAAGATATAACGCCTGTCCATGATACACAGAACTTTGAGTAACAAAACAAAGGCGCTGCTGCACTGCTTTGGCGCTCATTACTTTGAGATATTGAACATTGTGAGTTATATCACATAGTTATCTTTTGCACAGCAATGCAGCACCGGCGCTCGCTATCCGAGCTGGAGTGGACCGCAACGGCCGCGTGCGCAGGCGGCGCGGCGCACCGGTCCGCGTCCGCTCTGGCGGCGCGCGGCGCCGGGCCGCCCGCGCGGCTCGCGCGCCTGCACCGCCTCGCGCACATCATGCTGCTCCGCGACTCGCACGCGACCCCCGCCCGGGCGCCCCTGCACGCCTACCGCGGCGTCAAGAAAATCCTCGAGCCCGGCGAGTGGAACGCCAGCGAAGCGAACTCCCCGCCGGAGCGCGCCGCGTCCTTGCCCTCCTCGCCGGCGGTGTCGCGCCGCGCCTCGCTCGAGGGCCGCATAGTGCGGCGCGCGTCCTGCGAATCCGGCATATTCAGCGTGGCGTGTGAAGAGGAATGGCGCGGGGACAGGTGCTGCTGCCGCGGCGGGTCCGTCTGCACGGACTCGGACGACGACGCGTCGCTCGCTGGCTCGGAGTCGCCGTGCTGCGACCCGCACAACCACAGCCACAGCCACGGACGCCTGCGGCCCGTGCGCTCCGCCCAGATATCCAAGATCGTAGAGTACTTCGAGCGGAAGGTACGCTACCGATAAGGTAGTCATTTGATAATAACTCTGCTCTTTTAAATTGAATTAAATTATTTTATTGAAATAAAAACGAGTTACATTTATCTCACACATCTAAATAATAATTATTATTAATTAAAAACCATAATATTAATAAGCAAATCATAAACAATGTTAATCTAATAATAAAATAAAATAATCATGATAACACAAATAATTACCTACGTAAATGACAATTAACGAACACAAAAATATGGTACAAACAAAAACTAAAAACCTACCTACTAGAAAAGATATGCTAATTTCAATGTCATCTTTTTTGCTCCTGTCCCATTGGACAAGATTTTCTGAGTTTGTCAAAAAAACAGTCGTCTCTTTGAAATGTAAGGTGGGTAATGGGTCCGATCCCACTCGGAACAATCATTGACGAACATAGGTTTCGTTTGATGTACCTACCTAAAGTGAGTACGGAGAACTCAAATATGATTTGTTGTCGTCAATCCAGGGTGCTGACTTCACGTGCGAGCGCGTGTGGCGCGGCCCTAACCGCTACCGACTGCGCGCGGCTGGCAGCGGCGCGCGACCGCCGGCCGTCTGCGAGGGCGCGGTGCGCTCAAAACTACCGCTCTTCGACAAGAAGTCGTAGCGATAGACCGCGCGGTGTGCCCCCGCCCTAACACGACCGGGGCCGACCGCGCACACACTCAACAGTGAACACTATATAAGTGAACGAACAGTGACTACTCAACCCCAAATCGGAACAGTGACTTCTCAACCTTCGCACGGAATAGTGACTACTCAACCTCAGCATGGAATAGTGACAGCTAAGTGTCACTTTGGAACAATAAACACTATAAGAATTAACAAACAGTGACTGTTCAGTCTCAGGTCGGAAGCGTGAACAATACACACAATACGAGTGAACTAAGTGAAGCTAAACAAAAAGAATGAATGTTTTTGTTAAGTGATTTTGTTTAACTGTTTCCCCGGTAGAGGTGTTGATGAATCGTTGACAAATAAACTGTAAGGTTATACATGTATCGTTTAGATTACGTTCCGTTAAAACATATAATTTATATACAGTATTAATTAGTACTTGCCAGTTTCGTATAACTTATGATAATTTTGATAAGTTTTATTTCTGTCATAATAATTTTTACCTATCGGTTTGCGGGCCGATTTTATAGATTACGCAGGGCGGATAGATATTATCACTGAATATTTTATCGACTATTTTATATCCCAAAAACTATAATACGCTTCGGCATCGACAAAGTCATAAATTCAAATTATTATTAAATATAATTTTCTTATTTTAAAAGTAACTTATAAAAAAATATCCTTTTTTAAAATTTATCTCTACTTTAAATCCACCTATGTATACTAAATACGTCCTGAAAATAATATGTTAATTAAATAAAGGTGACATGTTACTAGTCTTTTAAAACGTGTCACATATATTTGATACTGTGTCGAATAAAGGGATAAAAATCTACTTAAAATAAACCTTATGGCTTCCAACTTAAAGCTTAGCACACAATCTTTATTACAATGGCAGGCAAGAAAAATGGCACATCAGAAAAAAACATTTTTTTTAACTATAAACCAAAATTTCTACAATGTTACTCTCCAATGTTAATTTTTATTGATATTTCCATTAATTCTTCTGTTGGCGCTACTAAGGTTCCAAAACTTTTATAGGTATAGGATCAAAAACACTAAAATAAATATGTGTTTATCTACCTGACGTGCCACATTTCTTATCACACTCACAATGTGGTGTTTTCAGTTGAATATAACTCCCACATATTCATAATGTACAAATCAACCATGTGTCAAAAATCAAATCAAACTAGAATGTAGATTGTTATCAGTTATTCGGTGATATTGAACAATATTATGAGAAATGCTGTACAGCTCATTTTATATCTTTCGGATCAAGAAAGTATAAAGAATTTTGTCGGCAAAACTATTTGCAAGAAAAGCCAAATAAAAATGTGTTTATGTTATGCTACGATCAGACCATCAGAAATATAGAGTTAATTACGGTGAGCAGTTAAAACATCTAGGAGTATTTTTAATTTTTTTTTTAATAAATAAATTTTTATTTTTGAAATTTAATTTAAAACGAATCTAGTTTTTGAAAATGAGGTCGTTGACGATTAAGCTTAAGGTGCAATAAATATTTAGCAAAAAAATTAATATATTTACTAAATATATTAAATCAAAATGTGTTATAATATTATCATGACACATAAAAATGGTTTTTTGGTGAATGGTTTTTTTTTTAATTTCTTTAACTAAGCCTGTTTAATGCTGCAGTTTGGTCGTAGCATTAGAATGCAGTAGAAGGAAGGAGGCTCTCTGCTATCGGGCAATTTAATTTTCGCAAGTATACTACTTGCTTGTAAAATTAACTTAAGAGTTTTAAATTGTGAGATGGTACATCTGGTATAATTTTCATCATGTTTATTCTTCTATGAAAAAAGTGCAATATTTAAAAATAAATGATAAATAAGTTTATAGAAGTCTAAACTGTTCAATCTTATCGAAGTTACTGATAACGCATAATATATTTAAAAATTAACATATTTTTGTAAATACAGTAAGTATTGCATTGTATTTATTCATCATTATAATAGTATTTATTTTTATTTAAAATCATGTTTATATTTTTAATGTCAGGGTATATAAATCGGAAATGGTGTAAATATTGAAAATATTTTTTCGATGGGCAATACTATGATACTGACGGTTTTGACCATATTTTGCATCGTTGCACAGAATAAAAAAAAAAATGTTTTTAACAATTGAGAACCTAACTCCGATATTACAGCAAGTGAAATAATTCGCGGGGGGTAGATGATATTTCGCGAACTACTTACTAATATTTATGTACGGTTTATTTATTGTAAAAATTGGGAGTTACGCGCTATGTTCAAATCGCGATGACGTTACTATTACTAATTATGTGTATATACAATATCTCTGTTAGATTTTTACAACAATCTCAAGGATGACACAAAGTGCAATATGATATGCAGCTGAAGGGCGTGGGTTCGATTCCCACTCAGGACTAACATTTGTGTGTCTAACATCGATGTTTGTTCTGTGTCTGGGTGTACTGTATGTATTATAAGTATGTATTTACAAAAAAAAGTATTTAAGTATTCTATCAGTTATCTGTCTTCCATAGCACAAGCTCTGCTTAGTTTGGGGTCAGATGACGCTGTGTGTAATGTCCTATGATATTTATTTATTATATCAGAGTAAACGATAAAAACAAGATTTAGTTCCTATATTGGATATATGGGGTGATATCAAAAGAATGAACAAATCTTTTGATAGAAAATAATAATAGGGGAAAAACCAGTATTTAGTCTGAAAATTGTTACATTTGCCTGATCATAGGGAAGTTTTTTTGCCACTAAGAAGCTATTAATTATTCTGTTATGACTTTCTTATTTTACGTTGTGCAACGGTACAAATATTCGACCTTGACTCTATTATCATTGTAAAGACGCAAACTTATGTGTAAAAATATATTGTTGAATAATATAATTCTCATACATAGAACAAGTGCCAAAAATGTTATTTTCAAAATGAGACACTTGCCATTCTAATTTCGTCTGTAAATCGTCGTATATGCAGCTCTTTATTGTTTTATTTCTTTGACAAATGAGCAATTATGTGTCCGTCCAAGCGAATATGCGGATAAGTGAGGTCTGGGAGTTGCGCAATTTAACTGGTTTATCATCAAGTGAAATGTTATACAACTTAAGGTTTTCTTATAAGACCGTACGTATC
Organism: Biston betularia; assembly: GCA_905404145.2. NCBI lineage: Eukaryota > Metazoa > Arthropoda > Insecta > Lepidoptera > Geometridae > Biston > Biston betularia. The sequence continues at coordinate 2,313,528 of FR989868.1, forward strand.
CAGTGTCGTAAATCGACTAGAGTAACGAATTTTGTAATCGACTTGAATGGTGACTTTCTCTATACATTTTGTCGTACCATTGACTTGTATTAAAGACGAAAATGGTAACGATATAATTAAAAAAGTCTTCACTCGAATTGACTTTTGTGCGATCAGTGATTTTGAAGTAATTACTTGAAGTTTGCCCCTTGATATTGCTATCATTTCTTGTGCTGTCTTTTTGCACTTCATTTATCGTGAGGCTCTGTTCATTAATGGATTAGTCTATTAGTAAAAATTGTGCGCGATTCCGTCGGACCTTTATTTGCTTAGTACCGTTAGCAGCTAATGTTGCACGGTGCTATTCTGTTAACTGGATACAAGACTGAATACATTAGAGCAGCTGTTTGTTGAGGTGGTTCGATTTCCATACAAATATTTTTTTACCATTTATGGACAAATGGAAATGGATAATCTACCGTTTATTCAAAATTGTTATTGTTATTCAAAAATCATTAATATATTTTACTTTATGCTAATAATCTACTGTTTTATTCAAGCAATTGTGTTTTACCGCAAATAAAGGCCAAAATAAATGGCTGTAGCTGTGATTTCACTGTAAAATTATGCTCCATTTGTTCATAAATGGCAAAAAATGATTTGTATGGAAATCGAACCACCTTAAATGGCGCGCACTGATTGGAAGTGTAACTATGAAAGCTGTAACTTTAAGAAATTACAGTAAAAATGAAATGCTACCAAAAATAAGGTTTGGCATCTGAATTTTTAAGTTTTTTTTTAATGGTTGACAGGCTAATATTTGACTATAGCTCAACCAATGTTATGTGAATATTTCTGTTTGATGCAAAACGGCATATCTTTTTAATTTGTTCAGTTTGGCACGACAATTCATAGCTCGATTTTTCCTTAGAATGTATCTTATTTTCATAGCTATCTTCTACTCAGTGCAAACCTTTCGATTTTAACGTAGTAATGTTTCATTAACCGCATATGGTGTACGGTGTAGTGTTAAAATATATTCATCGAAATGGGGAGAAGTGACCTCGATTTAGGAAATATTTGTAGCTAAATATATTAATATTGTGAAAATTTACTTTTACACATTACTTGCATGTGTGATTGTCTTCAAAGCAATGCTGAGACCGGTCATCCGGATTTCACGCTGTCTTTTAATAGTTATAATATCCCCAAGACGAAAGTGTTATACTTAGACTCGATATACATATTTGGAGCAATCATTTTCGACTCATTTGACATATATTTTTGAACTCAAATAATTTCGGTCTTTCTTATTTAAATTGTCGAGCAGTAATGATTGATATAATCGCAAACATTTGATGGCGCTGTATCGTTATCGCATATTAGACTCATTGAACACCAATCCGACCAAAAGCAAAGCATTGGTATACCGAATTCGAGTGTGAAGCGCTATTATAATGTCAGTTTTATTGTACATGCTGTAAAAATAGTATTTCAATCAACGCATACGACGCCGACGTTTTGACGATCGTCGAGCCCTATAGAGTGAAGAGCGATCGAGCATTTATTTATTTTTTTAAATTACCCCTTATACTTTTATTGATTTTATTGTTTAGTTTATGTAATTTTTTTTATGTATCATTAATTATTCAGGATTTATTTCAATCTTGCCAGTGAACAACGGGCAATGTAATACCGCATTAAGCATATCAGTTTCAGAATCTAGGTTTTTAAGGTAGGCGACGACTAACCTGTAATTATTTAAACTTGATATATATACAAACCGAGCACTTGCATAGTTGACAATGGGACATAAATCATTACCGTGATATATTTTGATGTCCTCCCACTTTTGGGACAGGTATTGTCCGGGTACTATACTTGAGTCGAGGATACATTTCATCAGACGCTAAGCTCATTTTTAATGTTTTATAAGTAAATGTATAGATTAGTCGTCGTCTTAATTATTATAAGTTGATTGTTCGCGAGGGGCGAATGTTTGCAAGACTGAAAATCGGTAGCTCATGTACAAATGTTTAGTTTTTCTCATAGTTTTTTTATTCGATTCCATAACTGTTCCGTGCAATAACTATTGTTACAAGGAGGTCACGAGTAAACTTTTCTTGTAAAAAATGCTAAATACGTAGGTAGTCTAGGTTCCTGCCCGTTACAGCGAACCAGCAAAACAATTACCGTCACAGTAGCGACAATAAAAAAAAATGTGTATGGATTAATATGAAACTATGCCTATCGTTGCGTCGCCAACCAACACAGCCGTGTCCATGACAGAATCGAAGCGAAATCACAACAGAAACACCACGAGTAAAGCAGTGGTATCGCAACATCACAAAACGTTGTTGTAATTAGCACGCGTCGGTTTTGGAATTCAAAGTTTATATGGTTTCGTGTAATGGGCTGGAACCTCAAATGATTCATCAATGTGCGCAGTAATATGATGTAAAAGTTATGTGCAGCGTTATTAAAAGAACTAAGTACGCGCGCGCTCGTGCTATCCTAAGCTTTGTAAAACAATTGTGTAGGTTGAGGGCTTCCGTGGTCCACCAATGTTCAATAATGTTTGCGCTTGGAACACATCGCCCCGCGAAACTATACAGTTACTTATAAGTTCTTGTAAATATCTCCTAACGTTCCTTTGTTTTATAAGGCACTAACGGATAGTTGGATCATTTTGTTAAAGGCGGCGACTTTTGCCGCCAGACTATGTAAGTTACAGTTATACCTAGAACCGGGGCCGTTGACGATGGTAATTGTAAAAGAAGAACGAAGGTGGTATTAAATATATTTTGTTTCATAAAATTGTTTTTATTGAACGACCATTAATTACCAACGAACACTCAAACAATTTACTGAACATCAAATAGTACGAACCGACTCGATCAAGACGCGATGACAATTTATAATAATGTGCAGAATCCATCATTTTTAACTTGACATTCTTTCTTGCGTTCGATATCCTCGCAGACATCACTGAAAATGCAAAGACAGCGTTAAAATTAACGTTCTCATCAAAACTTTAACATCTCAATGTTGGGGATACGCTATTCTTGTAGAAATAGTCTGTAAGTATCCCACCACCATAGTCAGCGGCGGCCTTAGCTGTTGCGAGGCCCGGGGCGACAGATCATAGTGAGGCCCTTTTTCTTCGAGTCCGTTTTACCAAAAATTTAGAGTGCTCGAGTGGCCGTAACATGCTTGCACTAATAATAAAACCATGCGTTCAGGGGGGGTGCGAGGCGCGAGATAAACATACGATGTAAAGACTCTTTTCTACGAGGACGCGAGGCCCCGGGCGATTGCCCTGTTTACCACCCCCTAAGGCCGCCACTGCCTTTAACCATCAGAAAAGTGTTATATTCGTCGTACTTTTAGTTACATTACAAAGAAAACTTTTCACGAACGTGAAATACCAACACATATAGGATAGGATACCTAATATCGAACAAAGGATGTGTTCCTCTAATATTTTTATGAATAAGTAAGTAACTTACGGCAGTGATTTTGGACATGATGGTGGCTTGGGATCACACGGCGGTTTCGGAGGAATGCACGGGGGTTTGCAGAGACACTGTGGTTTCGGAGGTTCACACGGCGGTGGTTTGGATTCACACGGTCCTTTTGGAACATCGCACGGTGGTGGTTGTGGAATACACGGTGGGTTTTTGGGTGGGCACGGCGGTTTTTTTGGCGGGCACGACGGTTTTTTCGGCGGGCACGGTGGTTTCTTCGGCGGGCACGGTGGTTTCTTCGGTGGGCAGGGCGGTGGTTTCGGAACACACTGAAGTTTTGGAGCGTCACACGTCGATGGAGGCTTTGGCGGGCACGGTGTACGCACTTTGCACGGATCTTGTTCTTCGCATTCAGGCCCGTATATATATCTCTTGATGGCGTCAAGGTTCTTGTAGATTATGGTTAGCAGGACAAGAGCCAAAACGGCACCTCCTTTTATGTAAGGTCCCCAATCAAAATCTTCTTCATCCGTTTGCGTACTACTACAATGCTTTTTGAGTAGCGCTCGACGGTTCTTTTCACGGGCTCTAGCGTTTTCCTTTGCTTTTCGATCAGCTTCTGCACTGTTCAAATAAAGAAAGTATTAAGTTATGACTCGTAAACCTATACCTAATAAGTCTGCTAAATCCAAAACCCCTTAACCGTTTTATTCCTACAAAAGGTCGGAAAGTCGTGGTAGGAAAAGGTAGGAAGGTCGTGGCTACTCAGTTAAAAGCAATTTAAATTTATAGGGAATTCACCTAAATTATTTTGTTTGTATAGTGTTTCAAAATTAATCCACAATTTACTTGATAAAACTTTACTAGTTAGATACATAGGGTCCTCATTTTTGTTATACCAGTATTTGTATAGTTAGCTACGCCACTGATTACGCGGGGGCAAACTAGCATCGATGCCTAAGTTAACCGGGTATAGTATAGGTAGGTACTAAACAGGGGTGTAGGTAGGTACTTACCAATCACACATTCTCAGTTATAACAACAGGGGTGAATGTATTTCCGCAAGAGGGTTTTGGTTCATCTTCCAATGGAATATTTGATAAATGCATGTTCCTAAATTTTTATGTTTTGCATTTTTTCTTAGAATTTAAAATGTCACCACTAACAGGACACAAACTTCAAACTCTTCTAACAAAAGAGCAGCATATGTTCTCTTTGCTTATTTCTCAATGGAGTTTGTAATAAAGAAGTTTTGTGAAGTTCTCGTCTAGCTCTTGACTTTCTTGTGTGTTTGGCACTGGAAACAATGTAAATAATTTTAAAAGATGTTTTAATTGTAACTAGATAATTATAACACTGAGACTCGTTGAAATGACTACCTACCTATATGCTAGTAGATTCGAGGTATTCGGGATATTTCCTAATTAGCCTCCAGGTAAACCTAAGTATACCTAAGTAGTACCTACAAGTTATTTTTTAAAAACCCCAACGCCAGTAACATAATAATTGTGACTCGAAAACACATCTGTGTTAGGAGCTCCTTTGACCTTGGACCTTTGATCTTTATTCCAGTTTTAAAAAGAATGCACAGTTTTTTTTTAATCAACTAAGCACTCTCGAAAATCACCTTTCAAACAAAAAAAACCAATCAAAATCTGTTCAGCCGTTTGGAAGCTACAATGCCACAGACAGACACAGATACTCACGTTAAACTTAAACCACCGCTGTTTTTTCACCGGCGGAGGTTAAAAATAAAACTCTTTGCTAAGTATCAACATTTTTAACATGTGGTTGTAGGTACATATAGAGCACGAAGCACGAATATCTATTTTCTAAACTAGGCTTACCATCAAGTGAGTTCATGGTCGAACTAGTACCTATTCAATGTATATTAATTTATATTTACTGTTGGTGATTTGTTGTTTGTTTTGTTTGACCGACAAGGGCTCATCTCATCAGGGATCAAGGGCTGATCATACCACTTAGTATCAGCAGTAGTATGCTGAGTGGAGCCCCTTTTTGTAACTGTTTGTCTCTGTTTGTTGTTATTTTTGTTGTGTTCTGTGTCACAAAATAAAAAATCATTTTCTTTCTTTCCTTCTAATTACATGGGTTAACGTATTTTTTATATAGAACTGTATTTTTTTCAATTTCTTTGTTGTGCCCATAGTAAAGTTGTTAATAATGTTGTACAGTTGCCCCTTTTCGACTTAGTACACCCGAAACTAAAAAAAACCTCGCGGTCTAAAAAGATAATTGAATCTCTTGGAAAATAAGAAAGTCTACCAAGCTAGAATAAGGAGTTTTGGCGGGAACGCCTAAATAGTCGTGCATGTGTCGCTCCTTGGTTTTTTTTTTAAACTAATGTTTTTTTCGAGTGTTTATGTATAGATATAAATAATGGTGTTTTATTGATAAAGTACCGAATTACAAGCGTAAGTGTGGAAAAGTGATATAATGTGATGAAACATGATTTTTCGTCCAAAACTCCATCGAAGGTAAAATCGCCACTACTTTACTAGATACCTAAAGCATAACTGGATTTGACTGACACGAATTGGACTGGACTTTGACTACTTTTTAACTTATGAAACTTGATAATATTAAAACACTAGACACTGGCAAATGCACAAAATGCGTCGCCAAAATCTAAGAAGAAGCTGTATAGTGGATCAACTGCCTCGTTTTCGCGAATAAAAACACTACTTTTTTATGGTTGACAGGCTAGGTTTTGACCACAGCTCACCTGATGTTAAGTAAAGGTATGGTCGAACATGGTAAAGCACACCTAGCCTGGGAGGGAAGTGGCTCTCAAGTGAGGCTGCCGGAACACACCGTTAGATGCTTTGCGGCAGATTTTCAACTTCAGGGTGGTAGCTAGCCAGCCGAGTACTAGAAAGTACCCTACCACCATGCTATGGTTGCCTCACGATGTTTTTCCTTCACCGGCAGCTCAAGCTCATTGTTGGGGTTGGAACCCACGGCCTTCGGCATGCAAACCTACTGCGCTAACCACTAAGCTATCACAGCTACTACTGTCAAGCTAGGCGTATTTAAGTTGTTCTTGGCGATTAGAAAAGTTAATTACTTGATCGGTTCCCTTCTTTTTACAGGTGCAAACATAAGGGGCGCCGATCTGCTGGTTGCAGTAGGCTTTACCAGTCCGCCCACAAACACTGCTGAAGAACAGCTTGTATATGATGGCTAGGATCCCGACTCCGACCACCACGCCTGCTATCAGCGGCAACTTGCTGTCATCCGAGCCGCCGCCGCCGCCGCTACCACGCTGAGCGCTCATCACAAACACATTCGACGGTAACCCTCAATTAGTCGTTCACAAACCTATCAGAGTTCCAAGCACGGTCATGTTAAATTTATCTGTAGTTTTATATTTTAGTGTTGCATGTTGGCGAGTATGTCATTTGACTTGTTTGACGTTTTAATGAACGGATCAAAAAGGCGAGTGTTTATTAGATTAGGTACATAAGGAAAAGTCTGAAATCTACGAATGAAAATTGAGTTGTTTAGTTCTGTAATTTTCAGGAACTTTCTGACTGCAAGTCTACGATATCCTTAAAATCAATGTTTATGATATAATTTTGTTGTATTACGAATTAATAATATTGACTGCTCTGTCAGCTCACTTGCTAGAGTATTTGCTTCAAGAGCTGTAGGGCGTGGGTTCGATTCCCACTTAGAACAAACAAATGTTTGTTCTGTGTCTGGGAGTAGGTACTATATGTTTAACTATCTAACATCCATAGTACAAGCTTTGCTTAGTTTGGGGTCTGATGGCGCTATGTGTAATGTCCCACAATATATATATAGTATTTTGTGCGCGATTAAAAACCGGCATTTAACGTAATGATAGCAACATTTGGAGGTGAAAGCCTGCTCTAAATCAAAGTCAAAGTAATATAAACGTCATACAATATATTTAATGGAGTTTTTATGACAAAACTTATTCGACGAATGGGTCTGACTGACTTGAGAGTCCGTCAACTCGCATTACATATTATATTTCCGGAACTCGTCCGGAGTGAGGAGATAAATCGCCACCTTCTTGTAGTCCTGAGAAACCTCCAACAATCGCACCAACGGTGCAAGGGCTGCGGCGTACTCCACCAGCACACTATCCGGGACTCGTCCCAAGAGATTTTCATTCTCATTCCAAAAATAAGGAATCCTTTTAGCCTTTAGTGCTTGGTGAAGCCTCCCCACCATAAATTTGAAGAGATCGGCTGGATTGTTATTATGCCAGAAATTTTTATTTTTCCACTGCCTCTCGACTATTGCCCAGAAGAATAAATTCTTTATGAAATAGCTTGCTATTTTGTTCATTTCAAGCGTATCTCGCAACTTCTTGACCTGAAATGCAATTGTCATTCTGATCATATGTGTATGCATAGATTGCGTAGACGCATGGACGTTTGAGTGACATAGTAATTATTATTAGTACTGACCGAACCTCGTTCGGTGTCTGCAATATTTTAATTTCGGAAAAACGTATTTTTCTTGGGGTGAGACCTAGCTACATCGATTTTTCGCCCCCAACAACCCTTATAGCAAATTTAATCGTTATCAATAAATCCGTGTGTGTATTTTTTTTTACACTAGCTGCGCCCCGCGGTTTTACTCTCTACATGTTTTCGGGACAAAAAGCACCCTAATCCAGGGTGTCAGCTACCTCCATACCAAATTTATAATATTAGTCGGAAGTAGGATATTACTTACAATATCTTACTTACTTAAGGTATCTTAAAAGCATGATTATCTAGATGTACTTACGAGTCTCCAAGCCTGTCGCAAGTTTCCAGAGTCGTGTATAAGCTCTCTCTCCTGCTCGGGGCGCGCAATGCGCCACGAGCGACTCTCGTCGTGTGGGTTTCCGTTCTTAATAGATTTTGCGACCACCATCCAATCTCCACGCGCGCACTTAGCTGGGATGCGACGGTACGTCGATCCAGTCGTCCATCTCCATTCTGGGAACTTTAGCGCTGGTACTAGATCTACGTCCAACCTGAAGACAGTAACGCCTGTGTATAGTATCATAATCCGAATCAGCTATGTTTTTATAAATGCTGCTGGGCGCGAGCCTCGTCCCATTGTGAGAAAGGTAAGGTCATAGTGCACCACCAAATGCGGGTTAGCAGACTTCACACATCTCAGATAACTTGTTTTTATGATCCTGGATAAGTTTCCTTGCGATGTTTTCCTTTACCTTCTGAAGTCAGCGGCAATACTTAGAAAAGACAGGTCTGTGCCGCGAGATTAGAACCTAAAACCTCCAGATTGAAAACCAGACAGCCACATGTATCCTAATGGTTCTGACTAATTACACGCTCGTTTGTATAATATGATAATTCGTCGACTGTCACGTGCTTAGCATATTTGTCGTTGTCGTCGTCGTCGATGTTTCTAGCCGGCTTTTTGGTCCAGTAGTTTTTAAGTTTGTTCGTTACTTACAAAAACACAAATCTTTTCTCTTTATAATATTAGTATAGATGAATAACAGCATAACCCATAACCCATGACAACGGTCCTGCATTTTTGTGTTGAGCTTTAGTAAAAGACACGTAAGACGTGAAAATTGCGATCGGTTAGCTACTACTACGGTAAAAGATATAAGTACAAGTTATAAGTAGCACAGACATGTGGACAAACGTAAGCTTAATAATGGAACTATAGAACCATGACCCCAAAAATGCAATTAATGAACATTTTTCATTTTGACTCACTTGAAACCTCTGTTGTTCTCAATGATCAAAGTCATCGCTGGTCCAGACTCCGACTTCCTGATGTTATACACCACTCCGTCCACATAGTGTTGTGGGTAGTAGGTGCCTTGATCAAACTTATTTAACGCCTGGCTTACAACACTCTTGAACCAGTTCATAAATTTTGAGCTTTGGAGATAATTTGCATTGTCCATCCATTCGTAAGCTGCTCTGTTATTAGGCCATTCCCTACCATTCTCTGGTAGGTTCTGGAATTTAGGGCCCATTCTGAGCTGGACGAAACCGGCCGACTTTGGCTCTATCGTTATATTATAGATTTCATTAAATTCAGTTGATCGTATATCAACAGGCAGATTGATGACTATAGTCATGTCGAATTCATCCGGTTTTACGATACGCACATTGTCGTAGTGACTCCCTCCGAATTGGACCTGAAAACATATTTAAACCCATAGCGTTATATGGTAATTATCTAACATTACAAGTTAGTTATAATATCTGTCCTAATTAATGTAACAAAATTCGTTCCATAATTTTTACTGCATCAGTCAATAATTCCAGTTCTGGGCAGCGGCGGCTTTAGCTGTTGCGAGGCCCGCGGCGACAGATCATTGTGAGGCCCTTTTTTATTGAGTCCGTTTTACTAAAAAATTAGTTCGAGTGCTCGAGTGGCCGTAACATGCTTGCACTAATAATGAAACCGTGTACCCCCCCTGGGTTTTGTTAAGTGCGAGGCGCGAAATACACATAGATATATATATGGTTAAGACTTTTCTACGAGGACGCGAGGCCCCTGCAAAAGCAAGGCCCCGAGCGGTAGCCCTGCTTGCCACCCTCTAAGGCCGCCTGCTTCTGGGTCTACCTCCGAAGGGTGGTTAAGCGATACTCTGCAATGGCATACCGGTGCGAGTTTGTTATTACATGAATATGTCGCAGAAATATGATTGAAACGGGGATTTGGTCAACTCTAAGGAAGATGTTCTATTCCCTGCAGATATTATAATAATCATTGTTCTGCTTGTGTGTACATGTAGTATTTTCAAGAAAACAATAAGTAATAATAAAAAGCAAAATTAATAAAAAAAATTGAAAAAACCCACGACGGTTAAAAAGTAACTAAAAAAATCGAACTAGTAGTTTAGGAGAAAAATGGCAACATGGATTTGCACAAACAAATGTTTACTGCAGCGCCCCCTGGCGAGTTGTCTTCGTAACACTGCACAAACAGCCTTACGTATATCGTCATTCCATATGCCTAGTCTCAGGTCATCCTACACTACCAATTTAGAATTGCGTAATTTAGTTCCACCTGCCCCTTTTTATTACAGGACGGCTAGGCAGACACGGCCAAAGCGCCATCCTTACACGGTGGATATACCCCACGCTAAACGCTAAGCACTACGATTCCAGGATGTGGATTCGAGGATGTGGAACTCTCTGCCGGCGTCTGTTTTCCCCACGAAGTACAACTTGGATGTTTTATACGTATCCCACTAATATAATAAATGTAAAAGTTTGGATGGATGGATAGATGTCTGTTACTCTTTCACGCAAAAACTACTGAATGAATTTGGATGAAATTTGGTATGGAGGTAGCTGAGACCCTGGATTTAAACATAGTTGGGTATAAAAAAACACTGAGCACTCACCGTGCTTGAGTATCTCCTATAGTAAGGGTCCACCTCTTTCATCTTCTGATGCAGGCGGTGGAAAACGCTGTCGATAACTCTGTAGTGTAAACGGAAATCACTATCCTTAATCTGTACGAATCTTTCGTAGATGTCGGAAAGGATAGCGTTGAGGTTCGACGACGCCATTTTCTTTATTTTTTATCTGAAACAATACTTATTACTTACACTTAATTACTTACTTACTGATAATACTCACGTTTCCAAACCACTTTCTTTTCTTATGTAAATAAAAATAAATAAATATCGTAGGACATTACACACAGCGCCATCTGGCCCCAAACTAAGCAGAGCTTGTGTGATGTAAATGCATATCTTATAATACATACAGAACACCCAGACACAGAACAAACATTTGTTTATCAACAAAATGTTTTGCCCTGAATGGCAATGGAACCCACGCCCTACAGCTCTCAAGGCAGATATACTACCAATGAGCCAACGGGGCTGTATGTGTATTGTTTGTCCCTCTGTAGTTCTTAGAATAGATACCAATAATTAAATTATTATCGAGCAATAAATAGCCTACAATATTATACCTACTTATTTATTTAAATATAATTATGTTACACGAAACACTGGCTTTAATACTATTTTCACGAAATAAATACCTATCAGACGCAAGCGTCTGCCTTCGCAATTTACTCGACACTACACTATTAGTCTACTAGTAGATACCAACTACTGTTTGTTGATAAATTATTTCGATTTTCGCCTCATCAAGTCATCGCCTGTGTCTGTATCTGAAGGTCAAAGAATAACCTGGGAGGGCCAAAAGCAAAACAGACTAAATAAATCAAACCGGCAAAATCCCTTTTAGAATGCAGCATAATGTTGCCATTCCAAATTATCCTATTATTACTTTATATGTTATTTATGTTTTTTCTGAACGCATTATACAAAAAAATAATAACGTAGGTATTAATAAGAGGGGGTTCGGTTTTACATATGTGTGTCTGTATCTGTTTGATTAGATTTTACTGATCTGTAAAAATTTTATATTATTACATTCTGTTTTGTATGTCATTGAAAAAATGAAATTAAATTTTCAAAAATAACTTTTTAATAATGTCTCCAGACCTAAAAATAAGAAAAATATTTAACCTACATTAAAACTATTGCAGTGGCAGCACTTTTACATTTCACGTTGTTAGGGGAAACCCCGAATCTCATAGTGGGTTATTATCAAAATGTGACTACAAGATACCGTTGTTTTTATATTTGCACAAGTTGGTTTAGTAGGTAGTATATAGACAATATTTCATCTTTATGAAACCTATGAAGTATATGAATTAACGGAACGTTTAATCTGGAATGACATTGAAAATCAACTGCATTTGCGATAAAAAAATAAAACAAGCACACACATTAAATAAAAATTACTTACCTACTTAATAAAAATAATATATCTGTGCTCTTTTGTATTTTTTACATAAAATAGTTTAGGTATTTGTTTTATCAATAATCAGTTTTTTAAGGGTTTCATCGTTGTCTTGTAATTCTAATAGGTGTATGCATAGTTATAAGTTTGAGAAACCCTGTCCTATATCATCTGATGCAATGCATAAATATACAATGAATTTAAGTCAATTTGAAGTTCTGCGTTATTTTCTTCATGTAACCTTATTTTCGGGTGGATATGAAGTTTGGGGAGAAATCTGTGCAGTAATTTGGCAACACTGTAAATATTGTTACCAAACCGGCGGAACGACTAGTAGTAGGCCAAGAATAAATTAACTAGCACACAGGCAGCTGTTTCACCGCGCCATGTGTGCCAAACTTGGAAAGTCCCGAATTGTATACTCCGATAATGTATCTATCCGATTTTACTTACCGGATACCGCCTCGACGGCGCCTACGTGGACTGGTCACTGAACAGTGAACAACAACAAATCAAACTCTAGTAGTTTTTGTTACTAATACGAAGTACAATTAGAACGTTTTCCTTGTCTGTGCGCTTACATACGTTTTTCAGTGTTTGTGTAAAATCACTTGCTCTATTTATTTTTATTCGTACAACACAAGTGTGAATAGGTATCAACGTATTGTGGTGAGCTTATTTTATACACAATTATTATCTTTAGGTTCTGCTTAAAGCAATATTAATAAATAAATAAATATCGTAGGACTATACACACAGTGCCATCTGGCCCCAAACTAAGCAGAGCTCGTGTGATGGAAGTCAGATAACTGGTAGAATACATAAATACTTTATTTTTGTAAATACATACAGAACACCCAGACACAGAACAAACATTTGTTTATTCACAAAATGTTTGCCCTGAGTGGGATACTAACCCACGCCCTCACTTCTGCCCTCACGGCTGTCAATTATTAAATAATATTATGATAAACATAATAATAAATAATAATATTAAAAATAAATTTTATTTAATATTAGTAATATTATATACATAACCGTACACATTTACCATGCCAGACGCAAAAGACACAGTGTTAATAGATAAGAATTTAATCTAACTTATTTATTTTTAACTCAGACTAGTTGATCAATTCAAACTGAAAGGTATTCCGTTCATTAAATTCTTATAATTGTTTTAATTATCTCTATAATCGTTAATTTTGTTTATGAAGATTTATCAATAATTACGTGACTTCTAGTGACAATTTCAATTTATTTTTTCGCCTAGTTAATTAACTATTTTTAAAGTTTAGTGAGGCAACACTGTTTGTTTCTATATGGAGTAGGTATACGAGTACAATCAGTGGGGACTGGGGAGGTATTGGACAAGATTGCTAATATTATAGTAAGTTTGTTGTTGTACGTGAGTAGCTTTAGTTCCTAAGAACTAATTATATTCGTAGGCTAACGCCTCAAACAGTCTTTTTAACTTCATAACGGCTAAAAAGTAAAGTAAATTTACTATTTGTTTAGCTTTTACAATTATGTAGGTATATCCCTATCTTAGAAGTAGATACATAGCTATAGCAAAAATACATAGAATACGGTACCTACATAAATAAGGACTTGGTAGCTGTATTGTTTCGCCTTCGCTGTTTTGGGACAAAGCCATAAATAGGACGTGGCTCCGATTATGATAATCAGTATCAACATAATGACGCATGCTTTGATAAGTGCGTGGATTTCACGCGCAATTCAAAGCAATTCATTTTAATTTGTGCTGGCCGCAAATGCACTTTCTTCTCTGACTTCCAAGAGCTATGGCATTGGGTCAGGTTAATATACTTAATCAGGCTAAAGAAATATCAATCTGTCAATAGGTTGAAATCGAATTAGAGGACCAAGACAAAGTAATATTAATAAATAATAATAATAAATATCGTGGGACTATACACACAGTGCCATCTGACCCCAAACTAAGCAGATCTTGTGAGATGGAAATCAGATGACTGATAGAATATATAAATACTTTTTTTTTTGTAAATACGTACTTATAATACATACAGATCACCCAGACACAGAACAAACATTTGTTTATTCACAAAATGTTTGCCCTGAGTGGGATACTAACCCACGCCCTACAGCTCTTAAGGCAGATATACTACCAATGAGCCAACGGGCTGTCACACATTCACATGTCACATTCGATTAAAGATAACGCTAATAGAATAAGAAAAATGGGATTGACATAAGCTATCCACGTGACATATCGACAGCTCAATGTCAATATCGTACATTTTTTTACTTTTTCTATTAACAAATAAATATCGTAGGATATTTCACACAGCGCCATCTAGCCCCAAACTAAGGAAAGCTTGTACTATGGGAACCAGCTAACTGATATCTGGTTCCCATAGGTATCTACTGGTATTTGGTGTTTATAATGATCTTGGTTTTACAGATATCATATGCTGCGGTATTTGTTACTATCAAGCAAACCAATTGCTTATTCCTGTAAAACATTTGTTTTTCATCTACTGGTTCTTTTAGTAAGCCATGTGGGAGCCATGCCGGAAAAAGGACAAACTGGATGCTTGCCTCGTGGAAGTTTTTAAGCGATTCATATCAATCAATGATTACGACTTGAAACAAGCTCAGGAAGTGTTCCACAATGTGTTCAATCAGATCAAACGGAAAATGAAGGAACAGAGTAATTACTATGATAGATACTGCAAAGAGGTAAGACGATACATTTTCTGACAATAAGTTTACTAATTATAATTGTTCCGCATGTGCAATCTTATGGATCATTAATTAATTTTTTGGCAAAGTCCTGTTTCATTTCTGCTTTAGCCTAATTTCCCAGCCCGCAGTTAGTATATATATATAAACTTATAACCCCATCGGAGGTTAAAAACACCACGACGTATTGTGATAAAAGAAATATCAGAGCGTTTTTTACCTACCCCTTTTACATATTAAATGGCTTCCGTACGTATCATTTTTTTCTTCTATCTATCAATAATTCGTAGCGACGGTCCGATCACACGCTCAAAGCGGTTCAAAGGTTCAAACCTCTATAATGAGATTATGCCAGAGAATGAAAACATCGTAAGGAAACCATAGCATGATGGTAAGACACTTTTTTTTAGTACTCGGTGGGCTAGCTACTACTCTTACATGAGAATCTGCCATAAGTAGCCTCTCTGGAGAGCCAGTTCTATTGCAGGCTAGATGCGCTTACCATTTTCTCCTCCCTCCTCCATTAAGTTGCGGTACTCTATGAAAACTTAACAAACGACCTAATAAGGACCGCAGGAACGCGCTGCATGCGAGCCGCTTCCAACCGGTTTTTATGCCTTTTATGAAAGTCAATGGGGACGTCCTACGGCTGAAATGATAATGATGATGATAAAAACTGTACTATGTTTAAACTTAATTATGTAAATAAAATTATATAATTACATGTAGTCACAAAAAAACATAAAAAAATTATGTGTTTAGTGAATTGTTTTTTGTTTAAATCTATTGTCATTATGTATGTAAAATGTATCAGATAATAGTGTATTTGAAGGAGCGATCTCTCCTAATACAGGTTTATGTAAACTTAAAAAGAGAGGCCAAACCCATGTTTTTAAAATATGCATCAATAAAGATTATTTGTATTTGTATTTGTACTTTAAAAGAAAGAGAGCACAAGTTTACTTCAGCGTTGATTCAAAATTTTTGTAAGGGCATTATGTCAAACGACGAACGAACTACGTGATCTACGACCTGGTGTTAAGACGTATCGCTTTCATTGCAGGTGTTGTACGCCGGCAGTGTGTACGATGGCACTAAAATAGCTTCTATGGATGAATTCGACATGGACATCGTCATCAAGCTCCCGGTCAACTACGATGAGATAATTCTAGAGAATGACCAGCCAGGCTTCCTTCGGCTCAAGATAACCGACGCATTTGATAATCTTGATAAACAACCGGACTGGGAGAAATACCATAAAGTTGTCAGAGAATGGAGAGACTCTGACAAATATCTTCTTCAGAATAAAATAAGACAGTGGCTGCAAGGAGTCGTGGCTAAAGCTATCAATGAGTTGAATGGGCAGGTACCTATAGTACATTAGAATAGAATAGAATATTTTTATTGGCCTTAAAATAAATAAATAAATATCGTAGGACTATACACACAGCGCCATCAGACCCCAAACTAAGCAGAGCTTGTGTGATGGAAGTCAGATAACTGATAGAATACATATATACTTTTTTTTGTAAATAAATACTTATAATACATACAGAACAGACACAGAACAAACATTTGTTTATTTACAAAATGTTTGCCCTGAGTGGGAATCGAACCCACGCCCTACAGCTCTCAAGGCAGATATACTACCAATGAGCCAACGGGGCTGTCAATTCCAGTTCATGGTGCTTTAACCACGTAATGTTACACTAGGCATATCAAAATTACGTAATATTATAAAAAAGTAAAAGAATACAAATAAATAAATGATACTGCCGACAATAATGTACAGAGAATAATATAAAATGTCAAATAAATATTAGAATGTCAATCAAAATATTAAATAATGTCAAGTGTACAATAAAATATTTAACTTTATATTATAGTAAAATATAATATCAAATAAATAATCTAAAAAAATCTATTATAATTAATACGTAAAAAAGCACATAATTATAAAAGTCCTTATTTTAAATAATGTCAATAATGTATTTTATAGGTAGTTCCATGCAAGAATGAAGATTCAGTCAGTTTCATTTACATAAATTCATTGATAGAAACAAATTGATTCGCGATTAGAAGGCACCCAGATTGTATCTATCGGGTAACACCCACTTGGACAGCAAATTCCAATGCTTAGCGGTTCGTATGATGAAAGTGGAATCAAACCGTTTTGTTTGAGTTTTTGGAACAATACGACAATGAAACGGTGACGGTTTTCAGACGTGGACAATAAATAGTGGACATATATTGCCCGAACGTACTACGTATATGTACTTAACACAGGTACATAATTAATAGCAGCTTACAAAGCATCTGCCTACCGGCTCGTTGGATACCTAAGTTGGGGTGTGTCAGCGATGGTTATGGTTGGTTATGCCTGCTTACACCTGGGAGTCTAGTGTGACCATTAAACGATTGGGTTGACTGGTAGTCAAGATGAAAAACCTATGCACAGTAATAGGTGATAACGGACTGAAAATTATTGTAAAATATACAATCGTTAAGAATTGTTAGATTTGACAAACATAGCAAGATCATACCTAAACCCAAATTTCGAAGAAATTCGAAACCAGATACTTTTTTTGTTATATATTGAGAAAACCGATTTATTTTATTGTTCTGATTTTGTGGAATTTGTGAGAGATTATCCCCCCTAAATTAGTAGAAAATGTTCAGTACATAAAAAAGTATTTTGTATGATGCAGGTGGATGTGAACGGCACGGTGTATTTAGTGAAGTATAAGGAGTCGGGGCCCGCGTACACGCTGCAGATCAGAAACGAGGGGGACGAAGAGTTTCGCCTGGACGTGGACCTGGTACCAGTCATCAGGTTCCAGCACCCGAGGTGGCCTGAAGGTTACAAGTAAGTCCCATCAGCTACAACGACACGCTCCCTTGCCTCTGTTTTGCTGTCACGAATTTATCGCTTCATGCCTACATGAGTTTTGTATTACATTATTCAAACTTTCTTTATGTCGCTTTAATTTCCTTAGTTTAATCGATAAATTATGTTGACTTTAGGACAAAACAGTACAAAAAATTGAGGAAATGGTTCCTTATACCAAAACCCAACAAGACAATCCCGAATAGCGCGCTGAGGAACCGCTGCTGGCGACTCTCTTTCCAAATATATGAAAAGGAGATGATGAGGGGGAGCCATGGCTTAAAGACTACCATCAAACTGGTAAGATATGCAAATTCCAACTTGCCTTACTTTTCAGAACCTCACACTGAACTTCTTCAAGTATCTTTTAGTGTTGTTTAATCAACAGCAAAAACACGTTAACATTTTATTACTGGTATTTTTAATAGAACCTTTTCATTTCAGGTCAAAAAACTGCGAGATAGCCTCCAGTTGAAATCCATAGCAAGCTACTATATTAAAACTATATTCTTGTGGGAAATCGATCAAGCCGAAGACAGAAACTACTGGTGCAACAAAACCAGCGTCATATTCCGCGACATGGTTGAAAAATTGTACTTCGCTGTTAAAGAGAGAAAACTTAAGTACTTCTGGCACCCAGAGAACAATCTTTTGCAAAACGTAAGTCCAACTTGGCTAAATGAAGACGAACTTAAACTGCAAAAAGTGCATGGTGCTTTATACGGAAACGATTACGAAACAGTTATCGACTGCTTACTCACGCCAGATGAACTCATGAAATTTAAGAGTCTCAAGTTTTATAGGGAATCTTCCAGTTTCAAAACAACGAACTTGTGGAATCAGTGTTCATTACAGGTTTTCTTACAACCACCGCAGCCGTTCCAGTTTGAAACCAATTTTGGCGACATATCATCGAGCTGGGAAAAGTGGAAGCGTTCTTTCGAAATCTTTTATGAGGCTTGCGAATTATCGAAAAAAGAAAGAAAAGTGCAGCGGAATATATTATTACACGTCATTGGAGATCAATGTCGAGACATGTACGTTCAGTTCAGTGAAAATTTCGAGACAGTAGAAGAGATATTACTAAAGTTCGACGAAGTGATTTTGCCCAAAAAAGATATAATCCTGCAACGCCATAACTTTTTCACAAGAGAACAAAAAGAGACGGAATCTATCCAACATTATGTGTTAGAGTTGAAAAAGTTGATGAACAAATGCGCGTTCAAAGGTTTTTATGATGATTTACTTCGTGACAGACTCATATGTGGAATAAAGGATGTGGCACTGCGACAAAAATTGCTCAGAGAAGTAGGCTTAACATCTTCTAAGACTATCAGCATATGCAGGTTAGCTGAAGCATCCCAAGTGCATGTCGAGGACAGTACTGGAAATGAGAGCGTAAACAATAGCAAGTTGAATAACACAGCAACTGATGAGGAGTCGGATCGCAATCACGATTCTCCCAATGACAATACGACACATACGCCAATTCAAAGGGCAACTAGTCCTCTAATAAGTCACGTCAAAGATCTGAACTTTATCACGGAGTGTTCATGGTGTGGCACAAGCCACAGAAGAGGTCGATGTCCCTCGTACGGTGAGCAGTGTAGCAAGTGCAAACGCATGAATCATTTTGCAGCAGTCTGCAGGACTTATGGGTTCCAGGAAAAGCTGGTTGATCAAGATCAAAGTAAAACGAGTGTAAATATTAGCAATGATAAGCGACCGACTAAATACGAAAGGCAGGTAGAATCGGAGTCAGGATCTGAGTCGGATTCAGAATCAGAATCAGAATTTGAAACAGAATCAGAATGACAGTGGTCAGTAGGTATAGCGAAAATGGGTACAATAATAATGTCATAGGTATTTTATTTCTATTACAGGTAATAATACTTATAATCTCTTGTATATATGAATATTACGGTTAAATAGCACTTTAAAAAGATATTCTTACAGTAAAAAGATATTCTTATGTTTGCCAGAGCCTTTGTACTGAATAAACTTTTTCTAATATGATATTCTATTCTTTCTTCTCTTATACGATATTTTGCGTTATATTTTCTATGTAAAAAGTAATGAGACTATGGGCTCTCTCTTGATGGTAAGAGATAACTCTTGTCCATGACCATTGTAACGACACACAGAACATTGCGTAGCAAAACCAAGTCTAGGCAGCGCTGCTAAGGCGCTCATTACAAGACTCGTTGGTTAGTCTCAACAGCCCTGTAATTTCGCTAGCTGCTGCAGCCTTCAAGCCGGAACACAGCAATGTTTACGCACTACTGCTTGGCGACAGAATATCTGGTATTGCGGTGGTAATTACCTAGACGCCCTGGTAATGAGATCTACCACCAAATAAAAGTAACATATTTATCTTTGTTCTTCTCCATTGAAACATTAACAACCTTAGACGCTGCGTATACATGGTTGCGCGTGTGCTAACACGACATAATATATCAGTGTGCCTATGTGTAAATGCGCGTTCAAGTCTCACTTAGCTCAATACATAATATCAAATCATTCGCTTTTGGACAAATGAACGCGTTATGTGGGTAGGAAATAAATTTATTTATGACCGACGAATGTTTGTAAAATTTTATAAAAGTAATCTATTGTTCTCAAATACGTGACAATGTGTCTTATGTGTTTTTTCTTTATTTTAGGCATCGCACTTTTGTAAACGGACATTTATTAAACAAAATAAAAAATATTGATTAATATTGTGTCTTATTGAGAATAAATTATTTAAACCGAAACCTAAACCTGCAATAGGTAGTAAGAACGTCACGTTTGTATGAAGTTCTAGTCTAGTGTTCAGGTAATGCTCATGGGTAGATAGATAAACTTTATTGTTCAGACTATATTTAATACAATAAAAACTCAAAACTAGTATAACAATTGTCGGCCTTACGGAAAGTATTCAAGGACAAATAGAATACAGGTTGTGCCAATAATAAGTATGGATAAAGATACAATTAAATTTAGGACTACAGTATACAGAGAAAAGAATACAATGAACACATTACATCTAGAGGTGATATTTGACATTACAATTCAAAGTATGAAATGTTAATTATTGGACTTCAGACTAAGCACGAGGCTTGTCTATGGGACGGAGTGCGTTTTTAAAACTTACACTTTATACTATTTGTGACCTATAGTTCTTACGATCACACGGCGGAGCTATTGCGCAGTCATAAGGCAGAACATTCTGTGACTATACACAAAACATTAAATTAAATTTACTTAGAATAGCATAAAAATTAAGCTCCGTAATTTAGCACTTAGAATGTGACAATGTATAGTAATAGTACAAAAACTACTAACCACAGTAGATATAAACGAAGGATAAGATTCAAAAGAACTTCATCTTCACAATTCACAGTCTTTAACGTTTCTCCTAACGTATTATTATACTAATAAGCTAAGAATATTATCAGGTTAAGATAGATAAATATTGCGTAGGAATACATGCCAATAGAGAATAACCTAATACAAATAATACACTAATAGGTGCATCTAACACATGGAAATAAGACGAAGTCAAAATATATATTAACTTTTAGTCTAGTCCCAAATCAAAAAGAAAGACGGACAGAAAATATTGGCGGATTTGCTGCTTTATCCTATTCTACTAATATTATAAACGCGAAAGTTTGTAAGACTGTATGGATGTATGTTTGTTACTCTTTCACGCAAAAACTACTGAACGGATTTGGATGAAATTTAGTATGGAGGTAGCTGAGACTCTGTATTAACACATAGGCTACTTTTTATCCCGAAAACATGCGGGACGCAGCTAGTTTATCATAAGTTTAAAAACTTACAACCTAAATATGTAAGAACTTCGCATTATAGTCCCGGAACTCGGCTGGAGTGAGGATGTATTTCGCCACTTGTTTGTACTCGTGAGGATTTTCCAGCACCTGCATTAACGGCACCAGCTTCGCTGCATATTGGAACAACACTCGATCGTCGACTCCTTCCACAAGGTTGTTGTTCTTGTTCCAAAAGTAGGGGATCTTCTTGTTCACCAGAGCCGCGTGAAGTTTCCCTACCATGTGCTTGAAGAGGAAAGCTGGATTGTTCCTCTGCCAAAAGGTCAAGTCGTTCTTCTCAACTATTTCCCAGAAGAATATAGTTTTTATGTAGTAGCTGGCTATTTTTGTCATTTCGAGAGAATCTCGAAGTTTCTTGATCTAAAATAAAATGAAAGCAGTGTTTCAGTAATGTTTCCATATTTTTAAAAAGGTTTTACCATTTTCACTCTACTACCTAAAAGGGATAAAATACAAACAAATATTATAAACGCGAAAGTTTATAAAATTATGGATGTATGGATGTTTGTTATACTTTCACGCAAAAACTACTGAATGGATTTTCATGAAATTTGTCAATGGAGGTAGCTGTCACCCTGGATTAACACATAGGCTACTTTTTAATCCCAAACACATGTAGCGGGTAACACCTCGAGGCGCAGCTAGTGTTTTTATAAAAACAAGTTGTACCAACATTAGTTTAGTGAGATCAAATACCAACAGTGAGTTGCAGCTGACTTGGAAGAAAACATCGTGAGTAATCTTGGCTTGGGTAGTTTCTACTACTGTGCTGGCTATCACCCTCAAGTAAAAAAAATCAGCCGCTGAACAGCTAACGATACGTTCCGGCAACTTTACATGAGAGCTAGGCTAGTTGTTTACCATCTTTAACCACACCGGCACTTAACATTAGATGACCTGTGGTCAAACACCTAGCTTGTCAACCAATTCAACAATAATAAAAAAAAAACGATTCACAAGGGCACCTGAAGGCACAGATTATATCTATCGGGAACACACACTCTGGCAGCAATCCGTGTAAGTTCAAACGCAAGCCCACTCGAAATTAAAGAACTCGGTTATAATTATAAATGTTGAACTTACAAGTCTCAATGCCTGC
This sequence comes from Biston betularia, assembly GCA_905404145.2. NCBI lineage: Eukaryota > Metazoa > Arthropoda > Insecta > Lepidoptera > Geometridae > Biston > Biston betularia. The sequence continues at coordinate 2,336,330 of FR989868.1, forward strand.
TTCAAGTTGCCAGAATTGTGCATCAGCTCTCTCTCCTGATTGTGTAACGCGATACGCCAGGAGCGCTTCTGGTCGTGCGGGATCCCATTTTTAATCGGTTTCCCGACCACCATCCAGTCTCCACGCGCGCACTGCGCTGGGATGCGTCGGTACGCCGGACCGATCGGCCAACGAGACTCGGGGAACTTTAGAGCCGGAACTAGATCCACGTCCAACCTGAAAATATTTTTATAGAGTGAGCCGCTCTCAACAGAGATAACACCTAACCATGATAATTGCAGTGGTATCTAGAAATTTGAGTAGCAAAACCAAATTCATGTGCTCATTGCACTTGTTTTTGAGACATTAAGCCAAGCATCTAACGGTGTGTTCCGGCAGCCTCACTTGAGAGCCAGTTCCATTCCAGACTAGGTGTGCTTTACCATCTTCGACCACACCGTCACTTAACATCAGGTGAGCTGTGGTCAAACACCTAGCCTGTCAGCTATAAAAAAAAAAAAACATTAGAATTCATTCGATTGTCTCATTAGCCCTTTAATTTCACTAGCTACAGTATCGTTCAAACCGGAACACAGTAAAGTATTCGCAACATGGCTTGGTTCATTTGGCGGTTAAATTCTGCTTAGGAGATCCACAACCACAACCTATTGATAATTTCTAATAAGTCAAAGAATGATACGAGATTAGACGCTGGCTAAATGTACTTTTTTTTAGGGACAGCGTAACCATATCGTCAGAGCTCTGGTTAACATTGGGAGGTTATACATTCTGCACCACACATAAAGAACACGATCTTGATCGTCAGTGAATATGACTGCAATCACAAAATGAAAAATCCAATATTAATAATGAATGATTTCACTTACTGAAAGCCCTTGCTATTGTTCTCAATAATTAATGTCACCGCTGGTCCGGACTCCGACTTCCTAATAGTATACGGGACTCCATCCACATAGTACACAGGTTGAAAGCCGCTGAACTCGAACTTGTTCAACGCTCGATTTACAACGCCTTTGAACCAGTCTAGAAACTTCGATCGGAGGAGATATTTCGTATCGTCCATCCACTCGAAAGCGGCTTTGTTGTTCTGCCACTCCGCCCCGTCTCTCATCGGCAGCTTCTGGAACTGAGTGCCCATCCTAAGCTGAACAAAGCCGGCTGCCTTCGGCTCTATGAAGATGTCACTCTCTGCTGCGTTAGAGGGATGGGCGCTGAGGTTCAGAGGCATATCGATGATAATATCCATGTCAAATTCGTCGGGCTTCTTTATGCGAAGATTGTCGTAGTGACTGCCTGCGAATTGAACCTGGAATGATTGTGTGAGATGTTAGAGGGAATCTGCAATCGTTGGTCATATGGATGTGTGTGAATAACGTTCGTAATGTTACTGCATTAATAGACTTTTGATTTGGACATTTGACATTTCGGTAGAGCATGCCAAACGTTATCCCACGAAAACGATCGATGTTATGCTAAATGCATTGTTATGTTTACGCATTTCAAGACATTTCGTCCTGTCGCTTGCTAGGTATGCAGGACCAATGGCAAATCCTGGTTATCTAGTCCATGATAACCAAAGAACATCCAAGCTAAAACAAAACTAAAACCATTACTACTAAACACTACTTTCTTATGTCACGCCATATTTATTTTTAATGCAAACCCTTGTTATTTTGCAATGTTTAGGTAACTCAAAAAATATTTTAGGATATAAAATAAGTCATGCCGAATATGTGTTTTGAAACCATACACCTTACGACATTCTTTCAATTAATTTTTTTTGCGCTCGTCATCATCAGCCTATTAAAGTCTACTGCTAGACATAGGCCTCTTCCAAGACACGCCACTCAGCCCGATCTTCGGCTTTTCGCTTCCATCCACCTGCCTGCTGTCTAACGTATATCGTCACTTCATCGAGTTTTAGGGCGTCCTACGCTATGTTTGCCATTTCGGGGTCTCCACTCTAGAACATGTCTGCGGTTGTCACTTCTGCGATAGATATGTCCAGCCCTTTGCCACTTCAACTTATACGCTGAGTTGTTTTTTTGTGCTGTCCGGTAAAAATACAAGAACTCACCGTGCTAGAATATTTCCTATAATACGGATCCACCTCTTTCATCATCTTATGAAGATGTTGGAAGACTCTATCGAAGACTCTATAATGGAGCTGAAAGTCATTTTCCTTTATCTGAACGAAACGCACGAAGATGTCCGCGAGGAGAGCGTTGAGGTTCGACAGAACGGGATTAGGAGGCGGGGAGCTGCCTCCAAAGCCCTGGCACTGTACACCGCTGGAGCTTCCGCTGTACCCTCCCTGGTACGATAACATACTGTTGGAACTTTCACTGTAATAATAAATGGCGCTTTATTAGGCACAAAATATTTACAAATTCATAATAAAGGAGAAGGTTTGTGAGTGTGTGTGTATGTACTTCTTCACGCTTCAACGGCTGGGCCAATTTTGATGAAATTTGGTATGGAGGTAACTGACACTCTGGATTAACACAGGCTACTTTTTATCCTGAAAAAATGTAGCGGGTAGTGTTTGTATGTATGTATTGTTACTGGTTAATTATGTTGAAATATGTTTTATGTCCCAAATAAAGTGTTGTCTATTGTCTAATACCTGGAAAGAGTGGCCATCCTGTCGACGACGTCGGCGAGGAACCCCACCCACGACGGACTGTCGGACTCTGACGCTGAAGTTGGCGACGCCGTGGCAACCGCAGCTCTCGCCTGGAAATAAGCACGTAGTAACAGGCAAGGAAATATTTATACAGGGTAACGCGTACCAAATCCAGAATATGATAATCCAAATCAGCCTTTTCTTTATGAAAAGGAAACTTACAATAAATAACTACATATCGTAGGACTATACACACAGCGCCATCTGGCCCCAAACTAAGCGAGCTTGTGTGATGGAAGTCAGATAACTGATAGAATACATAAATACTTTTTTTTTTGGAAATACATGCTTATAATACATACAGAACACCCAGACACAGAACAAACATTTGTTTATTCACAAAATGTTTGCCCTGAGTGTGAATGGAACCCACGCTCTACAGCTCTCAAGACAGATATACTACCAATGAGCCAACGGGGCTGTCAAAAACTTATGTAATATAACTTATAAGGAAACCTATATGTTCAAGTAGCGTTGCCATGCGTCCGGATAAAGCCGGACATGGTTAGGCTTTTTAATTGCGTCCAAAATAAACGGTGTCGGAACTTTTGTTAGTTAGACTTTTTACATTTCGCAAAGTGCGAGCGCCAAGCGTGGCCGAGCGTTTTCGTCGTACCTATTAATACTGAGACACAAAATCCTCAACAATTAACTTTATTACACACCAAAACAAATATGAAACATAAAAAAAGACATAAAGAACATAACAAAACAATATTATACAAAAATGGTGTATAACGGCGGTCTTATCATCTAGAGCGATTTCTTCTAGACAACCTTTAGATGGAAAGAAAACCAGAAATAGATATCAGGTTGGTGTATAAAAAACAATACAATAGACGAAATAAAACAAAATACATATAATAATTAATAATAATGTGGGGTGTCCGTCTTTTTACCCAAATGTCCGGCCAAACTGGCTGGTCTGTCCGGCTATTAGGTTTGACGACCTGGCAACCCTATCTCTATAGCTCGTTGTGCTAGTTTGAAATTTCCAAGAAGGCTAATAATGATTAATTAACCCTATGTCCGAGAGTAAGTACTATAAAAAAAAGTTCTCCAAGATATGTGGAGTCTACCAACCTGCACTTGGCCAGCGTGGGGGACTATGGCATACTTACCCTTCTCACAATGAGAAGAGGCCCAGCAGAGGGACAGTTTACAAAAACCTACGCATATTGTTATATGTCAGGTGTTTGACCACAGCTCACCTGACACCTAGCCAGGAAGGGCACTGGCTCTCAAGTGAGGCTGCCGGAAAACACCGTTAGATGTTTGGCGGTAGATTTGGTGTATTTGTTTTGTGGTAGTTAGCCAGCCGAGTACTAGAAAGTACTCGGCCACCACCATGCTATTTCCTCACGATGTTTTTCCTTCACCGGCAGCTCAAGCTCATTCTTCGGCATGCGAACCGATCGCGCTAACCATTCGGCTATCATCGCTACGACTGACATCGTACGTACGACAACCTACCTGTGTTGGGGGAGTGTTCCTCGGCTGGCGAGGGGTCTCCTCTGGTTGGGTGCTTCTTGTCCACCAGTAGATGCCTCCGGCGACGGCAGCCAAGCCCGTCGCTAGAACTCCTGCTGCCACGTAGGGGTTGACGTCGTCTTCTTGTTCCTCGTTCCGGCCGTCCCGCTCCCGAGTTCCGTTACGACTCATGTTTGGAGATATAAATGTTCCTTTTTCTTTTGTCTAACACTGAAACGATACAGAAGGACAATGAGTGTGTTGTTTGAATAGTGTATGTACAACAATAATACGTTCATTGTGTTCAACTATACAGTATGACTGGTGAGACACCTACGATACTCGGGGACGTGATATTTGGCGATCATTTACGAAGAAAAAAAATAGTATTAAAAATAAATAATAACTACGTAAACTTAACCGAAAGTTATGTAATTAATTACGCAACGCATGGATACCGCGCGTGCACGCATGAGCTGGACGTTGTGAGGACGCTTGCACTGACGACGGCGGGACAAGCACGTACATGTCGCGTAATCAAAACATCGTTATCGGGAGTGTATCCACGCTTCATTTATTTATAGGGAAATTGGGGCCAAAAATTAAGTACCAAATTTTATTACATAATTATAACGAGAATCGAGTACCAAGTACTCTCCTTCAGTATCGTTGGTGTGTCACCAGTCATACTGTATAAGTATATCTTTAGTCTCAGCTTCAAGGCCTTAAGTAGAGTTGCCAGCTTGTCGGTATTCTACCGGATACATTTCGGAGAGTGTGCACTTGAAGACTTGAACTGTACAATTTAGTTCCCCCCGAACCTTTCTTCTACCGGACCGCCATACAAACGCGATCAAAACGTCATCCGTTCATGGTGGATGTTCCCCATGTACGCACAAAACGTTTTGATTCTACATTTTTTTTTGTGGTTGTGGAATTCTCTGCCGGAGTCTGTGTTTTCCTGATAGGTTCAATATGGCAATATGGGTGTCTTAAAATCTAGAGTAAATAGGTTCTTCTAGGTAAGCATGCTCTATCTTAGACCACATTACTGCTCACATCAGAAAGTCGTCACCTACTTTGAATAAAAAAAATCTGCGAATAAAAGAGAGCGTGGGTTCGATTCCTACCCAGGGCAAACATTTTCTGTTATAAACAAATGTTTGTTCTGTATGTACTTATTTTTTAAAAAAGTATTTAAGAATTCTGTCACTTATTTGACTTCCATAGCTTTGCTTAAATTTTGGGGTCAGATGGCGCTGAGTGTAATGCCCTACGATATTTATTTATTAGAAAAGAAAGAAAGAAAATAATTTTATTTTGTAACAGAACAAAAATAACAACAAATAGAGACAAACAGTTACAAAATAGGAATAGCCTTGTGTTAATAATAATAATATTATTATTGTTTCATTCATTCATTTTTTTTTTTTACTTAGATGCTAGTTGTGCTCTGCAGTTTTATCAGCAAAGTGTGTACTAAACTGAAAAGGAGTAATTGTACCTCATCATCATTTCAGCCGTAGGACGTCCATTGCTGCTGGACATAGGCCATTGACTTCCATAAAGACCGGTTGGAAGCGGCTCGCATCCAGCGCGTTCCTGCGGTCTTTATTATGTCGTCTGTCCACCTTGTAGGTGGACGTCCTACGCTGCGCTTGCCGGTCCGTGGTCTCCACTCCAGAACTATGCGTATCAGTTCTGCGTGCTATGTGCCCTGCCCACCGCCACTTCAACTTACTAATCCGTTGGGCTATGTCGGTAACTTTGGTTCGTCTACGGATGTCCTCATTTCTGATTCGATCTCGTAGGGAAACTCCGAGCATAGCCCTCTCCATATAGCGTTACCAGGCGTCTGGATAGAGCCGGACATAGTTAGGCTTTTTGATTGCGTGTCCGACCAAAATAAACGGTGTCCGGCTTTTGTTAGACTTTTTACATTTCGCAATCGAGCGTGGCCGAGCGTTTTTGTCGTACCTAGACACAAAATCCTCAATAATGTAGGGTGTCAAAAGGTGTCCGGCCTTTTTACCCAAATGTCCGGCTATTAGGTTTGGCGACCGGGCAACCCTATCTCCATAGCTCGTTCTGCTACTTTGAGATTTCCAAGAAAGCTGATAACTATTTATATACTAGTAAATAGACCCAACTTTGAAACCGTAAGTAAACTGTAAAGTCAACTGTTCTTCACTGATGCGAATTCATAGTAGGTATAAGTCGTTCATGGTGAGTATAATGGCCTAAAGAGTATGCGTAGTAGGAACACTCCAGGCCATGTAGGTATGGCATGTGATTTATCATTGCCAGCCATCCGCATTCTTTGTGCGAAATTGTGTCAATACTTTGCTCAGTTTGAGCCTAGATGGCGCTGTCTGATTTATGACGAGCATTTTTTTATTTCAAATTTGATTCAAATCCGTTTATAACTAAAAATTAAAACTCTATAATTAAGTGAAAAAATAACAAAAATGCATATACCTAACCTACCTACATCTATTAAATTTCTAGCATTTAAAATAATAAGTGCTAGTTTTACGTTTTAGCAGGAGCCCAAATGAGCTTTATCAAGCTCAGTTGGGATCTCACGTCTTTCGGCGTCTGACCCGGCCTCGCTAAACACTGATCTATCATTGCTACAAATGCATAAACTCTAGATTAACATAAAGGATTTTTAGTCCAGAAAATGCGAGTAAACACGCGGGACGCAACTAGTATATCATACTTTGTGTACCCAATGCATATTATTTTGTAAAACCGGATATTATGTCTAAAATATTGCTACAAATTTCGTGCATTATTTTCAAATCTCATTTGATTTTGAATTGTCGACCGCTGTGCCTATATCTAAGTAGTCTTCTTTTAACCTGCCCTATTCATAAACATACTAGCTGCGTCCTGTGGTGCTACCCGCTACATGTTTTCGGGATAAAATGTAGCCTGTTTTAATCCAGGGTTTACCACCATTCCAAATTTCATCCAAATCCGTTCAGTAGTTTCTGCGTGAAAGAGTAATAAACATCCATCTATACATCCATACTCACAAACTTTCGCATTTATAATATTAGTAGGATTGGTAGATCGCTTTTATTAAAAACCCTATTTTCACATATTACGGCGTACATCGGCCGAAGGACGTTATAACCGGATTCATGATTTTTTGGTTAGTAGAGGTAGGTACATACCTGAGAGTATGTAATTCATGTGTCGTAAAAGAACAAAGAAATTTTATTTTACAGAATGTAGAGGATTAACGCAACCATAAAATTAATTTATTTATTGAACACACTCTTAAAATGAAATAAATTAAAAAAAAAAGTTATTTTGTACTTCTTTAAGGGCCAAGTCCTCGACCGTGGGAACTTCTGCTTGAACATCTACATTGATATTTTCCACTCACACAGACGTACATACGTCTGACGTTAGATTTGAATACATTGACGTCACGCTAAAATAGATAAGGAGAGTTAAATTACTATAGCCACGAGCAAGAAGGAGACAGAATGTTTATTCCTATTGCCGAAAGCGGATTTTACATTGATTATCTGTTACATTATGACAGAAGTTTTTTTTTTTGTTTTGGCATCGCGTTTTGAATATTTGACAGTGTCAAGTGTTTTATATTTTCAAGTTTCATAAAGCAACCGTGGGAACTTATGATTACATTGATATTTTCGCTCTGGAAACGAATAAATCTACTTTCGGTGTTTCGTCCAAATTAAATGTTCATCACGACTTCGTATTCGTATGACGTTTGATGAAAGTCACAGAGAACACGAATGTATTTAGTAATAGTTAGTTGCATCGCGTAGCCTGCGGGCACGTAGCAAGTAGGCAGCAAAGGGTGGGGCGTAGACGGAGAAAACAATGGGGCCGATGGGTTTTTGAGATATTAAATGAAAACCATTTTAATATCGGGCACCATCTTTATTCACCGTTCAAAACCGACGCCTTCCCATAGACCACACGATTCAACATTTTCCATAGAGTAAGGTGGACCGCACACGGATAAGGCTTACTACATACATTACAATATATTTAACATGGGTTAGCTAGTCTACACTAATAATATTATTATAATCATCGAATTATCGATGAATATAATATTGTAAAGGTTCTGTCATTTTTTGTTTATCTACGTTAGTATTGCATGTACCTACATGATTATTTTTGCACGGCGCAATGCAGATGGCACTCTTTGAGTTTTTAAATATCCATTGTACCCATTTACGCAATAGGTATGAATTATGAAAAACTTCTGGACCCATTTTAAAAAAGTAGTTTAGAGTAATTACTATGAGGCTATATTTATTACTAGAATTTAATAGAATTTAATTAAAAAATAAATGTCCACCCGTGCGATGCCGGGACGGGCCACTAGTTAATTATAAATACAAACAAAAAGATAATAATTAAACTACTGAAGCGTGTAGAGGTAACAAACAAACACAGACATTTTCTTTTCCGTCCTTGCTTGTTTCCCATTTTTATAATATTATGTACACAAGATGAATAATAAAAAATAAACAAAAAAGCGTCTGTGCACTAATCACTGATTCACTCCACTAAATTACATAAAAGCGTCAATATCGCGGTAACGTATCATTTACTCAAACTAAAGAGGTAAGACAACAAAATAATACGACCGAGCGCGGTCGGTCGGTATTTAGTTGCACACTAGAAGAATCAAAATACAAAACGGCCGGGAAGCATGCGCGCGGTGCTCGGTACCGCCGCCGCCGCGCGCCCACCTCTTGCGGCCTCTCGCGACATGCTATAGGTACACGTGTCTCGTGACGTCAGATTCGTCAGAGAGATTGATTCTTCGAAGAGAGAGATGGTTTGTAGCGCCTATCAAAATAAAACAGCAACAGACGTAACGCAGAAAAGAGGTTTTCAGCAGGCACTATCAGAAATTTTCATCAAACTATCCGTACTTATCTGCTAATAGAATAAACAAAACGTACAATAAAAGGTCTAAGCCTTAAATGTATCTGCATCAAAGTTAGCATCTATAAAATTGCGCCTTTCCTATAATTTTTTTGATATCAAGATTACGGGTTACAAATAATTTGGCCATATTCTATTTCATAATTTCAAGAAACGAAAAGCGTTTGAAACTATTTTTTCTCCAAGCATAATAATTCAGGATATGTATTATAGTATTCATTAATTTCAAACTTCCACATGATGTATAACGTCACAAAAAGATTGACAAAAACACATCGATTGCCTTATTTCACAAGACTTGCCCGTTAAGGCAAGCGTCCCATAATTTTTATATTTCATAGATTTTTTTTAGTTTCTACCCTATACAATGTCTACAATAGTGGTAAGTTAAGTTCTTATTGTGAAATCTTGAGTTATAAATTTCAGACCATGTTATAACTAAGACAATTATTTCCTGTAACAGTTAAAATAAAGTTTTTGTTGATTATTTATACTCACAGCAGACAATCTCACAGTGTTTTGTTTTAGCGGCTCTATAGTACAAACTGTCGACGTTAAAAAATAATAAAGAGCCACTTTATAATTGTTTAGTAACAAGTAACACGATCACTATTGTAATATTACAAGAATGAAATACGATTCTTAAGTAGAGCCCAGTTCGGCAGTTCTTTTGAAGATAAAAGTTGATAAATTTGATCCAAGGGCAAACCCCGATTTAGCATGTAATGTTACCATTTCTATGAATTAAATAAGTCCTATAAGATAAAATTTGCGTGAAAACTTTGTTTTTGAGTGTTTACATTGTCGCTATGAGAAAAGGAAATACATAAATGTAAATCGTAAAATTATTTATATTCAAATTATTCTTGTAATTAGGTACTAAAAAATATCACAAATAACAATTATTATTTTTGTGAAATGGCAAGACTATTGCTATTTAGGTTATGTTAAGGGATGTCCCGTTTTGTTTGTTTCTGTGGATTCCTTGACTATGACGACATCGTAATCATAAAAAATTGTGTCAACCTGTTGATAAGTATATAGATATATAGTACTAGTAGTAACTGATTACGATTTTTAATATAATTTTTAGATTCAGAATCTGAATTAATTTATTAACCATAAATTACTCCAATTGTTACAGTATTTTGTAAAACCAATAAATGTTCAATCTAGGTATCCGTATTTGACATAAAAATTGTTTTTAAATGACATTTTGAGTATTACCAGTTGTATCAAAATTCCTTGATTAAGTGTAGCCACTTAGGTTATAAATGCAAAGTAGGTTTTTCTTAATTAATAAAATAACATTAAATATTAAAAATAAAATAGTTTAAAAATATATAATTTTTCGGTATTTTTGAAACTTAAAAAAAAACACACTTTTCATGAACAAAAATGAAAGCCGTAAATAGTACATTGTCACCCAAGGGGTGAAAGTAACTTATTTAGTGCCGAGACGGGGTTTGGCCAATAGTTCAAGGGACTAAATCAGTGTCTTTAACCCGAGCCCCATAAAAACATGAATTAGCTAAAGAAAAAAATTGTGAACTTTATTTTACATAAATCAACAAAACAAATGAAGATCGGGTTGCTGCTTTCCCGCCATTTTTTTTCTGTGGCCGGCCAGCTCTTCTGCCATTCTTCTTCTTTGATTTTGGTGTCGCATTTTGCCAATGTTCAGTGTTTTATATTTTCAAGTTTCATTAGTTAAATAAGTTGTCTTGTAGCTATAGTTATAGTCGAAGTCAAGTCCAGTTCGTGTCAGTAAAATCCAGTCATGCTTGAGTAAAGTAGTGGCGTGACGACTTTACTATAAGCTTCGATAGAGTTTTGGGAGCAACACGAAAAATCATGTTTCACGATATTATATCATTTTCCCACAATCATGCTTCTTTTTTATTTCGTGCTTTTCTTTATGAATAAAACACCACTATTTTTATGCTAAACACTCGAGAACACTAGTTTTGGAAAAAAATACAACGGGGCAACACGACTCTTTCCGCGTTCCCGCCAAAAAACTCTTAATTTTTCCACCATTATTTTTCATTTTCATCATTGAAAAAATGGTAAAGTAATTTAAAAAAATATGTCCTTTAATTAATACCTACTTAACTTTATGTTATTTCAATTATACATCGCGCTGTAATTGAGTGGCGGTATAAAAAGTTGGAAGATGGTTCAATAGAAATGAAAAAAACTAGTTTTTCTATAATTTGACAGTTGTCAGTTGAAAAGTATTCCGCCTAGGGTTGAAAAGTATTACTTTCAACCTGCTCCTCAGGCAACTTCAGATCTACTTTTCGAGTATGACTAATATAAACAATTTTAGTTGTTATAATGCGACTTACTACTTCAGGTATTGTTGGTTTGGTCAGTACGTAGACTAGGCTGGTGTAAAACATAACAAGCCATCTGTTTACGAAACGTCATATCAAGTTAGCGTTAATGTTGCTGTACCATCCTCAAGTTAAAAATCTGCCGCCAAGCACCTGTATATTTTGGCGACATTACTTAAATGCTAGTTATATATATATAACCCATTCCAGTCTAGGTGTGTTTACAATAATTGACTTCATCTGAGTTGGACTACACCGTCACAGCATCTGATGCGACAGTGGTCAAATACCTAATCTCTCTTCCATAAATAAATAATCTGGCCTATGTATATTGGTAGTACTAATAAAAAAATAAGAATAAAAGAGATCATTGTGAATAGCTATTTTCTAATTCAGAATTTAAAAAAAACTTAAATATCGCGCCAATATTTGCTAGATACTTTTTTCTTTTAGAGCGGGTATCACCGTCAGTCGCTAGTTTGTGCTTTGTAGGTTGTAGGCAAGTTGCTCCCGAACGAACAAAGTCCCGGATTGTGTAGCCGGTTTTTTCTATTTCGGTCCTACGTGGACCAATCAAGGACTTCAGTTACGGGATTCGGAAATAAATACATGTCGATCTATTTCTATTCACTTCATCCAACAGTTGTCGTCGTTAGGAGTGTCGCCTAAGTGATCATATTTTATTATTGTACTATTCGACGCAAGTAATTTTTAAGTGGTAAGCAATATTGTGATTGTTATCTTTGCCTTAATTAGCAAGCGTTTTCGATAACGTGAATTAATTACCTACTTGCACCGGCACTGCATATTTAGCTACCTTTATCTGGAAGATCCCGATAGTTGAACAGATTAACTACTTAGTTGAAAGAACAACAAACATACAAACATTCCTTATTTTATTTTTGTCTTCGCTGAGCAATTGGAGAGTGGTAGAATTTTTTTTTCAACAACAAGAATTTTAATAAAAAGAATTTTACAAAATTGATTACTCAGGTAGTTTTTTAATAGATTAAAGTGATTGATAGTTTAATCATTCAATCAGAATAAAAAATAGTTTTATTGATTGATCTGATCTTAGAAACATTTTACAGTGTTTTGTTGATTTTTACCCCAAATCAGAGCGTTAGAATTAGAATGATTAATTTGTGAGACAGAAAGTATTGTGTACATTGGGACAAAAAGCCCCTGGCGAGGTGTATGTATAAATAGATATTTTCTTTTTCATACATTTGACTAGTTTGTGTACTACACAATTCTTAAAAATGTATTATGCTAGATCCACAGGTGGATTTTATCATTGACATTACACCATTTTTGAATCCTTGTATAATTGAGTACTTGCACAGGAGATATAACCTTTTAATTATATCATATCATCTACTGTGGATATATTATACATTTTATCCATTTATATACCTATAATTATAACAAGGGCACAACTGATGGCGGTGGGCAGCGACCGTTCTAATGCACATTCTTAGGACGATAGGACCCCACAAGTAGGTACCTACTGAATACTTACCTCTTATCTTGATTATTACAAAAAAAGTAACCTTGTAACCTTGTACTTAGATTAGAGTGTTTAACTTTAAGGTATATGTTTACTTTATTACCGCTAAGTAGGTACCTACCTAGTAGTGTGAGTTTTAAAGTACATACCTACTTAGATATTTACTGGAGAAAAGTATTTATTTCAACAAAATAAATCCTCATAAAGTATCGAACATTTTCGTCTTTTGTAGACAAATATGAACTATTGTAAATTAAATATTAGCTTCATAAGACCGAATGGCAGTCAAACACAATCCTAATGCTCATTATCATATCGAGCAAAAATATAAGTATAATGTAAAGTAGTATTTCGCGCGTCTATTAGGTTATTTAATAAAATTACGCAACGGATTTTATTATAACTCACACTGTCAGTTAAAAAATATCTTCCGGAAGGTTTAGGAGGTCCGTGAAGAAGCTGGGGCGGCACGCTAGTAAATAAAATACCTATAAAGCTTAACATTGAAAATAAAACAATAAAAATTACCCACCTATATTTATGTATTTAGTGCTGTTCCTCTTCCAGTACGCTATGTCGCAGCAGAAAAAGCAAAGGTTGGACGCGTATCTCGCAGAAGTTTTCAAGCAGTTCATCGCGATCAAAGACGACGATTTTAAGCGTGCGCAGGAGGTGTTCAAGAATGTCTTCGCTCAGGTCACACAGAAGATGGGAGAGCAGTGCAACTATTTCCAGAAATACAGTAGACAAGTATGTTATATTCGATCTAATTTTTGATCGGCAGAAGACAATTTTTGATGATTTTTCAGTAGACATAAAAATTATGTCGTCTGGACAGTAATAATCACATTGTTGATTTCCTACTGGAAAATTCCCGTAAGTAATAATATGCCAAATTCAGTTGTAACATTTTTTAGATAATGTTTTCTATATAATACAATTTTAATATATCTAATATTCAAACTACACGGTCAGCTTTACTCATTGAAAAGTTATGTTAGTTGATAACATAAAAGTAATTTATTTGATAAAACCTAATAAATTTAGATAGGATATGTACTCATTTTTGCACTAAAGCCATTGGATACCTCGCTACGCTACTGTTGGTGAGACAGCGTCTCAGGACAAACTTGGGTAACATTTTATAGGAAAGGGATACGACAACAGAGGCCTAACGATTATGTGCTAAAAATAATAATGAATTTGACTCAGATACATACAGAGCTGGCAAAACATCGCGAGGAAACCATAGCGAGGTATTAGGGTGCTTTTTAGTAGGTACGGCTTACTACTCTCAAGTTGAAAATCTGTCGCGAATCACCTAATACCTATGTGTTCCGACAGCCTAACTTGAGTGCCAGTTCCATTCCAGGCTATGTGTGTTATTTAAAACTAAGAGATTATTGAATTACTAGTAAGTAATTATAATATTTTTGTTTTTATGGACATTTAATTATATTGACATAATTTTATTGACATTTTATATGTGACATATTACTTTATTGACATTTTCATTTTCATTGTTTTGACATATGTAATGATTTTGATAATAATTTTTAAATATGAATGGAAAAATGACCTGTAACTTTGGTGTTATTAATAAATGATTTGTATTTGTATTTGTATTTGTGATTTTGCTATAGTGTAGTGTCTAAAGTAGCGTCGTACCGCAGGTATTATACGCCGGCAGTGTGTATGACGGCATAAAAGTAGCCCATATGGACGAGTTCGACATGGACATCGTCATCAAACTACCGATCAACTACGAGGACATAATTCTGGAGAACGACCAGCCGGGCTTCCTACGGCTTAAAATCACCAGCGCGTTCGACAACCTAGACAAACAACAACATTGGGAGCAATGTCACAAGGTTACGAGAGACTGGAGGGACTCTGACAAGTATCTCCTTCAGAACAAATTCAGGCATTGGCTCCACGGCCTGGTGTCTAAAGCTATGAACGAGCTCAAAGGCCAGGTAAAGATAGTAACATTTTCTATACGAATAAGGCCCATATAGTCGCGAAACTCGCATATTTGTGAAAAAGAAGCCCGTTTGTTGTTGTGCCTACAACAGCAAAATTACAAATGCTGCTTTTTTCAAAATTACTTAGTACCTACTTCGATTAACCTAATCTGCTAGTAAAAAAATGTACTGTTCAGGTGGACGTGAACGGCACGGTTTATTTAGTGAAGTACAAGGAGTCGGGGCCCGCGTACACGCTGCAAATCAGGAACGACGAGATGAACGAGAAGTATTGTCTGGACGTGGATTTGGTACCAGTCATCAGGTTCCAGCACCCGAGGTGGCCTGAAGGTTACAAGTAAGTCCCAAATAGAATCCTCATTGCTTTATAGTAAGAAATGGGACGATTGAGACTGGTGCTGAGAGATAAAACGCCTGCCAATGACCATTATATAGATACCCAAAACAAAGACAAGTGATGTAAAAATGTACAAGAAACCACTTTGTGAATAGATTTACACACAATAAAGATCACTAACCATGTCATAAAGGATGCTTTTTAGAGCAAATGATTATATTTCTGCACTTTCATGTATAGAATGACTATTTTGGAAAATAATTCCAAGAGTAACAGTTGAAAAACACTTTATCTAATAGAGTCTAAACTATAATGCATGTCATACGATGCGGCATCACAGGATCGCGCGCGCCGAATTTATAATATCTTCCTCTTTGATAAAGCACTGGATGTTAACGATATTCTTTTTATTTTGTTAGTCATGTATAAACGAAAACGGTTTAAAAGCAAGATAGTAGGTATCTATAGTAAAGCAAATTTTAATGTTTGTTCAGGATGATGGAGGGCAGTCAAATACGTGACTGGTTGGTAGTACCGAAGCCCAACAAATCGATCCAGGACGGTGCGCTCAAGAACCGGTGCTGGCGGCTCTCATTCCAGGACTACGAGCGGGAGATGATGAGGAGCTGCGAGGCCTTGAAGACCACCATCAGACTGGTACACTTCTACTTACTGTTCAACTTAAACGACGACTTCCAGAAACAACCGAGTTGCAATGGTGAGAAGAGATTTTTATATCAGTGAGCAAAGAGCTACACACGCTTGGTAGGTAAGTGTCTTGTCAGTCCAGAGGTAGGTACTGCTGCTAATGCGTTAAAAACCAAACTAAAATATCAACATTTTTTAATATTTTGCTATTAACAGTATGGGTAGAAATAGGGAAAGATTCCATTGAGATGGAAGTACATAGTCATAGACAGTCCACGACGAGCGTGGACTGTTTGTTTCGAATCACAATTATCTATATAGTTTATAAAAATTGCGAAATTAAGCTATCAATGTCCCTAATCTAAAAAAAAACTGTTTTCTTCTTTCTTATCTCCACAAAAATAATTCAAGAAACTTTTCATAAACTTTTAGGTCAAGAAACTACGAGATGGTCTCGAGCTCAAAAGCATAGCGAGCTACTACATCAAAACTCTATTCTTGTGGAAGATAGATCAATCCCAAGACAAAAGCTACTGGCGAAATAAAATCAGCATCACATTTCGAGAGATGGTTGAAAAATTGTACCTCGCTGTGAAAGAAAGGAAGATTATGTACTTCTGGCACCCAGACAATAACCTTATAGAAGGAATCAGACCAACTTTACTATACACGTACGAGGTCAAACTGAAAGAAGTTCTCGACGCTATAGACGCGAATGATTGCGAAAAGGTTGTCAGCTATTTGCTCACGACAAACGAAATGGCGAAGTTTAAGAGTTCAGAATTCTACGGGCGTGTTACCGCCGTAACAACGCCAAGTTTGTCCAAGCAGGTTTCAGTGGCATCCGAGAAAAGTCAGAAAAGTAACAAGTCAACAGACTGTGGTCCAAATACGGGTCTGATCTCGGGTGTGCGAGCTCTGAACGACGAGCTTGATTCTCTTCGTGCAGAACCACAAATTCATGAGAAAATGTCGCAATTTGAGCAAAGATTAGATGATTTTGAAGACAGGATAAAGAGAATGGAAATTGCGATGAAAAAACTGACGCTAAGTAAGGAGCTGGCTGAAGTGTTCGGTGGAATGTCTTTGAATGGCGTCAGCGCGCATTTAACTGCTGAATTACCCAGTGATGGTAAGCCACTTATCGTTTATGAATGATGTAATACTATTTTATGGAAGAAGAAAATTAAAAGGCTTTTAGGTTTTGCATATCGAAGCCATTCGGAGAAAATTCACGGATCTTGCGCTCCTTTTTTAGCATATCCATTTTTTTTTAAATAATATGTAATATTACAAATGTGACAACGTGCTTCTGTATGTGAGTTACTTCTTCACTCTGTATTTTTTTTGTTGACAGTTAAAATCTGTATTTTATAAATTGACATGTCGCATCATCACAATCGCAACTCGGCTGCGGTAAGCATGTACATTGTACACAGACTAACTTTAATACAATATCGACTTAAGCAGTAATTGTATGTGAAAATAAATGGGGCAATAAATCACGAGTCATCATCACAGCAAAAATTCATTACTCCAAAAGAAGTGACATCTGTTTATTTGACGCTTCCTAAATTTGACGTGTAGCCAAAATATACCGAAACACGCCATCCAAGCCCCTACGTGACACTACAAAATATAATACCATTTTTTTGTATGGGACGATTATGGTACAATCTGTGATTATGGTTAGCTTAAAAACACGTTAAGCTAGTTTAATGGTTTCACTAAGATTATTAGTTTCGCGTCTTTGGGCATATTGAAATATCTGTGTGGTCACGAGCCGAATGGCAACCGAACTGAATCCAAACTGCTGCTCCGGTGCGCTTTGGCGAAGTTTTACGGCACGACGCGGCCAGACGAAACTTGCGAAATCCTGTCTTTGATCGCAGGTAGCTGCGAGTTAATGTTGAATAGACAAGTTCAAAACCTCTGAAACATTTTAAATAGATAACATTTAAACATAACCATAAAATAATATTTTGACATAAGTAATATATGAGATAAGTCTTAGTTACAAGCAATTATTATCAAATTTTAAGATTTTTTCTTATGTTGTTTGTAGATCTTAGTTTAAGTTTTCATTTCAGTCATCGACTCTACTGGATTATACGATTGCGGTGCACTAAGCTAAAAGGGTGTTATTGTACTTATCATTACGAACAACTTCTACACAACTCTAAAATCGTGAAAAAATGTTATTGGCCCATGGTGTAGTAATTACGTATCAAGATGCTCCTTGATTTCAGAGCTGAGTCCATATGAACATTGTTCATAATGATGGACCCTTCCGGCTTATTACGCCCTAAACTTACAAATATATTGTACTCTATGTATATTATTAAACAGGAGATTGTAAAACGAAATGCCCGATTTCATAAACTTGTTAGATGAAAAATAATCATCACTTTAGAATCGAACTCGTGTCTTGTGAGCAGTAAACACACACCCTGTATGTTTCATTATTACCCAGGATCAACATTTATGTTAGGAACAAAGGGACCGTCCATACGATACCTGAAGTTTTCATCTATACCTACTATTACAAAGATGAAAGATTTGATTGATTGTTTGTATTGAATAGGCTCCGAAACTACTGGACCGATTTCAAAAATTCTTTCAGCGTTGGGAAGCTACACTATCCCCGGGTGACATAGGCTACTTTTTATCCCTGTATTCTCACGGGAACGGGAACTACGCAGGTGAAACCGCGAGGAGTCCGCTAGTACATAATAATTTTGTGTAACATCGTAAATGTTGCAATAGCGGCGCCGTGTACCAACCTAGGTATTAGAATATGAGTCTAAAATTGACGCGCTTTAAAAATATTGTAAGTTCCTTAAACTCCATAGGGTTCACATTTAAATGCATTGTTTTAGATGAGTTGGTGTTGACTAATGTAATGAGTGACGACTTAAAGTGATATCGATAGTCTGTGAAATCGGGCATAAGACTGAAATTTAGGTTAGAATTTTTATATTTTATCCATTAGAATTTAGTACTATTTCATATAAAAAAATCACAATGATTAAATTTATTTTTTATATCTAAATGATGATTTGTTTTCTTTTTCATATTGGGTAACCGTCCGGCTCAACGAATGCGGTGCTGTCTTTTTTTATTTAATTCAAACAAAACGAGATAGCACCACCTTCATTGGCAGGTTGTATTATACATAAACAGGACATTGCGACAGTCTATACTGAATACGGTGTAAATTTAAATTACAATGCAACTACATTTTTTTAAGGGGCGAAAGTAGACCATAGTTAACTGTCTACGCTCTCATCACTGGGTCCATATTCATGATAAACCGTATCGCTCTGTAAAGTCTGTCATTTTAGAAATCCAGACCATAAATCATACACTTTTAAACGAATATGAATGAATTATGTATTTATTATTTTTATTGGCATATTAGCCAACAAAATCAGACCATAAACAAAAAAACACTTCATCCATATTCATGATAAACCGTATCGCTCTGTAATGTCTGTCATTTTAGATATCCAGACCATAAATCATACACTTTTGAACGAATATGATTGAATTATGTATTTATTATTTTTATTGGCATATTAGCCAACAAAATCAGACCATAAACAAAAAAACACTTCTTCTAATTACAAAGACAGTATAGCGTATCAATTTTTATTACAATAACATGGTTCTTCAGATACAATGCATTAATCCAACATGCCTTATTTACATAATTCATACAGGAATTGTTTACAACACTATAAAGTAATTAAAAAAAGGGAGTTTCAATTCAAACCACTAAGTTGATTTACTTGTTCTACTTTTTATAATTTTGTTTCACATTGTAACTGTGACTTTTCAAGTAACGATTTTAGGTAGCCCAAGATTAACTATGGTGAAAAAACTATTAGTAGTGTTGAAAAAAAAACACCAGCTCAAAAGCATTCCGATTTGATACCCTTAAGTGCATCTCACTCTCTTTACGTTACCAGAGCGAGACAAAAAATTAACGTGTGATTGTTTCTGATATTGTAGAACTCTGATGTCCAGATAGTGAAGTGCGCGATGACTAAATTTAACACCTGGGGCTTTATTCTCGTGCGGTCGACATAATAATTTTATTTTCTTTTCTTCTTGTTATAAAATTTCTATTGACAGACACACAGGACTATTCCTAAACCCGGAACACTATTTCTGTCGCCTTTCACCTTGTTCGAATTAACTTAAGTGTGATGGAAACAAACAGTACAGCACGTTGAATCCCCTCTAAATTTGGTTTGCGCAGACTACCAAATGAGAAAGAATATATTTCTTTCTCTTTTGCCTTCTTTATTCCGACTTGAGCGTACCAGTATGTTCATTAATAATAGTGATTATCTAGGGTTATATGTTTAGGGGTTACTAAGCCGAATGAGGGTCACTGTACATTATGAACAACTTTAGATATACACAATTCTGAAATCGTAATAAAATCAGCTGCTATATTAATTTGGACAAGAATCCACGTTCTTTATTCATAGAATGCCGATTTAAAATTTGTGTCCATAGAAAGGTTGTTCATAATAATGAGTAAAATTAACCCCTTTCGGCTTAGTACACCCAATACTAATAACCCTGTATAGTTCGCTCCTCCTCGATCGATCGTGTCACAAAATCGCATTTTTATAGTGTTTTATGCAGTAAAGGGAACAATTTTTTACTACGATGCTATTTTTTTTTAGTTTCGTGCCTAAACAACAAATCCCAGGCGAACCGCAACGGCAAGCATTTCAATTTGAAAGACCTCCGACTTGGCTAACTTTAATCTACTTGATATTGAAAGTTGTCATTTTACAAAAAACAATTCATATTTCTCTCTCATAATGCATTTAATACGTATAAAAGATTTTTACAGCCACAAAAATAAACTCACCGTAAAACGAATATCCCAAAATCTCACCCTAATCTTCGGAATGCTACACCTATCTAAGTTTTTGGAACAATTCTAGTAAAAATAAATATTATTTGAGATATCTATAAATTGAGAGAACATCTAACCTATTCGATAACTAATACTAAATGAATATAATTTTACAAACAAAGAATATTATTTATATAATATATAATGTTAGTTTATACAGTTTGTTAGCGCGCACTTCGCGAAAAATTTCGCATTGTATTAAATAAATAAAGCTATGTATACATTACTCGCGAAGTAAGTTGAAAGTAAATATTGCGGACATGATTTCTTTCACTTCAAATAAAAAACATTAAAAATCTTATTTTGCTTTTTTTTTTAAATTAGATTTTACGTTATGTTTTTGTGTATGTGCCATAGGGATGGAAAAAAACATAACCCCTTAAAAATCACCCTAGTTAAGGTGAAACATTTTTTCAACTTCTTGCAAGCGCGAAATTTTACGCACGAAAATGAAAAGTGTAACACTACAAGAGATTGGAGTGAAGCTAAATCTAAAATCATCAAACTCTTTGGTTTCCATAAGCCAACATTAGTAAATAACTGTTATGAACTGTTCCAAAATGACTCTCCTGTTAGCTCATTTGGTAATGTATCTGCTTCAAGAGCTCTAGGACATTCCCACGCAGGACAAATATTTGTGTGATGAACATAATTGTTTGTTGTGTCTTGGTGTTCTGTATGTATTATAAATACGTAATAACAAAAAAAATGTGTATTTTAGTATTCTATCAGTTATCTGGTACCCATGATTCGCTGTGACAAATGTCCTAGGATATATATTTTTAATAACTGTAGTGTACCTACAAGACCACTGAAAAAGCTATTTTATATCAAAAAAAGATAAAAAAACACAATAGATACAATTTTAATCAAGATAAATGACGTTTTGAAATGTTTTAGAATTTTGCTTCACTCAGTTCTCGCAACAGGTTTAACTGTAAACGTAGAAACCATTTTTTATTTATTATTGAATTGCTATTTAATACAGCTTTTTTTATAAACGTAATAATGTGCTGTCGAAGCGGTTATTTATAATACATCTAGTGACTTTCTATACTCGACAAAACAGTCCCATTGTGAGTCTAATTTTGTTGAATTCGATACATAATTGTCAAGTCGCCACACTCACAAATTACAATTCCAACTTGGCAAAAAAGTCTAGGAAACTTTTGTTACTCATTAGCAATACTTTATTTGTCAGATATCACAAGAGTATTAAAAAAAATATTTATATGCAGTTTAAAAAAAAAAAAGTTAAAAACGCCTCGATTTTTTTACTAAAGAAAAAAAAAGCTTTCATTTTTGACGATTTCTTTTTCAACTTTTTTGCCAAGCTCCGCAATGCTTTACAATTACATATATAAAAAAAAAAAAGTCTCTATTTATCATGACGTAGAGTATATGTTTATGTACAATTGCACCTACATCCATATATATTGAGCAAAATTAGTCCCACATTAGGCATTCCCTTTCAAACTTACACATTATGTTTAGCTAACAATACGAGATAAGTATATTTATTTATATTATATAATATATAACGCTAAACATTAGAGAATCTAGTAGTCTAACTGACGATACATCCAACATAAATAGCTACTTACACATTATCTTTGAGAATCAACATAAAGTATCATATTGATATGCCCTATTATTTCGCAATAAGACACTATATTGTTGGATGTATCCTAATTTTTATTATTAACACGGTAGCAGTCTCTATAATCAACTAAAACAACGAACGGTAACGATTGGCACTTTAAAGGCCTATTCAAATATGTATAATTATGTAATCGATGCACTATCTGAATTCGCAACGGTACGCAAAATATTACTGTCCTGAGGGCTTAAAAAAGTAACATTCAATCAGAGATAACGCTAATAAAAAAACCAAAAATGTATGGGACTGACATTTTTTTTAATGTAAAAAGTAATTAGACGAACGAGACGCTCTCCCAATGGTACGAGCGATACACAGAACTTTGAGTAACAAAACAGAGTCTAGGGCATGCTTTGGCGCTCATTACTTTTAGACTTTCGATGGTTAGTCTCAACAGCCCAGTTTCACAAGCTAAACTACATACGTGAATAGTCCTTAATCTAGAAATACATTGCTTTCGCGGTACATTAGTAATTTTGAGAGGAGACGCTACCATATTTTAGAGAGTGCAAAACTCAAGCTAGAAATTGTTATTATCACGACATGAACAATACTTTTCACATGGAATTATATTAATAATCGATAAAAGGCATATCGGCTGAGGAAGGCAGTGCCGTGTCGACGCTAATTAAATATAACTGGATTGGGTTACACTAGTGCGGAATACTTAAAGCCTGCCCATACTGGCCCGGCCTGTACATACCGAGGCCGGTTTTTTTTACCGTTGACAAGCTAGTTGTTTGACCACAGCTCGCCTGATGTTAAGTGACGGTGTGGTCAGAGATGGATTGATGGTACATGCTTGGAATTGAACTGGCTCTCAAGTGAGACTGTTAAGTTAAGACTGTAAGTTTTTTTAATGGTTTGAAGTCCTGGAAGAAGTTTTCCTTGCATGGCTCAATGTAAAAATATTGTGCACTAATATAACCCAACGCTAAATAAATAAAATAATTTTGATTTGACTATTTGCTTTACACTGGTCTGATATTATTTGCATTAACTATTAATCCTAATTCATTGTGAAAATTCTTAAACGATACAGTCGTCGCGTATGTGCGGCGAAGAAACAGCGCTCGATTACACTTTAAACGCGTGGTCACAGACACATTTCACTCGCACATTTTGTGAGATAGGCATTTTTTTACTTGACCGACTGTTTGTGCAATCAAATTTGATTGTACAGTTATCAAAGATTGATAACTGTGCAATCAAATTTGATGCACAGAACTGTGTTGATTCTGTGAACAAAGAAATCTATTTAAAAGACCATCACAGATTTCTGATTCTACGCCTCAAGTGTAATGGAACCTTGTCCCACACCGCAGAAGGTTGTGATTCCCTTAACGCGGGCTGCCAGACTTACTGTGAGAGATTAACCATTGCAGAGTTATGTCAATGTTGTCCTTTTCCTTGCAAGAAATAGAATAGCAACATATCTCGCGGTCCTGGATCGCTGATAGGTTCCTGGAAATGGCAAGTTAATAATAAAAATCTAACACATTATGTTTTGTAGTCGAAGTTTCTAAGCTGCTCTTGTGTTTGTGATGTTTGACGAGCTCGTTGCAAGGCTGTGCACCATTACAAGGATATGACGAGTTTTGGCGGGAACGTGAAAACTGTCCTGGATGGGAATCGAACTCACTCCCTTCAGCTCTTGTGGCAGACATACTACCAATGAGCCAAAGGGGCTGTCATGGTGGTGGTGGTGGTGTTTCATTCATAAAGTGACGAATCACTAGCGCGAGTATGGGAAAATGATAATAATGTGGTGACCACGGCTATTGCAACATAGTCAAAACGTCAAGATAAATAAACATAATTTCACAGTACTCCTTAGCAGGTCGTCTAGGTAGGTACCACTGCAGCACCAGATATTCTGCCGCCAAGCAGTAATGTGAAAACACGATGTTCCGGTATGAAGAGTACTGCAGCTAGCAATGTGTACATGTAATGAGCGGCAAACCAGTGATACCCTAAACTTTGTTTTAATACACAAAGTTATTGGTCATGGGCAGGCGTTATCTCTTACCATCAGGAAAAAAAATGTTCAAATTGTGAAAGTATAAAATTATGAAAAAAAAGACCGGCAAGCGCAGCGTAGGACGTCCACCCATAAGGTGGACAGACGACCTAGTAACTACCGCAGGAACGCGCTGGATGCGAGCCGCTTCCAACCGGTCTTTGTGGAAGTCAATGGGGGAGGCCTATGTCCAGCAGTGGACGTCCTACGGCTGAAATGATGATGATGATGATGATGATGTTGATGAAAAATTACAGCAAACAATTAACTATTTGATATTTTTTCTAAATAGTTGTGTTCCGAAACCTTCTTATTGTTATTCGGAATGGGGGCGATAAGCCCTGCTCTGACTAACGTCCCGCTTGGGGTGTATTGTGCATTTCCCCCTGCCAGCGTCTACCCGAGCCAACCCAGCTCCTTGAAGTATCGGAGCGAGGCTCTGGGTCGCTGGCAAAGTAGCTCCAGTGGATGAGATGGAGTTTATGAATGATAGCGAAAAGCAGTCTGTCTGTTGCAGTGATTCAAGTTCCGAAACCGTTCCGAAGTTCCGAAACCTGTTGTTCATTAAAAGGTTGTGCAGCTGGTGTGTGGTATACTGACATTCTCTCGATGAGGCCGTGTTCGTCGAGCGCATGCGGCAGGTCCCGCTTGTTGCCCAGCACCAGCACGGGGATGCCAGTCAGCTGCTGCTTCTCTAGAAGGCTGTGGAGTTCGTTGCGGGACGCTTCAATCTTGTCAGGGTCCGCAGCGTCTACCATGTACCTGGGGGTTGATCAATTCATTGTTAAAGCATTCTACACAGAGGCGCCGCCTGCGATAACAGCCATTTTGATGCCGCGTCTGCCACCAAAACTACCACACTATAAAACCACAGGCAGTTATACCTGTCCGCATTTTAAATTGCGTCTGTCTTGGGCAGACTGACATGAGACACAAATTAAAAATATTAAATATATACTTGCAGTTCGCCCCGGCTTCGCACAGGAAAACAAAACTCTTTTAACAATATAAATATGGCCACTCAGTGATAATGTAGCATTCTAATGATGAAAGAATTATTCAGATCGGTCCAGTTGTTTCGGAGCCTATTCAATACAAACAAACAAAAAATCAAATCTTTCTTTATGAGTGTAGACATACGTCATAATCAAGGTCAGGCAAGGTCACGATGAAACTCTTTTTATGCACATATTATTATGAATTAAGTAAAAAAATTGGTAAGTACTTACACTATAGCATTCACTCCACGGCAGTATCTCTCCCACATAGAACGGAACCGAGGTTGGCCTCCGATATCCCAAACCTGGAATAAATAATCAGACTAATGTAACAGTGAAAGTTGGAAACATACAAAATATGCGATATAGTATTGAAAATATGCGCAAGTTTATATTTTGTGTAACTCGGCGTTGAAGAGATTTTAACGGTTTTGGACGTTACATAAGTAAAGTGTAATGCGAATGTTCAAAAATATGTTCCTGTACTATTGTATTAATGTATTTAGTACCTACAAATAAATACAAATCTTTATCCCTTCCCTAAATAGTTTTTTTTTTTTTATGGTTGACAGGCTAGTTGTTTGACTACAGCTCACCTGATGTTAAGTGAAGGTGTGGTCGAAGATGGTAATGCATACCTAGCCTGGAATGGAACTGGCTCTCAAGTGAGGCTGCCGGAACACACCGTTAGATGCTTGGCGGCATATTTTCAACTTGAAGGTGGTAGCTAGCCAGCCGAGTACTAGAAAGTACCCTACCACCATGCTATGGTTTCCTCACGATGTTTTCCTTCACCGGCAGCTTAAGCTCATTGTTGGGGTTTGAACCCACGCCCTTCGGCATGCGAACCTACCGCGCTAACCACTGAGCTATCATCGCTACAAAATAAAATTCGCTAAATAGTATAAAAGCGTCCGTATATTTCTCCAGTTACTTCTTCTAAATTACGCAACGGATCTTCTTACGGTTTTCACTGTCATTTAGGGTCTTAAGTTAAGTCCAAAAGTCAATTATATGTCTATACGAAGACGGGACGTGTATACTAGTTTATTACATAAACAATTTATAAATGTTTGTTATGTAGTAACTAAATATAACAAATACCAAACAAAACCAATAATACAAAAAAACAAAAACAACAAAACAAAAGTACCATAATTATGTAAAAAGTAATGAGACTGTAACGGGACCATTGCAACGATACACGATAATTATGCGTTACCTCTTACCATCAGGAGAGCGTACGGTTCCTCTCATAACTTGTACATTAAAAAATATTAAGCCTTGCCTAACTTGACCATTGCGGATGACTAAGTATGACTAATTATTATTCTAATTTTATTTTGTTCTTATTAATTGTATTATTTAATCTGTATTTTTTTAATTTAAACCGCATCTCAAAAATATTTTGACCAAAATTGTTTGCCATACCCTATTGGGGTCATAATATGTACTAGGGACAACATTGTTAAATT
Source organism: Biston betularia (assembly GCA_905404145.2). Lineage (NCBI taxonomy): Eukaryota > Metazoa > Arthropoda > Insecta > Lepidoptera > Geometridae > Biston > Biston betularia. The sequence goes on from FR989868.1 coordinate 2,363,344, forward strand.
GATAACCATAAGAACCTGTACACATGTTGCAATAAAGTATTGAGTATTGCGTATTGACTATGGCAACCCTTTTTGCAATGAGAAGAGGCTGTGGCCATATTTATAAATAGCTGATCCGGAATAGGACAATAGACAAATTAGTTTTATTTCAGGAAAACGTCGAGTGTACCCAATAAAATCCCTAAGGACTTAGTTCTTTTGTCACTCAGCCCAGACATATCTCTAAATAGTATAAAAAATAGGTGTCTGCGTCTATCTGTTTCACCGCTTACCAATATGTAAGCCACGCAATGTATTTCCATATGATTTTCAGTATCAATTGGAGTTTTTGTTCCGGAAGGTTTCTAAATAAACTACATCTTAATGAACTTTTGTATACGTAGAAGAATTTGATGTTTTATAATCAAGTTGCCAAAACAAGTTGCAGCCGTGCGAAGTCGGGACGGGTCGTTATTTATATGCAGTACAAGTGGGAGCGAGAAGAATTCCAACAAAATCTTCCTACACCCTCTGAAAAGACCTCGGCCTGCCAAGATCTATAAATTAATTGCTGGAAAGAGTATCCAAAGCAGCGTTAGTAGAATTGTACTGTATAAGCTGTTCGTCCGCGTGGAATTTATCAAAAAAATAATGCAATTTTCCAAATTTTTTATTTTTTTTTGAGTATCAGAAAACTGAAATAAAAAACAAAAGAATGAAATAGGTAAAGTGGTTCTCAAGTTATGGCGTGACCAAGAGAACAGGGATTCATTTTTATATTATGAATCATACATTGGCAAATATGAGAACAAAAAATAGTAAAATATATCATAATTATATTTACAATTAAAAAAACCGATTCCATGACTAAACGCTATGCGAAAATATCATCGATGTATACAGTTTTTAGTTGAAACTTTAAAAAAGTACCTACATTTAAAAAAAACAGTCGAATTAAGAACCTCCTCTTCTATTGAGTCGGTTAAACCCTTCCACTCACCTACACGTAGATCGCAAGTCCTAGATACTATAGGTTCTTTTACTTGCCACTCCCACTGTGAAACTTATGGTATATAAGTTATAAGTATAGTATATAAGTTTAGTCATATCCCAGCTTCTTGTTACAAGTCTCTCTTTTTTTGAAGTGCTTGTCTTACCTTGATAGTAACATTTCCTTTAGTGATTTTCCTCATGTTGAATCCAACTGTCGGTATCATATCTTCACTGAACTGGCCAGACTGAAACAAAATTACTTTAATTTGTTTTATGTCATAAATAAAGTGTTGTCTTGTCTATATTCATAACAAGTATAAATAAATAAATATCATAGGACATTACACACGGCTCTAAGCAAAGCTTGTACTATGGAAGTCAGATAACTGTTAGAATACTTAAATAGTTTTTTGTAAATACAACATACTTATAATACATACAGTACACCCAGACACAGAACAAACATTTGTTTAAATGCTTGTCCTGGATGGGTATCGAACCCATGCCCTTCGGTTCTTGGAGCAGGCATACTACCAATGACCAACAGGGCTGTCAGGCAAATATAGAAGCACAATGTTTCATATTCTATTACTATGAATCACATATTGATCAAATTATAGGACCGCGTATGTTCACGGTAAGGGCGCGTTTATATTATGTATGACGCGAATTATTTAGCGACAACGTGACGCGATCGAAGCGCTGCTATGGCCGCGCGATCGCCACCTGGTGACCGCGGAGCGCACCTGCTGTTATTGTAAAATAAACTCGTAACAACAACTATACTATACTATAGCAACTACGTTTAAAGTTGATTAATCAAAGAACCCTTTCACGCCACCACTGCGACACCGATTTATAAAGACGATCTTAGTCTTTTTTGAAATTCACACGTATGCGTTAAATGCATCTTCTAAATAAAAAAAAGTAGACACCGCTCTGCCGTCGCGCGGTTAGATAATTGCGAAGAATTGAATATTGTGGCCTAGTCAATAGAGTTTAAATTAGCTTTGAATAAACACGTCTAACTGCAGCCTAGGTGTTGGCAAATAAAATGGTGACAGTGATTCTGTGAGTGGGGCTGCATGACCTTTAGAACGTTAAGGGTAGAAGAGAGACAAAGCGTCAACAAATTCAAGAGCTATGAGTGAGATGACTAGTTTATAGAAGTGCTCACTTTAAGCGTTACGTCTCATTAGAATATTATCGGATAGTAGGACCGAGAAATAAATCAAATATAACAACTCCTAGAACAGAACACATTATCATACATATCACAGATAATCAAGGTTACATGAAATGGATATGTCGCATTCCAATTGTAGAATCCGCAGTGTTACATAACGGCTAGCCGTTTTAAAAAAAATACGGGTTGTATTGAGAATCTTACTCATTGTTGAAGTCGGAAAACCGAGCTGTGTATTACGGCGGATAACTTTTAGCCGGATTGTAATCGCGATAGATTTTAAGATACGGCGCGGCGGTCCAGTTTAAGTTTCATTGGAAGATTGCAAAAATGTGGTAGTCGCGTTAGAAATATGCGACGATAGCGATATGTGTAGCGATGATAGCTCAGTGGTTAGCGCGGTAGGTTCGCATGCCGAAGAGCGTGGGTTCAAACCCCAACAATGAGCTTGAGCTGCCGGTGAAGGAAAACATCGTGAGGAAACCATAGCATGGTGGTAGGGTACTTTCTAGTACTCGGCTGGCTAGGTACCACCCTCAAGTTGAAAATTTGTCGCCAAGCACCTAACGGTGTGTTCCGGCAGCCTCACTTGAGAGCCAGTTCCATTCCAGGCTAGGTGTGCTTTACCATCTTCGACCACACCTTCACTTAACATCAGGTGAGCTGTGGTCGAACACCAAGCCTGTCAACCATTTAAAAAAAATATATATATATAATAAAATTTGTTTTCGATTTTTCTAAAATGTATAAATGTAAAATTAAGAAACCATTTTGGCTTTCTCCAGCGTTATAACACGCCATAGTACAAAATGGCTTTGATTTTTTTATATGCTTAGCCGTCATTTAATAGCACGAATTTTTTAATTCGTAATGTCCCAAACAAACAATCAACAGGACTCCCAAGTTATTTGAAATTTAATTCACTTATTTTTTTTAATGACTTGTAACTTATGTTGTCAATAAAATACTATGACTAAGGAACATCATTCTGACTAAGCTTCTTACGGCGTAAATCTGTAAACTTATCTACTATATATATGCATAATTTATATAACTTATATTATAGAAGTAATGTCACCAGAGCGACATATATGCTTCAACGAGAAGATGAGTACAATGAACTTTACTCAACTAACAATGGATACAAATATACAGCTGAGATCTTATAAATACAGATGCCCACAGACAATGATGATAATACAGATAATGATTACCTTTCTACACAAGATGTAATTTTTTTCGATTTAATACGTAAAGGTATACACGCCAAAGTAGCTAGACACAGTCAAACTACGTTATGTTAAAGTAGGACGCCCTGCGACTCCGTGGAGTGACGCTCATAATTGACTAATCCAGTGGGCAAATCGCAGACATGCCGCCGACATGTCGCCACACACGTCGCCGGGTAACAAGCGTGGGCGTAAGTTGTTGACATGATTCTCTGAAATAATGCCACCGACAGCAACCCAACGCCGCCGCCGTGTGATGGCTGTGTCGGCTACGTTGGCGTTATACCTTTACTTATTAAATCGCAAAAAAAATACATCTTGTGTAGAAAAGTAATCATCATCCGTATTATTATCATTGTCTGTGGGCATATGTATTTATAAGGTCTCAGTTGTGTAATTTTGTAATTTTGTGTAGTTTTGTAAAATTACTTATTATAGTAAATCGAAAAAAAAAACATCTTGTGTAGAATGTGAGAACTCATGAGTAGAAAGAAATTAATTATATTTATCATTGTAAATAACTTTTGCAGAGACCTACCCTAAATTAATGCAAATCGGCAATTCCACACATACTTTTTTTTTTAATGAATTGAATTTTCTTTCAGAAAGACATTTTTAAATTTCATTATTAAATAAATAAATATATATATCATAGGACATTACACACAGCGCCATCTAACCCCAAACTAAGCAAAGCTTGCACTATGGAAGTCAGATAACTGGTAGAATGATTTGTAGCGATGATAGCCCAGTGGTTAGCGCGGTCGGTTCGCATGCCGAAGGGCGTGGGTTCAAACCCCAACAATGAGCTTGAGCTGCCGGTGAAGGAAAACATCGTGAGGAAACCATAGCATGGTGGTAGGGTACTTTCTAGTACTCGGCTGGCTAGCTACCACCCTCAAGTTGAAAATCTGCCGCCAAGCATCTAACGGTGTGTTCCGGCAGCCTCACTTGAGAGCCAGTTCCATTCCAGACTAGGTGTGCTTTACCATTAAAAAAAAAAAAAGAATACTTAAATACTTTTTATTTTGAAAATACTTATAATACATACAGGACACCCAGACACAGAACAAACCTATTTTTTTTATGTACCACAAACTGTTTGTCCTGGGTGGGAATCGAACCCACACCCTTGACCACAGCTCTTGAAGCAAACATACTACCAATGAACCAACAGGGCTGCATTGGTGTCATAAATCATTTTTTTATTTATAAAAAATGTTGTTTAGCTTAGAAACACTTATCTGCATAATGCTAAATAGTTCTGACACTAGGATAGCTAGTGACAATGCAGGATGCAACTAGACCACCTATAAACATCCAATACAGGTGTAAAGTTTTTTTAGATTTGTTGTTTTATTGTAATGTAAAACAAATGTTGGCTAAAAGTTTGAAATTAAAATGTAACATTCAGTTGATAAGATAAAGGCAGTCAATGTACTGGCATACAAACAAATATGGGTATGGCATTGAGATTGACCGATTAGTGTTCTGTACGTATTATAAGTATGTATTTACAAAAAAAAACTATTTAAGTATTCTATCAGTTATCTGTCTTCCATAGCAAAAGCTATGCTTAGTTTGGGATCAGATGGCACCGTGTGATGTCCTATGATATTTCTTATTTATTTGTTTGCGTAACAATTATGTTCTAGGAGAAAATATTTGACAGAATCATTTCTTAGAATATTAAAACTTATATGGAGCCTGCATTTCAGTTTCCATACAGTACCAGCAACTAATACAATACAATACTAAATTCAAACTTTTTAGTAATTTATTTTACTTGGTGATAGATCTCCTTAACAGGTCATCTAAGTAGGTACCACCCTTGTATCAGACATTCCCCCACCAAGCAGTACTTTTTTTTTTTGTGAAAAATAATGAGATGAACAAGACACTCTCTTGATGGTAAGAGATGATGCCTGTCCATGACCATTGCAGAGATACACAGAACTTTGAGTTATAAAACAAAGTCCAGGGCATTGCTGCTTTGGCACTCATTACTTTGAGACTTTCGATGGTTTGTCTCAACAGCCCAGTAATTTCGCAAGCTGCAGTACCCTTCAAACCGGAACACAGTAATGTTTACACACTACTACTTAGTGGCAGAATATCTGGTACTGTGGTGGTGTGTAATCTTTACTGTGTTCTGGTTTGAAGAGTACTACAGCTAGCAAAATTACAGGGATGTTGAGACTAACCGTTCAACGTCTCAAAGTAATGAGTGCCAAAGCAGCGATGCCCTGTGCTACTCAAAGTTCTGAGTATCGCTGCAATGGTCAAGGACAGGCATTACTCTTTCTATCAGGAGAGTCTCATTCATTTCATTACTTTTACATAAATACATAAAAATCTTTAAAAAGCATAGGCACTTCTGAATTTCATACAACAGAATGCATTAATGCTTGCCGAGTGGATACTTTGTGATAGAATTTGATTTGGATTTGTTCAAATTATAAAGGAGTCAGTGTCTTCGAGGCAAGCTGACTGCATTATAAACAGTTGAAGATACTTGTATGTAAAACATTCTACAACTTCCATCATTGTTTTTTAGTCTTCACTGTACTATACAACTGTCCTGTTAACTCATTTAGTAGTAGTCCTGCTTGGAGAGTTGAGCTGTGGATTCGATTGCCACTCAGAACAAACATTTGTGTGAAAAACAAAGATGTTTGTTCTGTGTGTTCTAAAAATGTATTATAAACATTTATTTACAACTAGCGGACGCCTCATGGTTTCACCCGCATAGTTCTCGTGAGATTACATGGATAAAAAGTAGCCTATATCACCCGGGGATGGTGTACCTTCCCAACAGTGAAAGAATTTTTGAAATCGGTTTAGTAGTTTTTGAGTTTATTGGTTACAAACATACAAAAATCCGATAATCCAAAAATACAAATCTTTTCCTCTTTATAATATTATTATAGAGTAGAAAATAAAAAAGTACTTTCCAGTATGTAAGACTGTTTATGTTTAAGCTAAGTGACCTGTCTTAGAGTCGGTGTTAATGTGTTTGACAGTTATTGTTACAGAAATATGGAATGATCAACCTTAATCAATCATGGACAAAGATACAAAACTGCCAGTAGGTAATTCATTAGAAACATGTGTGTCAAATCATGGAAAGCCTTTCACTTCTATTATAATTGGAAAACGTAGCTGTTCTCAGTAAGAATTTACTGGCTTATAGAAGTTTTAAATTAAAGGGGCAAACAAAGCATCTGAATCCAACGCTCAGCGCTATGACAATGAGTAATTTGTCCACATACTTAATCACAAAATGCCGACGTCTGTACGATCGTGTTCAATAGTATCAGACTAGCTTATCGGTCCATGGAAATCGATCGCCTCACTTGCATGCTGAACGGATATATAAATAAAGGGCATATCATGCACGGAATCACTACGCGGAAGCTCAAACAACGCAAAAATAATGTTTTTAGATGATACTAACGGCAATGACGTTAACAAAAGTTGTTTTTCCAGAGTACTGCAATCCAACCAATGTGAGCTCCATCTCTTCCTTCCAGAATAAACTTTTGATCCAATCCAGGATACGATTAATTAGAGCAATCATTTTCACTAGTCAACACAATAAATATTGCAGAAAATTTTAAATTAACATACGCCTCTTCTGAACTCTTTTAGTGAAATTTTCGATTTTGATTGATTAAAATGAAAACCAAACTGAGCTGTCAATCTTGATAGTTATGACAGTTCACGTAGAATGCGTTTTGTTGTTGAACACAATCGTAATAATTACTGATTGCTTCATGAAATGTTCGAATTATAGAAAATATTCATCAGTAAATTGTATAGAGAATCGTAGTCAAATCTATACATTTCAGTGACACAAACTAATTCGCTTTATGATCTGAATAAACTTTAAAATATGAAAATTCAAGTAGAATTCTTTGTCTTTGTTTTTGGCATCGCTATTTGTGCATTTGCTTGTGTTATGTAATTTGAAAATTCATGTCAAATAAACCTAAGTCACAGTCAAAGTCTCACAAAGTAAATCATGGTCACGTTCATTTAAGTCTTATTAAAATAGTAGCAACCTTAATACAAGCTCCGATGGAATTTTAGAAGCAATACGAAAAGTCATGCTGCACAGTGCACAACATAATAAAATATCACTTTGTATTCACACTCGTAATTCAGACTTTATTAATAAAACACCACTACACTAAAGTGCCAAGTTATAAGGCCGAGTGTTGAAAAGTGATGTAATGTGGTGAAACTTTTCTTGTTGCTAGCAAAACGCCTTTGAAGCTTTTAGTAAAATCGCCACTACTTTACTAGGGCATTACCAGACTTGACTTTACTTTTCGGACTTAGGTTTATTTTGCTAGATTAATCTTAAAATACATACTAAAAAATATGCAAATACTTGACACTGAGACATGAACAAAGTGCGATGCCAAACAAACAAGACAGTAAGAAGCATTTGAGTTTGATGTGAAGGAGTTTTGGCGGGAACGCGGGAAGAGTCGTGTCGCTCCGTTGTATTTTTTTTCCAAAACTAGTGTTTTGTCGAGTGTTTATGCATAAAAATGGTGCAAGTGGGTACAAGCGTGAGTGTGGGAAAATGATACAATGTGGTGAAACATGAGTTTTCGTGTTGCTTCCAAAACTCCATCGAAGCTTTTATAGTAAAGTCGCCACTACTTTGTTAAAGTATGACTTGACTGACACGGACTGGACTTTAACCATAACTATAGCTAAGAGACAGCAGAAATAACACTTAAGACAACGCAGTATGGATTTACAGCTTTAGCCCGCCCGATGGGGCAAATTAATTTAAAAAAAAAATGAATTTGAAGTTTTGGCGCGAATGCGAAAAAGTCGTGTCACCACAATATATTATTTTCTTAAACTTGTCTTTATGTATAAAATAACTTACTTGACATTGTGTTGTTGTGAGTGTGTGTCTTGTCTTTGTGTTTTATTCATAAAGTGCCGCTTTACGTGCAAGGAAGTGGAAGTGGTAGAATGTGGTTATATAATATGACTTTTCACGTAACTTCAAAGACTCCATCCATGCTTCTAGTCGCAGACTTCTAGTAAAGCTACAAGTCTAAACTACTTTCTAGGGTTTATTTTTTCATTAATATATTTTTTTTATTCTCATCTACTTCGATTAAAAACTTAGCATTGCCGTCACATTTCCCAGTAGTGAACTTTTAGATTAGGTTTTTTTGTTTTTATACATTTGTCATTGACAGTTGTGTTGGTTCATTGGTAGTATAATAATTATCTGCTTTAAGAGCTGTAGGGCGTGGGTTCGATTCCCGCCCAGGACAAACATTTTGTGGTATAAACAAATGTTTGTTCTGTGTCTGGGTGTTCTGTATGTATTATAAGTATGTACATATTTAAAAGAAAAAAGTATTATATCTGTTATCTGACTCCCATAGCTTTAGCATAGGTTTCGTTAGTTTGGGGTCAGATGGCGCTGTGTATATGCCTTAGTTTTAGAGATGATAATGTCCTATGATATTTATTACATTTAATTGTAAATATGTTATACCTACTACCTATGTTAGAGTTAATTTTAAGATTTTTTTATTTGCTATTATTGTTATATTCGAGTAACATGATATTTTAATAGTTCAGTAGTTGCAAAATAAAAAAAAACCTAAAAATATATTGTGGTAAGAACTGTATAATGAGGAACGACCTGTTCAGTGTTACATTGGTAGATGGTAGATGATGTCATACTGGTAGATCACATTATTCGATTTTAGCGATAAGGCCGCCACTTCTGACACTAGCTCATAAGATTATTTTGTTTTGTTTACTTTTTTTCTATTTTTGGTGTGCACATAGAGTTTCTACATATCTATTTATTATTACCTATCATAGATACAAAAAAAGTAAAATTTAAATGGCAATATCACTAATTATAAAAATATTATATGCCATTATTTTTTAAAAATTTTTTTTACTTGTTAAGTTACAATGATCGTATGTTACAAGCTTACGATTTTAAAATCCAAACGTGTTTAAATCCGGGTTCGGATTTAAACTAGCAGTCTACATGGAACAGTTTTGATACCTACTATGCTTATAGCTTGCAAGCTTTTAATCTTAGCGGGCATGCTTTTGCAAATTTTGAAAACTAAGATCACAGTAAAATTGTCCTTGTTTATTTTTAACTTAGTTATGGGACTATTGTAGATTCGCCACGTCCAGCGGTTTCTCTGTAGGCATGTCCATAACATTGTAATTTCATGGATATTTTAATTTTTCATAATTTCTATTAAATTTAAATTGCTAATTTTCCTATTTGACATTGTGTAAATTTAAATCGTATGACTTAAGAAAAATCTTATATTACTACTAACAGGTCCTAGGTCCGGTAAGCTCAGTCCGGTGACGCTGTAGAGGCCATATGAGGCCAACAGAAATTGAAATTTAAAAAAAAATCATCAATTAAGTTACTTTTATATAACTTTTTTTGGTACTAATATGACTGGCATAAAAGCAGGGTGTTTTCGCTGATAGCGTCGCTCGCTGCCTCAACAGTCAACAATTCAAAACATGCGTGCAAGTGTGGCCTTTCGCGCCTGCTTTCGCCGAACAACTTATTCACACCACCACACACGAACATTTTTCTGCGTCTCAGGAACATTTAGACACTAACCTAAACGTCTGATTTTTTTCATTTAATGATCCATTTTTTTTTATGTATACTGCGTCTCAGGAATATTTAGACACTAACCTAAAATACTTGATTTTTCCATTTAATGATCAGATTTTATTATACAACGGCGCATTTCATAACTCGTGCCTTATTTTGAAGCCGTCACATGATTTTTGCCGGCCGGCCGGCCGGTGAGCCGGTATTATTTCTGTTTCAGACAGAATGGCCGCGGACCTCTCACGGTGAGCACGTTCGTCGCGCGTTACGACCTTCATGCTGATAAATACGGAAACAACAATTCGCAGTAGAAGTGTTTGTTTATAATGTATTGTGAGAACCTAACTTAAAGCTAGTGCCCTTTGTAAAGTGAATTGTGTTGAACTGTTTAAGGAAAAGATGATTGTGGAAAGATAACATTTATAATTTCTTTGTAAAATAGTGACGGTACGCGATCTCTTGTATTTATTGTGATAGACAGTGAATAAGTATGGAGACTCGACATTTTTGGGAAGAAAACAGACATTCTTCAAAATATGATAAGTAAGTTTTGCCCATAGTAAATTAGTAACCACATAAATAATGATACTCTCAACGTTATATAGATAGGTACGTTTGAATTTGAATTAAAAATATATACCTAGGTATGTATATTATTATACCTATAACTATAATATCTTTGTATGTTTCTGCAAATAAGATCAATATGATTACTCTACTTTTCTCTATGAAACTTTCAGCCCAATATTATATTAGAAGCTAATTAATAATATAATAATACGGAGTTACGTGCGTAATTTTTTTTTATAAAGTTAGGTACCTTTCTAAAAAATGTATGCCTATAAAATAATAATATTATTAATAATAATCATATAAAAAACATTTTAATGTTTTTACGTGTTTGTTTTGTGGGGAAAGTGAGGTAAAAATATGACATCGAAACAAACACGTGACGTATCGGGGGCACGCAAGGGGTGGAGGCGGGGGAACGGCCTCGACACGCCGCGCAAAACGTGACCGTCTCACCTACACAGACGCCCGTAACGGCTGTGGGCTGTGAGTAATATACGACACGCACACTTCAATACTTGCATCACGTTTGTATGAATCGTAGGATTGCATTTGCATCGCCCGACAGTTTTATAAATTGATATCGACTGTCGTACGTAATGAATTTACAAATAAAACCATATTTTCATGTACACAAGTTCTTATTATTATTATCATGTAATTGAATAATAAGTCTTCACACAAGTGTACTGGGAATTGATAAACAATATACCTACCTAAGACATTTTTTTTTGTACTAAACCATTGAGACGAGCTAAACGCTCTTTCTGTTGATATGATAAAAATATAGGTAGACGTACGTACCTATCATATTCATACTTTATTTTGGACCTTTACTTTATTACCTATGTTATGTTACATAGGTAACATACCTAACATATTTGAAAAATCGAGTATAAAACAATTTGCAATCGTCTATTTAGATATTATTTATTTACCTATTTAAATGATGAAAGAAATATAAAATACGTACTTTCACTACATAGTTTTAGTAACAATATTTTTTTTACTTTGACATTTGACATGAGACAAGTCAAGTTACATAATTTTAATTGAATGTCACAGTCAAATCGCAATCGTTGCTAACATGACGATTTGGACTTGGATTTACACGACGCGAAATTAAAAGTTTAAAAAAGATTAACCATAATGTTGGAATTTTTATTTTTATCCCCGTTCCTAAAAAAAAAAAAAACTGGATTCATAAAATCATAGTGTGATTTACGCCGACATACCTACTAAAGTCATTGACATAGCTCAGCGTATTAGCAAGCTGAAGTGGCAATGGGCTGGACATATCTGTCGCAGAACCGATAACCGCTGGGGTAGACGTGTTCTAGAGTGGAGACCGCGTATTGGCAAGCGTAGCGTAGGACGCCCTGAGACTCGATGGAGTGACGATATACGTAGGACAGCTGGCGGTGGATGGAAGCGAAAAGCCGAAGATCGGGCTGAGTGGCGTGTCTTGGGAGAGGCCTATGTCCAGCAGTGGACTAGTATAGGCTGATGATGATGATGATGACCTACTTATATTCGGTTTATCATGGGGCGTTCGCGCGCATCCCAGGATTTCATTTATGCCGGAAGCCGGTCGACCTTTGTCAATAACTAATGTATTTTGTATGACACATATCAAAAATACTGTCGGGATCGCGGAAAAATCATGCCGTTTTTACTTATCGTTCTTGGTACCGCTGCAATGGTTAGGCGAAATAAAATATGGACAGGCAGACATTATGTTTTCGTGTACGAAAACTCAAGCGTGTGTTCCAAAAATCCATGGGCACACGTTATCGCCCCACGAAACTGTCAGCGTTTCGCTCGTCTCATCATTATGGCTACTACACGAACTACGTAACTAAATAAGAATAGAATATTTTATTGACCTTATAACTACATAATGTTACAGTAGGCACTTCAAAATTACAATGAAATAATAATAATAACATACAATTCAACAAAATGTCATTGCCTAATATTAACAAAAATATCCAATGAATGATATAAAATGTCAAATTATAAAATGATGTCAAAATACTAAATAATGTCAAATGTATAATTTAAAAAATGACAAATTAATAAATCTTAAATTATAATTAGATTTAGTATGAATAATAGATAATATAATATGTACAATGTACATAATTATAATAGTCCCTGTTTTAAATGAAGTTAACAATTTATTGATGGCTAGTTCCATGCAAGAATGAAGATTCAGTCAGTTTCAGATGAATAAATTCATTGATAGAATGGATAATATATAATAAGTACTAGTAATGGACCTTAGCTGTGCCAACAAAGACCTTCGATGGTCATTGTTTCCCTTCACATAACGTTCGCCAGACATGTGCAGAAATTGCACTCGATGTACCTTTGTACTACGCTATAAACACGCGTAGGTAGGTACTGCAGACTGCAGATACTATACTTGAAATAAAAACAACATAGTAAAGAATGAGTGTACAAGTGTACCTACTCTCTTATCTAGTTGAGATGAAAACTGAGCCATATTTGATTTATCAGTAACTACTTAAAGGAAATATTGAAATATAGTCTTAGGCAGCCCGTACACGTAGCGCGCGATCCGCGATCCGCGATCCGCGATCAATGATCGCGATCCAGACTGATCGTGTACGAAGCGGATTGACGGACTGATGCTCCGGAACGCATAATATCTAGAAATTTTGAAATCATGATCGCGGATCGCGGATCGCGGATCGTGATCATGATTGAACGTGTAAGGCGGCCCTTAGACTTGCAAATGTGCACGTGCGATGGCAAAAACAAAAAAGAAGGAATATTGTTTTCGTAAACGATTTCCTAAAATATTTTTTTCAGGTTAGCGTCAAAAAATCTGCTTTTTTTTTTGTTCCTGATTGGCTTTGCAGAGTACGTGTTTAAATTCTTCTGTTGAGAGTAAATGCCATTTAAGATTTCATTAATGAGTTTGTAGTGTCTCTTTGTTTTAAATTTGATTTAATGAACTAAACAGCGTGAAATCTGCATTTCAATGAAACGATTTTGCAATTTATTTTTTACTAGCGACCCGCCCCGGCTTCGCACGGGTGCAAAATTCGAAAAAAATCAATATGTTTATTTATCAAAATAGGATGCACCACATCACTTTTTGATAGTCAATATTTACATAGTCTTTACCTGCCTCATATACCTATATGTATATGTATGCCTTCTTTTCATATCGCGTCGCGCTGCGGTCGGCGGCTGCCGGCCGATAGGTACCGCCGCAAACGCTACGCAATGTATTTTTAAATCTGTAATATCTTCGAAAATATTCCAAGAAATTATGTGCTGTAAAAGGCCATATAAATCTATGTTAAATCAACAATCTATTTATGGTATTTAATTAAATAAGGAATAAAGCTGTAGTGTTTAAAATCGCTTCGAAAATTAGCTATTATTTGCCGTAAAAAGTAAATGACAAAAAATGGTTTTGTGGGATATCGATAAGAGATAGACATATACCATCGCGGACATTTCTGTAGACCTTTTCAAGGTGTACAATACTTAGTACATTATTTTTATAAATCCTGTAAGGTTAAGCCTGCGTACGTAATGTAAGCGGCAAGAAATGTAAGAATTTACGACACCACATTAGAAATCCTGAAAATAACAGTATTTCTTCATTATTTAATACATGTTATTATACATAAAAACCTTCCTCTTGAATCACTCTACCTATTACAAAAAACCGCATCAAAATCCGTTGCGTAATTTTAAAGATTTAAGCATACAGACAAACAGACGGACAAAAATAGCGACTTTGTTTTATACTATGTAGTGAAGAGTCGAACTTGTTTTACTATGTCCCGAGGACGTCACTATTCGTGTGGTCCCAGCCAGAAACGGAAAGGAAATTGTTCTTGGTAATTTTGTGCATGCGTTCCACAATCTGTCATTTCGTATTTGAAACAGACTCAGTTTGTGGGCGCTGCCTGTTAATATAGGTAGCTACACACATATATGATTATATTTATTGAAGTAGTTCTTTTATGATGTCAACTTTAGACTCTAGAATGCTAGTGCTATAGAGTAGTATATTATACAGAGAGAAAAGTAAAAAAGTCCAGTAAAATGTGTTACATGCGCACGGAGAGCACGGAGAACTTTGATTTCGTACATGTCAAGGCGTGTACATTGTACATGATATCGATACACTAATACTTTTATCTGTACCTACCTACTTATGCTCGTACCTACCCGTGTGCTTTGATTAAAACCTACCAGACAAAAAGCTGAGTTGTTATTTCAATAATAAACTTGTTCTACCAACAATAATATTACCTATATCAAATTGAAAACTGCTAACTTAACACTTAGGGGCTAGTTTAGTGTGCCCTTACACAAAGCCCTGTTTTTATGAACTGTCCCACTGTTGGGCGTTGGGCTCATTGTGAGATGGGTAAGGCCGTAGTCTACCACGCTGGCCAAGTGCGGGTTTACATTAAATGCAGACTTTACATTATGTACTTTCGAGATTTTTTCAGTTTATTTTTTTAAACTGTCATTTTTGTTTCCTCGCGATGTTTTTCTGTATCGTTTGAAGTCATCAGCAATACGCTCATAACTTTTGACAGGGTGCGTGCCGTAGGATTTGAACCCAGGACATCCACAATGCGGGATTACTCACGTTTAATTGTGTCTGATACTCGGACTATAAATTCGACAACATCCGATGGCCTTCTTCAAGGAATCAAAGCAGAGCGCGCAATAACGCGCGTGCGACTAGCGTTGCCAGGCGTCCGGATAAAGCCGGACATAGGCTTTTTGATTGCGTGTCCGGCTAAAATAACCGGTGTCCGGTGTTAGTTAGTTACATTTCGCAAGCGAGCGTGACCGAGCGTTTTTGTCGTACCTATTAACACAAAATCCTCAATAATGTAGGGGTTTTACCCAAATGTCCGGCCATACTGGCTGATCTGTCCCGCTATTAGGTTTGGCGACCTGGCAACCCTAGGCGCGACCTCATCTTGCTTCATACTCAATAATCACGCCGTATGCAAAACTTCAATGTGTCAAAACCACGTCAGTTTCCATAGCAAAATAGGTTTACAGTATACACACATACCTAATATATTATACAGACCTACATATTTTGCAAAAGTGGTAAATCTGTCCCTTTATACATTCTGTGCTATCGTCGTTGTACAGCACGTGTATGCGAATTCTTCGGCCGTAGCGTCACACAACGTGCTGTTTATAAAGGCTTATGTTATTGAACTAATTTTATTGAGCTCTACCAACTTACCTTGAGGTTCATATTTTACCTTTAAATGTTAATTTATATCAGTTTGTATATTATGCATATACAGTCCTTGTAGTTTCCACATAAATTCTCGATTTCGACAAGATTTATTTTTACTCATTAGTCGCATCCCGTGGTTTTCGTGACAAAAAATGAACTGGATAACACTTCTGATACAAATCCTTTAGTTTCCATAACATACTGTGTTTCGACAGTTTCAAATGAATCCAAAATACTTTATTATTGCAATTGATGTTTCAAGTAATAAAAAAAAAAGTATTTAAGTATTCTATCAGTTATCTGACTTTCATAGTACAAGCTTTGCTTAGTTTTGGATCAGATAGCGCTGTGTGTAATGTCCTACTTTATTTATTTATGTATGTATTTTGTCATTCTGACTGTAGTACACCGAATAGTTTATTTCTCCCACAAATCATTGTCATACTAAGGTTACATACCTAGAAGAGGTCGCTTTGAGCGATAAGGCCGCCAGTTTTTGCACTATTGTTAACATTGTATTTAATTTCTGGTATGAACAATTAACTCTAACTTTACTTTAGAAGTTTAGATAACATTCTTTAGATTAACCCAGTTTTTTAATGTTGTGGAAAATATGGATTAAAAATATTAAGTAGGTAATACGCATAAAGAGATCTGTTATTTAAAAAAGTAGAATAAGTACAACGAAGTGGAATCATAGATATCAATTTATTAGATAAGTACTGAACATTTGGCATTATAATATAATCACACTGATATTATAAAATTTGGAAGTTTGTCAGTATGTTTCTTACTTTTTCACGCTTAAACGACTGAGATTAGATAAAATACAAATGTTTTGATAAAACTAAAGTTCCAGGCCATTTTTTCCATTAATTTTTAAAAATAACATTGATATGTTAAAAACATAACATATAATCATTATAATAAAATGTCAATATGATAATATTATGTCGAATATAAAATATGTCGGTTTTTGGCGGGAACGCGGAAAGAGTCGTGTCGCTCCGTTGTATTTTTTTCCAAAACTAGTGTTTTATCGCGTGTTTATGCATAAAAATGGTGGTGTATTATTCATGAAGTGCCGAATCACAAGCGCGAGTGTGGGAAAATGTGGTGAAACATGACTTTTTGTGTTGCTTCCAAAACTCCACCGAAGCTTTATAGTAAAGTCACCGCTACTTTACTAAAGCATGACTGGACTTGACTGACAAGGACTAGACGTGACCAAGACTGGACTTTGACTATAACTTTAGCTACGAGGACACTTATTTAACTTTTGAAACTTGAAAATATAAAATACTTGACACAGGCAAATGCTAAAACGCGACGCCGAAACCAACGAAAAAAAATTAAAAAATAATAATTATAGTTGAAAATTTCAAATGATAGCTTATGACCTGGATTAACACATAGGCGTCTTTTTATCCTGGAATACGTGGGTAATACCGTGGTGCTTGAAATTTACAATTAATTTGTGATATTTTTTTATTTTTTTATGGTTGACTGGCTAGTTGTTTTACCACAGCTCACCTGATGTTAAGTGAAGGTGTGGTCGAAGATGGTAAAGCACACCTAGCCTGGAATGGAACTGGCTCTCAAGTGAGGCTGCCGGAACACACTGTTAGATGCTTGGCGGCAGATTTTCAACTTGAGAGTGGTAGCTAGCCAGCCGAGTACTAGAAAGTACCCTACCACCATGCTATGGTTTCCTCACGATGTTTTCCTTCACCGGCAGCTCAAGCTCATTGTTGGGGTTTGAACCCACGCCCTTCGGCATGCGAACCGAAATGCGAATTGTAAGTATTGCGTATATAGCGATGCATATCAATCCAATCGATTATTCCATTGCACACTGGTCATGTGACTGATAACGTGGTAAGAATAATAAACATGTACGCTGTATAGCCAAATGGAAACTTATTACGTTAACCATTCATGTAGGTAGTTTAAAAGAACTTGTAGATTAGCGATTTGTATAAAACAGAATCTTACTCTTAGTACGATCAAAATAGAGTTTAGTTTTATGTGCGAAACCATTTCATTCGTCTTTTACATAGACATAATATTTTTTAGTATTTATACCATATATTTAATGGATTATACTAACATTATATACTACTGGCAGCTCGCACGGGAGTACAAAACTCGATTAACAATATTAATTTATCGATCCAGTAGTTTTGGACCCTATTCAATACAAACAAACAAAAAATTAAATCTTTTTATTTTTTGTTTGTTTGTTTTTTTGTATTTTCTTTATTTCTTTACACGATGTAGATGACAACTGTAATAGTTAGACACGATATTGCGGACTTATTTGTATCTGTCAATTTGCTCTATAAAACGTCACTTTATTCTATTGTCAATAGTTTTCGCTGCGCATGCTAAGTAGGTTAGGGTTTATCGGTAAATTTTTCACGGCTTGGGTTACATTATTGAATTTTCCATACGGATCCCTAATTGTTTTTAAATAAAAATATAGTCTATGTCCATCACGGATAATGTAGCATTCTGATAATGAAAGAATTATTAAGATCGGTCCAGTAGTGTCGGAGCCTATTCAATACAAACAAACAAATCTTTCCTCTTTATAATAGTATAGATAGATAGATAACGTTAGTATATACTACTAGATCTACGATTTATACAGTAACAGAAAGATATAGACTTCTGGGACCGTGTTCTTTTTAAATAGAACTTTTTTTTAAAGTTTAAGCTTAGCCTGTAAGATCTTTTGGCTTAAATATTTACTTTTATACATACATATGAACGAAAATATGAATAAAATTCTAAACTTAATAACTCACAAAGACCGCTCTTTATTCTTGCCGTCTCTTATATATTTTGTTTACATCTAATAACTAACAGTATAGCTGGAAAGTAACAACCTTGGAAACGGAAAATTTAAACAGAGGTCCAAATAAATATCTAATCAATATACGTATATGGTGGTCTTTATTTCTAGTAACGTAAGAGTTATATTCGCTTTGGTTCATAAATATATAGGTAAACTGTTGAGTACAGTAAGTGATAATCGTGGTGGTTACGTCACAACGTTCGTTCGTTTCGGTTTACGCAAGCGCCCCGTGGATTGCAACGTGACTTGAGTCGGCACGTGTAGAATCATGCTGCGAATACATAAGACTTGTACCGAAAAGTGTGAACAGTCCACTCTCTATAGTGAGTGTGCGTTACTTAATCAACTGAGGGAGACCCTAACTTAGCTCTTTTGTGTACAGGCTATCAAACAACAACATAATTACGTAGTAAAATTCGTAAGTTAGGTGGTAAGGTATAAAAATGTTATGCAAACAATTAAATTATAACAGTCGTTTAGAGGGGATTGGGTATCAATTTGCGCCATTTATTTACTACGTAGATAAACGATAGAATAAATATGCTAGATCCACAGTTTCTGTCATCCATCGTAGCCACAGAACTTTATTACCTTCTAAAGGTATGTGATTGTAGCATAAGTTATGCATAGTTATAATGAAGTCGTTATCAGTTTTAGTTAAACATTATCTAGACTTCCAGATGATTTATTGTAATGACCACAACAAATAAAGCGTTTTTAAAATGAAATAAAAATAATATCGTTAAATGACAATAGTTCTTTACATAATAATAGTTTTAAACCATAACGTAAAATGAAACGTAATCTCTTAAATAAATTAAAAGTAAAAAATATTTTAAAAAAAAAGTTTTTTAAAACATGCTTTTGTCTGGGACTATGAACGAAAAATGTAAAAACAAAATAATAAATATTCATAAAAGCTTGAGACACAGAAGTATAGTAAGTACAACCTGTAACCTAAGTAGAGCCCAAACACGATGGGTTTATTTTGTTTAGTTCAAAAGTTCCTATGACCATCTTCCGTCTCCATCATCAGATCAGCTCCATGGTACCTTCAATCAATCAATATCAATAATGGGACATCGGGAAGTGGGTCAAATGTAACTTGCAAGATCCCACCCGAACAAACATAGTTACGTACATACATACTCGTACATACATGTATAGTGTATACATAGTACATTGTAAAAAGCGCTTTTTTTTTTTATTGTCTAACCAAAATATTCGTTGCCTGTTTAGTCATTACATAATTTTACTTTGAAACGTGATTCAATGTCTAAAATTATCAACAACTCAACTTTTCACTTTTCGCCGACGTGAATGTCACGTGTGGAAATGACGCAGGCTATTGTAGCAATGTTTACTACGTTTACTACAGACTAAAGTTCTGTGTATCGCTGCATTGGTCATGGACAGGCGTTTTCTCTTACCATCAGGAGAGTGTCTCGTTCGGCTCATTACTATTACATAAAATAAATGAAAAATAACAAATCGACTCATTAAGCTGCTTCGCCATCATTCATGTCATCGTCATTGAACTTTCCACCCAACTCACTGGAGCTACTATGGCAGCGGCCCAGAGCCTCGCTCAAATACTTCAAGAAGCTGGGTTGGCTTGGGTAGACGCTGGTAGGGGGAAATGCACAATACACCCCAAGAGTGACGTCAGTGCAGGACCTATCGCCCTCACTTTGAATAAGAATAAGAAATCGGCTCATTATTTTTTCTTTGTTTTTGGCATCGCTTTTAGACCATTTTGCCACTATCAAGTATTTCGATATTTTCCAGTATTTTAATATAAATCAGTCTGAGTCACAGTCAGAGTCAAGCAAGACCAAGTCCGGCCATACCTTATTACGGTAGTGGTAAGCGTAACTCTACTAGAAGCTTTTGTAGCTATGATAACTCAGTGGTTAGCGCGGTCGGTACGCCTGCCATAGAACGCCATACTACAGAAAAACATCGTGAGAAAACCAAATAAAAATAGCATGATATTTTGAAAGGAAAAAAAAATTTTTTCACCACATTACATCACTTTTTTTTTATGTAACAAGTAATGAGACGAACGAGACGCTCTCCTGATGGTAAGAGATAACGCCTGTCCATGACCATTGCAGCGATACACAGAACTTTGAGTAACAAAACAAAGTCCAGGGCATCACTGCTTTGGCGCTCATTACTTTGAGACTTTTGATAGAGTTAGTCTCAACAGCCCAGTAATTTCGCACTCATAGTAATTTGGCACTTTAAGAAAACTCGATTTTGAAAAAGTAAA
The DNA here is from genome assembly GCA_905404145.2 of Biston betularia. Lineage (NCBI taxonomy): Eukaryota > Metazoa > Arthropoda > Insecta > Lepidoptera > Geometridae > Biston > Biston betularia. The sequence goes on from FR989868.1 coordinate 2,384,348, forward strand.
CTTCGAAAAAACGCACAACCCGCTAAACACTAATTATATTTTGTACCACAGACTGCGTAGATTTAGTAAACTATAGTAGGGAACCGTTAGGATACGCGTAGGGTTGCCGGACAGACCAGCCAGTTTAATCGGACATTTGGGTAAAAAGGCCGGAGACCCTACATTATTTAGGATTTTGTGTCTAGGTAAACGAGCCTTGAGAGCCAGTTCCATTCCAGGCTAGGTGTGCTTTACCATCTTCGACCACACCTTCACTTAACATCAGGTGAGCTGTGGTCAAACAACTAGCTCGGCCAAAATCGGCGCTCGCTCGTTTGCAAAATGTAAAAAGTCTAACAAAAACCGGACACCGTTTATTTTGGCCGGACACGCAATCAAAATGCCTGTGTCCGGCTTTATCCGAACGCCTGGCAACGCGTCATCGGGTGCTTGCGGAACCCCTAAATACGAGTGACGCGGAGTCGCTCTGACGCGTTTACTTTTTTAAATTTCATTTTCCTTTTTATCAGAAATATAACATTATAACATTGTTTAGGGAGAAACAAAAAAGAAACCTTTTGAAGTAACCTTCTTATAGCTTAGTAGCTGACATAAGAGGAGTCGAAACTCGGAATTCTAAAAACACGTGAGAATTATAAATAGACATTAATTAGCTACGTAGGCAAGATCCTTCGGCACGAGTGAACATTTTGCTAAATTTAAATTTGTAGACGTAACATTTTAACCTTTGTTAAACTTGGAAGACTGACTCGCTTTAAATGCTGGAGGTTTTGGGCGTTTTTCTTCTGATGTTCTAACGGTCCTGGAATAGAATCCCACTAATATTATAAATGTGAAAATTTGGATGGATGGATGTTTGTTAATCTTTCACGCATAAACTACTGAACGGATTATGATGAAATTTAGTATGAAGGTAGCTGAGGCCCTGGATGAACACTAGGCTACTTTTTATCCCGAAAACATGTAGCGGGTAACACCGCGGGGCGCAGCTAGTATGTACATAATATGCCCCCGACGGATATTTTTGGGCTTTCTACAGTCATCGAGAATCAAATAGGTAGGTACCTAGGGAAATGCTATGAAAACTGATACTCCATTATTATTTACATATTTTATATACCTATGAATACTTATTTATTTATTAAATCTTTTTGCGTTTATTATCTCGCGTTACATTACTTATTAGCCGTCGTAGGTTTTTAATTTTTTTAATTTTGCTTTTTATGAATTCAAGCAATTGTGATTTACCGCAAATAAAGATCAAAATAAATGCCAGTAGCTGTGATTTCACTGTAAAATTATGCTCCATTTGTCCTTATATGGCAAAAATTTATTTGTATGGAAATCGTACCACCTTAGGTGACGATGTGGTCGAAGAGGGTAAAGCACACCTAGCCTGGAATGGAACTGGCTCTGAAGTGAGGCTGCCGGAACACGCCGTTAGATGCTTGGCGGCAGATTTTCAACTTGCCAGCTGAGTTTTAGAAAGCACCCTACCTCCGCATTACGATCTTCGCCTTCACCGGCAACTTTAGCTGATATTTATGATAGATCTACTATCGTAGAACCCCGTTTACATGTTTTCTTTCATATGAACCCAGTGTCGGTCGTCGACTTCTGAGGGTCGATACAGACCACTGACCACTTTAGGTATAATCGGACATAAAAACTTGACTTAACCCATATAACATTTATGTTTTTTTTTAATAATAGATAGGCTTGCGTTTGACCGCCATCCCGCCTGATGTTAAGCGAAGATGCGGTCCACGGTGGAGCACGCTTGCCCAGAAGAAACCGATTCACTCGCGACTTGAAGGTACCCAGACTATATTCATTGGGGAACACCCACTCGGGCAGCTGATTCCAATGTATAGCTACATACCTACATACATAGGTAATTTAGTATAGGTATGGCTACATTTTAAAAGTTACTTTTCAAGATTGAATGTAGAACATGAAAATTAATTCAGCAAACAGCAGTTAATAATCGTGTGACCCCGATAGCTTATCAAAATGTAATCGGAAGTCAAACAATAAATAAAAAAACTTTACGGATGAGTTGAAAGAAGCTGAATTTTGCAAAACGAAGAATTTTGCTAGTGAAACAAAACATTTATGGTTCTTTCTTTTATGGTTGACAGGCTAGGTATTTGACCGCAGCTCACCTGATGTTAAGTGACGGTGTGGTCAAAGATAATAAACTCACCTAGTCTGGAATGGAACTGGCTCTAAAGTGAGGCTGCCGGAATACACCGTTAGGTGCTTGCTGCCTCTAGCTGATTGTTGGCGTACGGCTTGAACGCGCTAACCACTGAGCTATCATCACTAAATGGCCATGCCTGCCCATAATCATTGTAGCAATGATGTTTCAACTACAAAACCGATGACCTTGTATGGTTTACTTGACAATCCTTAGAGACCTTTCTAACAAAAAATAATAATTGAAATCGGACTACGCGTTAAACAATTATTATTATTGCTAAGTAAACATTTTGAAACTTGTGCTGAATTTCCGGATAAAAAGTTTTTAAGGTTTTTTTTTTAATGTAAAAGTAATGAGACGAACCATACGCTCTCCTGATAGTAAGAGATAACGCATGTCCTTGACCATTGCAGCAATACACAGAACTTTGAGTTGCAAAACCGGGGCATCGATGCTTTGGCACCAATGTGGTTTTACCTCAGTTTATATAGTACAATATTGTTTGGCACCCATTACTTTGAGACTTTCGATGGTTAGTCTCAACAGCCCAGTAATTTCGCTAGCTGCAGTACCCTTCAAATCGGAACACAGTAATGTTTACACACTACTGCTTGGCAGGAGAATATCTGGTACTGCGGTGGTACCTACCTAGACGACTTCCTGCTAAGGAAATCTACCACCAAGTAATCTAGTAGAGTCATCAGTAAAATATCTTTTTTTTTTTTTTTTTATTCAAAATAGGTTCGCGTTTGACCACACTCTGCCTGATGTTAAACAGTAGTGTGGTCTAAGATGGAGCACGCTTACCTAGAAATAATCTTAATAAGTATCTCATCTTATGTACTGTAATCATGCCAAGTTTTATTAAAACACATTTGTTGTTTCGACGTGATGCTCGTGCAGACAGACAAAAGTTAATTAAATTACGTTTTTTGCTTCAGTATCGCTAATAGACTGTAGATGTTTAATGTTTATTATCCAATAAATATATTTAATGTACAAAATTTGACCTCCACCAGTTTAATTATATGTAATGAGCGCCAAAGCAGTGATGCCCTCGACTTTTGTTTTGTTACTCAAAGTTCTGTGTATCGCTGCAATGGTCATGGACAGGCGTTATCTCTTATCATCAGGAGAGCGTCTCGTTCGTCTCATTACATTTTGCATTAAAAAAAAATAATTACATACTATCTTAGCTGGGTTTGCACCATCAAGGTAGTTTAAGTAAGTACATCAAGAAAAAATTGAAATCACACTCTATTTTACCTTGATTAGTCAAAAACGCGTAAACAATCTTTATTCCGCGTACCCGCTTCCATTCGGGATGCACCTTCCATCGCGTGCTTCAGAAGCAAAATAAGATCTTGGCTTCAAGAGACCTTGTTTTATGACTTTGACGATTATTTAAAACTACGAGATTATTGAATTAGTAGTGAGTAATTATAATATTTTTGATTTTATGGACATTTAATTATATTGACATAATTATTTTATATGTGACATATTACTTCATTGACATTTTCATTTTCATTGTTTTGACATATGTTATGATTTTGATATTTTTAAATATGAATGGAAAAATGACCTGTAACTTTGGTGTTATTAATAAATGATTTGTATTTTGTATTTCTTAAAAAAAGATTTTTTCTATCTACTTGAGAAATTGAAATAGAAAATAAATTGCTTACGCACTAAGCGTTTGTTAAAAATAGCATTTTGTAAACACTTTTTCCAAATATTGTATTACGTACAACCTTAATTCCGTCACGAGTATTTGAACTCCCACATTATTATGAATTTCCATTTCCAACTCCCAACTCTCATTTTATTATGAATGAAACGTTTTAAGAAAACTTTATGCGGGGCTTCTTCCCCAAATAGCATGTACGTATACATTCACGAGTCCCGTGAACTTTGAGGAAACTTTCTGCGCTATTTTTAATTTGAGGATGAGTACTTGAGGAGTTGTAGCGATGATAGCTCAGTGGTTAGCGCGGTAGGTTCGCATGCCGAAGGGCGTGGGTTCAAACCCCAACAATGAGCTTGAGCTGCCGGTGAAGGAAAACATCGTGAGGAAACCATAGCATGGTGGTAGGGTACTTTCTAGTACTCGGCTGGCTAGCTACCACCCTCAAGTTGAAAATCTGCCGCCAAGCATCTAACGGTGTGTTCCGGCAGCCTCACTTGAGAGCCAGTTCCATTCCAGGCTAGGTGTGCTTTACCATCTTCGACCACACCTTCACTTAACATCAGGTGAGCTGTGGTCAAACAACTAGCCTGTCAACCAAAAAAAAAAAAAAAAAAAAAAAAAAAGTACAAAAAAGTATTTTTAGAAACAAAGAATATCTATTTTATGATTATTACTTATCCGTTCAAAATTGACAATGGTTATGTTTAGCACGAGAAAAATCACAAAATAAAAAATATTTGCCGACTGTAAGAGGTACAAAACTAACTTCATTTAATATGAAGAAACTTATTCAATAATAAAAAAACATAAAAAATTTAAACAAATTCCAACTATTTAAAAATGTTTAAAAACATGTTCAACTACTTATATATTTTTTATAATAGATAGGCTTGCGTTTGACCGCCATCCCGCCTGATGTTAAGCGAAGATGCGATCTACGATGGAGCACGCTTGCCTAGAAGAAACCGATTCACTCGCGACTTGAAGACACCCAGACCATATTCATTGGGGAACACCCCATTCGGGCACCAGCTTCCAATGTCTAGCGCTACTGAGGCCCTTAACAAGCAAAAATTAGTAAAATATTATCTACAATGTCACTTAATCTCGTACTTCCCGGGAAAAAATCTGTCATGAAATCAATAGATATTTATTTTAATTTATTGCAAGCATTTTTGCTTCTTTTATGGGAAATCTTTACCCTTAATTTGGGCCCCCAAATTTTGATACTACGCTACGCCACTGAGGCTAGGTGTGCTTTACCATCTCTGACCACACCTTCACTTAAGGATCTACCGAGTGGATTTGGAACTGTTTGTTCCGTGGTATGTTCGTTATTACTAAAACATCATTTATGAGGTTAATATTTATGATATCTAAGGTTAACTCTATACATTAAACAATTTACAAACACGATTACTAATCGAGAAACTAATATACTAATAGAGAAATAAAGTCGGTGGGCCCTTAACTTCAGGTAAGCTGTTGTCAAATAAATAAACTTGGCAAACATTAAAAATAAAAGTATAAAACACAAAACCGAGTATACTATACATATTTATAAATACAATGTTTTTATAGCCTTAAAAATACTATATTTTTAAAAAGTTGCTAACCAAAACATGGTTTTAATTAGGTTACCTGCCTACGTTCTTCATTTATTGAGGATAAATCTGCACGTGCTTACGTACTCGTGTTCATATTTATTATAAGTACATTCAGGTACACGTGTTATATATATTGTCTGTGTTAAAATGCGTGTAAGTAATTAAACTTAATGACAAACATCTACATTACAGTGTACACAACATTCAATCGAGACAAATATCATAGGCAACAATGTTAAACAATTTGATTACTACCATATTCAGTCGACAGGTGCTAATCAAACATTGATGTGAACAACTTTAACAATGGGACCCTGAAATTGCAAAAAAAATCAGACCTGCCATAAAAAAATCTTTAAGGTAATTTTTCTATGGCACATCGAATTTTTTTACCAACTTCAGGGTTAATGCTTATTACGCGTATGAAACATGAATTTTACGGGATCTCGTGGAGGGGTAGCAATAGGTTCCTCAGTGGAAGGAACTGATATCGCAATTGCAAGTTCTGCATTTGTCTCGAATTCTCTTACTAGGTATATATTTAGGAATTATGGTTGGCTTCTACCATGAGGGAACGCGGGTTCAGCGGAATTTGAAAAATATTCAAATACCTATTTGAAGAAACTATTTTACCATCGCGCTGCGCCCGAACAGACAAGCTGTGGTGTGTGTGAATAGTCTGTGTTTATGTGTATTTTTTTATATAATTTTCGAAAAATACTACTTCCTTAGTCATATACGTATTAGCATGAAACCTCCTCACGTGCAGCCTTTCCCCGTAGGGACAAAGGCAGCTCAGACCGATTACTAAAGTTTTGACTAAATTGAGGTTTCGTATTCCTCTGTTTTCTTCTCTAAAAATTGAGCCTATCCAATAATTTTTGCACAAATATTTTGAAGAAGAATGAGTCTATGTTGCTATAATTTTTTTAATCTTTCAAATTTCTTTTATAGTCCTCTAAGTATGTTGGTCTAAAACGGCTATTAGTACGCATTATGAAGAGTCATATTTTCTTATGTAATTAGTTGGTGAAAAAAAGAAATGATAGAGACGTAGCTTTAGCAGACCTTGATTTTATGACAAAACAAAAATTGTTTTGTAAGCATTATCCAGGGAGAAATTAGGAGAACACATTTGTACGGAAAAACACTACTAGCGTTCCCTCCCATAATGACTGCGATATTTATTCGGTCGAGTCGCTAGAACACAAGAATGCTTTGGAGAGACCGTTCCGAGGAGCGAGTACGTCCAAACACGAATCAATGCTATAGGCAACTATTCACAGTCTGCTCGCTCGTTATGTTAATATCAAACGAACAAGCATTCTCAGAACATTCCATTTAATTTTCGCGAACAAAGATAGAATAGAACGACGAAAAAATGCTCTGTCTGTATACACAAAGATAATTTGATGGAGTGGGGAAAGAATGAGCATTCGCTTGTTTAGTCTAAACCTACCTTTACGGAATTGCCAAGAATTAGTTTGCTCACAAGTCGGACTGTAGGTACATACATACCACTGATGTTTCTCGGCGTGTGTAATGTTTTTGTTTTTATTAAAATAAGTAGAATAATGGAAAACTATAACGAAAACACTTTTCATTGTCCGTATTCTCCTTGTTTTAAATCTTCATATTGCGCCACATCATGCTATTATCGATGTAACTACCATAATATAACCTAAGGCACTAGAAATAAGACTTAATATTCTCCAAATTAAATAGTTGAAATGTAGCCTTTTTAACACCAACGTGTCAGCACGTGACTTGGTCGGGCAAACATTGAACAACACGTTTTTCTTCACAGCTACTTTGAACTCTAGGTGACAAATAATTGAGTCTAATTTAGGGTATATTCTAATATCAGTACATGGAATTAATTAACTTTCACACAAATACCTCAATAACTCATATGGTTAGGGCAAGCAGGTAGAACAATGAAAATAGCATTCTATTTTTATAAAATTAATCTGATATTACCGAGTATGACACATATGGTCAATAGTTTCGTTCACACTTGACTCGCATGCTCATTTATGGATTAAAGATTCAGAAGATGATCTAAACAGGCAAACACTTATTTTATTTAAACCAAATTACAACACTGTAATACATAAATAAGCAAATCAGCGTAATTACTATTCACCTTTCTAACAAATAAATAAATATAGGTGGTAGATCTTCTTAGCAGGAGGTCGTCTAGGTAGGTACCACCGCAGTACCAGTTATTCTACCGCTAAGCAGTAGTGTGTAAACATTACTGTGTTCCGGTTTGAAGGGTACTGCAGCTAGCGAAATTACTGGGCTGTTGAGACTAACCATCGAAAGTCTCAAAGTAATGAGCGCCAAAGCAGTGATGCCCTGGACTTTGTTTTGTTACTCAAAGTTCTGTGTATCGCTGCAATGGTCATGGACAGGCGTTATCTCTTACCATGAGGAGAGCGTCTCGTTCGTCTCATTACTTTTTACATAAAAAAAGGTACCTAACAGGATAATATCAAGTGTGATTTTATGAAAAACGTCGTAGATATTGTAAGTCTATTACGATATTTAAATAGGTATTTACAAAAAAATATTTATAATAAGTTTCGGCTTCGTCGGGATAGATCTCAAATTCGTTATTAAAAAAAATGTGCTGAGGTTTGAACACAGCTCACCTGATGTTGATTGACGGTAGTGAGACTGCCGGAACACACCGCCAGCGTTGCGTAGCCAGCAGAGTACTAGAAAGTAGAGTGGGTGCATGTGACCGAATACCGAATAGTCTGAGTACCGATACCGAACCGATAGTCTGAGTATCAGATATAATTAAACGTGAGTAATCCCGTATGTATAAAATATACATGTGTCAAGACCACGTCAGTTTCCATAATAAAATACTAGAAAAGTACTCTACCACCGGTTTCCTCACGATGTTTTCCTAACCGGCAGTTCCAGCTCATTATTGAAATATGAACTCACGCCCTTCAGCGAGTGGACCGACGACGGTCACCGCTGACCTAGAAATATTTACTCAAATGTGTTTGCAAACTTGCAATGTCTTAAATTGACAAAAACGAAGTCACGAAGTCGTTCGTGGTCGTTTATACCCATACATTTATATGTAATGTAAACTAAAGAAAACAATTTTAGTTTACCTATCTACTTTAGTTACTAGTAGGTATTGTTTCAATTTTATTATTATTGTCAAAATAATTTAGGCTGCATGAAGTGCTAATGAATCAGCTTGGAAAATTACTGGCACATGACCTTGTCATGTACATCATTGCCCGCATTCCACACAACTGCATCGCGTCTACTTTATTCTAGGCTAACGCATCATATTTTTTTTATGGTCGACAAGCTAGGTGTTTGACCACAGCTCCGGCAAACACTCATTCTGTAAATGCGCGCCAATTACAAGGACACATTTTTTGATCAGGGCCACCGAGAGACCGGCCATGCCGAGTTTGGGGCCCACTGTTATATCACAAATTCTGTTAATTCTTTATGAAATTCTTTTTTTTCTGAAATGTTTAAATGTTTTCTTTTTAAGTATGTAATAAGTAAAAAAATAATTTAAAATAAAATGTAAGGAATGAATGTGAAATGAAAAATAAAAAAATGTGAAATTTGTCTAAATATTTGGTCTCATAATAGTTTTCTTTTTATTTACACACCTAGCTTGGAATGGAACTGGTTCTCAAGTGAGGCTGTCGGAACACAGTTAGGTTCTTGGTGAGAGATATTCAACTTGAGGGCTGTAGCTATCCAGCCGAGTACTAGGAAGTACCCTACCACCATGCTATGGTATCATCACGATGTTTTGCTTCACCGGCAGCTCAAGCTCATTATATGTGTAGATCTCGTATCTGAGGGAAGACAGATCCGACACACGACGCCGCCGCAAGAAGGAGCCTTCGATAGTGAGCATGAATGCTCGAATCATACACACAATCCTTATTTCTATTTACATCTTTGCTTGCTGGTTTACTCTTATTAATTTAATCTCTTCCTCACGACCCAGGGCCTCCACCACGTTCCGATCTTTGAAAGCCATCTAGTGCGCATGTTTAATATTATTTTGTTCATAGAACATTGTGCTAACAATCAAGAAGGTAGATTACCATAATCAGCCTATCGTAGTCCACTACTAAGTAGGTAAATCGTCACTCAAGACGGCCTACACATCGTTTGCTGATCCGTGGTCTCCACTCTAGAACACGTCGTCTCCAACGGTTGTCAGTTCTGTGACATATAATATGTACATAATGTCCTTGTCCACTTCACCTTGTCAATACGCTAAGCACGTCGGTGGCTTGTTCTCTGGTGAATGGCGAAATTAAATACAGTACTAACTAACCTAATCAAAACCGAATTCAGTCCTGCAGTTATGAAAATAATTACTCAGTAGCATTTATAGGTAACTAGCTGCGGTGTTACCCGCTGACTGTTTTCGGGATAAAAAGTAGCCTATTTGTTAATCCAGGGTGTCAGCTACCTTCATACCAAATGCCATCAAAATCTATTTAGTAGTTGTTGATAAGTGTTAAAATATAGTCGGGCGTACTTTAATGTGACTTGCGACTTTATAGGCAAGGAACGAATTGTAATATATTATGTATGTACCTACCCACATACTACATATTATGTGAGAGAAGATATATATTCATAATTATATGTAGATGGATTGATTTTAATTGTGGTGATATAATGGATTATGATGGAATATTACAAAAAAATAAGTTTATTATTACTAGGCGTGTACCAGATATAAAATTAATTTAGATAAACTTTACGATAAATGAATTGCTTACCATAATGAAGATTTTTCGGGTTCCGTACCCAAAGGGTAAAGGACGGATAACGGAGTCTTAGTAATAGGGTCCCATTACTAAGACTCCGTTGTCCGTCCGTCGGTCCGGGCTGTGCTGTATTTCATGAACCGTGATCGTCAGACAGTTGAAATTTTCACAGATGATGTATTTCTGTTGACGCTATAACAACAAATACAATAAAATAAACGTGATTTTTTGCCGTTTTTATAGATAATACAGAACCTTTCGTGCTCGACTCAGACTTGCACTAGGCCCGTTTTTTTAAAGTTTATTTTGGCGATTTCTTTTTTTAGTTTTGATCTAGCTAGATAATAGGTATAATCGACTATAATTTCCATAATAGTCTGGCACTGGCTTCATTCGACATTTAAAGAGCGTTACCCCGACCACAGATTATACGATAACACCAACTCAGCGGACACGTGAGTTCCGAGTATCAGCAATCGCACGTGTGTCGTGACGTCACTCGCTTGCTCAAATGTTACAGCGACGTTATTGAACAAAAAATCACTGGACGAAAATGGGCAGAAAAACTGTTACAATAATTATAATTGTTAAATTAATTGTAGATCGATAGTATTCCTGTCTCATTTAGCTAAACAAAGTAACATTCTAGGAAGCTCATTATAGCAATGACTCGCTTGTTCGGAAAAGTCTTCAAAGCCTTGAACATCGTCGCAAAGTGGCTTGTTTGTCAGTTTTCTACCGGATACACTTTGGTGAGTGCGCTACAAATCTACATGACCTAATTCCACCCTGCCCATTCTACTATCAGACAGCCAGGAGCTCCAAGAATCGACACCGCTTCATGGTCGATATTCTAAAGACACGAACTAAACGGTTCGAGTCTATCTTCATTGTACGAACCGCCAAACAATGGAAATAGATACAATCTGGGTGCCTACAAGTCGCGAATGAATCGGTTTCTTCTAGGATAGTAGACCGCATCTTCGCTTAACATCAGGCGAGTTGGCGGTCAAAAGCAAACCTATATGTAATTTAAAAAAACATTCGATTAGCGCTTGTTATTATCGCTCGTAGAAAGGAGAAATTGACATTTTCTTGTGATAATATATTTTTTGAACTCTCTTCGAGTAGAGGCCAATTAGGTATGAGTAGGTATCGCAGAATTGTAGTCGCGTATTTTTTTATAATAAACTTATTTTTGTAATACAAAATAACACACTTCAATGATTCGGAAAATTCCTCAGGATGTTATTTATTGTAGTTCTAATGCTGGTAGATATACTTTTTTTAATTTGCACAGTGTCTTTTAATAATATTCAGTGATTTTATTTTTATTATTAACCGATTTCAAAAATGGAGGAGGTTCTTAATTCTGTAGTATTTCTTTTCTAAATTCAAAATTACAAAAACGTCGTCATTTCTAATCTAAACCAATGTGTTTAATTTATTTGGCAAAAATTTGAATTTGCTCCGAACTAACTGCATTTCGGAAACCAGTGGCTTTTCCTGATATTTATGTATATAAATGTACATTATACATAATATGTATGTATGTAAGTACTTTCAGATTGGTATCATAGAAATTTCATCAATATCGAATTAGTAGTTCGATTTTTAAACCAAAATAACTTGTGACAACCTTGTAAACAAATTTGCGTATTTTGCTTTTCTGCGACTTCAGTAATATCTACGGTCACTAGAATAGCCCCAATAAACTATACCTTCCGGCTTCATCATCAGATGACCATGAAATTGGAAGGTAGGGACCAATACTCTGCAATAAAGCAACAGATCGTTTGAGATTTTATTATATGCATAGAAGTCACAGACTATCTATGGTACCATTTTTTTGCACAGATAGAACCTGTACGATACAATAACAAAGATATTAATAAGTAGGCAATGATTATAATACACGAGTTATAGAACCGGACTATCTCGGGACACGTGCAGAAATATGAGATTGCACATACATTTTACGAATGTTCACGATTTTATTTTTAGATTTATGTAGCTAGATAACGTCAGAAGAAATGTCATGTCTATGTTGTATTCGTATGTTTCTTTTTTATTCAGAATAGGTTTGCGTTTGACCATACTCTGCCTGATGTTAAGCAGTAGTGTGGTCTGGTAAAGACTTAACATCAGGTGAGCTGTGGTCAAACACCTAGCTTGTCAACCATAAAAAAAAGATATTATCAGTATCTATAAATTTAAAATTTTAAAAAACCTCAACTGGTGTGTACTATAGTGTTCACTAGTCAAGTCCTTTTATTTGATACCCATATTGAGGGAGTTGTGAAAGAATTATGAACATTCCACCCAACTCAACTCACTAGAGCTACTATGCAGCTTCGCTCCGATATTTAAAGAAGCTGGGTTGGCTGAAAATGGGGAAATGCACAAAACACCCCAAGCGTGACGTCGGTGCAGGACTTATCGCCCCCACTTTGAATAAGAATGAATAAGAAATATGTAATCCACCATTTATAATATTATTTGTTGTGAAACTAAGTAAAACTAGTCTGTTTTTTTGTTTTTGTGCTTGTGTTCATCCGTTCGGGAGCTATGATGCCACACACGCGCAGAGAGATAGTGAGAGAGAGACACGTCAAACTTATAACACACCGTCGTTTTTGCGTCGGGGTTTAAAAATACGATCATGGTATGATCAGACTTGAAAGCGAAACGAATAATTCTATAATACAAGTAAAACAGCAAAACTACTACTTCAATTATAGGATTAGTATAAACAAGAAACCAGTAAAACCAGTAACCCTAGCATTAGTGTGAACCCCAACAAAGCTTGAGCTCCGGTGAAGGTGAATTAAAATAAAACAACGTGGTGGAAGCGTACTTTCTTGTACTCTGCTGGCTAGCTACCACCCTCAAGTTGCACAGCTGCTGTTAAGAACCTAACGGTGTGTTGCGGCAGCCTCACTTGAGAGTCAATTCTATTCCAGGCTAGGTGTGTCTAGTATCTTCAACCACACCGTCACTTAACATCAGGTGAGGTGTGCTCAGACCTAGGCTGTCAATCATAAAAGAAAAGATGGTGTTAATTGAGTACACATTAATGTAATAAAAGGAGTAATGATCAATACTTCAATTTCAACAAAGTTTTAATATGACAGAGTAAGCACCAAACTAAAGATAGTGATGTTACTAGCACAAAAATAGTGTAAGGACACTTGAGTGTTATACCTATGACCGAAATGTAATCGACTATCGATATCGATATATCCCGACTCTTCGACACGAATGCCAAGTTCCAAACTTAAACACGCGACCTGTGATCACGTACAGCTACACACATGGGCACACCGTCTGGAAACACGTGCGGCTGACGCCACTGTAGTGTGACCATGCGGCGTTCCCTTCTCGAGACTAAGGCTTGTTTTTTCCACGGTAGTGACAGTCAAAACTGGAAAGGGCTTTTAGTCGGTAAACCTTGTAGTAAAAGGAGAAATGATACGTGTTACATAAAGTTACAAAATTAGTCCCTAGTGGGGAGGCAAGTGGTTTAAACAATAATGAGCTAAGTGAGTCCTATCTTATAAATATACTAGCGGACGCCTCGCGGTTGCACCCGCGTAGTTCTCGTTACCGTGGGAATACAGGGATAAATAGATAAATAGTAGCCTATGTCACCTGGGGATAGTGTAGCTTCCCAATTGTGAAAGAATTTTTGACATCGGTCCAGTAGTTTTTGAGTTTATTCGTTTCCAAACACAAAAATAGAAAAAAAAAACAAAAATACAAAGCTTTATAATATTAGTGTAGATAAAACTAAAAAATCTCAAAATTCGTCATCTAAGGTGACGTTCATTAATAACGGTTTATTTTTAAAAAAAAACCCCAATTAAATTACTCAAATGATACTATCGTGCTATTAAGTGTGTATTATGCTGTTATATATGTATGTTTGATACGACCGTCGACCATGTCGAATGCGATTGGAGAACGAGTACCGCTACAAAGGTAACAGACAAAACGTTATCTCTTACTATCAGAGCACCTTGTTCGTCTCATTATTTCTTACAAAGATTTAAAATATTATGCTTCAATCAAAATGCATGATATTCGTACTTTAGTTAGTGAATATGAATAAGATCTTAATTTAGATTTATTCAAAACACTCGAATCATAAAAATCTTGAGTTTTGTTGTAATAACTCGTTTTGAGACCAAATTGCTATTTAATTACAAAATTTAGAAAACTGAAATACGTAAATTATGTTATTTTAGTTAGTAAAAACGAGGTTTAACTTTAATTTCTAACTCTTAAAAATGAAGCTAGAATACGAATAAATTAAAAAATCTCGAGTTTGGGACCAAATTGAAAATTCATTATAAAATTTAGAAAACTGAAGTAGGTACATTTTGTCATTTTACTAAAAATGAAGTTTTCCTGTTATTTCTAACTCTCAAAAATAAAGCTAGAACACGAATAAATTACCTGATAAACAATTAATAGTTATTAATTGCTGATATACATCGCTATACGTTTCGTGAGGGGTGTCAACGTCCTGAAAAGGTGTGGGTGGACCGCGTGAAAGGCGATATGCTTTTGAGTGTGTGTGCGTGAATGCGATAAGAATGAACGAGTGAAGCGAAGATATAGTGTCGACCTTACCTAGTGGGATAAGAGTAAAAAGGTTTAAAGTTACAGAATGTAAAAAAATGTTTTATTGTATTGTTATTGCTAAATCTAAGTAATTAAAAATAAAGAGTTGAAGAGGACCCGACATCGAGACAAACCTCGACGAGGTGTAATGGTGTGTGTTGTAATTATTATAACACTGATTGTAATAAAATTTAATAATAAAAAAAGTAATAATGTATTTCTAGTTGACAAAGGTGACCCCGGTGTCTGAGAGAGTATAAATTAAAAAAAAGTTACAGAATGAATGGAAAGGTTTGATATTACATCTGAGCAAATTAACCAAACTTAATAGATAATTATTATTCTAATTCAATTGAACTAAGTACCTTTTTGTTTAACTGCAATGAAACATTGTGATACAGTTGCAAAATTTAAGCACAAACATAAAAAAAAAAATTATAAAATAATTTGATCCAATGGTTACCCTACTTCTTACGCCAGTAAAATATACTTGGAAGCTATAGAATCTTGCCATCGCAGTCATTGTAGGAATGGTCGGCTGACGAATCGTGACGTGTTTTCCTCGGTCCGAGTGAACTCTTATTTTGCACAGTATTAGTCCGCCAGTGTCACGGTGTTGTCCTGTGGTTGTACATCGACTCGCAGTATTTACTAAGTGTATGCGGACTATCGGACTTGTTTATATTGAACGTATAATTACGATAATGAGTGTGTGAATTAAATAGGCATATGTATAGTGCTTAATCTGTGACTAAATTGTAGTGACCATTCTAGTTTTTTAAAATGAATGTGCTCCTGCGACCGTATGCCAGCCCGGAGAGGATTCCCGATCAGCTGCTTCTCGGACTGCGCTCGTGAGTCTTATTACTGTCCCTGTACTCTGGCATTCGGAAATAGCTACCACATATCGTATACCTCCGCAATATGGTTTGTAAATCTGTTTCGTGTGCGCCTAACAGATATTGCAATATGAAGCGCAGAGAACACATAAGTGAACCTTTTTTGTCTCTCTACCAACACACTCGTAGGAATATCTTGAATAAACAAAAAGTACGTCAAATGAACAAGTGAATCTTAATTGATGACGTTTTAAAGAAAGGCCGGTGGGGCTACCTTGATCTTCGAGTTAGGCGGTAACTAAAATTTTGCGAACTTTATTTTCTTATGTGGTCGCTCAACTGTTTAGTAGGTATGTACTGTTTCGTCACCCACAGGAAAGCGTTGTAGAATCTCTACATAGTTTATGACGATAGTCGCTTTCCGCCGTCTATACGCATAGATTTTTTAAACTACGCAACGGATTTTAATGCGGTTTCCATCGATAGACAGAGGGACTTAAGATGAAGGTTTCTGTGTATGTAATACATGTAGGTATAATTGTATATGCACCACATTAGTATTAACATTGCACGTGCGATACCGGGGCAAGTCGCTTGTAGAACATAAAGCAATATGTAATTGTATTTAATATTCTATTTTAAATTAAATACGAACATTGCCAACAAATAAACAATAATAACAATATCGTACAATCCACACAACAACCCTGATCTGAATCAGTGATCAGTACCTAATTTGTGTTTCATTTATTTCATGATTATGATATTACATTAAGATTATATCAGAATTTAGAGATTATCGGAAATTACGAGTAATAAAGTTATTCGACTGGACTGTATTTTTAACCGACTCAAAAAAGGAAGAGGTTCTTAATTCGACTGTACCTATACCTATATTTTTTTTGTATGTATGTTACACGATAATTCCTCCAATTATGAATTGATTTTGTTGATATTTTTTTTTGCTTGGTAGATCATACTTCAGAGGTGGTCCCATATAAATTAACTATCAAAATCTATCGAGCGGTTTTAAAGAAAAACAACAATAACCTAAAATTGTATACATCGATGATATTTTTGTTTACTCTGAAACTTCGCTGTTTCATTGGAGTAGTGCGTTTATTTGGTTTAAGGGGCATGGAGTCAGCTTTAAAAAAAAAAAGTATATTATAAATGTTTAGTATTTTACAGTAGATACAGTATTTTTTCACCTGCGTCATAAACGTAAAAATGTAACACAATTGGGAATTGTTGTTTACGTAATTTACGTAAATTTGACCACTGTCGCCGGCATGTGATAATTAAATAACACGTCACGAGGGCAAATAATAATAAATGTTGTCCTTTCCCCTTCTTTGAGCATTTATAATTAGAAATGCTCGAAGTTTCACGTGCTCGCGGCATTATGGATAATTAAAAATTAAATGCGTCAGATAATTTTTGCGCGTTGCATAATATTATGTTTATAGCTATGGTAGCTCGGTGGTCGACGTGGTCGGATCCCATGCCGCAGGACGTGTGCGCAAAACCCAACAATGAGCTTTAGCTGCCGATGAACAAATTCATCGTGAGGAAATCATAGCACGGCGGTAGGGTATTTTCTAGTAATCGGCTGGCTAGCTATCCACCTTTAAGTTACCTAACGGTGTGTTCGCAGCCTTATTTGATCACAGTTTGGGTTACAGTATTGAGTTTTCCATACGGATCCCTAATTGTTTTTTTAAATTAAATATAGCCTATGCCCATCACGGATAATGTAGCATTCTAATAATTAAAGATTTATTAAGATCGGTCCAGTAGTTTCGGAGCCCATTCAATACAAACAAAAAAATACAGGGAAGAGAGAAGTTAGTTTAATTAATCTTATTATAAGATTAAAGTATTAGTTTGTGTGTATACGTTGAGTAGTATCACGAGTATGACCCATGTACCAGCCAGTATTTTGAGATTAGGTCCTAATTCTAACGAACCGGATACCAAGTAGGTATTAGTAATAAGTAGATACAAGGCAAGCGTGCTCCATCTTAGACCGCATCATCACTTAACATCACGTGAGACGGCGCGCGGCGGTCAAACGTATCTAAGCCGTACGTATTTCTTATAAAAAAAATCAATGTCGATTATCACACAGACTGCTAAAATTGGCCACAGATCTAACAATGAACTTTTTTTTCTAGCTACAACTCCAATGATGGATTCGGCCGCGTGGGAGGAGACCAGCTCAACTTCGCAGCGCCGTCCGAGGACGAGGCCGAGTACCCGCCCGGAGCCTATCTCAAGAAGGGGAAGGTCTCGAGGGCAAGTCTGCTGAATATGCCCTTTTTCTTATTTCTGTTAGAATAAGACCCTTAAATGTCTACTGCTGTCTCATTCAAGCCTCACATATTTTCGTTGTCTATTATATCTACATTGAAGAAATGGAATACTCGTAAATTAATTGAATTTGAATTGGCTCAAGAATTGTTAGCTCATTTGGTAGAATATCTGCTTCAAGAGCGCGAGTTTGATTCCCACCCAAGACAATTTTTTTTTACACACGGTAATATAATAAAAATGTCAAAATAATTAAATCATAATAATATGAAGATTAATACAGAGACAAAATAAGCGGTCTTAAATTTTTTTTTACAAAATATGTCAAGTTATTTAAATATTTATAGTAAATAAATGTTTGCGTCTGTATGTATTTTCTAATAATACATACATACATACAGACTGCTAAAGCATCATCCGTGTACATTCTCCACGGACGCACAGTGTGATCAAATATAGATTTTGAATTTTAAAAAAGCAGCAATAATACCCGAATAAAATATATCATTACTGGTGAATATAAGTATAATAAAGCCAAAAATATGCATTCAGCACTTTGATTAAAAAACAATGATAGAGCATTTTTGACTGAAAAAAAACGCGGGTGGTGTAATGTAGGTTGTAGTACTTTTCACATGATTTCCTTATTACAATGTATGTAATCTGCCCACAGCAAGACCCGATGTCACACCGCATCATCGAAAAACGACGCCGCGATCGCATGAACAACTGCCTCGCAGACCTCTCACGTCTCATTCCTCCCGAGTACCTCAAGAAAGGACGCGGCAGAGTCGAGAAGACTGAAATCATAGAGATGGCCATACGCCATATTAAGTACCTTCAAGACCGCGCTAATGGTTCGTACAGGAGATGGAGCGTTGTTGAGCCTTTTTTTCAAGGAGAAAAAGTTCAGCATTGCTACTCATTTCATAGCTTTAAAGAAGACGCCATTCCGATGGTCCGTCATGAGGTAAAGGTCTTGTGACCATCGAGTAAGCTGTCCGGATATTTGTATGCAGTCAGGTACAATCTGATGCAGAAATCCTGGTATCACGACTGAACATCGGAATGCCACTTCAGAAGGTGCAATGATTTACTGCCAAATTTATTTTTTACGTTGCTGTCGTGTGGTTTTAAAGCTGATGATTATTTGTCCAAGACAAGCTTGGTTCAAGGCTTTATACATCATGTAGTAAATACTAGTTTTCTGGCAGAAATAAACAGTTTTAAATAGAAAAGTCTTAGGGTACTGGGAGTTCGGATCTCTTTGTTAAACCTTACTAAATTACTTTGCTGGTATCTTATACCTTCGGATAACTTTACCTACTTAATACCTTTGGATATAAGGTAATGAATACGCCAATGATTTTCCTTTTGGCATTTTTTTTTTCAATACTTTGTCTGCGCCTTTTGTGGCTCTCTCCAACGGTTCTCCGTCTTGACTTCCATCAACATACATAATGTTTTCTTCAGAAACTTTCAAATGTTTTTAGATTGATGCCCGAAATACTTGACAACCTTGTTCAAGTTGGGATGAACCTAGCTCTAGGAGTATTTCCTGCATAATCTCAGAATAGTTCAAAGTCGCACTTATGCAATGTCTCCAGAATTTGTAAACTAAATATCGTACGTACCATCTTTTGAAATGCCTATCCAACTCCATATTAGTCTAGAAGTCCACTAATCACAAACTACAGACCTTATCGACTTATTAAAGCCTTGTATATAGGGTATGAAACTGTAGAATTAGTTGTGCTTTTATTAATATTCTCATTCTTATAATCCTGACATGAAAACTTATTTCTAACGAAATCAAAACAATCGCGACTGTATTGTTGGACATTTTATGTACGGATTTCGTGAGGAATAAAGAATCAATACCTAATTTTTTTTTATTCCTAACCTATCCTAATTTCTAGCCGATCACAATCTCCAATCGATCCCAAAGACAAAGCCGCATTCTAAGCATGGTAATTGTTCTTGTGCAAAAGTTTACAAATCTGGTAAGTGCTGTCACTGAGGAGAACTAATGTTGATGGGAGCGCCCTCGGAAGATACTGGATCTTCGCGTGGGTTCTGTTTTAGCTGCTGACCGTCAATGCGAGGATGCCTTCCGAGCTGGTTACCAGGACGCGGTGGGAGAAGCTGTCAGGTTCCTTGTAGAAATCCAGGGGTATGAGCCTGCAGACGGATTATGTGGGGCTTTGACGATGCACCTGCAGAGGCATGTCGAAGTTGTTACTAAAGGTGATATAAATAACCACAATTTATTAACCGTGCTAACATTATAAAGGTGAGAGTGTGTATGTTGATCTGGTTATTCGTTGTTCTTGCTGCAATAGAGGAACAACTGTTTAACGTGATTTCTGACATGGATATAAAAAAATATCACAGGACAGGACATTACACACAGCGTCATCTGACGCTAAACTAAGCAAAGCTTGTACGATGAAAGTCACATAACTGATAGATAGATAGGTAACTCTTTATTTTTCACACCAAGATTTCAGAAACAGAAATAATACAAACATTTGAATGAATATGCCACTTATTATTTATTATTTCGCTTATCGCTTAGAGAATACATGAATACTTTTTTTAAATACATACAAAACACCGAGACACAGAAAAACATGTTTATACCACGAAATGCTTGTCCTGGGTGGGAATCGAACGCACGCCCTACAGCTCTTAAAGCAGATATACTACCAATGAGCCAACAGGGCTGTCAAATACTTAATCTACATATAAAGTATTTGAGAATGACGTAGGCGGGGGAGTAGGCGAGTTTTAGTTTCCAACCTAATAAACCTTCATTATCCTAGAAAATTGTAAAAAAAGAAAAAGATGAAAATTGTATTACGATATTAGTAGTAACCGTAGGTCATAATAACCGTCAGTTCTGTTATAATATTCCGTAAACTAAGTAACTAATCTGTCAAGATTGAAAAATAACGTTTTACAATTTCACTTTTGTTTCGTGATGACAAAATTTTATTTTGATTTACATGAAAAACAGAACTACTTATATTAGATATTTTAAATCTACATTTGCTTTGGTAGAAAACGACACAACAGGACCAACAGCAGCCTTCTGGTTACAGGCAGATATCAATACCTCGTACCGCTATTGTTTTCAGGCGAGAGCCACCCGCGAGAGCAGTCGATGTCCCGCCCAGGTGGATCCTCTTCGGAAACTTCATCAAGCAGTTTTAACGGGTACACGGCGAAACCAAGCGTCATCCATGCCGCACCGCTCGCGCCGCCGCCCTTCCAGGAGCCTTACGAACCGCAGCAGGAGCCCTATGATATGGACTGTGACAGAGGTGAGAGAACTCTGAATATGGTTTTACATTTGGCTAAGAATTTGAATCTAGTTAGAAAGTAGAATCAGCGTAGTGAAGCGATGATTTATTTTTTATTTGAGTACAGAATGTCTCTACAAAATA
Organism: Biston betularia; assembly: GCA_905404145.2. Taxonomy (NCBI): domain Eukaryota; kingdom Metazoa; phylum Arthropoda; class Insecta; order Lepidoptera; family Geometridae; genus Biston; species Biston betularia. Next base: position 2,405,859 of record FR989868.1, read on the forward strand.
GTAACTCCTTTATTTACAAATGATTATTTGTGAACTGACCATTGTTTGTGAATTCGATCCGGTTATCAAATGACTCATTTTTAATTATGGATAGACTATTATTGAATTGGCTTGTTGAGATCAGTAGCACTAAAGCGATTTGGCTTTCCCCCCAGTCGTTAAATAGATTTGAATTCTCTGCGGCCAGTGGATTTGTGTATTGTCAACATGGGCGTTTTTGAGCACGTTCGAGGTATGTACTTAGGCAGAGCTGCGGAGACGGCTACTAGTCACTTCGCATTCATATTTTTCAAAGTGTATACGTTCATGAGGCATGTATTTTTCTTTCCGATTCTAGGGTTATCATAAACCATTGCAATCCATTGCATTCCAGTCCCTATGAGCTTGCCGGAGCCAGATGGGGAGGTACTCCCCGAGATGGAGCCTTTAGCCTTAGATGCCAGGAGGAAAATGTCTCCAACCCTTCGAACTGTGAGGAAACCAGAACACGCTGATGACTATCTTCATTCGTACAAGTTCAAGAACAGCATTGAGAGGAGGTTTTCGAGATCACAGGATAATGAGGTGAGGCGCTTTTTTGTGAATTGTTTTTGGTTGGGATTCAAGATTTTAAGGATTAGACAAGCTATGTGTTGAATGCACCTCGAAAGTAGGGTCAAAAGCTTGTATCAAAAATCTCCAAAAAGACCTCATATTCGTTGATGAGACGAACGTTTTTCATCGCGGTCTTGGTGTCTTTAAAGACCATTGACAATTGGACTTTTTCTAGCGATAATAACTCTGGTTAGCGCAGTCACATTACACTTTGGCGTGGGTTCAAATGCAAATAATGACAAGGTTCTTTTTGCGGCGGCGTCGTATGTCGGGTTGCCCTCTTCCCTCAGGTGTGGTTGAGGAGGGGCTCATGGGAGATCGGGCACTGCTTGCGAGTCGCTGGTCTGCTCGCGGTATATACAATCTAGTAATAAGACTAACATTCATTAACCTGTCTTGTATATTTAGCTTAAATTATATATAAAAATTTATATTATAGTAATATTGTATTAACTTGACGAAGATCACGGACCCCGGTGGCTGTAAATTAATAAACAATAATATAAAAACAATTAAGTATCCCCTACAAAATGTATGTGTGCCACAGTGAAAGTTGTTCACAATGTTGAGTACAGTGACCTAATTTCAGCTTAGTAAACCCCAAGCCCATACCATAACCCTATACTATTCGCCAGAGAGCCAAAGTCACCGACATAGCTCAGCGAATTAGTAAGCAGAAATGGCAGTGGGCTGGACATGTGGCTGGGGTCGATTAATGATGGTCCACGAATCGGCGAACGTAGCGCAGGATGCCCTAAGGCTCGATGAAGTAACAATATGTGTTCTATGAGTGAGCAAAACAAAAATCTGGTGTGCATGGGAAAAGCTAAAATGTGCCAAAGATATGGCGTAAGGAAGTTTGTGGGGTTTACTTTATCTGTATTAATTGTAAAACACGTGTTTTGCTACAGGACGGGCGCCACCTGCAGTCGGCTGGTGGAGCGGACATGTCCTGCGACTCCGGTGTCCACACCAACGGCAAGGTGTATTCGCATAAGAGGCGGCGCGCGCTGCGGCCCGCGCTTCCCGCGCCCTCCACCGAGACATCCACCTCCGCCTCGGTTTCCACCGAGGAAGCCAGAGATACATCGCCACAGGTAACAACACTAGTAACTATTTAATTTAAATTTAATATTACTTAAAAATAAATTTTTGTTTTATGTTTGACAGGCTAGATGTTTGACCACAGCTCATCTGATGTTAAGTGACGGTGTGGTCGAAGATTGTGAAGTACACCTAGCCTGAAATGGAACTGGCTCTGAAGTGAGGCTGCCGGAACACACCGTTAGATGCTTGGCGGCAGATTTTCAACTTGAGGGTTGTAGCTAGCCAGCCGACTACCAGAACGTACCTACTCTACCACAATGCTATGGTTTCTTCACGATGTTTTCCTTCACCGGCAGCTCAAGCTCATTGTTGTGGTTTGACAAAAAACGAAAACTAGATGCTATATCAATGACAGGTGACCACGACATGCATACAAATATAAAGTTAACAATTATTATTAAAAGTTACTAATTAATTATGTAAGTTAATTAATAAATATGCCAAGTTGTAGCGATGATAGCTCAGTGGTTAGAGCGGTCGGTTTGTATGCCGAAAGGCGTGGGTACAAATTCCAACAATGAGTTTGAGCTGCCGTTGAAGGAAATCATAGCCAACCATAGTGGAAGGGTAAGTAGGTACTGTCTACTCGGCTGGCTAGCGTCCTCCCCTTATGTTAAAAATCTGCCGCTAAGTATATTATTTATTCTTATATAAGTAAAATTATTCTCAGGACACGTCGAGTGAGTCTCATCACGACCACCACCATCACCACCACCACAACCCTTATGACAAGCGTCCGATATCTCCTCAATACGTTCCAGTTTTCGCGCTAAATGAGATTGGTATGTACATGACACATGTTACAGATTTAAAAAAAAGTAGTACAGATATAATATGATAGTGAGAGCGAGTGGGCAGTATAGTAATGTTGGAATTTTGACTGGAGCACAGATAAAACCATGTATCATGCCCCGTTGTATTTTTTTCCAAAAGTAGTGTTTTTTCGTCTGTTTATGCTTAAAAATGAACTAACAATATATTATTAGCGGTATTTTATTCATAAAGTGCTAAATTAGAAGCGCGAGTGTATGTGCGAGAATGATATTATAATGTGGTGAAACATGAACATGAAGCTGCTTCGCCATCATTCATGTCATCGTCATTTCATCATCAACTTTCCACCCAAGTCACTGGAGCTACTATGCCAGCGGCCCAGAGCCTCGCTCCGATATTTCAAGGAGCTGGGTTGGCTTGGGTAGACCCTGGCAGGGGGAAATGCACAATACACCCCAAGCGGGACGTCAGTGCAGGACCTATCGCCCTCACTTTGAATAAGAATAAGAATGAACGTTGGGTAGGCTTATTTTCAAGTGGCCCAATGTGTTACATATACATATTTACATGTTTATATATTTAACACTTTCATTGCCACCACTATTTTCAAATAGTTCCCAGCGATGCCGCCCTATATAGGTAGGTATAATAAAACGCGAGCACGCCAGGCGTGCTCTCGGCACTGCAAGATGAAATGACTTGGGCACGCTAGGCGTGTTCACTGGCACTGTATAAAGGTGAAATCATAAAAAGCGGTATTTAGGCTTCAGATAGAAAATATGCCCAAATCCATTAAAAAGCGAGAGCCTGGCCTGCTCGCGGCATCGCGATAGGGATTCGTGAGGACACGCTGGATGTGTCAGCGGCACTGAATGTGTTAAAGATGTTCAATAAGTGGGTATAACGTGGAGATTGAATATAAAGTCCCATTTTTTATATAACAAATATGTATAAGATATTAAAAAAATCACTTACATTTAAAGATACATTGAAGAAAACGTATTTTTTCTATGTAGTAATATAATGTCCATTTGTTATAATTCCAGGCAAGTACTACGTACCGCTGAGTGTGGAATACGCGTGTCTGGCGCGGTACGGTGGCGCAGGCGCCCTCACCCCCCGTGCCGCACAGCATTCCCCTCCCCTGCATCCTGTCTCCATCCACGTCAACTTCCACGCATGCTTAGACTGCCGCGTTAAACGGGAGCCTGCCGATGGAGAGTGGCGTCCTGCCTAAATACTACAAAAGAGCTTGAAAACACGAAAGTTCACTAAAACATGTGCCATCTAGTTGACGGCTCCCTACTACAAAGTGGTCTACATGAAGCGAAAATATCCCGAAATATGCTCAGAACGTGGCACTTTCTAGAAACATGACACTAGAAAATTGCCAGATTTACCGTAGCAACGTTTTTGAATGGAATTATGATCATTCGTCACTACATGGCCAGCGAACTATCTGTTTAACAACAACACTGGTAGGTATATCAACGAGCAAAGGGGCCAATACAAAATAAATTCTTTCCCAAATGGCCACAAATGGATTAGGGTGACCGTATGGGAACAAACCCTGTTAGGCTGTCGTCGAGCCGCTTGTCCCAGGCCGGTCAAGTCAAGGACTGGCGTCCTATCTAGCTCTACTCAGAACAACTGGCAAGAATGGCGTAACTCTGGCCTGTATGAATACGACTGAAGCTAATTCATGTTTTAAAAAAAAGTGAAGTGTTTGTAATGGGCGCCAACCTAACATAAGAGGTCTAACAGAAAAATATAGTGCGAGAAAAATAATGCATTTTAGTCAAGACTTTAAAAAAAAACTATAAACCTAGGATAGTGATAAAATTGCTACAAGCCAATACGGCGGACAAATTCGACGACGCCAAAATGCTGTTTAACAGGAACTTTTTAGGTTTAAGTGTACAGTTGGGTAAGAGGGTGGAAGAAAAATTAATAGTCAGCTGATACGGCTATTATTTTATGATATTTTACTAGTCTAGACTCTTTAATTTAAATGACATCATTTCTATTTTTTGAAAGAAATATTAGAGGTTTGAAAGGACTTTTTATAAGAGGTTCTGGGAGAGATGCTCTCGTTTTGTCAATTAAATAAAATGTGCCATTGTGGAACGTTTTCAAGAAGCATTCCGAAGATACGCTCAGTTAATTAATTTACTAATGTTAACGACGATTCAATCAGATTTTTCAAATACCCTAACATGGCTAATTGCTGTCTACAGCAAATACTTAACCCAGTAAGATACTATAGAGATATTTCTGAGTAGGTACTAATTAACGGGCGATAAACTGATGTATAGACATTGAGGTATTATATATAACATACGTGACATAGCACCGCATTATGAGGATATCCCGTTTAGTTGCAGCAATATCGACAAACATCCACTCGCATGAAGGAAAAATACCTAGTGTATACAGTACCTACCCGCTTCAGGTACCTATATATAAACAATTAATCACACAAAATAGTTATAAATGCGAAATTTGTTGCACATTTATATTTGTTATTCACTTACAAGGATTTGCGTGAATTAAAAACATAGCTTGTTTTTGGATCAACTCGGGTACTTTTTATATTCGAATAGTGTTTAAAATCGGCGGACTTCATCTGGATAGAATTACGAGCTAGATAAAATATATTACCTACTGGTTATAAATCGGACCATCATAACGTGGTAGGTAATCTTTTCATGTAATTGAAACAAAAGGAAATTATATCGGTTAGCCCGGTCTGCATAACATACGCTAGTATGTACTTTCACTTTGTTTTTTTAAGGCATGTCGATATTTCGGTAATGTGCCATACGTCAAACATTCAATGTTTTTTTTTTAATTTAAAATTTTATTACTCTTAATCAAAAAATGTCGATGCCACACCTAAATGGGACAATCGTACCGGTGGGTTATCTCAAGTATATAATAAATAGTATGTCAATGTGGGTAACAAGTCACAACAAAGGCTGTGATAGTGTAGTTTTAAGCTGAAGGGCGCACTGATCCTCCATCGCATTTAGGATAATCGACGAATCTAATGTAGCATAATCTATTTCTATTAAGATCAGTGACAGTTTAGCTTTGCAGCGTTTGGCTGACAACTGCACACTAAAGTGACGGATTCGACCTACATACCTAAAATCTACAGTCAAAAAATTGATTAGCAAATATAAAAACAAACTAATCATTTTCGGAATTCGACATACGGAGCATGAACTAGATAGACAAAGACTGAGGTTTTTAGCAGTAAGGTAATTTTGTACTAAGTATAAAATGCTAGATTCCGAAGGAGTTAACTTTTGCAACATGTAGGTGTCGATCTCCATTGACTCTACGTGAAGGACAATGACAATATTAAACGATATACGTAAATATAGCATATTAACCTATAATGTAAATAAATAAAAATGCTAGACGTAAAGATTACAACATATCGACGGTCCCTACGTACATAAAAACATGTCAAAAATGTCATTTTTTTAATTGCATATTGGCTTTAGATTTTTCATGTGCACATACCTAAACTATCGTCATAAGGAAAAAGACGTATCTGCACTACCGTCATAATGGAAAAAAGACGTATCTGACATCTTTTCCGTTTTAGTAAAAAAAAAATTGGTAGATGCGTCTTTTTTACTACCGATTTCGATAATGTATATATATACATTATCATAACTCAATTACGGCAAAATGTCAGATACGTCTTTTTCCTTATGACGGCAGTAGTTCCTAAAGCTTTAAAACATTATAGAAAAAAAGTGTTTATAATTAATTGTACATAGAATTATTTCTAGAGCGGTTTGAACATAAATTACGCTCTCCTGTAAACCTCGGGTTTTGACATGACTTTATGTACGTAGGGACCGTCGATGTGACATAACGAGCCTTTTTATTTTGCTGTGGAAATAAAGATCAAAATGTTATGGTTCACTTTCGTGTCAGTGAAGATGGAGCTAAGTTACCAGTGGATTCTGAGCCATAACAATCTGTGCATAATTTACTCTTTTGGAATATTATATTTAAATTATTGTAAGTTCGCGGTGGCAAATATGTAATTATGTTTAAAACTTCACTGTAACTAGTTTTATTGTAAATAAAAATGTCAACAACCTATGCTGTTAAGAAATACATGTTATTACTTTTTAATAACGTCTTTGATTTCGAGGAGAAGGAAACGGCGATGATTCAAACAAAGATTTTATGTAATTAATTATCATAACATCTTTTATTCTATATTATTATTTTAAATTTTACATGCTTAGTTCAAACATTAAGAAATAATAATATTTAACATCTGGATAATATACAGCTTTACTTTTTACGATCCACTTAGCGTTACAAAAAAAAAAAATATATTATCGTATATATTGCAAAATATTCCATTGTTATGAATACCTTACAATAAATTAACCGAATAGAGGAAGATAGACGAAGACAAGGTGGGTGCAATGACAAAAAGAGTCGAAAGTACCAAACTAAGTTTATAATATGGCAAAGTATAGAAAGTGCGGTTTTTGTCCACCATAACAAAAATATAGCTTTCACTTAACGTTTATCTAATTATTATGTACAGACAGTTCACTACTCGATGATATAAGTAATAAAGATTTTATCACAAAGATTTCTCTCTAATATACTACAGAAACATTAAAAGTTAAAGAGTACATTGGTGTTAAAACTTGTAAAATGTTAAAATCTATTGAATGTAACCGTTGCCGTCAAATGTACAAGTTTTACTATTGTCGCTACAACTACATTTGTGATTGATTTACTGGCATATTTATTTATTTTTACATCAAAATGCATATCAACGTGACAAGCGGATGTTTTATATCTACGAGTTAAATCCAGATTAAAATATTTACAAGCGTATTTTCATATACATATTATTGACGTAGACAGAGGACTGGCTGCGAATACATATCCATATCCTATATTTATTGATTTATAAAATAAAAGACCTTACAACGTTTTATACAAAAATATAATAAAAATTGTGGTTAGTTAATAATTCTGCGTTTATAATTCGTCAATAAATGTATCTTTCGCCTTGAAGGCTTTATTGCAACGATTTGACTAAATCACTAATTATGCATAGACTAAACCTTCTTATCCATAGACAAGCTCATCTGTGCTATGGATCTGTCAATTTCCCTCCAACGAGAATGGTCACGCGTGCAAGCGAGACAAATAATTTAACAGATTAGCTCTGTCTCTATGGATAAGATAGGTATAACATTACAAGACAGTTAAGTAGTTTAAAATGATCACTGATTATCAATTTCATCCTACCGAGATTATAATTCAAAAGAAAAAGTGCGGAATATCACAATTTCAGACAACGACATACTATCGTATATAATGATAAATAATTCAGCAATTTTAATAAAATTCGCAGTTTCTGCTCCGACATTGGTGTATCATTTTTAACGGGGGTGTGATCAAACACTACAATTTCATTGTGTCACTATAAACAGAATCAGTAAGTTACGGCTTAGCCTCGTCTCGGAAAGGAAGCACTAACTAATGTTTGATTTTACTAGATATAAAAGCAGCTACAAACTTTCTCACTCTTACATTTCGTCAACAGCGAAAAGCACACGTTCAGTCATAGTTTCGGCCCCAAAGAATAAAAATTTTACTAATTTCAGCACAACCCAAAATATGCGACTCGCCGGTCTCAGTACGAGCGTTATAGAATTCAATTGACAGTATTAGTAGTGTGCGACAGTTCAAATTACAGTGTAGTATTATATTTTGCGTGTAAAATTTTGCGCCATTATTGGGCAATCGATTTCTACTATGTCCGTCTGAATCATTTCGTCGTGACCTCTACGAGGACGGAACAGAACTATGCACAATGGCATTTTATTGACATGTGTCATTTTTAAATATGAATAGAAACATTTGTAAAACTTTGGTGTTATCAATAAAAGATTTGTATTTGAATCCAGTACAGCACAGTAGACCAAACTGTCTCAAGCCACTTTGGAAAAAACATATAAATTTAATACGTATTTATTTATTGGGTTTTACTGTATTCAGAACGGGACTGAAAGCGGAAGCGCATCTATTCGCCTCTCGCTCGCACAGTAAAAGAGCTAGACAGGGATGGGAACAGACGCGCCACCTCTTTCGATCCTCCATTTACGTATTCCAGGAACCACACACATAAATATATAAGCGATGATGGGACAGACACTGGGCACAATAAATCGGCAGTTACTTTTACAAGATTTCATTCGCATCTAAATCCAGCGCTCTATTTCTTTTTAATTCTATCGTTTAACTACACACAAGCAACGTCCAAATAATTTTAATTGTGAAATTTATATAGATAAAACTCGAAATACATACAGAGGCAAATATTGCAAAATGAACGGAAATTAACCAGACTTCTTTTTATTCTACATTAAAAGGTTGCAAGCGAAAGAAATCTATCCCAGATATTGCCAGAATAAAATTACATTAAAATTAAAATCAAAGGCGGTTTTACACTAAACAAACGATACGAACTAATTTCCTAAAACAAACAGTATAACAAAGAGAATATTTTGCAAGTCCTTCCTAATTAACTGGGTTTTAAGAGATAATATTGCCTGGGATATCCACATCGATTCGTTGTTACTATATTACACGAAAATATATTAATACTTCATCGACATCTGTAATATTCAATTTCATCGACAAATAGTGTAATGAAATGGTAAATTAAAAAAAATATATATATTAGTGTTAACCGACCCGCAGATATAGTTTGCGCCGAACACGGAGGATCGCAGTATGATCAGCGAGAGTGAAAGCGAAAGAATATATTTCCCTCTCTTTCACTCACGCTAGCGCACCGTGCTCGGATCAAAACTTTTTTTATTAACACTTATTCACTATTGCACAAACAGTAGGTATGTTTATTGACCAAATATAATTAATATTAGCACAACCATGAAATCAATTTCAAATATTTTATTTAATTATTGGTATATTCTATTTACAGGTACCACATAACTCAAAGTTATTATTTCAATAAATTATTGTGAAAATATATTATCTGGTATTTGTACATTACAATTTACCCAAATAGGTAGTATTTAATATCATCAACTAATGGAATAATAGATTAAAAAAACTAAAATTCTGAGAATGAACTTGTCTCACGTAAAAATGTTTCTATTAGCAAATGTTCAAGTTAAAAAACAAAAAGTAAGTATGTAATAACGATTGTAATTTTAAGAGGTATTTTTAAGTATTTAGCATTTGTAAAATGGCAGTATGGTGAAATTGTAATATTACAGTTGTCATTGTTATGTACACCCCTTATTTTTAGATTAGAAGACTTTAGGACTCTTTACAATGTAAAATGCATTTTCCCTTACATTAAGCGGATACTAACAAATCTAATGTTATAGGAGCTAATATACAACCAGATGTTAGAAAACCCGAGAGCTTTTAATCTATTTTATCATTATAATGTATAATGGATATGGTAAGCACATAAGTGTTATATTTACAGTTATATAAGTCTGAAATTCAATCAGTCAATGGATTCCATATGATCTTTTGCGTTTCCCTCAAGACTGGTGTTGAGGATTGCTTCAAATTAAAAGGATACCATAATAAGACTTCCCTTTAGTTTTCGTGGGTAAATTGTGATCAAAATAGTTTCCATTACAGGAAAAATGCAATTTGATACAGTACTAATAGACCCAGCTGCCTTTGTGATGGTGGATCGAAGTGAAACTTGTATGTATACTGTTGAAAATAACAGATATATCCTCTAGAAATGGCTAATATGTAGAGGATCTAGAGAACTAGAATTACATGTAAACCATCTAGCACTAATAAGAGACCTACACTAGGAGCCCCGCGACTCCACATACGCTAAAAAACGTAAAACAAAATAATAAAAACAACTATAATTTACTTAACATTATGCGTACAAAAATCCTAGCCGTCGTTCCCTAAAATCACTATCGAAAGATCGATAATAAATAATATATCAATAAGATACATAAACATTGTACATATATAAAAAATCTTCTATACCATTATACATAATATACCGACCGAGTAGGTTCCCTATAATTTTTAATCTTAAATCTTCTATATACAATATGTACAAAGGGAAATAAAAACAATTTGTACTTGCAGAAAACCGTGAAAAATAAAAACGTGAAGAGTGAAACGGAAATATACAAAACGCGCGAGCGCACACCTAAACGATAACGACCGAGCGTTCCTTATATAATAATCGATATATTACAGGCGCAGCGCGCCGAGATTTACAAAAACACGAGTCAACGGAACGCGACCCGTGCCGGCTCTATCTGTCGCACCGCGCCGCTCCGCCCGCGCCATCTGCCGGGAAAGCAAACCTTTAGACATCGCACCAAGCGCGCCACACGCATCACACCAACACACGCTACATGCTAGACCCCTCTCCGAGCCCACTTGACCCTGACCGGCGGCGGCACGAGCTCTGGGCTGCCGTGACAGCCGCGCCCATCGACGTCGTCGCGCCTACACTTCTCTACCGAGGATACGTTATGTGCAGTTTGCCCTAGCAGTAAAAGGTTGTGGTGTCCGGAAAAGCCCGTACCGGGGAGGCCGGTGGCTGCGAGGCCCGTACCGGCTAGGCCTGTACCGGGGAGGCCGGTGGTGACGAGGCCCGTACTGGGGAGGCTACCGGAGTCAGGCGGCGGTCGCGCCTCGTCGTCTTCGGGTAAGGCGAGGCCGAACTCCCGTCGTAACCGCGAACTGAGGTTCTCCCTTTGTCGCTCCGACGCCGTCGGCTGAGCGTCGAACACACCTGCGCAAACAATTATCGCCACTTCAAACAATGTCCAACAGTAATAATTTTTGTGTCTTTTTTGTGGCTCGATGATGCATCTAAGAACGAACATAAAAAGCGAACAGGAGTATCATCGCAAGTTTCACGCCATGAGGGCAGCAAACGGAGACTCTTTCCTGTGATTTTATTTTCAAACATGAAACTTGAGAGCGATGCTATCGGTGTTCGTAAACACGAGGCGCGGCCCGAGCCAAAAATAACGCTCACAGCGGAACGATTGACGACTTTACTAACCGATTGAATGAAAAGGCTTACAATTCAATCCGAGATTATTTTACAGCGCGTCTTTGCAATTGCAGCAAAAAACGTGAACAATCCGTGACGTCTCGCGTTATATTCTGCGCAGTATCGATAGTTCGACGTCGCTCCGCTCGCCGACCGTCAAGGCCGACCCAGTAGGTGTTCTCTGGTCGAGTTAAAACGCAATTTATGTACCGCGCAAACATTTGCTTTTATTTTAATGCCCGCATACATATTTGCATATTCAATTATGCACAAAATACTATAATTTAGCTTTACTGGTTTGCTGATAAACATTATTCAGTTCGGGCGACTACGTTAAAATTATATTTATAGTTTTTATTTATGTACAAAAAAGGTAATTTGCAGTTTTACCAGTTTCTTATCAGTGCAAACAAAATTGCTCGATAAACCTCGCCAGTGTATTGCAAAACAAACCCGGCATAACATTGTACAGCTACATTTATTACTTTGATTACTTGCCAACAGATGTTTTGGTAACTAATGAGAACCGTTGTTGTATTCATATCTCGTATTATATTCTAGATTTTAATTCTATTTTAAACTATGGTTGCATTATCGCACTAATAATTATAAAAGCGAACGTTTGTTTCGTGATTTTTGTTGATTGTTCACGCTGTAACGGCTTCACGGATTTGGATAAAATTTGGTACTAAGGTTTATTTCCTTAATTAATAATACTTTTTATCTGGGAAAATCGTGGGTAAAACCGCGGTACACAGCAAGTAACAACTTCTGAATGCAGAAAATTACAACTACAAATGCCAGGCGTAGTAGTATTTTTTGTCTTTGTTGACACTTTTCGATTGACCTGTTAGGTCGTTTGGTGTATTTTCTTCAAGAGCTACAGGGTGTGGATTCGATTCCCACTCAGTAGAAACAAATGGTTGCTTTAGAAGGGTCTTCTTCCATAAATGCCATTCGTCCGGATTTATGCGACATTTAAAATTGTAAAATGTTTCCGACGCAGTTCCATTTCTTCATGAAACAAGATAGTGCAAATTAGTTTGTGGAGCGAAATTTTATGGATGGTTCATAGTTTTGTGGCCTGGTATAAAAAATAATATGTCAAAAAATTTGTTAAATTGTCGCTAAAATTTCGGTTCTAACTCACCACTTTTATTCTGTCTATAACAATTACACACAAAGCACATAATTGCATTGTCCTTTTAGCGAAAATTAGACAATCAACACTTATAAGGTTATTAATTAATTTAAAATTACGTAACTGTTAAATTACTAACCTAACCTAATTCGGTTTAATTTAACTTTGGTTGCCAATATATCATTATTTTATATGGTAGTAATATCGCATATATTTGCGAGCTAAAGATTAGGTAGGATATAAGTAGTACCGTTAAATTTTTAGGGTTTGTTTGTTTTGATATTTTTGCTGTTTGGTGAATGATTCTTTCTTTGGTTCGCTGCTACTTTCTTGGTAGTAGTGTGTGGTCTTTCGAAATTTATTATTCTGGTACCTTATTCGATTGAATTTCAAGGTAAACATAATTAAAGTCAATAAAACAAACAATATTTAAAACAATAACTAATCGAAAAGGCCGCTATCAATGGGAATAGTTCCCAAAACGCTGGCCTTATTGCCGCGTTGTATGACAATACTCAAACGTTGGGCAAAATAAAGGCCAGCGTTTTGTTCACGTGTGGCGTCGAATAGACAAGATGACAAGTTTGGTGGTCATAATATTTGTTACCCATATAAATTCTATACAACACCCGATTTGCGTGAGAGATAATAAGCATCGCCTATTACTTAAATAAACATTTTAAAAGCAGGTTTAAATGATTTTTTCAGTGTATATGATAGTTTTCACGAAAACTGTCACTTTTAACTAGCTGCGCCCCATGATTATACCCCCGTTTTCCGGTATAAAAAGTAGCATAAAAAAAAAGCATTTCAAATTTAATCCAAGGCCAATCTAATATCGGTGGCGTGCAGATGCGACAAGCACTGACAAAAACTCACTTTCGTATGTTTAATACAGTACCAGACAACTATCCTATTCCATAACATACTGATGCGTAGAAGTGAAGAAAATAGTGCAGGCTAAATAATGTTATTTTAAAATCGTCTAGAAGAACAGGATCCTAATCCATTAACAATTTCCTGTTTATGTATAGTCAGTACGGTGTAATTCGAAAGTACACTCACGAGGAAGTGCACTGAGCGTATTAATGGACTAACATCGACGAAATGCATTCGAGTAATCAAATCACTTTGTGAGCGCATACTGCAATTACAATTGGATTCATTGGACTGCTGCGATGCGATGAGATCAGAGCAACTATGCAACGTAGTTAGGGGCCATCCATAAATTATGTCACACGTTACATTTTGTCGATAGAGCGTTGTAGGTACTCAACTTTGCCTCCGTGATAAAGGCCACCGGTAGCCGAAACTATAGTCGGAGTTTCCGATATAATTAAACGTGAGTAATCCCGCATAAATAAAACAAAAAATGTGTCTGAATTTATGTTTTTTTTTATATATATAAAAGAAAATGTAACCAGCTACTTTAAAATGACGTTTCCAAAAAAAATAGATTTATTTAATACTATTCTGACATATTTCAGAATATAAAATAATAACATTTGTAATTTTTTTTCCCATTACACACAGCGCCACTAAGACAGATAACTGATAGAATATTTAAATAGTTTTTTTTTGTAAATACAAACAAACATTTGTTTGTATCACAAAATGCTTGTCCTGGGTGGGAATCGAACCCACGCCCTTCAGCTCTTAGAGCAGACATACTACCAATGAACCAACAGGGCTGTCAAGTTGGAGATTAATACAATTTTCTAAAGCACGCGCAAATATAATCGATATCTAGTTATTGTTTGGAGATGAAGAACTAGCAGCCAATGGAGATGCGCGCTACGATAGCGAAGCTGCGCCTGCTTGCATACAAGCGACCGGGATGGGAGCAACGACCCTACTTGACCCAGTTACTGGCGGATAGTGGGAGAACTTGACTCTAGCCACTCGCTCGTAGCATTGACATCTAAGGCCTTTTCATAACGTAAAACAACAATCATATGAGTACAAGATATCTATGATATAAAGAATTTGAATAAGTACACTCCATCATTATAATTATATTTTTATTAATCTTTGGGAAGTGAATGTAAATACAATGAAGTAAACAAAGTGTTATTTTATTTCCCTCTGGCCACTTCTTAACTTGCCCATTTCCACCCTCTAACTTGTCTTCATTTTGATCTATACAAATCAGTCATTTACTTCCATAGTACAAGCTCTGCTTAGTTTGGGGTCAGATGGCGCTGTGTAATGTCCTATGATATTTGTTTATTTATTTTATACTATTATTTACAAAAAATTGTTAAGTTACTTACAGTGCACGTTAGTTAATATTGAGAATTTTATTCTTATTAGTAGTTCGCATTTAAATGACTTTTATTATTTTAATCAGCGATTTAAAGTGATAACATATTTGGAAATAGTAACAATGCTAAACGTTGTATGACAATTTTGTCGGACTATATTTGTCAATCGATAAAGTATTCTACTTGCGGTGTAGTTGAGCGTAAACAGATAAAATACATTGTATGTACCCTGACAAACTGCACAAAAGCCTCGACGCATGATTTCGATGAAAGCACGGTAGCCACTCACCACCCGAATATTTTCTATTATAAGCTTTTTAACCTAGAATTAGCAAGCTCTACTATCAACTAGCAAGATTCTTATAAGATCTTTAATTTCTTTTCAATTCAAAATAGGTCAGCGTTTGATTACACCTTTTGATGTTAAGCAGTGATGCGGTCTAGAATAGAGCACGCTCACCTGGATGAAACTCGCTTAATTTGGTTTGGAAGACGCCTAGATTGGTCTTGACGGGAAACTAAACTCTGAAAGAGCTTTGCACATCCAAAAAACGTGAAATTGTTGTTTTAAAGTTACCGCTATTGCCGCTAACTACAAACGTATGAAAACTTTGTGAGGAAACCCGCATGTTTTTTTTACTCTGAATAGACTCGCATTTGAATACACACTACTTGATGTTAAGCAGTAGTGCGGTTTAAGATGGAGCATGCTAACCTACAAGGAGTTTATTTGCTCTAGATAAAAAGATTGTAACTTTCGGGGAATACAGAATCCAGACGCCAGTTCCATTCCAGGCTAGGTGTGCTTTACCATCTTCGACCACACCTTCACTTAACATCAGGTGGGCTTTGGTCAAACAACTAGCCTGTCAACCATAAAAAAAAAAAGACGCAAGTTCTACATCCTCGCTTTCCATATGAAAAATGTGGAATCGGTATATTGTACCAATTTAGCTTCAGCAGTTTTAAAACTCGATAGAATGACAATACACGGAAAAGGAAAGCTGGCCGTGGCTCAAAGGTCGAGCTAAGAGGTCTTTGAGAGGCCCATGTCCCAGTAGTGTTTGTTACCTTTAGGCAGTTGATCCGCGACGAGCTCCCTGTGGAGGCGTTGCTCGAGCTCCAGCGCAGCGGCGTGAGCGGCGGCGTCGAGGCGCTGTGGTGACAGCGGCGCGCTGGAAGACTCCGAGTCGCCGCGGTCAGGGGAACCGCCGCGCGACCTCTCCGCCGCAGTATCGCCGTCATCCGGAGCCGCTCCGCGACGCGCCCGGTACTCCGTTATAGAGAGCTGCCGTACAAACAACAAATTAAGCCTGCCCCACAGGTGCAATAGAAAATAACTTATCTTTGTCATAAAATAGCGTGACAAACGAGCAATTGGGGGTCATGCTTGTAAGAGATGACCACCGCCTATGGACATGGCACGCACGCGTTTATCCATGGAAGACTTCATAACAGCTCAAAAAAGTAAAATAAAAATACTTCATAATGACATAACAACAATCTTCTTTCGCCTAAATACACCCCAAGCTTATAACCCTGTAAAGATACAAACATTCTGAAAATTTTCAGACAATAAATTTGGTTGGGTAGGGATGGAAACACGGAAATTGAAGAAGAGCACGTATTTAAGTAAAGGAACTCCTTAAACCTATACCAGTGTCGCAAGTCCTAGGCACTAATTGTATAGGTTCCCAGCCCTGCAACACGATGGACCGCCACCCGAACGGCAATACCATTGAACCGTAAGTTTAGCCTTGTGCGATTTTAGCTATGATATCCAATCCACACTGACCCAAATCTTGATAAATATGCTCTAAAACATTTCAAGGGCAGGCCTATTCTCAGTTGGCTATTAAAAGCCAATGCAGTCTATAAAATAAAGAGAATAATCTTTCAGGAACACCTCAACCTTAAATAAATAAACTTCCACAGTTTGATTAATGGAATTTTGATCACGAATATAACAATCAGAAATATGATGACCTAAAATAATACTTTCGCAATCTGACTTTCATTAAGATAGTATACATTTTTGAAGGTCAGATTGCTTGATATGCTTTATGACAATTGAATAAATGTGATGAATTTACACAAATTATTAATAATATGTAATATGCAAATGTATGTGACAGTTGACCTCCCACAGATTGATACTTATCATATTTTCTGTTATCTAATCTAAAGCCTTGCAATGGATTCGCAGCAAAAACAATGTGATGTTAAAAACGTCTAATATTAATTTTAATAAAATCGATCTTCACGTACCACTATCCCTCATATAATTTAGTTTTACAAAGCAGTTTTACTTCAGCGACTTTATACACTATATATGTACACTAGGACACACTGTTTAAGTCTTAAAAACATTTCCAAGCCAACAAGCCACTACTTCTACAATTTTATCAGAGGTTTTATATTGTTTAATAAATAACAAAGAAAATTTATAATCTCGTTTGGCTAAAAGTGTTCTAGAGTGGAGATCCCGAATCGGCAAACGTAGCGTAGGATGCTCTGACTCGATGGAATGACGATATACTCGTACGTAAGACTGGCAGTGGCTGGAAACGAAAAGCCGAAGATATGGCCTGAGTTGTGTGCCTTGAGCAAGTTCCGTGTCCATTGTCGAGCAGTAAACTAAGTGACGCGGATGATAATCAATTTATAAACTTTAATATAATATATTTTTTGATGAAATCATAGTATATAACGGGATGATAGACAATGAAATGAAAAGGATTCTTAATCTGTAAATTCAATATTCCCAAAATACAATAGTCTAAAGTCCAAAATGCAATTATTCAGTTGATTTGAGATATTTGTAGCAGCAATATATACAACAATAGTATTTTCAAATGGTAATGTTGAATCTATAGTTAGAAGATTAATTGATACTACAGGATGTGATAATAGTTGTTTCAAAGCACTCACCTTTCTTCTAATAGGCTTGGGTTTTTCGACAGGGGGCGGGTTAAGCCGAGGGTCACGGGCCGGGAAGCGCGTCGCGGCCGGCTTGGGTACGGGCGACAGCGCCGCCTGACTCGAACTTTTGAGCACCCCCGACAATATCACACTATTATTGCTGTCCATGTTATTAACTCGCGTTAATATAGCCTGTACACTGCGCATATCATCCGACTGCGAAATACCGTCTTTGTCGAATAGTCCACTGTCTAAACTAGTAGTCCTGTCTATCGCACTCTTTATTATCGACATGTTAGGCACGTTGTCGTTTATTGAGTCCGCGTGAGATATGTTGGTGAAGATGCCCGAGAATAGACCCGTGGAACTGAAGCGGGAAGTGAAGGGCAGCGTCGAGTTGTCCAGAACGGAAGGCCGGTCTAGTGAATAGAGCTTTTCTTCAGGCACTGGTGAAGGAGTAGCAAGACGAAGTTTCACCGGGTTCATGGGTTCTTCTGGAAGAGGAATTGTCTCTGGTGGAGGTATCATCGGCATCGGACTCGGCTCTTCAGGTAAAGGTATGTTCTCCGGTGCTGGGAGAGGTATCGACTCAACAGGCGGAAGTGGTATGTTCTCGGGAAAAACGTGACATTTCATCTCATCGCTCAAATCGTCGTGAACGTCACCGTTCACTTCCGGCGATTTCTCATTCTCCATCCGCAGTTGAACACTGATTTGATCATCGACCATGTTCAGATCGAAGTTAAGGTTGACCTTCTTCCGTTTTTCTTTCGGTTTTTTGTTTCTACTCTTGAGTATCATAATGTTTTCCGTGTGAAACGAGTGGATTTTCTTCTGTATGTCGTCCATTTCGTCGCGTTGTGGGGAAGAATTGCCACTGGTGTCTGCAGACTGGCAACTATTTAGCTTCTCATTAGGGCTCTCGCCCCTCGGATCGTGACTGCTATCGATCGTTTCTTGGATCTTCGGCTGCGGTATCGTCGTGTCAATATCCATCGGCACGACTTTATTGTAATTTGACTCTTCAAGCTCCACATTGTTGTTATTCGTTCTAAAATCATCTGGCTTAGGTATGTCAGGAGGGGTTTCTTCTTCAGGCGTGGGAACTCCGATTATCCTTCTAATATTCTCACTGTCGTGTGGCCCCTTGATATTGACGTTTAACACATCATTGTCCATCAAGTTACACTGGTCGTCCGAACCCTGCCCGCTATCTGATCGCGTCCGGTCCCGACCATAAATGCTGTCCATAATATTCCTCACGGTATACTGTCGATTTAAATGAGGGTAGTCTTTCACCGGTGAATCTTCGGACATTAAAACTGGCGACGTTTCTTCTGTACACTGCGTAGATAACAACCTTTTAGAATACACGTTTGATTGAAAAGACGAATCGCAATTAAGTAAGCTACTTACAGGAACCGTGTTCTGTTCTAGAGACAGAGACTCTCGCGCTAATCGTCGCTTCTTTAACGGCGTGATCATCTCATTGGGTGGTGATTCTGAAACAAACGGTTCTACTTGAGATAGTTAATAAACATTCTTAGAAAATGAAGATTAGCACAAAAATGAGGGCAATAGAGACCTGTGCAAGGCGGGTCGCTTTCTTCGCTGATCGCTTGCCGCAGCCATCGTTTCTTTGCGCTGTGTTGTGGTAACGTCTGATGCGTGGCTTCGGGGACTTCCGCCGGTGGTGTACTCCGAGTAATCCTTCTTGATTTCTTCGGAGGCCTGTTGCGGTCTCTGCCTGGTGTCCGAGGGGGAGATGTGGGTATCTGAGCTTCCTCTTCGTGTTCCATAGATTCTGTGTGCCCACTAAGATCTCCAATCATAGTGGATGCTACTCTAACTAAACTCTCTAACGAAGGTGTGGACATTAAAGGTGGTCTGTATGGTGACCGGTAAGGTGATGGTGTTCTTTCTGGTGATCGGCCGATCCATTCAGTGGCCATTGTTTTCTTAGTTTTAGGCAGTTTGAAGGCGGACTCAACGGATCCGACTGCGGCCTCTACTAGCAAACATGCAGAGCTTAGACCCAGCTCCTGTAAATAACACAATTATTGTTTTGGTTCTAGTTAATTCCTCATACAAATTATACCAACTACATATCTCAATTTTTGCGACAACCCTAAACACTTAAATGAGAAAAATTGTTACACACCTAATGGAGAAGGAATCTATTAACACATAGCCTTATTATACACATATAACTTAAATATTATTAAGACAATTTCGGTTTGGGAATGCTGCTGAGAAAAGTACTAGTAAATATAGGGATCCCGGTGCTGTCTTCAAGTGCAGTGGTATATTATAGTGAGGATTTTAGTAGGTATAATCCTAATCCGATTGTACTTTACAGCCAGGTACCTATCTTTCATGATTAACAGGCTAGGTATCTGACTACTGCACATCTGACATTGAGTGATGGTATGGTAGAAAAAATTAAGGCTACCAGAACACACAGCACATAAAAAGAATGAAAGATTACCTAGAAAGTACATTAAGATATTTTCATTTATTGATAGGCCAAGCGTTTAAACCTACGCCATTCGGCTAATCACGCTAACCACCAAGCATTAATCGCAATATCTATTTGGTATAAAATATTCAGATCTGTTCAGGTTCTTAGATTTTACCTCGTTCACCATATCAGTAGTTCTGTCTGGTTCCTGCGGTTCGATTGAGGGTTGGATGTCGCGTCTAGATGGACGTGGCGGCGTCACCGGAGGCGGTGCCTCGTCTCCTGATGTGACCATGTCGCTGTCGGCAGAGTTCAGCCGGCGACGGGTCGACTGCGACGTCGTGCGGGCTCGCCCCTTGCGTCTATTTACAATGAGGAAATATATAAACTCCAACTTTTTAACTTACACTTTTTAAAGTAGTTTATGCAAGTATTATTTGTGTTAATTAAAGCGCTTTGAAACAAGTTATCTGATGTGCATATGGGAGCCCAAGATACAGATTTCGCCTAGTTTGGGGCCCGCTGGCAAAATTATGGTTTTGCTATATGTCATTGTTTTTTGTATACCATTAATTAAATGTGATGACTGCCCACATTTGGTAGAATACCGGCTAGGTGTTCTGTACGTAGTATAAGTATATATGTATTTTAAAAGAAGTATATAAGTACTCTATCAGTTATCTGATTCCCATAGTACAAGCTTAGCTTAGTTTGGGGCTAGATGGCGCTGTGTGAAATGTCAGACGATATTTATTTATAAACATTATATACTTTCGTCAAATTTATGAGGGAAAATCACATAACTCGACTAATGATTTGTACTCTCTGTACATGGTAAATCAAATCAAATAATTTATTTGCAAGAATACATGTAAAAATGTTATTTATGTACCTTGAATGAAATGTTAATTATTTGTGTTAACGTTATACACAATGTTACATTTCAAAAATTACTATCACATGAATCATGGTAATAATATGATTTACCATCCTACTGTTACTTAAGCTTTGTTATAATTGCTTTGGTGGTGACTGGTTGTTTGACAAATTAGTTACATTTAGCAGGTTAGAATATGTGGAGCGCTCCAACTTTGAATATCTCATGTTACATCACTATACATTATAATGAATTAATTATTATTGTATTGTTATGGATATAAGAAAATAACAATTACCTCTTTCTTCTTTTTGTAGGACACTGTACTTCTTCCTCATCATCTCTGTCAATAGAATTAGGATGTGGATCCGATTCGCGTCGTTTCTGCCGTTCTTTCACTTCCTGTTTCCTTTGCTCAGCTTTCTCCATACGCTCGAACGCCTTCATTATCGCTTCCATTTTACGCTCCTCGCGAGTCTGAAATTACCAATATGTTGTAGAAAAGGAACTAAGTCGTCCACTGACCCATTCAACACCAAACTGGACTCTATTTTGTACAAATTAAGGTAGAATTTGATCTGATAAACATTTAAGACACACTTAACGACACTTGATTCTGTGTGTCATACAAAATAGGATTCAAATTATATATTTTAGATGTGGTGTTGAATGGCTCGAATGGATGACGGATTTGGAAAAGCTGTAAAAAAAAAGCGAATGGCGTGAGATAGGAACGATAGAAATAGACTTACGCTTACCATTTTCCTCTTCTCTTTGGCTGTAGTCGTTTGTAATTTATCTTGAGAGTCATCGGTTTTGTCGTCCAAAGAATCTTGGTTTACACAAGTCGTTCTGCTAGACCGAGACGATCGGTCGTGGCATGCGGATTTAGCTGTGACCTCTTTAGAAAGTACCGACAGAGGTTTCTCATCTTCTATCTTAGGCTCGTCTTTAATCTTCTTTTCCTCGACCTTTTCTTGAGGTTCTTGTTTTTCGGGCTTCTCGTCATCAGAGTAATTTTCCTCCTTGTTCAATATTGCCCTTATATCGGCGGCAGTGTATTTCGTCTCTGGAGCGAATTTAGTTTCGGAAATATATCTGCTTCTTCTGCGTTCTTCTAGCTTGGGAGCGACGACGGGAGCGATTACTTTAGTGGGGATTGCTTTTGGAATCAATTTCTCTTCGATAACCTCTTTGATTGGTGCTGGTGGTTCTGGTTCTTCTTTTATTTCAGGTTCTGATTTCACAGGAGAGGGTTCCTCGATCTTCTCTGGCGCCTCTTCTACTCTTTCAACTTTACAAAAGTCAGGTTCATCGAAATCATTTTCAGGCTTCATTTCTTCTTTAGCAGTCAAATCCATTTCAGGTTTGGGTTCCTCAAATGTCTCAGTTTCTGCTTTTAATGGCTCTTCAAACATGCACGTTATGATCGGTTTAGTTGGCGATAGAGGTGGAAACTCATGCTTTATTGGAGATTTCTCAGGTTTCATGGTTAAAATAGAGGGAATAAAAGGAGACTCTTTTACTGGTGTAGTAAGTATAGGAGCTAGTGGTGGTGAAATAGGTGAGGAAGTACTAAAACATCTATTACGACTTCTCTTTTCTCTTTGAGTAGGGTAGTCGATACTTTTTCTAGGCGCTAGAGGTGTGCTGAGTCCATTAACTTTACAATGCTTCGGGTTTCCGCAAGCGCAAGGTTGCTTGCTTCCATCAGAGTCGTGGCCGACTGTAATCTCAGTGTTCGACTGAACAACTCCGATCGTAACTAAATATACATGCAGAGTTCCTTTCACAATGCAGTGTTGGAGCTCTGCATTAGGTTTACACGATCGTCGAACGAATCTCGCCTCGTTGCCGTACGTCCTAGTGTCTATACAAATCTGAGTATTATCTTTCGGTAATCTGTAGAAGAATACAAAAGGTCCAGGTTTTTGACTGCCGGCGCGGGCCGTATTTTGCATCTGCGGCCTGTGTTGATTCGAGAGCATATATTTTCCTCGAAGCTCTATCACAGGTGTACTTTCTTTTAAATCTTTCGTAGCTATAAGGATCTTTCCTCCCGCATGGGGTACAGTAGTACATAAATGTGCGTTCATGGCATAACCCATGTTGGTCTGGTTGCCCAGTTTGCTGCTGTACTTCATTATCTTAGCCCGCAGTTCTGGGCTGTAATGATTCGTCATGGCCAGCTCGTAGGCGTCCTGCCAGTGAGACTGGTTCGATAGACTCGATCCGTATTTACTTCTGTTCATCATCATTTCCTTTTTACGTTTCACTCGCTTTTCAGACAGCTTTCTTTTGGCTCCTTTTCGAACTAGCTCTTTTTTGACGGGTCGTTTCGGGCCGCGCTTTGGTTGTGGCGCCAGCGCCGGTTGAGGCAAAGGCGGTAGGGCTGGAACACCTGAGTTGTATGTTGTGACGCAGGAACCACTCGTGTTTGTGTAAGTGGTAACCGTGAGGAGCCGTTTCCTCCTCTGACCCGGGGGGCGTCCCATTTCGGAGGAGTCCGAATCCGAAGCTCCTAGGGCGCTTAGCTCCTCTCGCTTTCTCATCTGTATCGCGCGAGCGTGTCTGCGGTCGATGTGCCGCGGATGGCACAGCTCGCACATATACGCATCTGGTATATTCTGACGATCAATCCCCATACAGTCCACATGCTGCCATTCTCCGCAGCGGTCACAACAAATCATGTACCCGTCGTCATGGGTGAAATCGCAAATACACCTCGTCTTGCCTTCCTCCTCGCCTTCGGGAGCGGTTTCTGTGTCGCTGCCACCGTCAGGAGGCGGTTTCCTGTCTCCATCGAGGGAAGAGATCACCGAAGCCGCGTCATCGTCAGGCGGCGGCGGAAGTGGGATCGGCTTGTATGAAACCGGCGTCATTTGAATCGATGACACCGGTATGGTAGAACCTATAACGCTGGTCGGCACGGATATCGGTAGCTCGTAGCTGGCAGTGGACATGATAACGGGCGAGCTCCTTTTCAAAGGGCTTATTGGTGTGACTGCTGTTATGGGCGGAGACACGAGGGTCAGTGTTGCGGCGGGCGCTGTACAAACGGGAGTGGTCGGCGCGGCGGGCGCAGGCAAAGCGGTCGGTGATTGAGTCTGAACTGGAGTTAAAGGCTGTTGAATTGGTTGCGGAGACTGCGGTTGCGGTTGTTTCTGCGCCGGCAGAGCGTAAGTGTGATCCATCATAATAAATGCCAACGGTTGAAATGAATACCGACGCAACTCCTCCGTCAGATTGGGCCTCTCTTCCATTCCTATAAGATCATCCGCCGTGACTGCCGTTAATAATGTCGATTTATCTCCCCTGAAACAAACAAACAGATGATTAAAATCTTCGTTAATTAACAATTTTTTTGTTGAAAATATTTTATTTCACATTAAATACTACTTACATGACGATCCTCCTTTGATTGACAGGTTTAATTTCAGCTGGTTCTTCAATAGGCACGATGGGCACTGGAGTCAATGTAGTGAGGGTGTGATTAATAGTAGGTGCAGTTTGTAACATAATCTTGGGCTGAGAGAGTGATTGCAGTATTTGCGCAGTTAGCTGTTGATTTGCCGATACTTGGGACACTGATGTAAGTTGGGTTTCATTAGTTCCATAAGTTTGAACATATCGCAAGTTAGGTGTAGAACCAGATTGTACATAATGAGGACCCTTGGGCAAGTTTAAGTTCAGCGAAGCGGTAGACAGCAACACCGGCCCACAAGGCGATTGAAGCACCAGCCGCTCCCCTTTAGCGGGAAACTTTGGTAGAGTCACATGCTGCGTCTTGTTAGTTGGGCTCCCGACTTTCTGAATTATCTTTGATGTGTTTGAATCTATTACTCCAATGGTAGACTGCTGACACTTGTATGTCACACTGGCAACTGGCCAAGACTTCGGCTCAGATTTATGTGTGGACCCAGTTTTCTGTATTATTTTTATAGGTCTAGACTGGTTCTTCTGGTTTGTTGCTTGATTTGACTTGGACCCTTTAAGTGCATTTACAGATTTCCTTCCAGAATGAACTGACATTTTATTTGGGGCTGAAACAACCCTAGATAGGATGTGGCATTGAGTGGTCCCTGAAGATGCAGCTACCATGGCATTGAGATTAGCACCATTGTTTACTTTGTTCAATGTCTTGTTTAGGTTTGTGCTTTTAAAATTGTGGCTGTATGACACATTCTTGATTGGGCTGCTGTTGATAACACTCTGGGTCAGTGTCGAACATCCGATCAAAGATTGGGTTTTGGGTGGTTTAGTGCACAATACAGAGCTATTCAGATGCTTCTGTGACACTACATTTGTACTAAGCTTATATACATGATTGGTGGCGTACACTGGTGTAGCTATGTCTTTACTCTGGGTGATGTACTGTTGGGAATAAGTAGGAGTTTTCGGTAAAGATATGTTACTCAAAATTTGCACTTTTGAGTTCTTGGGCCTGGTTATGTAGCTTGTCTCTGTAACAATATTAGATCTTCTGCACACTTGTGCCGTGTCATTACCGTAGCTTTCACTGGTAATAATGATTTGTGATACACCAGCCTGTGGCCTGTCTTCTTCATTCTTGCTATCAGGTACAGGAGTACTAGTAGCAAGTATTGTAGGCAACCATAGAGTTTGAGCACCGGATCCATCTTGTGATACATTCTGTATTGTTGTGATATTGCTTACTGCAGCAGCATCCATGTTTATAGTAAAGTTCTGTGGTAGTTTAGTAACATTTTGAACAATTGCAGTGCTCAGTGGTCCTTGTATCAGTGTAGCCGAGTTTTCAACATAGTTGCCTTCATTTGAATCGTCTGCTTCATGCAGTAGTGGGTACGCTATGCGACCCACATTGTCAATAGCACAATTGCTTTCCTCAATCCTAACAATGTTAGCGAGGGTATCTACAGACATTTCTGTATTGATTTGTTTCTCTGCAATATGATACTCTACTTCTTTATCAACCTTGTTTACTGATTGTATAATGGTTTCATGATTTGTGGAGTCAGGTTCTGCATCACCCTCATTGGGTGATACGGGCACAGCCCTCAAAACAGGAGTTCTGATACTTTGTACATTCATATTCTCTGCTAATTGGTGATCCAAAACATGTTCATATACATTCTCACTGGAGGTGGCCGGCCCGTAATCCTATAACAAAAATACTATCCTTTAATTTCATGTTCAGTAAATGCAAACAAAATTAATTTACAAACACGCAATAGAGGTTTGAAGATAGTTCAACTAATGAACAGTCACAAGGCTGACTAATTACAATGATACGCTTAAATTACAGGTACATAATTCTATTCGGTAAATATTCAATTGCAAGTTATAAAGCTATTACATATGACTTTAGTTAAATTTATTAACATACACAAGCCCCTCATTATCTTGCCAATCATATTGTCTCTCTATAAATATATATATATACATATACCATATAAACAACACAATATACAACGCAGAGCAGTATATACTTTAGACTTTTAGATAAAACATCCTCACTCTAGTACTTATAATATTGAGCAATTGAGCACAAAACGAATTTTGAACATAATGCTTATACTACAAACTTACCATGTGGCTGTGATTACATAAATGAGGGGTTTAAAGTAACAAGTCTTTGGGTTTAAATTCTTTATTCAATACATACAATAACACACACAGCTATATACTCAAAATATTTGGCAGCCAGATCGAAGAAGTTTCTTACTGACATTTGAGAAGATAGATTTTAAAAAGGTTGTTTAGTATCTATGCAAGTGAAAGGTACAGATCACTGTACAAAAGGTACAACAGGATATGTTAGGAAAGGTAGGTACGTAATTACGACAACAGTACACAAACCATTTACCGCCTGCCATAGAGCTCTGTTTGTTTTGAACACCATGTTTACAAAAATAGAAGGTTTTAGTGGCATTACAAAATGGCATGGAAAGTGGTTCAATGGCAGAAGTAAATGTTTATTTTGTTAAAATATCACTTGTACTCACTTGCCGGGCCGTTGGTTCATATTCTGATGAGGTTGACATGCTGTATATACTATCATCTTGGGCCAAACCCGAGATGATGCCTTGGAGTGCACCGCGGCCTCCAAATTTTATTTCATGTGACTGCAACCGAAAATTGATTCTTTATCCATATATCTTCGAAATCGACATAAATAGACCCGATGCACACCATTATGCTCTTGGTAAAATATTTATAGTCCACAAATAGGATACGACCGTCGAGGTCATTGTTCTAGAAAATTAAATGAAAGTCACTTTTTACTATAATCTACGAAAAAATATGAAGGGAACCGCTAGTATAGTTAATTTTCGGTACAACTAGATACAAGAAAACGCATAAAATAAACGAATAGGTTAATCCTACTGCCGCCATTATTGTCGCACGGAAATTGAAATGTCTCTTCACTAAACATCAAAAAAAGTAAACACTAACCTAAAACAAGAAATATAAGACTTTAAATAGGGGTTATTGGATGTTATAATAGTAAATAAGCCGCACATGATATAAATGAAGCTCCCTTAGCAACAAAGGGGCACAAAATACACGTACATCATACAAAAATGAGGTTTGTTTTTTATCAGTTTTACACTTATTAAGAGTTGCTAAATTTTATAATGAGTATTAGCAAAGAGTAGAATTATGTACCATTACGTTATATGTATATTAACCTAATACAAAACCACTAAGAAAACCAGATGTAAACACTTTAGATGCAAATACTGCAAAAACATTAACTCACCTACACTCGAGCAAATTAATAACACCTAGTATATAGCGAAACTATTTCCATCAATTAATTTCATAGCACTTAAAAAATTGGCCTCACAGTCCGAAACTACGATCAAAACATTCACAAGACTCGAAGATGGCGGCCATTGCATTTTCTTTGATGCAAAACAACGGGGTTTCACGAAACGTCGAAGTACTACCACATCCGGTCATGTGCACTTCATTACAATTTTTATATAAAACTATTCAAATTTTTCATTAAATTAATAGAAATCTTGACCAGTAAAGAATATCAATTATGTAATATTGTATAGAAAATACGTTTTTAATGGTTAGAAAATAATTTATAATTTAAAGTTATTTAAATGACTACGTCTCAAGTCTATGGATAGAATTAACAGATAATTATATTACTTTTTTATTTCTTTTCTGTGACCAGAAACAAACAAGTCAGAAATGTGGATGCGTTCATAAAAGAGTTGTGGTATGAGCAAGCATCGATGCCATGCCATGCATGTGACATGGCATCGAGTGGGAGAGTTTCAAAAGTAGAATCTGAAACAAATGTTTTAGCAGCGAAAAATAATGTGTTTTTTCTACAGTGTATGACATGTGTACAGTGTATTATTTTTTAAAACTTGTGTTCTTTTTTCTATAAATAGGTATACATAAACTGCTAAACTACGTGCGTAATCGTAATAAAATTATATAATGTGGTGAAACATGACTTACCAAATTGCTTTAAAAACTCCATCGAAGAATAGCGAATTCTTACACTAACCATTCTCGTTTCTTTCTCACTTAAAAATATTGGCGTACTTCACTGGCATATTTTACTTTTGTTAATATTTTCGTGTTGATTCTTGTCATAACTGTATATAATGCCATTCTTGTAGTACATTATTATAAGAAATATAGTATAGATTAAATTATAATACTATAAATTCGCATGCTAATTAGTGTATGATGTGCTGTACTAAAAACACATATTTTAGATCGAAAATGTAACCACACTTGAACGTGAACTTGATAAATCCAAAAAGTTTGATGCCAAAGATCAAGAACGAGAAAATGTGATCTGTTACGCGAAACTATGAAGCTTTATCTATAGCTTCATGCTCGAAACCTCCTCGAAACGCAAATGAGTGTTTGGCTTTATAGCTTTAGCCTGCCCGAAGGGGCAAATTCATTAAATAAAAAAGCAATGCAAAATACTTTTAGAGATCTAAAATATGCGACTTAGTTTTGGCGGGAACGCGGGAAGAGTCGTGTCGCTCCGTTGTATTTTTTTCCAAAACTAGCGTTTTGTCGAGTGTTTATGCATAAAAATGGTGGTGTTTTATTCATAAAGTGCCGAATCACAAGTGCGAGTGAGAAAAAATGATATAATGTGGTGAAACATGAGTTTTCGTGTTGCGAAGTTTATAGTAAAGTTGCCACTACTTTATTAGAGCATGACTGGACTTGGACTATAACTATAGTTACGAGGCAACTTATTTAACTTTTGAAACTTGAGAATATAAAACACTTGACACTGGCAAATTCTCAAACTGCGACGCCACAAAAAAGAAAAAAAAACATGCGACTGTCAAGGCTTTACAGCCTTAGCGTGCCCTATGGGGCAAATTATTAAAAAAAACATGTGACTGTCACTGATTTATGGAAGGTTTTTTGGCGGGAACGCGGGAAGAGTCGTGTCGCTTCGTTGTATTTTTTTCCAAAACTAGTGTTTTGTCGAGTGTTTATGCATAAAAATGGTGGTGTTTTATTCATAAAGTGCCGAATTACAAGCGCGAGTGTGGGAAAATGATATAATGTGGTGAAACATGAGTTTTCGTGTTGCTTCCAAAGGGGCCGTTCAAGTATTACGTGAGCAGATTTCTTATCATTTTTTACCCCCCCGCCCCCCTTGTCATCAAAAGTAAGCAAAGCACTTACCCCCTCCCCCTATGCTTACGTAAACATTTTTAGTAATAAATGTTTTTTTATATTGTTATTTTTAAAATAGGAAAATTCATGAAAATATTAGGTTTAACTGATACACATAGAGTAAATGACAAAAAAATATAATCAGAAATAAAGAACATAACTAACATAAAGAATATTTTCGGAACACATTAACAGTCTTCAGTCCATGAAACCTGAATCCATGATTCTAAGTTATCGATGACATTGGATTGCTGCTCAGTGTTGTGAGTCTGCTCACTTTCATCCGATTTTGGAATGTCTACGTCACTCTCATCGAGCCATTCAACATCTTGGTGCTCTAAATTTTGAATAATGCACATCAGTTCATTAGCACGACGAGCAGCGACTCTTACAGGTCTAACTTTTCCCTCTGTGGGCGTGTTTACTTTTTTATGGATCTTCTCGATGTGACTTGCTATCTAAGTGGCTCTTGTGGTGATCAGTTTGAGCACGAATGAGCCTAACAGGGACTGTCGATACATGTCTTCGTCCCTCTGTAGAATTCGATTTTCTGGGAATCAAACGAAGATATGTCGCACTGCGACTAATGTCAAATCCTAGTTTACGCAGTTCTTGTGTGAGTTCGTCAAGAGTTTTTACGCTGTGAATAGATTCCGTTCGTCTCCTGTCATCACATGCACTCCCAAATAAAGCTATATCCGCAATTGTTTTCAATAGTAATGGTTGATCGCTTTCAAGTTTAGGATGTCCTACTGAATCCCTCAGAGATAGTCTTCTTTTTATTTCAGGATTTTCCTGACAAATATCTTCTAACTTTCTTTTCATACCATCCCTGTGTTTCTTCTGGGCAACTGCGTTTTGAATCTTCCTGTTTAAAGTATTTTTTGCTGTTTTTAGTTCCTCGCGCAACTTAATGATCTGTTTATCAACTTCAGCGCAATTTGGCATAGTATCTCTGGCAGAATACAAAGCGTTCAGATTTTTTTCGAGTAGAGTAATCTTATTTTTCAAAGCTTCTTGAGAAGGTTTTGCTCTTTGTTTATCTGCATTATTATTATTTTCGCGTTGCTCTTGTGATTCATTGCCGGTTTTAATTTTATCTTCTTTCTGTTTTTCAATGTTAGAAAATGGCTGTATAATTTGTGTTTTTTCTGCAGGTTTACTGGTAAAAGACGTTGCCTAAAAATGAAAAATTTCTAAGAGTTCTGCTGGATATTCTCTTATTAAGCTACATAAATTCACCGTATTTAATAAAACCAGCGTTTAAATATTATTGAAAGCTTTTCCCCACAGAAACCCTTCACATACAGATATTGAAAACACCGTGTATTTTGTGACCAATTGCCGGAGTCGATCTTAAGAAATAAAATATCAATCATTTACCTTTTTACTTTGAGATAGGCCATCATATTTTTTACTCATAAATCGTTTTAATTGTTACAGAACGTAAAGAGAAACTTTGTACTTATATTTACTCACCTTGGAAAAAAAATGAAGCAGATTGGATTTATTTTTAGTCGCCGCTTGCAATTCTTCTTCAATTCTCTTAGATACAATAATATCTAGTTCCTTATCTGACTTTGCTTGTAATTTATAATTTCGCCAAACTTCGTTAACTAACTTTTGTACATTTTGCACTTTCGTCCCAGTATGAGATTTTTTAAAACTTTCGAACAGTTTTTGGTATAACTTGGATTTGTCTATATGATATGACATTCTAATAAGATATTTAAATTTAAATAATTAAAACGTTAAACTTTGGCTAATTGCATCAACATAAACACAAATGATAACTTTCAATGCTTACAATACGTTTAGAATCCAAACAAAACAATACTGATAGATGCGCACTTGCAGCCGGCCGGCACGAGAGTGAATTATTAGACAAGTGAATAGCGCACGGTAATTTCCCTAATGCGCGGTAATTCCCCTAATCAGTTCTCAAAGCGAGTGCCTACGCATATGTATTATTTGCGGGAATCCCCGAAAAAACTTAAATAACTAACGATGACGTAATCATCATCTAGACCCCCCCACCCCCCATGTCATCCAAAATAAGCAAAACAGAGACCCCTCCACCCCCCCTTGGTGCTTACGTAATACTTGAACGGCCCCAAAACTCCATCGAAGCTTTATAGTAAAGTTGCCACTACTTTACTAAAGCATGACTGGCACGAACTGACACGAACTGGACTTGACTAAGACGACTTTGACGATAACCATAGTTAAGATACAGCAGAAATATCACTGAAGACGAGGCAGTATGGCTTTATAGCTTTAGCCTGCCCGAAAGGGCAAATTAACGAAAAAAAAAAAAAAAAGATTTATGGAATTTTGATTGTGACTTTTTAACGTCTTTGTGACGGATCGTGATTCGTGTGGCTGTGGAGCAGCGTTGGATTTCGTACTATAATTATAGTATTTGTACTACTATTTCATGCTCCGTACTAGATAATATCCATACCTAAGGATAGTACGGAAAAATACTACAATTTCGTTATTTCACTTAGAAAAGACCAAAATAGGTAATTATGACACCCGTTTATAGCCAAACCATCTGTAAAAAAAAAAATCATTGAGTATTGTGTGACAGCTTACCTCAGCACATTGTGGTAAGCTGTCAAACAATAGTTCTTCTTCATCTTTTTTGATTTTGGCTTCGCATTTTGTCTTAAAATTGTAACTTGCCACTGGCAAATGCTTGGGTTGCGACGCCAAAATCTAAGAAAAAAAATGCCGCGAAAGTGGCAACTGTACCGATTTTATTCTTTCGTATACTCGCAGTTTAGGAGAGATGTTTTTATGATTACATGCTAAGGCTGAAGAAAATAATAGTCAAGAACTTACATAATTTAGAAGAGGAGTAAATTTTGTATAAACATGTTGATTCTAACTATCTATTTTATTGATTAATAGCTTTTTTTTAAACAATGTAAGATTTAAAAAAAAGTGTACTATCGGCGTACTACTATTTTGATGGTCTTGTACTATATTTTTCAACGTACCCGAATCCAACCCTGCTGTGGAGCCTGTGGATCAGGGTTGGATTTCGTACTATAATTATAGTATTTGTACTACTATTTCATGCTCCGTACTAGATAATATCCATACCTAAGGATAGTACGGAAAAATACTACAATTTCGTTACTTCACTTAGAAAAGACCAAAATAGGTAAATATGACACCCGTTTATAGCCAAACCATCTGTAAAAAATTTTTATTAGGTATTGTTTGGCAGCTTACCACAGCACATTGTGGTAAGCTGTCAAACAATACTTCTTCTTCATCTTTTTTGATTTTGGCTTCGCATTTTGTCTTAAAATTGTAACTTGCCACTGGCAAATATTTGGGGTGCGACGCCAAAATCTAAGAAAAAAAAAATGCAGCAAAAGTGGCAACTGTACCGATTTGTCCGATTTTATTCTTTCGTATACTCGCAGTTTAGAAGAGATGTTTTTATGATTACATGCTAAGGCTGAAGAAAATAATAGTCAAAAACTTACATAATTTAGAATAGGAGTAAATTTTGTATAAACATGTTGATTCTAACTATCTATTTTATTGATTACTAGCTTTTTTTTAACCAATGTGAGATTTAAAAAAGTGTACTATCGGCGTACTACTATTTTGATGGTCTTGTACTATATTTTTCAACGTACCCGAATCCAACCCTGCTGTGGATTCATTCGTGTGTTTTGGTAGGGAGGCCAGGCCATGCATACTATTGCATACTAACCTCGAAATTTGGTTGAACAAATATAACATTTAAACTATTTATTGTTAAGGAACGATAACTAAAACAATTTATAACAATATATAACTCATAATGAGCGATTTTGTACTGAACGACTCTGATACTGAAGTTGATTCGGACGAAGAAGTGAGTATAAATCAACATGTGCGGATTCCTGGGTTTTTTCACCAATTTTGTGGTATTTTTTCTACTTAACTTTTTTGTTGTAGTTGCAAGAAGCCTTTGCTAAAGGTCTTCTGAAGCCCGGTCTCAATGAAGAAGTAGAAAGAGTTGAGAAAAAATACGTTAATAATGTCGCTGACTTGAAGGCGAAACTGAAAGAATTTAAGCTTTCCTTATCATGGGTGGAAACGCTAGATTTGGTGACGAGTGTAGCTCCAATGGCGCCAGATACAGCATTACAGATGCAGGAAACTGCACAAAGACGAAAGTAAGCTTTAGGAAATTCAAGCATTTTGCTTCCAAACTCCACTATGAGTCAATAAACTCCATTATACAAAACTATAGATATTTGTTCCATTGAACCGTTTAGTATTGTTTTAATATTAATGACCAGAATTGAATGAATGTACCTAAATAGTAATATTTGATCCTTAAACTATTTGAGTGTAAATTTCATTTTTTTTTAAACTTGTAGAAATGTCAAAGAAAACAGCAAAGGTCATCAAAACTATGATCCAGCTCAAGATCCTGTGCTAAACGAATTCAAAAGAGAGAATTTACTTCATCGTCAAGGACAAGCCGCTGTACTTGAAGGCATAAAGAGACTGAAAGAGCTTGGAATACCAACAAGAAGGTAAAGGAATTTTTTGCTATAGAAACCTCTGTGACCTGCTGGCTCATTAGTATATGCAAATATAGGCTTACTATTGTGCATATTGTTTGTTTCCAGTGTCATTCCAAGTTGCAAAAATATGGAACATTCTCAAAATCAATTGGAAATACATCAAAATTGTTGTTCATGAATTATTGCTGTAAAATTTGTATGCTTGACTCTTATTGGACAAAGAAATAATTTACATTGATAATAAAATCATTAGTCTATAATAATAGGAAGTTCAGCTCTAAATCAACTAAAATAATTTAACTTTTGTCCCCACTCAGTCCAAGCTTTTTTGTTAAATTTTTAATAGGCTTGTGTTTGACAACCAAGTCACCTGATGTCAAACAAAGTTAATGTTTTGATAGTCTTTCTTAATAGTTATGCTATATTTGAAGATAATATCTTGTTATACTGTTGATAGCATTTTTTTCCATCACATAATTCATGTTTAATGTACAAAAAGGCGGTGAATATTCTCAGTTACAACAGCAACATATTTTCGATTAGCTCCAGACTGCCTATATATCCTCTACTTGCATATAAATAAGTGTGCAAAGGAGTTGTGCGCAGGTTCAAAGTTCAGGTGCTTGATGCAACATCATTGAATTTCTTCAGCTTTACAGTTTTAAATATCTTATCCATTTTTTTGATTGCCATGCGAAGGTTATTCTTTTACTGGACATAAAGTGTAAATATATTGTTTGTTTGTATATGCAAAATAGTACTATGTAAACTTCAAGGAGCTTTTTGTACTAATCATTATGGGAAACTTTTATTAATATCGGACTAACCCTGAACAGTCAGTCTGTTGGTCACACTGAACAGATCATAAATGATAAAAACGCAGACCCATAAAAAAAAAATGTATGTATACATACTCTACAATTTTTTTTATATGAAATCGTAATTTCAATGTTTGCCTCTTTTTTAAAGTTATAGCGATGAGGATATTAATTTTCCTTTTGTTTAATACTACTCCATATCCTAGTAGAAAAAATGATAAATACCTAATCCCGAACTGCTTCAACAGGCCTGATGACTACTTTGCTGAAATGGCAAAGACGGACGAGCACATGCAGAAAGTTCGCAAGAACCTAATGGCAAAACAAGCGACGCAATCGCGCACTGAAAAAGTTAGACAACTCAGGGAACAAAAGAAAATTGCCAAACGTGTACAGGTAAAGAATTTATGGTCATAAGGAAAAGCTGTTGTAAAAATTATTTACCGCTTTTTTTTTTTAAATGGATAAGTTCGCCTTTGAACACCAACATGATGGGTAACAACTGTAATAAAGTTTTACTTATAACTAAATATATATGAGATATGGGAGCGAGAGGGATTCCAGTAAAATATTTCTATAATTAAATAAAAGACCTCAGCCTGGCAAGAACTTTTTAAATTCCTTGCTGGAAAGAGTATTCATAGCAATTTTGGTAAGATCATATCAAATGGAACTTCGGACTGTTTGGTTTGCTTTCCATGCAACATGATGGATCTGACACCCGCATAGTGATACCATTAAATCCTAAAAAGTTTTATCTGCATTTCATTGTGTCTGTTGATTTGCTTACCTCACACTAAACATCATGTGACTGTACAAGAAGAATGCAACAATTTTTAGACTGTTTATTCAGCTTGTATATTGTTATTCTTATGTGTATTGACTTTAGAGCAACATTATCTCTTTGCAGTAGTATTCCTTGCTGTTCTTTTATTATACTCATTGGTTAATTATTATTTCAGATTGACACTAAATTGAAACAGCAAGCTGACAAAAAACACATGCTAGAACAATTGAAACGTGTGCGCAAAGGTAAATCAGCGGATTTGGACTTTTTAGAAGACAATAAAGGAAAGAATACTAAAGGGAAAGGAGGTCCACAGCAAAATAAAATTTCGAAAAAGCGCTCAATGAAAGATAAGAAATTTGGTTTTGGCGGTAAGAAAAAAGGCTCCAAGCTGAATACTAGAGATTCCTCTAACAATATGGACGGGTTTAATAGTTCAGCGAAGAAGAAACCTTTTAATGTCAATAATAAAACTTTCAAGCCAAATAACAAAAAGAATCAGAGGCCCGGGAAATCAAAGAGGAAGAGTGGTAAAAGATGATTTAGTTTTAAGATGGATTATAAAATAAAAAATGTTTAACGATGTGATATTTTATTTATGTAATTATTCTAACTTTATTGGATGAACATAATATTAATCTCGCACGTCAAAATAGATATAGAATTTAAGGTGGTTCGATTTCCATACAAATAATTTTTTGCCATTTATGGACAAATGGAGCATAATTTAACAGTAAAATCACAGCTACCGGCATTTATTTTGGTCTTTATTTGCGGTAAATCACAACCCAGGCAACTGTCCATGGCCAAGAATAAAAAAAAAATAAGATTCCTCTAAATACGTATTAACGCTTACCAATATCAAACTATAATTCT
This sequence comes from Biston betularia, assembly GCA_905404145.2. NCBI lineage: Eukaryota > Metazoa > Arthropoda > Insecta > Lepidoptera > Geometridae > Biston > Biston betularia. Next base: position 2,442,770 of record FR989868.1, read on the forward strand.
ACGTGAGCAAGGGACAAATAAAAAACAAGTGTTGCTATAAACGGTATATTTGATAAATTTCCGTACATCTACCACTTGCGGCCCTTGCCCTTGCCTTTCTTCTGCTGTTGCTTCCGCTGCCAGGCGCTTTCCTTGGGCGTCTCTACTCGAGGACTCTTGGCGGCGGCCGCGGTCGCACTCGGCTGCTGTTTACTCATGTCACTGAAAATAGATTATATTATTTTCATCTTTATTGTCTTCTTTGATTTTGGCGTTGCACTTTGTGCATTTGCCAGTGTCAAGTGTTTTGATATTTTCAAGTTAAATAAGTATTCAAAGTACAGTCTTGGTCAAGTCTAGTCCATGTTAGTCAAGTCCAGTCATGCTTTAGTAAAGTAGTGGCGACTTTACTAAAAACTTCGATGGAGATTTAGAAGCAACACGAAAAGTCATGTTTCACCACATTATGTCACTTTCCCACACTCGCGCTTGTAATTCGGTACACTATGAAAAAAAACCACTATTTTTATACATAGTATTTTAAACACTCGAAAAACCACTCGTTTTGGAAAAAAATACATTGGGCGACAAGACTCTTTCCTGCCATAACTCCTTTATTATCTTAATTCCAAGGGAGATTTGGCGGGAACGCGGGAAGAGTCGTGTCGCTCCGTTGTATTTTTTTCCAAAACTAGTGTTTTGTCGAGTGTTTATGCATACAAATGGTGGTGTTTTATTCATAAAGTGCCGAATTACAAGCACGAGTGTGGGAAAATGATATAATGTGGTGAAACATGAGTTTTCGTGTTGCTTCCAAAACTCCATCGAAGCTTTGTAGTAAAGTTGCCACTACTTTACTAAAGCATGACTGGAATTAACTGACACGAACTGGACTTGACAAAGACGACTTTGACGATAACTATAGCTAAGATACAGCAGAAATAACACTTAAGACAAGGCAGTATGGCTCTATAGCTTTAGCCTGCCCGAAAGGGCAAATTATTAAAAAAAAAAAAAATTCTAAGGAGGCCGAATGTCATTATTACATAGGGACAATGTTAAAGGACGGGTAGATAATACCTCCCTTTTGTTCCGTGGAGGTTTAGTTTGTAAAATAAAATGAGGGTGTCTCACTATTGGTCGGTGGCGGTTGTGGACATGCCCTGGCTTCCCTTGATGACGTCACGCCGCACGCCGCGCCGCTTCCGGTATGCAGTGCGCTCGTACTTCGGCAGCCATCTGTAACATTACATTTTTATAATGTGGGAGTGTTGCTTAACTTTTTATTTTTATTTTATTTAAATATATCGTCACTACATTGTGCCTCAAGGCGTCCTCCGATACGCAAAGATTAGGCTGAATATCAGGGGAGAGCTATAATATGTCCTGCAGTAATCGTGCAATTTCACAGTAAAGAGACGAAAATTTACTATAAAACCGCCATCTATTGATTTGGCACATAACTACTACGAAGCGGTATAAATAGACCGAAACACGCAGAGAGTGGCGCCATCTATACATAATATTCGAAAATAGCCCGATTTATCGTATTGCCGTTCTTAGTATGGGATAATGTTATCGTAGGATATTAAATTAATAAAATATGTAATTGGTGAGTCATTCTTGTTCAATAAAATAAGTAAATTAATAAAAATATTGACTGCCCTGATAGCTCATTTGGTAGTTTGCTTCAAGAGCTGTACAATGTGGGTTCAATTCCCACCCAAGAAAAACATTTATGTGAGGACCTTACATGTTTGTTCCGTATGTATTAAGTTTAAAAGAAGTATATAAGCATTCTATCAGTTATCAGATTTCCATATAATTTTTTTAATTAGTTTGCGACTACGAAATGATTATTTTTTATAAAATATATGGACTTCTAAAGTTATAACATTCATTTTTATGTAGTCGGGCAAAACTTAAAGGAGGTACCTTTCTGGGTCTGGAGGCCTGGAGAGGTCCGCATTGGGAGGCAGCTTGGTCTTGCGCTTGCGCGGCGCCTTTTTCTTCGATCCCAGGTCAGAACCAGGCGTGCTAAAAATTTTTAACCACATTTAGAAATATAAACGATTACTATAACCATAACCCTTGTATTTGTTCAGTTCAGATGAATCGAGAATTAATGAAATCAGTTATCATAGAAAAGTTAGTTGACCCATAGCTAAAAACGTAAGAGTTGTTTTGTGCAGTACTTGTCTATTTGGCAAAAACGTTTTATATTTATCTTTTTTACACTACCCAAAAAGGATATAGTCCACCATAACTTTTGAATGCCTAAACATATTTAGATGTATAGATTTCGCTTTCCTTACATAATCCCATGAGATACAGTAAAAAAATATATTTGTTTGTGGCCTTTTTTTTAAGCTTGGTCAATTTCTCTGTTTGTATTTTATCTATACTGATATTGTATAAAGAAGTAAAGTTTGTGAAGTTGTAGGGGGTAATTTCTGGATCTACTAAACCAATTTTGAAAATCCTTTTACCAATAGAAAGCCACGTTATTTGCGAGTGTCATCCCACTAATATTATAAATGTGAAAGTTTGAATGGATGGATGTTTGTTACTCTTTCACGCAAAAACTACTGAATGCATTTGGATGAAATTTGGTATGATGGTAGCCGACACCCTCATTGGAATCAGCTGCCCGAGTGGGTGTTCCCCAATGAATATAGTCTGGGTACCTTCAAGTCGCGAGTGAATCGGTTTCTTCTAGGCGAGCGTGCTCCACCGTAGACCGCATCTTCGCTTAACATCAGGCGGGATGGCGGTCAAACGCAAGCCTATGGGCCGCCTTACACGTTCAATCATGATCACGATCCGCGATCCGCGATCATGATTTCAAAATTTCTAGATATTATGCGATCCGGAGCATCAGTCCGTCAATCCGCTTCGTACACGATCAGTCTGGATCGCGATCATTGATCGCGGATCGCAGATCGCGGATCGCGCGCTACGTGTACGGGCTGCCTATCTACTATAAAAAAAAAAAAAAAGGTAGAGTTCACGTTCGAGTTCGAGTTTGAATTCACGTTCGAGTTCGAATTCACGTTCGAGTTCACGTTCGAGTTCGAATTCACGTTCGAGTTCGAGTTCGATTTCACGTTCGAGTTCGAACTCACGTTCGAGGTAGAGTTCACGTTCGAGTTCGAATTCACGTTCGACTTCGAATTCACGTTCGAGTTCGAACTCACGTTTGAGGTAGAGTTCACGTTCGAGTTCGAATTCACGTTCGAGTTCGAGTTTGAATTCACGTTCGAGTTCGAATTCACGTTCGAGTTCGAGTTTGAATTCACGTTCGAGTTCGAGTTCGAATTCACGTTCGACTTCGAATTCACTTTCGAGTTCGAGTTCGAGTTTGAATTCACGTTCGAGTTCGAGTTCGAATTCACGTTCAAATTCGAGTTCACGTTCGAGTTCGAGTTCACGTTCGAGTTCGAGTTCGAATTCACGTTCGAGATCGAGTTCGAGTTCACGTTCGAGTTCGAATTCACGTTCGAGTTCGAATTCACGTTTGAGTTCGAATTCACGTTCGAGTTCGAACTCACGTTCGAGGTAGAGTTCACGTTCGAGTTCGAATTCACGTTCGAGTTCGAGTTTGAATTCACGTTCGAGTTCGAATTCACGTTCAAATTCGAGTTCACGTTCGAGTTCGAGTTCACGTTCGAGTTCGAGTTCGAATTCACGTTCGAGATCGAGTTTGAGTTCACGTTCGAGTTCGAATTCACGTTTGAGTTCGAATTCACGTTCGAGTTCGAACTCACGTTCGAGGTAGAGTTCACGTTCGAATTCGAATTCACGTTCGAGTTCGAGTTTGAATTCACGTTCGAGGTAGAGTTCACGTTCGAGTTCGAATTCACGTTCAAGTTCGAGTTCAAATTCACGTTCGAGTTCGAATTCACGTTCGAGTTCGAGTTCGAATTCACGTTCGAGTTCGAGTTCACGTTCGAGTTCGAATTCACGTTCGAGTTCGAATTCACGTTCGAGTTCAAACTCACGTTCGAGTTCGAGTTCACGTTCGAGTTCGAATTCACGTTCGAGTTCGAATTCACGTTCGAGTTCAAACTCACGTTCGAGTTCGAATTCACGTTCGAGTTCGAATTCTCGAGTTGGAGTTCACGTTCGAGTTCGAGTTCGATTTCACGTTCGAGTTCGAATTCACGTTCGAGTTCGAATTCACGTTCGAGTTCGAGTTCACGTTCGAGTTCGAACTCACGTTCGAGGTAGAGTTCACGTTCGAGTTCGAATTCACGTTCGAGTTCGAGTTCAAATTCACGTTCGAGTTCGAATTCACGTTCGAGTTCGAGTTCACGTTCGAGTTCGAACTCACGTTCGAGGTAGAGTTCACGTTCGAGTTCGAATTCACGTTCGAGTACTGTACTCTGTACTGTAAAAAAATAATAAAAAAAACCCTGGATTAAGACATAAGCTACGTTTTATCCCGAAAACATATAGCGGGTAACACCGCGGGGCGCAGCTAGTAGGCTATATATTAATGTTTAGTGCGAAGTCGGGACGGGCCGCTAGTGTTGAACAAATGTAGTTTCTTCATATTTCTATGTTCAATGTAGAATTAAGTGTGAGTTGATTGCTCACCCGGGCGATTGCTCTTGTTTGCTCTGAACAGTTTTCTTCACAACCTTGGCTCCCATCATCCATTTGGATGATTCTAACGCGTCGATGTCAATCTTGGTCTGGAAACAAAATTATGTTATTAAAAAATATCAACTCTATCTCATCACATTCTCTAATTCATATAATATGATGCCATGCCGAAAACTCATAAAGGATTTATGATATTAGCTTTCAAAGGTTTTTTTCTCGTTCAAAACTAGTGTAAAGCATAATTTAAATTTTATAAGCATTGAACATTTTGACATTGATATTAACATGACTGGTGAGACACCTACGATACTCGAGGACGAGTACGCCACTGTATGTATTACAAGTATGTATTTACAAAAAAAAAACTATTGAAGTATTCTATAGTTATCTGTTTTTCATAGCACAAGCTTTGCTTAGTTTGGGGTCAGATGGCGCTGTGTGTTTATGTCTTATGATGTTTATTTATTATTTATTTCGCAATCGTATACGAAGAAAAAAAATATCATTAAAATAAATATTAACTGACTACTAGGTAAACTTAACCGAAAGTTATGTAATTAATAACGCAACGCATGGACGCACGCGCTGGGTGTTGTGAGGACACTCGCGTCGACGACAGGCGGGCGGGACAAGTCGCTTGTCGCGTGATCATAACATCGTTATCAGCGTCGGGAGTGTATCCACGCTCCATTTTTGTTTATAGGGAAATTTGGTAAAAAATTGAGCACCTAATTTTACTACATAATTATTATTATAACGAGAATCGTGTACCGAGTACTTTTCTTCAGTATCGTAGGTGTCTCACCAGCTGTATATATTTTCTGTATTTGCATAAATTCTGACATTTTGATTAATAATGACATGCTATCGTACAGTTTAAATTTTAACATAATGTATTTAAAAAATTTGTGAGGTAAATGTAACTGGGTGTATACGTTTTTTACTTAATAAACAAATTTAATTTATAGAAAATACCATTCCACGCGAGTTCAAAGTTTGCCACGGTCACGGTTACAAAAGCATCTTGTTCGTCTCAGTAACTGTTACCACAAAACATACCTCTAATTGGTCCAACGGCGGTAAGGTCTCGGCGAGTTTTCTAGCTTTGTTCGGATCGGCGGCGGCGAGGGCTTTCACGAGTCTTGCGAGACTGCGCTTGTCGTCGGGCGAGGCTTTGGCGAGGGCTTCGTGCGCGGCGGCGGCAGCCAACGAGTCTCCGGCCCGCTGGTGCGCCTCCGCTGCCGCCCGCCATACGTCGCGAAGTGACGTGAAACGCTAGGATCATTTTTTTAAATATATTTCATATAGACAGGTGTAAGAGTATGACACTTGAGGGTCTGGTCGAAGATGGTAAGCTCACTTAGGTTGGAATGGAACTGGCTCTCAAGTGAGGCTGTCGAAACATCGTTAGGTCTGATTTTCACCTAGAGTGTAGAATAGAATACAACTTTATTACACACCAAACATATTTAGACATTATAACACACAAATATGAAACATAAAAAACAGATATATAACAAAACAATAAATTTATAGCGTGTAACGGCGGTCTTATCGCCTAGAGCGATTTCTTCCATACAACCTTTGGGTGGAAATAAACATATAGAAACAGATATTAGGTTGGTAGTAGTAGCTAGCCAGTCGAACACTAGAAAGTACCCTACCACCACGCTATGGTTTCCTCACCATATTTTTCCTTCACTGGCAGCTCAAGCTCGAGAGCAAATGTTTAACAATGCAAGTTAAATAAAGTTTATTTAAAAAAACATTGTTTTTACTATAACACAAACCTCATCATCCTTATAATGCAGGTAAACATCTCTGAACAGATCGGAGGCTTTCTGGTACTCGTTGTCAGCAGAGAGGAGAGTGCAAAGAGCACCAACTACTCCAGGACGGTACTTATACTCGCTTTCCTCTAGAAGTTTTACGGCAGCTTTGCGGTCACCCTGTATGAAAACAAAAAACGAAACTTATACATTTACATACAAAAAAAAAACAATTTATAAATAACATTTAATTATTTTTTTGTGAGATGTTTTATTTATATACCTAATTAAATATTGTATTGAAATTAATAATAAATTCGACAAATTTTGTAGTTATATAAAATATTGTTTAAGTAATACATAATTAAAATTACACTAATTAAGAGTATAACTTGGGTTTTATACATTCATATAAATATGTAAAATATAATAATTATATATTCCATCTTACACAATACAATTAGGAATAATATTTAAATAAGGATTAATAAAAAAAAGAATATCTTCAAACAAACAATCAAATTTTTCCTCTTTATAATAGTATACATAACATAATGATGAATGGGAATCGAACCCAAGCCCTACAGCTCTTGAAGCAGATTCACTATCAAATTAGTTAACAGGGCAGTTAAAGCTTTGCTCGCGTCTGAAGTCCTACACTATTCAAACACACCTGAGCCAATAAGACTTGCACGGCCGCCAAAGCTAGAGTCCCTCCTTGCTTCAGTAACAGCTGCATCGCTTGAGTCTTCTTTCCTTCCTTGACCAGTGAAGACGCTTCTATGAGCGCGGCGCTACGTCCTTCTCCAAATTCGCGGACTAACCTCACACAGCATTGTTTGCAGAAATCGGGCTGCAAGTTAGAAATATGGACTTATTGGTACCGTGACATTTCATTATGGAAATATATTTTAAAAAGTAATTTAATTTCTTAAAGTATTCAAAACTTCACCAGTGCCAATGACCGAAGTTAATTTACTTGCAGTTATTTTCATATGACTATATTATCCGGCAAATGTGGATATAATTGAGATTTTCCAACTATTTCCTCAAGTGAAACTTTCCCAAATTAGTGCAGTTAACTAGGATAGCCTCTAACATAATAAGTTCTAAAATTAAATCTTCAATACAAAAAACGTGAATACCAGATTTTTTTTCACATCGGACTAGGCATGCGTTTGGCCACGATCTCACCTGGTGGAAAGCGACGATGTGGCCGAAGATGGAGCACGCTTGCCTTTCGTAAGCGTGCTCCATCTTCGGCCTATACCTTCACAATTTTCTTAAACACAGACGCTGACAACGAGTTCCAATCATCAGTAGTTCTTACAAGGAATTTTGTTCGTTTGAAGGGAAGTTCCACTGTAAGAAGGGAAGTTCCACTGTAAGAAGGGTGATGGCAAAATCATTTTGTAAGACTGTTTTGTTATTCAAATTTCTGGGTAACTCTAAATGGTCATGGACAGGCGTTAATCTTTTTTATGTCTGACAGGCTAGGTGTTTGACCATAGCTCACGCGATGCCAAGTTACAATATGGTCGTAGATGGTATGAACTTGAAATAGAGCTGAAACTTAAAAAAAGAACACGAATCCGACAAAATCCTTCGAAAAAATAATTGTTACACGTTACCTGATTGGAGTAAATGGATAGAATGGCCTGGTTATACGTAATAGCCGCACGTTGTCTCGAATTGAGTTTGTGTTCTAACCCATCAGCATTCGCAGCTTTCATGCGCTTGCGGGAGTCGAACACGTTAGTATCCCTGTAGAAGATTGATCATGAAAATATCGTACGCATTTCCATATATGGTTAGGAAAAACTAGATGGATCACGAACATACTTTTTTTTTTTTTTTCTTTGGTTTTGGCGTCGCGTTTTAGCATTTGCCAGTGTCAAGTAATTATATATTTTCAAGTTTCAAAAGTTAAATAAGTGCCATCGTAGCTAGTTTTAGTCAAAGTCGTCTTTGTCAAGTCCAGTTCGTGTCAGTTAATTCCAGTCATGCTTTAGTAAAGTAGTGGCAACTTTACTACAAAGCTTCGATGGAGATTTGGAAGCAACACGAAAACTCATGTTTCACCACATTATATCATTTTCCCACACTCGCGCTTGTAATTCGGCACTTTATGAATAAAACACCACCATTTTTATGCATAAACACTCGACAAAACCCTAGTTTTGGAAAAAAATACAACGAAGCGACACGACTCTTCCCGCGTTCCCGCCAAAACTCCCGAACATACTTTAACAATGAAGTTTTCGATTTAAAAAAAGAAAACGTTTCATTTGTCAATTCAATTTTGAAAAAAAAACAATCAATTGAATTCAATTTCAATTTGAATTTCGATTTCACTGATCTCTTTAGTATCTCCTATGATAGATGTCAAACTTCCGAGGCAGATTACCGATTACAATAAGGCAGAGGTCGGCAACCTTTTGGCAGGCATGGGCCACAAGGTGGCTAAATAAATTATAGGCGAGCCTCAGAAGTGAACCCTAGAAGCTTAACGTATAATAAAATTAATCATATCCTATAGAAAAAATATAGGCAATTTAATTCTTATATTTTTTTCTATCTAGAATATATAATACTTTAGGTATTTATGACAAATTTGCAAAACAATCACGGGCCGCAAGTAGGACATTCGCGGGCCGCGTGTTGCCGACCGCTGCAGTAAGGTATGCAAAAATTACGAGCTAAATGTCAATTAAAAAATAAAATAAAAATTACAATTACCTGTTGATAACAACAACATTATTGCTGGCGATAGCGACTAGCGCCTGATCACTGGGTTTATCTTTCAGGACACTAGTGTAGATCGCAGCCGCTTCCTTCTCCTTGCCCATTTGCTGCAAGCAGTATGCTTGTTGCACTCTGGAATATGATGGACAGTTTAAATAACTCATTCCCAAGGAGTTCAGTAGTGGAAAATTCTGCCTGCGACTTTTTTTTTATTTTTTTATGCTTGACAGGCTAGTTGTTTGACGACAGTTCACCTGATGTTAAGTGAAGGTGTGGTCGAAGATGGTAAAGCACATTTAGTCTGTAATGGAACTGGCTCTTAAGTGAGGCTGCCGGAACACACCGTTAGATGCTTGGCGACAGATTTTCAACTTGAGGGTGGTAGCTAGCGAGCTGAGTACTAGAAAGTACCCTACCACCATGCTATGGTTTCCTCACGATGTTTTCCTTCACCGGCAGCTCAAGCTCATTGTTGGGGTTTGAACCCACGCCCTTCGGCATGCGAACCGACCGCGCTAACCACTGAGCTATCATCGCTACATATTCGTCGCGTCTATTAAACATGCACCTTCCCTATTTTTTTTTTAAATAAAACAAAGCCATTTCTTAATTTAAAACAGCTATCACCTTAATTGCTAAGAGATGATTATGATAAAGGATATAGATGTATACCTCCATTTATCTATCGGCGCTTCTTAGCAATATTTGTGTCATTGGGTTTATGGCATTACAATATATTCCAGCAGCCCAGAACCTCACTCCCATACTTCAAAGAGCTGGGTTGGCTCGGGTAGACGCTGGTAGGGGGAAATGCACAATACGCCCCAAGCAGGACATCAGTGAAGGACTCGTTGCCCCCACTTTGAATAAGAATTCCAATAATTATGGTAAGCGTTTGAAGACCAAAGACTAGGCAGTCCGGGACACCTGTGCTCAGAAGTGGAACACTACCCAGTGAGAGTTGAAGCCCAATACAAAGTTTTTAACCTGTGAAGGAAAACAATGTGATGCATAGCATGCTGCTAGGGTACTTTCTAACACTCAGCTGCCTAGCTCACAAATCTGCATCCACACACTTAATAGTGTGGTTTGGCAACCTGACTTGAACTCCAGTTCCCATTCTACATAAAAAATAAAATGAATATGATGATAAATCATACCTGATGATGGCAGCTTCTTCTTTTGCCTCCTCCTCAGTGCCTCCATCCTCAAGAACACTCTCCGAGCATGCTTGTTCTGCTCTTTTCAACACTTGTAGTGCCTCGCTGTATTTGCCCCTCATTCCAAGTGTGCTACCAGAATTATATGACAGCTCATATGTATTCTCTTCGAATGATGGCAGATCTGCACTCTGAAATGAGTTGACAAAAGTTATAGTGTGTTATAGTGTGACATTCCCAGAAAATCTAGAACAAACTTCAGAATTTTTAATTCTTTAATTGAAATACTTATTACACTAATATTATAAATGTGAAAGTTTGGATGGATGTTTGTTACTCATTCAAGTAAAAACTTCAGAACCGATTTGGATGAAATTTGGTATGGAGGTAGCTGAGACCCTGGATTTAACACATAGGCTACTTTTTAACCTGAAAACATGTAGCGGGTAACACCGTGGGGTGCAGCTAATTGTTCATAAAATGAGAAACATTATGCTATTGGGAAGAAGGATAACAAATTAGGACAACTGTATTATCCATAACCTAATAATCTCTTTTGATTTTTAAAACTTACTGGGTTAAGCGCTGCAAGATTGGCTACCACTGCAGACAAGTTGGCTTTTCTCTCATCTTCATATTCATCCGTGGTGTTTTTAACAATATCTCTGTAGAGATTGTAGCACTCCTGGTATTGCTCTACACGGTATAGAATTTGAGCCCTAAAATGATTAAAAGTACTTACTGGATACAACTTAAAATTGTTACTGTATATGTCTCTCTCTTAGTCTTTTATTACTTGACAGACTTGAAGCGGTTGAGCAATTTTATTGTAATCTTAAAACAACAGAAGTCAAGTCAATTACAATGCAGATTAAATAGTTTTAAGGCCAGATTTAAAAACAATCATAACTAAACAAGATTTACCATCTTAGAACCACATAGTCAGATTCCATAGTAAAATCACTTAGTCACAGACATAGTAACAATAAATAAATAGAAAAACTGAGAATATAGTAAAATAAGACTAATGAGACATTCAAATTTCTAAAGGCCTAGATCTAAATAAGATTAGTTTGTATTTACCTCAGTTCTTTCAAAGCTGGTGTCATCTCCGGTGCGTTATCAACCGTCTGCAAAGCATCTTTGGGGCAGTTAAGTCGGTACTGAGCATAAGCCTTTTCAAAGTGCAAGTCAGCAGCCACCGCAGCATTTTTAGGGTTACTGAGCACTGCCAGTGCCTCTTTGAAGTTATGTAGTTGGATGAAGCATATCACCTTACAATGGAACGCTTTCTGCTCATTTGGGGATAATTGCAGGACTGAAAAGTGATAACATAAATAAGTATGTATAAGTTGTGATAAGTTTTTAGACTTAGTGAGGTTGTATGCATAAGGTTTCAAAACATGTTACATGTAGTACACCTGTAACTATTGTGACATTAATAGAAGGAAAATGATAAGAAAGATGTATAATAATTAATTGAAACTGTTTTATCAATATATCCGAAGAGTTAAATCAGTTGTGATGATGGAAAATGGGTCCCTTGTTTGGGTCATTTATCCTAGATTGTTTCTGAGGTTAGGTGAGAAATATTTACCCAGTAATGTAACTTACTTTTTCCTGTTGCTTTTAACGCTCTATCATAGTCACCGTTTTGACAAAACTTATTTAATTCAATGTAGGCCTGAACAAGGTTACTTTCCTTGTTCGCTGACATTTTTTGACAACCTGGCACTGTTGGCAGAAACGTCATAATAAGTTGTCAAAAACGCTATTGAAGTGTTACGTTCTATATTACGCAGTTTTACACGTAAACTGTAACATGAAATATTGAGTATTATTAATGAATACTGTTTGTGTACTAATTTATTATACTCAAAGTTTCTGAATGATACTACAGTCATCTTATCATGAATTCTTGCTTAACGTAAAAGGAAATAATCAACTTACATAATTATGAAAAAATATAAGCCATGATTACAAGAATGAATAATTAATACATTAATAATAAAACCAAGTAAATCTTTAGGGAAAGGGAGACAATTCAAATATGTACTGTAAGCGCTGGGAGGAGATAGAGGAGAGATTTGAACAGCTTTTTATAATTCATATAATTGATCTGGAATGGCTATCAAACATGACGTAGTAATTTCAAGTATCCTTGGTTAATACATTATAATGTATTTATTATAGGTATGTAGATACGAGTTTGCTACATTACCTATATTTTACTGCTATCATATACATGGATGATCACATGCGACATTCGATGGTAAGCAAAACTGTCTCTTGTCAAACTTGTTATTTTATTTCGGCACAGTCCACAATGGCAACAAGATATTTTTGCTATAAAAGACCAACAAAACAAAATGCCGACAAAGTAAAATCTGGCGGAGTTTTATTCAAAAGTAAGGAACGTCTATTGTCAGAGACGACGACGGCCGCTTACGCCGTCGTGTGTCGAACTCATCAAACTTCGACGTCAAGTTTTCTGCGACCCGCTTGGTTCAAGTTTTCAAACGTTGAAAAATGGCGAGTGAAATTCTTGCTCTATATATATTATTGTTGTACATATTTAGTTTCCAAATTTGTTCGTGAGCAAATATTTGTAGGGATGATAGCTCATTGGTTAGTGCGGTCAGTTCACATGCCGAAGGGCGTGGGTTCAACCCCCAACAATGAGCTTGAGCCCTAGCTGCCAGTGAAAAAAAAAACATCGTGAGAAAACCATATCCGCAGCCGAGCACTCGAAAACGGTACGGTGGTAAGGTATTTTCTTGTAGCGTACTGGAAAATACCCTACGGTGGTAGGCTACTCATTAATCGTACAATTTTCGCTTTTCATACAAGTCTAAATCATAAAAATACATCAAAGTAATAAATTTGTGTGTGCGTACCTACAAAAGGCCAAGAATAAAATTGTAATTAAAGATTTGTCATTGTTGTCATGTTTTTCGAATTTCCTATGAAGTATATTTATATTTTTCTTACGTTTTTTTTGTGTATACTTGTGGTGATTTTAATTAGACATTTTTAATTCATTTAGTTTTTAAGTTTATGTCGGATTTTAGATTAAGAGCGCGCCTAGTGCCAGAAAAAAATCAGATTCCAGCCGCTCTAGTGCGAAGAAACAAGATCGACAATTACACGATTTGAAATCCGAGGTATTTCTTTGACCGAGTTTTATTTAATTAATTAAAACTTTTACATCAAATTAAAAAAGTAAGGGTCATAGCTGACAATTTCGAGTATTTGTATTAAAATAGATCTTTTCTGCGGCATTTGTAGTTGTTTTTATGAAAAACTCCGACCTATTTTCAAAATTCTAGCCAGCTATTGTACTTCTTCAGGATTATACCCATTCTCCAATACTTTTTTTTGTTGTAATATTTATGTGTCTTAATATCAAAGAGTGGCATAGAAAATACCCCCTTTGCCGGCATTAGGCGCGCTCTTATTTCGGATAAATTGAAATTGAAATTGAAATTGAAATTATTCATTTGACACAATTTATGGTTACATTAAAATGAACCCATTGGCTCCGAACTAGTAATAGTACTGTGTTTCGGGAACCAATGGCATTTCCCGATATTTCGATTCAAAATGCCAAATGCAGACAAAAAAAAACTAAACAATTAAAAATTAAACTAAACAAATAAAATTAACCTGCATTTATATATAAATATATACTTGTGTGTGTATGTGTGTGCCCGCACTCGTTTATGTGTGCATATGCGTGTAGTGTGTGTGTTTAATAATGTTTAAAATTGTATTCATATTAAATCCTCGTCACTATTTTAACTGAAACTACTTTTAAGCGCAAATACTTACATTACAAATATTTCTTTGTGTTTACACTAAATGGTATTTCTTTATCCAATAAGTCGCCAATGCCGCAACCAAGACGCAGCGGCGGGGGCGTGAGAGAAACAATGTTAAAGTAACATCTATTGTCGCGTCCGACACCGACACGACTTTTAATCGCATTACGACAAGTTCCCGGAACTTCTGCTGCGAGTTTGTCGCCACGCCTCGCCTCCGAGAGAGATCGGGCAGCCACTTTTTATTAGGTAGTTATGTAGGTATTTCTTACTTTATTATAACAAAGTCCTTGATTATTTCTCATTTAATAAGGAGTTTTACCTTACAAAAAGTTTTTGTGGATAGCCAAGTCAATAATTTACAATAAAAGTCAGTGTAAAGCGCAAAGAGATTCATACTTATCTACTTAGGTACACTAATATGAAGGGGAAAGATTTGATTTTTTGTTTGTTTGTATTGAATAGGCTCCGAAACTACAGGACCGATCAGTATAATTCTTTCATCATTAGAATGCTACATTATCACTGAGTGAATTAGGTAGGCTATATTTATATTGTTAATAGAATTTTGTTTTCCCGTGCGAAGATGGGGCGACCTGCTAGTAGTATATAATTATGTACTTACGGTAGATAAAATTCCCATTCTCTTTAAAGTTATTTACCCCTGGGTATTGAAAAATTACGAATCAGCCTTGCTTTTATAAACTGTCCCACAACTGGGCGTGGGTCTCTTCTCATTGTGAGAAGGGTAAGGCCATAGCCCACCACGCTGGCCAAGTGCTGATTGCATGACTTCACACAACTTTGAAAACTTTCTGTTATAAACTTTTGGACGTGTAGGTTTCCTCACGATTTCCTTCACCGTTAAAAGAAAAGAAAGTGGTGCATGCCGTGGGATTCGAACCCAGAACCTCAAGATTGGAAGGCTGTCTAGCTGACAGCCATACAATTAGGCTGACGAAACTTCTAATAAAATGTTTGAATAATTATTATTCACAATTATCTTTCCTTAACGAATTTCAACCACGAACCACCCATCATATCCAGTCTGTTGAACATCACACAATAAATAACTAAGGGATACACTCAGTTGGAATTAAATTGTTTGAAGGAAGGCGGTGCACATCGTATTTTATCAAGGCTCTACTGATAAATTGCTCGAAATTCAATTTAAAAGGGTAATGTTTGTGTCCCTATTACGACGTCAGTCGACGCCTATAAACTCTGTCGGTCCACTGAACAATTGAAATATCGAGCATCCACATACCTCACTCCATAAAAATATCTATTGGCATGCAACTAAGGATCCACGATTTCCACCTCCGATTGGTATCGTGTAACTTTTATGGTGAGATCGTTGTTTAAAAATATTTCAATTATTTTCATTTTAACTGTTCACATTTTTAATATTATTCGACGGCGTGTTTATTTTATAGTAGATAGATAGTTAGATAGATATAACTCTTTATTGTGCACATCAGTAATAGTAGTAGTATAGTAGTAAGTATAGTTTATTTGTTTTGTTTATTTATGATTCTGTTTTAAATAGTTGTTAGTTGTAATGTAAATAGTTAGCTAAATAAAATAACCCAATGATCCTTAATGTAAGTTTATTAAATCAAAAAATGGTTACTGTCATATTACTAATAACTTTGATTCAGATTCAGAAATATTGTTTAAATGCTACTATAATGAAATATTAAGTGTACCTACTTGGTAAAATTGTGTAATGTCATACTAAATTTAACGATAATAAATAATTTCAGAATATATTTTCAAGTGACATTATTAATCTCATGTCAATTTTTAACAAATTATATTTATTTCATTAAATGTCGATAATAGTATCTACGTCAATGTCAATCCCACTAATATTATTAATGTGAAAGTTTGGATGGATGTTTGTTACTCTTTCACGCAAAAACTACCAAACGGATTTTGATGAAATATGGAATGGAGGTAACACCGCGGGGCGCAGCTAGTAAGTATTTAAAATAATTAGGTAACAATGAAATTTAAAATTGTTTATTCAAAGATGTCATCTTGCTGGACATGCCCCTATTTGTAATATTTTTCAAATTGTAAAACACATTGTCTATTAGCCATTTGTTCAGTTTTGTTTGGAATGTCAGTGTAACAAATTGTGAACGTGGATAGCACTAATGAATGCGCTCTTTTTGTAAATTGATGATTTAGTCTGTGGCATAAATCGATAAAAATCATTACCTCTCTAGTGGTATCTCGTATTTTCATCGTCATCATCATCAGCCCTTTGTTGTCCACTGCTGAACGTAGGCCTCCCCTAATGGACGCCACTAATCTCAGTCGACAGGGTTCTGTTCTTACTACTACTTCTCTAGTACTAACTTAGCAACAGTGTATTTATAAATGTTTTTTAACTGCAATCAAATTTGGATTCCGAATTATTTGAGCAGTGAATTGGTATTTATACGTCCTGAAATTATTGTGTATTTGGGCGCTTCCCATTATCTATTCAAAAATGGAATTTATATTCGGAATCCTATGGGAAATTAAGCTTTCAGGTTGGCAGCGAATTAATGGAATGAAATTACTCTAACCAATGGTACTTTCTAAGAGAGTGAGTAGCTTCATAAAACAGCGAAGCACCCATTCTATTAACGATCCTAATACGATAATGTTCATGAGGCAATAACATTTCTGTTTTACACATATTTAAAATAAATAAATGTAATATTATATTGTAGGACATTGCACAAATGAACACAGCGCCATCTGACCCCAACCTAAGCAAAGCTTGAATGATTATGATTTTTTGTAATAAATAATGACTAATAATATTAATATAATCTAGACTAATTAAGTAAATGTATTTACTACTCTACTTTTAACATTTGCACGTCTGCTTGCAGACTAAATACATTGTGATTGAATATAAAAATTGATGTAAGACCTATTTTATGTATACCTATTTTTGCGAATTATTTGATTTGATTTAATTTGACGAAAGTCAGATAACTGATAGAATACTTAAATACTTTTTTTTTTTTTGTAAATACTTACTTATAATACATACAGAGACAACCATTTGTGTATACCACAAAATGTTTGTCCTGGGTGGGAAACGTATCTATTCACGCCCTGCAGCTCTACTACCAATGAGCCAACAGGGCTGTCAAAAACAAAAAACGTGAGTTTTCCGCTATAACTCTGACCTTATTTCAACAAAGAGTAGGTTCATTACTTGCTTTTGGGTTTATTTACCGTCAAGCAACTAGTAATTTAGATATTCATAAATTCCGAGCAACGTTAGGTAATTAATACGAAACTGGTTTAACTAATAATAATTCATCAAAAACCCTCTTCCTTACTAATCTTTGTGCTATACACGGGGGATAACAGATTAGAAATTTCCGTTAGACCAAAAAAGGTTGACCCATTTGTTTCCGCGTGGGACACTTTTTTCCTGACAAATTGCCTGAAAGTAATTTTAAGCCCAAGACCAGTTATTTATGTGTATTACTTTAGCTTTACGTTCGTTCAGCTCCGTGTGTTCATTATTTTTTCTTCTGTAATGGAAATCGCGGCCATTTAGGGTTAATAGAATGTAATAAAATCCTATCTTTGTACATAAAACTTGTCTATCTCTATTTTTGAGTGTTTACACGACTGCCCAAAAACAGGTGTGTAATGTTTTCAGGGTTAATGTATGTAAGATTCTTTATTCCACCATAATTTTTAAATATCTGAATAGATTTGGATGGATGTGGTATCGTTAGAATCATACATGAATTCTACATGATCGTCATAAACAATTAAAAAAAAAATTGTGGGCATTCTTTTTTTAAAATTTACGGTTTCCTTAGCAGATCTTGAACAGTTCAAAAATTTAATATTGTGCAGGTCACGTTTCAATGAGTCAAATACTTTAATAGTAGTCGTCTAGGTAGGTACCACCGCAGTACCAGATATTCTGACGCTAAGTAGAAGTTTAAAATTTAAATTCAAAATGATTTTATTTGGCATAAGTTTTGGACACATTAAAATTAACCCATTGGCTCCGAACTAGTTTCGAGACGTGTGAAAACATTACTGTGTTCCGGTTCGAAGGTTACTGCAGCTAGTGAAATTACAGGGCTGTTGAGACTAACCATAGACAGTCTGAATGTAAGAGCGCCAAAGCAGCGATGCCGTAGTCTTTATTTTGTTACGCAAAGTTCTGTGTATCGCTGCAATGGTCATGGGCAGGCGTTATCTCTCACCATCAGAAGAGCAAGTAGTCTCTGTATTAATCCAGCTACCTCCATACCAAATTTCCATTCAAAATCCATTCAGTTTCCATTAGTTTTTGCGTGAAAGAGTAACAAACATCCATCCATCCAAACTTTCACATGTATAATATTAGTGGGATAAATTATTCCAGAAGTTTCAAACATCGCAATAAATAATTACAAAACTCGTGTTTTAACTTTTAAGTTTGCAGTTTAATTGGAAAGGTGACTTCTGCTTAGTCCTTGCCCAACGAGCATTCCAATCCAATGAACGACTTTTAAACAAGGATTTAATTAAACGGACCGTCGGTCTCCTTTGGAATCGCTATATCTACGCACTTATGGAATTAATAGGAATTTACATTATTCCCAATAATCATGAATGCCATAGACAACACATCCAAGTACGATTCTTAATATACCTACAACAAAGTATCAATTCTATTTATTTTCCTCCACATATTTGTACGCAATCAAATTTTTGTAGCGATGATAGCTCAGTGGTTAGCGCGGTAGATTCGCATGCCGAAGGGCGTGGGTTCAAACCCCGACAATGAGCTTGAGCTGCCGGTGAAGGAAAACATCGTGAGGAAACCATAGCATGGTGGTAGGGTACTTTCTAGTACTCGGCTGGCTAGCTACCACCCTCAAGTTGAAAATCTGCCGCCAAGCATCTAACGGTGTGTTCCGGCAGCCTCACTTGAGAGCCAGTTCCATTCCAGGCTAGGTGTGCTTTACCATCTTCGACCACATCTTCACTTAACATCAGGTGAGCTGTGGTCAAACACCTAGCCTGTCAATCATTAAAAAAAAAAAAAAATTTGTCAGACTATAGCTGAGGACTATAGACTGCAATGATTTGACATTATATTTATTATTGTCATTTATTTTCAACCAACCTTTTTAACTGTAAACATGAATAGTTGTTTGCTGCTTTTGTCACTTTATTTTGACTATATTTTGAACTTGTCTACTAATCCTACTTTAATATTATAAATGTGTGTGTTTTTACTCTTTCACGCAAAATGTACTAAACGGGTTTGGATGAAATTTGGCACATAATATAGTTTATGGTCAGGATTAACATATAATATACTTTTTATACCGCAAACTGAACTTGTTAAATTCCTCGCGAACGAAGTTGCGGGTAAAAGCTAGTACATAAATAAACATTTAGTGATGATAGCTCAGTGGTAAGCGCGGTCGGTTCGCATGTCCAAGGGCGTGGATTCAAACCCCAACAATGAGCTTGAGCTGCCGGTGAAGGAAAATCGTGAGGAAACCATAGCATGGTGGTAGGGAACTTTAGTACTCGGCTAGCTAGCTACTATCCTCAAGTTGAAAATCTGCCGCCAAGCATCATCATTATTAAGTAAGTTAAATAAATACAATGGTTATAAATGGCAAAAAAAATAAATATCTATCGGTGTGTTCCGGCAGCTTTACTTGAGAGCCAGTTTCATTCCAGGCTAGGTGTGCTTTACCATCTTCGACCACACCGTCACTTAACATTAGATAAGCTGTGGACAAAGCTACCCCATCAACCATAAAAAAAAAATTATACGATGGAAATTAACGTAATTTTTTTGATTGTCGCGTAACATTAATGACAATAAGAGCTCACGGTACCCCCTACAGGCGTCATATACGTCATCAAGGCTCTAGGTAACTAAACTTGTATCGTTTTAGCTCAGGGGGGTAAACATAACAATGACTTTAGAAACTAGAAACTATTCAGCAGGGCCGAGTAAGTTTCCCAATTACGGGCGTCAAGGTAACAGTGATTATGACACTCAACTGTTATGAATAATTGTGATTATTTTAATGTTTATGTACATTTACCATCAGGTAGGATACAATCGTACTCGATAAATAGAAAAAAGGAGTTATGGTGGGAACGCGGAAAGAGTCGTGTCGCCTTGTTGTATTTTTTTCCAAAACTAGAACTAAAACTGGACTTGACTGACACGGACTGTACTTGACCAAGACTGGACTTTGGCTATATCTATAGCTACGTGGCAACTTTATTAACCTTTGAAAAGTGAATAGATAAAACACTTGACACTGGCAAATGCACAAAACGCGACGCCAAAACCAAAGAAAAAAAATTTGAAAAAAGTACATTGAATCAATCATCATCATCATCATCATTTCAGCCGTAGGACGTCCACTGCTGGACATAGGCCTCCCCCATTGACTTCCATTGATTGAATCAATAATATTGTAATACTATGGAAATGCATGGGTAGTGCGAAGACGGACAAGCTGCCCGCGTTGTACTCAGCTTTTCTCCATGAAGAACCTGTGGCAGTAATTAAACGAAATCCCGCATTAAAACATTTTTTTGTAATAATCCTACTAATCCCACAAATCTTAGATAAATTGATCTATAATAAATTTCCTCTAAGCCACAAATATTATAAATGTGAAAGTTTGGATGGATGGATAGATGTTTGTTACTCTGTCACGCAAAAATTACAAAACGGATTTAAATGAAATTTAGTAGGGAGGTTGCTGACACCCTGGATTAACATATAGGCTACTTTTTATCCCGAAAACATGTAGCGGGTAACACCGCAGGGAGCAGCTAGTTTTACATTTTTACTTAGTGGTAGATCTCCTTAGCAGGAAGGAGGTCGTCTAGGTAGGTACCACGGCAGTACCAGATAGCAAGCCAAGCAGTAGTGCGTAAACATTAGTACTGTTTCGGTTTGAAGGGTACTGCAGCTAGCTAAATTACAGGGCTGTTGAGACTAAGGACTAACCATCGAAAGTCTGAAAGTAATGAGCGCCAATACAGCAATGCCCTGGACTTTGTTTTGCTACTCAAAGTTCTATGTATGGCTGCAATGGTCATGGGGATAGGCGTTATCTATTACCTTCAGGAGAGCGTTTCGTTCGTCTGATTACTATTTACATTAAAAAAAAACATAAAATGATTCTAAAATATTCTCAATCCTGTGATAAAAGGTCTAAAACTCACGTGCTCATCAATTTCATTCATCCTCATCCAGAAAATTAAAATGGATTCTCAAATCCAATTTAATCCCGTAATCCCGCTGTTCACTCAATTTTTAGGCCTTCAAAATCCGTGCATTACCGAACGTAGTCTGGTTTGAGCGCCCAAATTGAAATCTCATATGTCGGGCCATTATTAGGCAATAGCTCGAGATCGCTCGAGTCTACTCTTGAGATAGTTCACTGGCATCCCTCGTTTTGAACGGATAGGGATGTCACAGAATAAACGACGATTATGGACGGCTATAACCCCAAAAAAAATAATATGCTTTTGAAGATAATGTATGTACCTATAGTATTTATTGTTATTCATCATCATCAGCCTATCGAAGCCCACTGCTGGACATAGGCCTCTCCCAAGACACGCTACTCAGCCCAATGTTCAGCTTTTCGCTTCCACCCACCGCCAGATGTTTTACGTATATCGTCACTCCATCGAGTCTCAGGGCGTCCTACGCTACGTTTGCCAATTCGCGGTCTCCACTCCAGAACATGAATGTCTACCCCAGCGTTTATCGATTCTGCGACAGATATGTCCAGCCTATTGCCACTCCAGCTTGCAAATACGCTGAGCTATGTCTGTGACTTTAGTTCTCTGGCGAATTACTTCGTTTCGGATACGATCCCTCAGAGAAATGCCGAGCATAGCTCTTTCTATAGCTCGCTGAGCGACTTTGAACTTACGGACCGTTCCCGCTGTCAGTGTCCACATTACGCCATTTGACATAATTGTTAACATTATGACAAAAAAATGCAAGGGCCAAGTTGATGCACTTACTAAACCGTGAAGTGAACCAAAGTACCACGAAATTCACTAACACGAAAACATTTACGTCAATAATATTAGTGTGATAGTAATAGACAGCCCTGTTTCTTCAAAATTCAAACTCGTTAAATCTAGCACTCTACTGAGAAGTAGAGGCTAAGGATCTCTCCTTCTGACACCTGTCCAATTTGCGTCAAATCGTCATCTTGCGCCCTCATTTACGCAGCTAATGATGAGCTGACTGACATTCCGATATCGGCTGTAAGTCACAGGCAAAACGGTTGACAGGCAACGATGATTTTCAATCTCGTGGAACGGAATTTTGAATAGGTTTTTTAGATTTTGGATATCGGAGAAGATTGAAATCTATATTCACAAGATTGAATCCGTATCGTAAGACGAGTTGGTATAACGAAGCCCTTATTACATACCTACTGTACCTGATGAGGTGAAGTGGGTAATTCGGTCTTCGTCAAGGGGTGAGTAAGGGGTCCAGACTTGATGAAGCGTGATTACGACCCTATTAATATAATATTATAACGAAGGCGTAAAAAGTACAATAGAAACAATTTTTGAAAAATTATATACTATACGTATGTACATCTACGTAGGTAGACGTAATTTTTATATTTTACTTTGACTACAATTATTGACTTGTAAACGAGTTATAATTTAATTATTATTATATTTTTAAGCACAAACTTAAATGTGAACTTAGACAATAATAAATTGTATTAAATACACTTTTAAAATAATCAGTTATTCTACACAAATTCTCATTTGCTGTATGACAGAAAAAAATTAAACAATATTTGAAACAAATGAGCAAATGATGAATGTAGGTATTTATGTGAATATTATGTGTTTCTCTAGCTAGCATACCCAGTTGTTCAATTCGTACCAAGGTAGTCTGGAAGAGATCGCTCTATGCGATAAGGCTACTGATTGTTGCACTTCATTTAAATATTTGTACCATTTTTGTTCTTAATCCTGGCGTGAACAGTAAAGTTTTATCTATCTATCTAATTTTATGAAATCATTGAAAATTCTGATTACCTAAATGTAGAAAGTAGCCATTTGATGGATCGTAAAACTCCGCGCGAGAAACCAGGCTACGTTAGTGCGTGGATCGCTTTAAACGTTTTACCTGGCTCTCATATTATCCAATTTATTTTCGCGGAAATCTTTCGGCGGCTTGCAGAGGATCTTGGTACGTAATCAAAATAGTGTAGGAGACCAATTTTCCGTACGATCGCGTTCTGAACGCGGCCCGCGCGGTGCAAGCGATATCGACCAAATTAACCCAGGGGTTCTCTACAGTGGCTACAACAATTAAAGTGCATCATATTTCCAACTTGTAGTTTTTTTTCTTTGAGTTTTTATTATTTTTTGATACTGTGTTCGTTGTATGGGAACCCCATAGGTAAGCCCATTAATATAAACCCATTTTAGGTAAGCATAATTTATTTTTAGGGAAACGTTAGCCAATTTAGAGTGTAAGAAGTAATATATAAGTATAAAAATATAAACTTTTGTCTATCTGAAGTAAAATAGATACCTACATGGGATTACGATAAAGACAATCTAAGTAGAATAAATAAGTATTGAAGGACATTTTTGCACAGCGCCATCTAGCGCCAAACTTTTTTATGAGTTTGACAAGCTAGGTGTTTGTCCATAGCTCACCTGATGTTAAGTGACGATATCCACTTCAATGTAGAGTATGGTTTAAGTGACTATCTCAACAGATCTTGCGGAGATACTCTTTTGAGCCTCCTGAAAGTTTTTGTTTTCATCACGTTTGACGCCAATTTATTGGGATGCATCAGCATCCTTTTCTTGTAGACTGATTCGCTGTATAATTTCTTCCTTAACTTGTTGCATCTTTAAGTCCCGATGCATACAGTAATGTGTGAATTTTGTGTTGTACCATGGTACCTATGTTTGTCAACTTGTATTACATTTTTTTATTTTTTTACAATAGGTATAGCAAGAGGCAAGTTAGTCAAGTTAATCTTAATTTAAAGTTAAAGTGGGTACTAGTTTATTATGTATGTGAAAATGTATCATATAAAAGTGTATTTGAAGGAGCGGTCTCTCCTAATACAGGTTTGTATAACCTTAACAGGAGAGGCCAAACTCATGTTTTTAAAATAACGCATTATTAGAATTTGTATTTGTAGGTACTAGTTTGTGTGTATACCGCGAGCAGAGCAGCGACCCGCAAGCAGCACTCGATCACGAGTTTGACGTATGTGCCGTCATTGCCCCCCTCAACCATATCTGAGGGAAGAGACATTACATTAAGATTTAAAAATGTTTCTATTATAATAATTTCTGAGCACACTGTAGAGCTACATTCAATAGTCGCATGCAGTAAACGAATAGCGATGTCTAGTTAAAGGAAGCAGAGCTAAACGCGACCGATCAGAGCTTCGATAGCTGTAATTGAACTGCAATAAGGATTTCGGAGTTCTAGGGAGCTGGAATCATCCGTTCCTTATTGACTCTAGTTCACAGATGCTCATTTCTTTCTGTAATAATTGTTACAAAATGACAGATTTTTTTCATTTATTTATTTCGTACGTTTTAAAACTTTAAAATTGTTTTTTTTAAGAAAAGCCATTTTTGTTTGTCTACCCATGCGCTACACTGCGCTTACAAAACATACAAAATCTATATTAAAGAGGAAAGATTTGTTTGTTTGTATTGAATAGACTACGAAACTTTCACTGTTGGGAAACTACACTATCTCCGGGTGACATAGGCTACTTTTTATCCCTGTATTCCCACGGGAATAGGAACTACGCGGGTGAAACCGCGAGGCGTCCGCTAGTCAACTATAAAACTACAGATGAGGGTATATATTTCTTAGACTTTTTAATTTGCTGATAACAACAGTTCTAATACCGGTATAAACAGCGTTTGTTACTGTACTTAAAACAGCAACTGCATATGGACAAAAACAATGTTTCGGTATTAAACGAGGTGTGTGTAATGAATGGATACTCATTAAGTTTTTACTTTTTTTTCCATATAGATCAAGCTCTAGAGATTCACTCTCTTTCCCTCTACCTCACCTATCCAAGTACGTACTGCCACGTTTTCCTCATTTTCTTGATTATTTCTATATCTACCTTTTTCATACCTATCTAACCTCCTAAATCCTAGGCCCCTACATCCCAGTGGCTCGACATTCATTCTCAGCCATGTCATGAATATTCTCGACTCAACGCAATACATCACTGAGATCGCGCTCTAATCAACGCGGGATAATGAATACGCGACACAACGACGAGTTTCGGCGTAATTTATGATTGCAGCTACTACAAGTTGGAGATGCAGAATTCTTGACTGACTGTCGGGTACTCGATGTTTGTTTGAGATTAAAAATAAAATACATGTTTTTGTTTTTGGTCGACAAGTCAGGTGTTTGACCACAGCTCACCTGATGTTAAGCGACGATGTGGCACTGTGACAACTCGCGGTTGTTAGTCAGCCGAGTACATACCAAGTACATAATAGGTACATTGTTTTTTTTTTGTCATGTCATTTTATTTTGACAATTTTTGTTTGGTATTGACATATTTTTATATTGACAATATTTTTTTTTTATGTTGTCGTGTATATAATTATATGTCGACATACCTTATTTTGACATTTTTGTGTTGACATGTAATCAATTTTAATGACATATGATTTAAAATTTTGAAGTGTCTTGTAACATAGGTGTGATCAATAAAATATTTGTATTTGTATTTGTACTAGAAAATACCCTACTTTTATATATACGTATATACATATAGGTACCTAAAAAAAAGTTATGTTATTTTTTAGGTAGTAGTTATATATCTTCATTTTACAACCAACAGAACATTTCGCGGTCTTATCCAATAAGTTTACCGATCAAGAAATAAGAAAAAGTATTTTAAGAACGCCGTTTATCTACAAAACGTGATTGTGGTCACCTAAGTCACCTGCCAGAAACCGAAATACAAGGGTAAGGGTCAGTATTTGTGGAGAGTAAATCTAAATACCAAAGATATTTCTGCTCTGAAATGGGGTTTCTTGAGTAAATGAAAGTCTATTTGGAACTTGAGTTTTAAATCAGGTAAAGAAAAGATGGTGATAGAAATATAAAATACTAGCCGGTACCCGCGACTTCGTCCGCGTAGAATTTAGCAAAGAGTTTATTCAGTTTGCGGAATAAAAAAAGTATCCCTTAATTTAGTTCAGGCCATAAAGTATTTATGTGTGCCTAATTTGGACAACCCTGTTGGTTCATTGGTATGTCTGCGCCAAGATCTAAAGGGCGTGGGTTCGATTCCCACCCAAGATAAACATTTTGTGGTACAAATGTTTGTTCTGTGTCTGGGTGTTATGTATTTTTTATAAGCGTAAATATAAGTATTTGGCCTTGAGTCGGGAGGAGGCGATTTCAAACGAAAACTCATGTAAATAGAAATAAGGATTGTGTGTATGCCTCGAGCATTCATGCTCACCATCGAAGGCTCCTTCTTGCGGCGGCGTCGTGTGTCGGGTCGCTCTCTTCCCTCAGATATGGTTGAGGAGGGCGATGGCTGGCACATGCGTCATACTCGTGATCGGGTGCTGCTTGCGGGTCGCTGGTCTGCTCGCGGTATACACACAATCTAGTACCTACTTTAACCTTAGATTAAGATCCTACTAACCTCTCCTCTTTTTGTAATGTAAAATTGTAAAAAAAAAAAAAAAAATTTTGTAACTAAAGTTGACAAAGGTCACGGACCCCAGCGTCTGTGGAGCGTATAATAATAATAATAAAAAAAAAAAAAAAATAAAAAAAATAAGTATTTAAGTAATCTATTAGCTACCTATCTGACTTCAATAGTACAAGCTTTGCTTAGTTTGGGGTCAGATGGCGCTGTGTGTCACCTCCAACGATACTTATTTATTTTATCTAAATCTGTTCAGTAGGATCCGTTCCTGCTTAACATCAGACAGGGCGTGGTCAAACTTAACTATTTAGAATAACAAAAAAAAAAAAATTTTTGTTTTATGTTGTTGTTTTTAAATACACAGAACTTTGAGTAGCGAAACAATGTCCGGGGCATCGCTGGTTTGGTGCTCATTACTTTGAGACTTTGATGGTTAGTCTCAACAGCCCAGTAATTTTCCAAGCTCCCTTCAAACCGAAACACAGTAATGTTTACACACTACTGCTTAGCGGCAGAATACCTTGTACTGCGGTGGTGTCTACCTAAAGTAAAGTTTTTGCGTGAAAGAGTAACAACCATCCATCCTCACAAACTTTCACATTTATAATAGGCATCCATATTAGTAATATAGGATAGTTAGGATAAGTAGAAAAAGTTTTATTATTTTGATATTGTTCCTTTGTTTTTTTTTCTTTCCTATTAATTCAGATTTCAAGCGACAGCTGTAACAACTGTTTATTCTGAAATTGTGTTCCTTTACTACGAGTTAAGTAAGTATTTAATTCAGTTTAACACTTAACACGTAGAGTTAGCTTGTTACAGACAGGAGATTAAAGCTTGTTTGCCAGGGAGACGGAAAACGTCACCAGTAATATAGCAATCTGGACGGGATTGGAATATCATTGTGTAAAGTAAGGGGGATTATAGTTAAACGTTTTACGTTTAGTAAGTTAGCATGTTAGCATGGTGTTAAAAATTAATATATATTTTACAGTTAGAGTCAACAGATTACAGTACAAGTTTAGGCTCTTTAAAAACTTTTGTTATAGGTAATAGGCTATTTGTTTGACAGCTCACATCTTAGCCTGGAATGAAAATAGCTCTGACGGTTATTAATTATGTCCACTTGTGACACTTTCTAGAAATGAACAGTGCTAATTTGTGCTCTCGAGGGACTATTTGCTTTCTCATCATCTAATAATTCGTCATCCACGAAGATCGCATCTAAAAAAATGTAATCGTGCAAGGTATTTGGTGTTATTGACAGCCCGGTGTGATGACTCCACATTATTTTTTTTTGAATAAAATAGCTAAACTTATGTTTTAGTAAAGTCACCAATTACTCTTTTAATTTGATGTAAAAGTTTTGATTAATTGAATAAAACTCTGTCAAAAATATACTTCGGATTTCACTCGATCTTGTTTCTTCGCACTACTGTGAACGCTCAGATTAAACACTAGATAATTGATTCAGGCGTTACTTTGCGAAAGTTCATTTTGAATATTCAAGGTATATTTAGTTAGTTATTTAGTTTATTTCCGCTTAACAGTCATCGTCGTCTCAGTCTCGACTACCCTATATATAATGTCCTCTGTGGTCTCGACCAAGCGCTCGAAGAGTCAACACGCCCTGAGGATGCCTCGTGTAGAGGCGAAACACGTGTCGGCAAGTGGTTACTGCAGAGAGAGGAGGATTTTAAGACTTGTGGTTATTTTAATTAGATTTTGGTCAAATTATATTTTTAAGTTTATGTCAAATTAGTTGTAGATATTAAGTAAGATATAAATTTTCGGTCACCCATCTAATAATTGACCGGAGCATAAATTGAGCTCTATATTAATATTCTAATTTAGTAAGATTAGGTTTTTAATTAATAAGTTGTTCTCAAATTAGTTAAATTTAAGTCCTCATCATTGTTGTAACTGGGGCGGAAATAAACTAAATATTATTATTATTTAGCCCACTTTGTCCCACTGCTGGGCAAAGGCCTCTCTCCCTCCCTTCCACGCCTCTCTGTTTTGTGCCATTGAGGTCCACTCCTTATTGTGAGCATCGAGCTAATCTTTCCACCGTCTTTTAGGTCGGCCTGGTGGCCGTTTAACCTCCGGGACCCAGTCGGTGGTGGTTTTCGCCCATAGCTCCGCTGGCATTCGGCAGACGTGTCCAGCCCAGTCCCACTTTAGCACGGCAGCTTTTTTTTAAATAAATATATACCTTGAATATTTAAACACTAGATACTAATCTGAGTAAATACGCATTATAGTTAGAATTCGATTGCTTAGTATAGATTTAAGTTAAAAATCTACCACCTAGCACCTATCGGTGTGTTCCGGTGACCTCACTGTCACACCAGGTGAGGTGCTTCGTCAAACATACAAAAAAATATAGTTAGTTTTTATGTCATTGTTATTATACATTTTATTTACATTTTGTATGAGTGTTGTACTCGTATATTAAAATTCCTGCGATACATAATTTTTTAACTTATTAGGTATTTATATATGAAGGACCTAGACCTATTATTATAGACCTAGTGAAGGTAAACGGTTTTATTACAGTAAAAAACAACTACGCAACATTGAATAACCAAATGCAGTAGGAGTGTTGGGCGTATATCGCGGCGCGCCAGCTTAAACGACGTCATCCGTCGGGCTTTTGTCAGTGCCGGCGTCCCATCAGTTTTAGAACCAAACGGACTGATGCGTGACGACGGCAAGAGACCCGACGGGATGACCCTTATCCCTTGGAAGATGGGACGGCCTCTTGTGTGGGACGCCACTTGTGTCGACACCTTGGCGCCGTCTCATCTTCCTGTGACTTCGGGACAAGCTGGTGCTGCCGCATCTAAAGCTGAAAACCTCAAACGGCACACATATAGTTATTTGGACAGAATGTATCTTTTTGTGCCGTTTGGGGTTGAAACTTTAGGTCCGTGGGGGCCGGCCGCTCTCGAACTGTATCGGGACCTGGCCAAACGTCTAGAGGAGGCTTCAGGTGACCTGAATGCTGGTATCTACTTTGGTCAAAAGCTAAGCATTGCCATCCAGCGTGGCAATGTGGCCAGCATTCTGGCCACATATCCCTCCTCTGACGGTTTTTTAGACTAAGTATTTTGTATACATTTTGTAAATAGTATAATTTAAGGTATTTTTTATTTTGTTTAATAAATGTCCTATCTGATGGAAAAGTAAAGAAAAATATAACCAAATGAGATCAACTGAACTCACAGGTAAATCCTAAAAATTCCATAAGTCCATAAGTCGACTCGAGAGCAAACCTGCAAAACATCCCTCTGATCGATGGACCATTGGAGGCCTAAAAAGTGGACCTTCGTCAACTGTCACCGACCAGAACTCGCGTTAGAAATTTAATTTGCCGCCGCGTTACTTTGGGATAAAGCGTAATTTAATAAGTGATTCGGCTGTAGGTAAAGGTAGCCACTATTTTGCGAATTAAGTTGATATATAAAATATTAACAGTACCTACTATATTTCTTGAAAATATGTTGTACATATTTTTAACTTTAATATGTAACAAGGGTCACTTCTAAGGAAGGAACATTCTTTACTTTTTAATGTTTGTTGTAAAAGTGGTTGGGGCCTCGCCCCTAATATACCCAAAATATATACCTTGTTACATCCCCTGTTGAAATTTATAAACAAAGACAAAAGTATTTAGGAAGTCTCTTTAGGAATTTTGGCGGGAATGCGAAAAAGTTGCATCGTCGCTTAGACTTGGATAAGTTGGATATAATGATGTTTTAATCATGATGTGCCCAATTCCATATATGTAATTATGTAAGATTTTAAGTACAGTGATATACCTAGTTGAAACATGACTGTTCATGTTGTATCCAATACTCAGTTTGACGCTTCTATAAAACTCGTTACTTGTTGAACAAAAAACGTTGAGCTGATGCAACTATAACTTGCTTTATGTGACTAATAATTATTTTGCATGTTTTTATCTTGAGACATTTGAAAATTTTCAATACTTACTGGTAGAAAGTGCAAAGTGTGATGCCAAAATTAAAGAAAAAAAATCTCTACTTTTATTACTTTGTCGTAAATAAATTGCTACGGCGTAATTTTTTTATCCAACTGTTTATCCTATTTTAATTTTTATTTTGATATTAGCATTGTTCATTTTTGAGTGTGTAAGCACTGGCCTCTGTAGCATTAGTAAAAATATACCATAATAATTATATTATTGGAGCCTCAGTGAAGGGTCCAAGATCATCATCTGACATATTTTGGTGAAACTGAAACATATATTTATAAAATTTCGCGGAAATGTATATCGAGCTTTGGCGGGATCGCAGAAAAATCAGTGCCGAATTACGCGTGTGAGTGTGGGAAAATGATATAACGTGGCAAAACTTTTAGTGTCGCTTCCAAAACTCCATTGAAACTTGTAGCAAAGTCACCACTGCTTTACTATGACACGACTGGACACTTTACTTATTATTTTACTTAATTTTTCATAACATACTCGACAATATCGAAACACTTGACCATGCCAAATGAACAAAGTGCGACGCCAAAGAAAAAAGAAAGAAGCAAAGAGTATGAAGAAAATATAATTTTTTTTTTTGGTTGACAGGCTAAGTGTTTGACCAGATCTCACCTGCTGCTAAGTGAAGGTGTGGTCGAACAGAGGCGTCTCTAGCCCTTGTGGCGCCCGTGTGCAACCAGTAGTACCCTGGCGCCCTCTAGTCTAGTAGGAGCGGGGTCCAAATGGAATACTAACAGTTATATTTTCAAACGGAAATTCGAATGCAAATGGTGCAATTTTAAATGATGTCGGAAAGCAAAAAGTTTTTTTAGGAAGGAAAGTAAAAGTAAAAGTTGTAATTCAAAAAAATCCTAGGTCCTATAGGTACGAGTATTTAACTTCGATATCACCATCTATCACTCGATGTTTTGTTTTTTTTTTCATGAATTTCGCTAGCTATTTTTGATGACCTCCGACCTCGAGCCATGTCGCAATAATTGTGCAAGCAAATAACCAAATCTTACCTTTTACCTTTTACATATTTTTTATCAAAAGAAAAGCCGATTTACTTCATATTTACCTGTTTATTCAAAGATGATACTTAAGCAAATTGCATCAAGGCTTATTTCGCAAAACTACGGTGTAGCGGTAAAACAAAAATTGCGGTATGCATACACAAGCCTTTGAAAATGACCGCCGCACGTCCCTGGGAATTTCAATTTGAACTTTATAGCATTCTAGTACAGCCGAGTTAGCAATGATTGTCGGCGTGTTGTCAAACGAATCAAAATAAACAGGTGCCGATGCCGGCACGCGCCTTTGGTAGCGATGCGACATTACGCCAATTTAATCTTTAATTATCTGTTTTAAGGCTGATTTTACGTTGAAACAAAAGTTATTGTGTAAATTTAAATAGAGTAGGAAAAGGAGTAGCCTTGCTTTGCTACCGCGCGCCCGGCGTCGGCCATAACACGAGCGCAGGGTCTTTGAGAGCGCCGGCATCGACGCATGTTTGGAGGTGTCGCATTAGAGGGCGCTCGGCGCCCCCTTAGACCCGGCGCCCGTGTGCGCCGCACACCCTGCACCATAGGTAAAGACGCCTCTGTGGTCGAAGACGGTAAAGCACACCTAGCCTGGAATAGAACACTTTTTATCTTTGAACCTTCATTATGCTACGTCTTTGAAGACGTGCGAAAAAGAAAAATAAATATAAAACTTATTACTAAAAACTTTTTTTTTGTAGAAAGTGTGGCAAACTTTTTATAGTTTCGGCTACATCCGGTGGCCTTCATCGTGGAGGCAAAGGTGAGTACAACGCGCGCGCGGCCTCGTCTTACTTTGTACAATCTGCGTATAATATAATTAACGTACATAAAATTGTTATTGGTACAGTGTTAGTTCGGCATGTAAACTTCAGACCGATGCGATGTTGTTCGGCTCACCATTTCCGAAGTTTGAAACATGTTTGTCGTGTTAGCTGTGGTCGGTGCGTGGCGAAGTTTTCACTGAAACCCTTTAGTTGGCAATTCACTGGTTGCTAGTTAGTTATGTAAGTTCCCTTATATGGGTTTGTTTCCTCAATTGTGAGTTCGTTTGTACATACTTGCGTGGCTAGGTTTTGTGTCTATCGTAGATGAACGATACGAATATTGAAGCAGATGAGTAAGGTAGGTAATTTCGACTGTTATATATGTATGTTTTAATTTAAAAAGTAATGAGACGAACGAGACGCTCTCCTGATGGTCAGAGATAACGCCTGTCCATGACCATTGCAGCGATACATAAAACATTGAGTAACAAAACAAAGTCCAAGGTATTACAGAGGGGTTAGCAAATCAATTTGCGAGATTAAACTACAACATAAACAATTGAAAAATGGATAGATATTGGGCAGCGTCTCTCGCGGGAGTAAATTAAAATACTAAGTATAATGTACATACAGTCATACATAGATACTATAGTTTTAAAGGATGCTCAAATCCCACTAATATTAGAAATATGAAAGTTTGTATGGATGGATGAACGGATGTTTGTTACTCTTTCGCGCATAAACTACTAAACGGATTTGGATGAAATTTGGTATGGAGGTAGCTGAGACCCTGGATTGACACATATGCTTTTTTTGATCCAGAAAACATACAGCGAGTGTGTTACTCGCAGCGGGGCGCAGCGAGTATTTTAATAAAAAAAAGATTACAATGATAAATGTATCCAATTGTTAGCTATTCAAACCAATTTATGTATGTACGTATTGTATGTATTATAAGTATGTATTTACAAAAAAAAAGTATTTAGTATTCTATCAGTTATCTGACTTCCATAGCACAAGCTCTGCTTAGTTTGGGGTCAGATGGCGCTGTGTGTCCTATGATATTTATTATTATTTACGATAGTAATAATTTATTTTTATAACGCGATAATTCCGCCAATTGTTTTTGGTGAAGCTTTTTTTGCTTGGTAGATCACACTTTAGAGTTGGTCCAATATAAATTTCATCCAAATCGATTGAGTGGTGTTTAAAAAATCCAAAAAATTGTATATACCTAACATCGATGATATTTTAGTTAAGTTTACTCCGAAACCTCGCTGTTTCATTGGAGCAGCACGTTTGGTTGGTAAGGGTCATGGAGTCGGTTTTAAAATTGTAAATTTGTATATTATATTATTATAGCTACGTAAAAAATATTTTTCTTACCTAACATGTGATGGGATGGCGTTAAACGCTTATTGATTAATAAACGAAACTCATTTAGGTTTAAAACACAAATTTGTCCCAGTCATAAGTACAATAATTTTTAATCATAATGGTTATTTACTCTACGCTAATTTGCCTAAACGGCCGTTTAGGCAACTAACAGGCACATCTGGCTCATCTGACTACCAGATGATAACTCGTTAACAGCAGATTCTGCCAGATTTGTCTAACATCACAATCAGAAATTCCACAACAAATCTTGAGTTTTAGCAATTACCATGTAAATTTGGGAAGTTCGCGAAATAATTTAACGCGGTGTAGTCGACGAATTCAAAACAATTTATATGTTAATTTCGTAGGTATGGACCGTGTACAGTCAGCAAGAAGAAAGGGTACCAGAGCTAAGCGCTAACTACTAGCGCACCGCTAATCGACGGTAAAACAAAATCTCCCAACCAGCAACCATTACAAGCTAAGGTATATCTAAAACAACTTCCTAATCCACACTCAAGTATATGGTGATAGATACTACCGCAGCATCAGATATTCTGCTGCCAAGTGTTCTTCACAATGTTCCAGTTTGAATTTTTGAAGGGCAGCTAGTAAAATTACAGGGCTGTTGAGACTAACCATCGAAAGTCTGAAAGTAAGAGCGCCATAGCGGCGATGCCCTAGACTTTATTTTGTTACGCAAATTTCTGTGTATCGCTGCAATGGTCATGGGTAGGCGTTATCTCTTACCATCAGGAGAGCGTCGCTTTTGTCTTATAACTTTTACACAAAAACTTATTTAGCACCATTTTGTTTAAAATGTAAAATTAGCAAAAAATGAACGATGGGCATACGAGAAGATCGCCCGCCAGGTAAGAAGTTTGCGGGAGGGAAGTGTGTGTCGTACGTGCGTGCGTACTTACGGGGCAGTCAGTATTACCTGTTTTAAAAACAGGAATCTAAAATTATACGTTACAATAACTAAATAAGATACATTAAATGACGGATTAAATAAATAATCCAAAATTCAAAGTGAAATATTCTTTAATTGTTTACAAGATTTTTTTGTGTATATCCTATGTGTCACCTACTTATAATGATAATTACATTGCTCACATTTACCTTTCTCTAATAGCATAATGCACGAATGAAATATAATAGCATCATGTCATTGTGTGAACAATAAAGAGTTATATTATTTTATTAGAGATTTTTTTTTTTTAATGTTACAGTTACGTGTACCTAACATAATTATATTGTTAACAATTAGAGTTTTTGGCGGGAACGCGGGAAGAGTCGTGTCGCTCCGTTGTATTTTTTCCAAAACTAGTGTTTTGTCGAGTGTTTATGCATAAAAATGGTGGTGTTTTATTCATAAAGTGCCGAATCACAAGCGCGAGTGTGGGAAAATGATATAATGTGGTGAAACATGACTTTTCGTGTTGCTTCCAAAACTCCATCGAAGCTTTGTAGTAAAGTTGCCACTACTTTACTAAAGCATGACTGGAATTAACTGACACGAACTGGACTTGACAAAGACGACTTCGACTATAATTATAGCTAAGATACAGCAGAAATAACACTTAAGACAAGGCAGTATGGCTTTATAGCTTTAGCCTGCCCGAAGGGGCAAATTATCAAAAAAAAAATTGTTAACAATATAAATATATTGATCTATTGATCAATGTTGTTAACAGAATAAATTCAAAATAAAACTTACTAAAAGTTTTATATGATGTATTTAACATAACTGATCTAGCGTATTGTGATTTACGATAGGCTGTGGCTTTCAAACTTTTTTGATCAATTGATTATTTTTATTTAATTTAAAATGTGTACGAGTGGGTGTTCCCCGTAGATAAAATCCTTCTTCTAGGTAAGTGTGCTTTGTTTAATATCAAGCGAGATGGCGATCAAACACAATATATAATATATATAATAAAAACACTATTTATATTTAGGTGTTACAATAAATATTAAATCATTGTGATTTGTGCAAAGTATTGTTAAAAACAGTATCCCGTTCAGTTAGTGCCCTTCATCAACGTGTATAAACTATAGCTTGCACGTAGAATCTGAAACAAAGTATTATTGCATCACTTATCGATCGGAAAGAAAAACTGTCAAAGTCTGTAAAAAATACTAGTTGTTTGTAGCAGAACTAACAAGTTAATTAGGTAAAATCGTTTGTTACTAAATAGGTATCTAAATAAAAAAATTCGCACATTTACTGTTACTTTGGTACTTTTAGTTTAATTTTTGCGCAGTTACTTACGTTTATTTACGTCGTATAGTCTGACTATAGTTTCGGTCACATCCGGTGGCTTTCTTTAAGGAGTCAAAGCGGGTAGGTCTACACTAAAATTACTAAGAAGTCTGTCACAATTTATGTAGCAAGCGTAAAATTTAATTGAAAAAAAAAACATTTGTTACCCTTATGAACGTAGCCAACGACATTTCGTTGAAAGGGCCAGCTTTGAATATCAGCCTTGTCCTTGTTGTCTGTGAGAGGAGTGCAATTTCTTTCTGAATACTCTTATCTGCATATACCCAATCGCTCTTAAAAGTGCTGTATCTCACTAACTCACTCTGAAAACATTATTATGGTAATCAACAATACTTGTAAGTAGAAATGAAATTATTTGTTTTAGGTAGAACACTAGGTCTTGGGGCATAAAATATTTACATAAAGACCTATAAAGCTACGAAGGTAGCAAAGATTCTTTTTTATTTAAAAGTAATGAGACGATCTTTACGCTCTCCTATTGGTAAGAGAGAATAACGTATGCCCATGACCATTGCAGCAATTTACAACTTCGATTAGCAAATACAAGTCCAGGGCACATGTGAACTCCTAAATGTATACAAGCTTGGTAGAGCTTAGGTCTTGTGGTTGGGCGAACGAACCTCTTCGGTAACTTCATTTGCATGCCAATAGAAGAGAAGCAGTTGAACCAGACAAGCACCGATGTAGATACAGCCTGATGCAAGTGCTGGAAGGTCGTCCTCGATCTGTGAAATATCAATTAGATAACATCTAATTGTGCAGCACATACATACATTTAGTACCTACCTCGACGGAAAACATCATGTGAACATTATTGAAAATGACATACCCATATAAGGAGTTTATTATAAGATTAATAAATGCTATTCTTTTCAGTTACTCTAAGCTATGATTGCGCATTTATTAAAACGTTTACGCCGGTGGAGTGAAAAACGCTGAAACGCTATTTGAGCCAGTTTGAGTTATGTATACTGTTCGATTAGATTTTTTTGCCTCGATCTATATTCATGTTTCTTTGCAATTTAAGTACATTTTAGAAATTTAGATTAAAATAAAATAATAATTCTTTTTTAAAATAAGTTGATTAGGATTTGAAATAAAAAAGATTTTTCTTTGAAAACAAAATCTTTGAATTTTTTTATTGGAGCTTTTTTTATTCCACTGACGATTTGCGTTAAAATATACTTGCTTACTGAATTATTTTTCCGAAGCCCTTAAAAATACTAAGATTCTACAAAAAAGCTATCAGAATACTATTTACAAACATAAAGCATTTTGGTTATTTTTTCAACCCAACATCTACTTACTTCAGCGATTTGTATAATACATACTCCAAGACTGATGCATATAACGATGAGATAGAGAAACATAATTGGTGATATCAAGTTATTGAACTCCTTCTGATATCTGTAATAAAATTATATTTTTTATTCTAATTTAGAACATTGTTCAGTAGTTAATTTCTCAGCTACAGGCACTTACTGGATTAAAGTTGTATGAAATCTATGACATTCCGCGATATTTTTGTGACTTGCGTAAGAGCTTTTTAAGTTTATAACCCGCTTGCAGTGAAGTTTACTCATCCTGAGCTGTCCAGCAAAGAATATCATAATGGAAACCACGAGCATGTCCCAACCAACGACGCAAGCGCTCATTATGTGTCCAATTACTGTCTGAATAAACATGGAGCAAAAATACCCCGGAGGCTCTTTGGCAAAAGGTGTGTAACCATCAAATATGTACACATAAACACTCGTTCCATTCTCACTTATCTGATTTTTCTGGTAGGGTTCGCTGAAAATACTGAAATTAGAAAAGAAAGCGAGAGCGAAAAAGAAATACGTTACTTTACGGCTTCTTTTTATGTAATCGCTTATAATGTCGCCTTGCTTTTTGTCCTTTTTCGAAATCTGATGGAGCTCTTCGATGGAGATAAATCTGATGAGACGTTCCCACTTTTTGTAATTCATTTGAAAGAAGCACGTCTTAGCAACGCCCATGTGAAAGGGTGCGTATTGTAGGATAAGTTTCAAGGAAGCTATGTCGAATTTAATCAGGCATTTAATATACTGAGACACTAAAAAGATGATGCTCAAGTAGAAAATAACAATTCTAGTACGAGTTATGTTCGACTTCATATCTGGATGCCACACGCCAACAAAACCGAGAACCCGAATATGAGGCCCTATACAAGGGTATCTTGAATCTTCCAAACAATTAAGAATTTTCGAGAGCTTTGCCATTTTATGACGGTACAGTTCGTATCAGTAAACTGAACAGGAATGACGCAAAAGAACAGTTCCTAAATAATTGAAGTGAGGCCAATTAAGCTAGATTCCAAAATGCAGTAATACCAACATTTTGTCGCGATTAATTACAGCTTTAAGGCAGTTGAATTTTATATTAACTGGCTAATAACGATGTGTGTAATTTGTCCGGCATTTGATTGCGATGTAGGAATAGTAAATTGGCATTTTGGAACTGTAATATTTATTTTTATTTATTCGTTACCGTAGTCTGCTCTAATTATAAGGTTAGTAAAATATCACTGTTTTGTAATAATATTTGCCGAGGATAGTATTTTCTGTAATCAAACTAGGTAAATATTTTTTATGCTGCCAGGTTAGTTGTTTGATCACAGCTCACCTGATGTTGAGTGACGCTGTGGCTGAAGATGGTAAATGCACCTGGCTCTCAAATGATGCTGCTTTAACACTCCGTTAGATGCTTGGCGCAGATTTTCAACTTGAGGGTAACTAGTCAGTCGAGTACTAGAATGTACCCTAGTACCATGCTATGGTTTCCTCACGATGTTTTTCTTCATCGGCAGCTCAAGCTCATTGTTGGGGGTTGAACTCGCGCCCTTCGGCATGCGAACCGACCGCGCTAATCACTGAGTTATCATCGCTACAAAATGTTGTTTATTTTATTAACCGACTTCCAAAAACTGAAGATATTGTTAATGTTCAGTTATTACTAAATAAATATCGTAGGACTATACACACAGCGCCATCTGGCCCCAAACTAAGCAGAGTTTGTGTGATGGAAATCAGATAACTGATAGAATAATCTATATATCTACTATACTAATATACCTACTGCTAAACAAAAAAAAAACAAAAAAAATATTGCATAACTTTTTTTTTGTTATTCATCGGCAAATGGATACACAATTCTTGTTGCCTAATCTTGGAATAGTATTTTGCCATTTAAGTATGTTTGAAGTATTTAGTTTAACTGTCCAGTTGTGGCCATGCCCAGTCTATGCCAGTCGAGTCTAGTCATGCCTGAATAAAGTAGTAGTGACTTTACTACTTATAAGCTTCGTTGAAGTTTTGGAAGTAACACGAAAGTCTGAAGCACATTATATCACTTTCCCATACTCGCGCTTGTGATTCGGCACTTTATGAATAAAACACCACTATTATAATATGTACACCACTATTTTGTCATGCTATTTTCAAGGCCTTTTTTTACATTGACAATATTTTTTTTTATTTTGACAATATTATTTATAATGACATGTTTGTATATTGACATACCCATTTTTGACATTTTTTTTGTGACATGTAATCAGCGTTTAAAACTCAATTAATGGCATAATTATTTAAAAATTTGAAATGACTTGTAACATTGGTGTTATCAATAAAATATTTGTATTTGTATTATTATGCAAAACTTTGGAAAAAATACAATGTTTACAACAAGCACGACTTTTTCCGCGTTTCCGCCAAAACTCCGACTGCATAACTGCCGTAATGTTCTAGCCAGTTACTTTAAGTACATCACACCCTTAAGCTCAATGAAATTCTGCGTATTTCCGAAGTTTTAGGCGTCCCGGCTGAATGCTAAGCTTGTCGTTATGTCCAGATAAGATCGCGGCGGAAATTAAGAGGAAATTGTATTTGTTTCTTATAGCGACGTTGTCACAATAAAGACGAGATCGTAGGCGTAGAGTGTATATAAACCTTAATTTTCTATTGGGATTAGGAAGACTTGCCTTTGGGTAAACCGATTTTGGGGAATTTCACTTGCCAGGTTGTACAATCAAGACACGTGCAAGAAAAGTACATAGCAAAATTAATTTCACAGACATCTATCCTGCAGAGGTTAGTTGAAATCGTACGTGAAACATCAGTTTTTCCATACAAAGTGCAAATGAAAAATGTACAGAACAACTGATTTTTTTATAGGTACCTACTTATTTTTTTATAAGTAGGTAAACTTAGGCAAAAGGTAGGGTGTAAAATAAATGGTCTTTCCTATTTAATTTACCAGTGGTTAATAAGATAGACTAAACAGAGAGTGAAACATCGGCAGCTATGTAATGTCTGCTTCGGCATGACTTAATGAAAAACATTATTCTAAACGTAGTAGAATACAAGAGGAGGTTTGATTTATGGTTCAATTCAAATAGCTGCACAAAAGTTTGATAGTCGCTGGCTAGTAATGAATGAATGAAATAAAAGCCAATGAAATTGTTAGCAGGTTACCACCAAATAATAATTTCAATTTTACGTCAAATTGTAGAAAAAAAACCCATTTAGTTATTATTAGCCTGTACCAAATAGACGAGCTCTAGCGTAGCGGCCTGAAATCTGGTCAGCTAAATTCACAGCTAGGCATGCCAATTACACATTAGCTTTTTCAACTTATACGGCTAATATGGCTTGCGGTAGTGATTCAATTCGTGGCCGCCACCGCTATAGGCCGTGTCAGTATAAAGCAGACGTTTAGTCTTATAGTGTTGTGTGTTTACTGAATAGTCATAGGGTGAGACAGCCCTATGAGTAACTATCATACAACAACAACATCAACATATCAACATTACGCCAGTTAAAATCAAGGCTGAACCTGCTGAAGCTGCCAGTTTTCCAGTTTACGACGACGAATGCGGTGATAAAGTTAGACCATTGTTACGTAGGTACCTACTATTTCTTTTTACGTGTTGCAGTTTTGGCTCAGGCGCCATCTGTCGATTCAAGCAATGTTTAAATGTCATAAGGCTTGAAGCCTGGCACACTAACGCGGCCTAGTATTTAATAGTTGCCGCAGGCCATGCTTATTAAAGTCATTAGGTACCTACATTATTGTGTTGG
Organism: Biston betularia; assembly: GCA_905404145.2. NCBI lineage: Eukaryota > Metazoa > Arthropoda > Insecta > Lepidoptera > Geometridae > Biston > Biston betularia. The sequence continues at coordinate 2,484,150 of FR989868.1, forward strand.
CTGGATGCGACAGCAACATGATCCACACTAAGACGGGTTTCGAAAGCAGCTTTATTCAATGCTGCTATGCGCGTAATCGCATGCGCGTAATCGCATAGCAGCATTGAATAAAGTCGTATACTTTTTTGAACAAAATATTAAAATATATTACATTTTCTTTAAAATACCAAAAATTAATTCTTACCTACGTACCTCCATCTTATTTATATATCTATTATATTTTATAACTATAATGCTTTATATGGACTGGTTCGACTATTATATTACTATTCCGTTTTGTTTCAATTAAATGAAAAGAGACAGAACTCCAGCATAATTCGAGACTGAGTGTAATAATACACTATAATTGTAGCACTGAAGAAGCACTCTAAATTAAAATTGATCTGAGCAACCTTTTCTGTGATAAAATTTTTATTTTGTTCTTTGTTTGGATAAATGATTCAATTCAATTCAATTCTTGATGAATGGCCTTTGCGGAGGCTCTCCACAATTCGGATAAATGATTGAAGAGCATGAACTGTACTCGAAGAGCATGAATGATGAATTTTATGAATGCTCGAAGTCGAGTTCAGATAACTGACATTTCTAGCTGTCTTGCTTTGACACTGGAGACACAGCTCAGCATAAAAAAATGGAACTCGTACGGATGGAAAAGCTGGCAACATTACGACGCGCTTTCTTTGCTGTCATTATTTTGAAATTTGACGGTTACGTTTCAAATTTTAAACATCAGTCAGTTCCCAAGAGGAAATTGGTCGACGAATTTGATGTTATTATTTGAGATTCAGAAATTTAATTTTCTATTACTAAACATTTGTGATTGAGGTCGTGAAAAAAAATCAGTTAAAACTGGCTGGTGAAGTTAAATAGTGCGGTGAAATCATATATTTTCTTGATGTGAGAAAAGTTTTAAAAATGGTACGTATTGAGAGAGGCCTACCGTCGAGCACGACGAAGACTCAGGTGCAGGCTCCCTTACCGTCCAGATTTGGTTCCACCCAGAATATGTCGGCTAACATTAAGGTCGTCGTCAGGGTGCGGCCCTTGAACGATAAAGAAAAAGAATTGAACCGAGTTGTGGTAGATGTCGTTGACGATAGAATGCTAGTTTTTGATCCCAAAGAAGAGGCGCGGCCTTTTTTCTATCAAGGAGTCCAGCAACCAAACAAAAGTTTCCTCAAGAGAGCTAACAAGGAATTGAAGTTTGTATTTGACCATGTCTGCGACATGAACGCGACAAGTGATATCGTGTTTGAGACCACGACTAAGGACATGCTTTCTTCTTTGATGGAAGGATATAACTGTTCAGTTTTTGCGTATGGAGCGACAGGAGCTGGCAAGACTTTCACTATGATTGGAAATATTGACAACCCAGGTATCACATATTTGACCATGGAGCATCTCTTTTGTCTAATGAGCTCCCTTGAAAATGATCGGGAGTTTGATATTGCAGTTTCTTATATTGAGGTAAGTTTAACTTCTGACTGAGTAATGTAAAAGTTTTAGGCAATAACAAACAAAAAAGAAAAATATCTTGTCCACTGGCTATCCCAAAAAAAAGTATATTATGAAAGTATACCTGAACTTAGCTATGCAGAAAGATTAATAAATAATATATGTACTTGTGTGTATATTTTTCTCACCTATATCAAGTTTGGTATTGTAGTTGTACCCCAACTGTTAATGTTAGGATATATAAATCTTGTGAAATGGTGAAAGCTGCTCGACATTACTAGCAAATATTATAGATTTTAATCAGCCCATCTCCAAATAGCAGTATTATTTTCCTCCTTGACTAAATGTTGTATAGACTATAGTTAGTAAAGCAAGTTTTTTTTAAATTGTTACCTGTTACATAGTATATAGTTTATTCTATAATTCAGCTGTAACAGGCAGACAAGATTACAACTTGCTAAATCAATCATTGAAGAGAAATAGTAGTAAATCTGAAATGTAGTCGAGTGTTTTCAACCTAAGAATAAGACGGGATATCCAAACTTTAAATTTAAGTAAACTATGAATAATTTTGAGTTAAAATAACATACTCATGCTAGTTTGAGCTGTATCATTGACTTATCTTTCAGGTATATAATGAAAATGTTTTCGACCTACTGAAGCCCTCAAACACACCCCTTCAACTTCGGGAAGACACTAAATATGGAGTAATGGTGGCGGGCCTCACTCTGAACAGCATTAAGACTGCCCGGGAACTGCTCAATATGCTGGAAAATGGCAACAAGAATAGAACTCAGCATCCGACTGATGCTAATGCTGAGAGCTCTAGAAGTCATGCAGTATTTCAGGTAATAAGAGCAAATTATTTGATGTTTTACTTTATTTTTTATTATGATGTATTAATGAAAAGAGCAGTTGTTGTCATTTGTCTTTATGCACAATGCTGATTGCCTGTTATTATTTTTTATGTTACACCTACTTCCAGTCAATAAAAATAGTACTTAATTTTTGGTTAGTCTGGGTGTACTGTATGTATTATAAGTATGTATTTACAAAAAAAAAAGTATTTAAGTATTTTATCAGTTATCTGATTCCCATAGTACAAGCTTTGCTTAGTTTGGGGTCAGATGGCGCTGTGTGTAATGTCCTACGATATTTATTTATTTATTTTTTATTTTTTATTCTGCTTGGTAGCAATAGGTAAAGGATTTCAGGACATAGTGCTTATTAAAAATCAGTCATCAATCAGATGGCGCTGTGTGTAATGTCCTACGATATTTATTTATTTATTTTTTATTTTATATTCTGCTTGGTAGCAATAGGTAAAGGATTTCAGGACACAGTGCTTATTAAAAATCAGTAAATACATGGACATTTTAGTGTCGGCTACCTCCATACCAAATGTCATCACAATTTGTCAAATTCTATAGGTTTACCTCAAGATGCGTTACAAGACAACTGGCCAGCTCCGCATTGTGAAGCTCTCTATGATAGACCTTGCTGGCAGCGAGCGAGCTTCGGCAACCGGCTGCGTTGGAGACCGCTTCAAAGAAGGCGCCAACATTAACAAGAGCCTACTGTCGCTTGGGAACTGTATTAATAAGCTTGCTGATGCCAGTAACTATATTCCATATAGGTAATATACTTTTCCCAGTTTATTTATTTATTTAGAATTATGCATGATCCTCTTTATGCCCTTTGTTTTCAAGTCAAACACAGGCCACATATAAATATGTAAATACCAGGCAATATAGAAAGTTTTGCAAAAAAAAGTTTTCATGTATGAGACACTATTATTTTAAAATTTAAAAACATGATTATTTACAAATAAACATATGTTAATTTGAATATTAAAATTACCTTCTACATTTTTACAAGCTAATTTGTACTATCTTTTGCCATTGACAAGTATAAATAAAAAAATTTAAAAAAACTGACTTAGTAACATTGTTAGCTCAAATGTACGTGAGACGTTTCATGTCTCACGTACATTTGAGCATTCAAATACTCAATCAAATTCCGAATATGTATAATTTGTCGATAAAAATGAATATGTATCTTTTATTATTCCAGGGACTCGAAACTGACTCGTTTGCTAAAAGACAGCCTCGGCGGCAACTGTAAAACTGTTATGATTGCCAACATATCACCATCGACTAGCAGCTATGATGACACTTATAACACTTTAAAGTATGCTGCCCGAGCTAGCAAAATTAAATTAACTATAAAGAAAAACATTGTCGATGGTGACATGAGGATCTCGCAATATGTCAAGATAAATGAAGAATTGAAGAAGAAGATTAAGGAGTTGGAAGCGAAACTCAGCATCAGTGAAACGAGGCCTGTAAAGGCAGCTACTAAAGATGTTGATGCGTCTAAGGAAAAGGGTGAGTTTACACCAGACTCCCTTAATGTAGGCTAATCTTTTTGACGTTTAAGGGACTTAGATGGTGCAGGAAATTTTTTACGGGAACTACTTGATGATATTAGGGTGTTTTCTAGTATACAGTTGAAAATCTTCAGTCCTGCACAGATAGTGTCTTATTTTTGTGTGAGTGATGGTTAAAGTTATATGTAATTACATAGTAAGTTATTTTACTTAATAGGCTAGCTGGACTTTGGAATCTTGTTCATGCCAAAAGGGTTGTCCACATATTTTGGAAATTTGAAATGCAAATCTTTTATTTATAACACCAAAGTTACAGGTCATTTCAAATCCTGTACCATACGGTTTTGGCACTCAGTCATTCATATGAAGGCCTTTCTGCATAGTTACAACATGAAACACTTATAAAAAGACGTCTATAAACATTTAACAGGATTGGCAACGCATTGACAATATCCCTAATGAGTCTTACCATCAGGCGAAATGTACACTTGTTCGTTACTGTTTCTAAAAAAAATATTACTAACTAATTTATTTCATAACATATTCAAATGTTTAAAATTATAGACATTTTTTATCAGGTATTTTGTTCAAAACGCTAAAATAACACGAGATTGTACCAATAATTTGTTTTATAGCTAAACAAGAGTGGCGCCTTCGCATATTGGAAGCGGAAGATGCGTTTAGTTCGGCAGAAAACACGCTACTGTCGCTGATGACAGGTGCCAGGGTGCTGGCGTTACGGCGGCGTCTGCGCACGCGAGCTGCGCGGGACTTCGCGCAACTCGCCCATCGCTCCTCCTCCGACGCCATGGAACAGGTATCATCATCAACATCCAAATACACGAAGAATTTTTACCATAGAGAGATATATATTTTTTTAATGTTTGACCACCTCACCTGATATTAAGTGACAGTGTGGTCGAAGATGGTACAGCACACCTAGCCTGGAATGGAACTGGCTCTTAAGTGAGGCTGCCGGAACACACCGTTAGATGCTTGGCGGCAGATTTTCAACTTGAGGGTGGTAGCTGGCCAGCCGGGTACTAGAAAGCACCCTACTACCATGCTATGGTTTCCTCATGATGTTTTCCTTCATTGGCAGCTCACGCTCATTATTGTTGGGGTCTGAACCCATGCCCTTCGGCAAGCGAACCGACCGCGCTAACCACTGAGCTATGAAATATATATTATACTGCTGGGGATTATGTAGAACCAAGTGTTTGAATCAACTACATGCAAAACTCGTAAATTCTTGCAGCCCACTAATATTATAAATGTGAAAGTTTGGATGGATGGATGTTTGTTACTCTTTCACCCAAAAACAAATACAAATATAAATACAAATCATTTATTAATAACACTAAAGTTACAGGTCATAACTATACATAACTACTGAACGGATTTAGATGAAATTTGGCGTGGAGGTAGCTGAGACCCTGGATTAACACATAGGTTACTTTTTATCCCGAAAACATGTAGCGGGTAACAGCGCAGGGCGCAACTAGTATTGAACATATTTTATACATATTATAATGAACACCAAGCGGGACTTTAGTGCAGGACTTCTGAAGAATAGGAATTAAAACTAAATATTTTAGTAAAGGTTAGCGCGTTCAGACTTCTTAGGGGCGTGGGTTCGAAGTCCAATTGATTTGTCGGTGAAGAAAAACATTTTATGGAAACCATAGCACCCTGATACTTTCTACTATGCTAGTTACCATTCTCAAGCTGAAAATTGCCGCCAAGCACTTAACGGTGTATTCGGGCAGCCTCACTTGAGAACCATTTCCCATTCCAGATTAAATGCGTTTTTAGCACTGCTCAATATCAACTGGCTAGTCAATAAAAGTAAAGCGATATCATCTTTGTCGTGTTTAGAGATGCACAGAAGACATTCCCCGCGTCGAACGCTCTGCAGAGCATTACCGGAAGCAATCTGCAGAGATGGACGCTAAGGTCCTCACTGCTTGGACGGAGTGGGATCACCGCCGGAAGAAACTTCACATGAACCTGGACCGAGCGCTCTCCGACTCTCCCGGACTGACGGACTTCGTGCAAACTATACAACAGAAGAGCGAGATACGTCAGCTGAGGTAAACGTTATTAATTACATCTTTTATTGCTGCTAGGTATATGCTAAATCGTGTACGATGCGTCGATCGATAGGTATTATTTTAAAACAAGGCGGGAATGCTGCCACCCTGTATTTCATTTTGATGGCCCGGTACCGGGTCGCGACCCACCACATGGGAAACGCTGCTTTTTTTTTTTTTGTAAGAAGTAATGAGACGAACGAGACGCTCTCCTGATGGTAAGAGATAACGCCTGTCCATGACCATCGCACCGATACACAGAACTTTAAGTAACAAAACAAAGTCCAGGGCATCACTGCTTCGGCGCTCATTACTTTGAGACTTTTGATAGAGTTAGTCTCAACAGCCCGGTAATTTCGCTAGCTGCAGTACCCTTCAAACCGGAACACAGTAATGTTTACACTACTGCTTAGCGGCAGAATAACTGGTACTGCGGTGGTACCTACCTAGCTCTATGGTGTACGGAATATTCCAGCACACAGAGCTCACTGCGACGTTTCCGTTTTTCTTGTCTTCTTCGTCTTCGATATCCTTGTTCTAAGTGGCACGCAGCGCGTTGTACTCTGCTTTGACGCCTTGAAAAAGGCCACAGTATGTGGACTAAACTATATGCGTCAGAATTAAACTGGTAATCGTGTACAAAAAAAAACAAAAAAGTGTATCTTAGTTTTATTTTTAATCTATTGAATAAATTGACCTTTTTCGTAGCTAGGTACTATTATGAAAAGCGCACGTTGTGAGCCAAGTATTCTTTTTTTTTTTTATGGTTGACAAGCTAGTTGTTGGACCACAGCTCACCTGATGTTAAGTGAAGGTGTGGTCGAAGATGGTAAAGCACACCTAGCCTGGAATGGAACTGGCTCTCAAGTTAGGCTGCCGGAACACACCGTTAGATGCTTGGCGGCAGATTTTCAACTTGAGGGGGGTAGCTGCCAGCCGAGTACTAGAAAGTCCTTACCACCATGCTATGGTTTCCTCACGATGTTTTCCTTCACCGGCAGCTCAAGCTCATTGTTGGGGTTTGAACCCACGCCCTTCGGCATGCGAACCTACCGCGCTAACCACTGAGCTATCATCGCTACAAATACATCGCTATTCGTACGAATTTTAATCTATTTAATGCCTTTTAGTTTATAATGGTGACTTTCCAATTATATTTAGGGCCAGAGACGAGTTGCGGTACAAGTTACTATCGATCGAGAACGCGGAAATCGCAATGATGACTGGATATCTGATTGGCATGCCGAACATGCTCAAAAAACTTTACCTGACGCTGAAAGGATACGACAAAGTACCACCATCCTTGACAGAGGAGTACTTGGAAGTTATGAGAAAATCAAAAGCAAAGGGTATCACCTGGTCTGACAATGACAACGAGCACGACGCTCATTTCAAGTTTATCTCCGATCTGAACTTAGATAAGCCATCCATGATGTCAGACTACGATTTCGACGCTAACACAACCATTGACTTGGACAGCGAAGACTTGACGGATACAGAAAACCGTCCAATAGTGACATCCACGAAGAAACGCAAAGGTACTCCCATAAAACTGAAAAACGACGAGACTATAATTATAAATGACTCTTTCGAAATGCTGGACGCGGCTCGAAATCTGAACTCTGCAAAGAAGTTGAAGATAGAATTTGAAGATGATGAGACGGTTGATCCGAAGAATTTAAATTCGACGTTTGTTATGGCCGGGAAGATGGAACCACTGCCGCAGAAATTCAAATTTGGGAAGGAGCATGTGCCTGTTAGGAAGCCCCTCGTGGACGGGACGAATACTTTGAATCGAGATCAGAGGACTGTCAACTTCACTGATAAAGGTAAGTTTACTTTTGTTCACGTGACAGCTCTATATCTGGAGATGAAGTGTTTTACTTTGTGTTTATGTTTTAGAACGATTCCCCTAGGCCGTTTTCTATTTTAGCCCCGTATGTTACAGATAACACGATTGTGCATTTTTTTGTAAGATTTCGCCACTTTTGTTGGAATTTAAAAAACTAAACTGAAGTCGAATTTTGACTGCCCTGTTAGTTCGTTTGGTAATAAACTGCTTTCAGAGCTGAAGGGCCGAATTCGATTCCCACTGAGAATAAACATTTATGTAATTTTATTAAATGTTTGTTCTGAGTCTGGGTGTTTTGTATGAGTTATATGTATGTATTTACAAAAAAAAATGTAGACATAAAAGTATTCTATTAATTATCTGGTTCTCAATGGACAAGCATTGCTTAGTTTGTGGCTAGATGGCGCTGTGTGAATTGTCCAACGATATTTGTTATGAATTTTTTCTTCCACCGAAGATCGAGGAGTCAAACTGTTCGTCATTCGACTGTCTTTTTAAATTGTCGTGTCTTTAGATATACCTATGGTCCTATGCCTATAAAATCATACCTGGTGGTAGATCTCCTGAGGAGATCGTCTGGGCACCATCACTATACCTGATATTCTGCCACCAAGCAGTAGTGTGTAAGCATTACTATAACCGGTTTGTAGGTTACTGTAACTGGCGACATTATAGGGCTGTTGATGTTGAGGCTAACCATCATGACAAACTACAGGGCATCGCTGCTTTGGCGCTTAATAACTTGACACAAGAGATGGTTAGTCTCTACAGCTCTGTAATTTCCCTAGCTGTAATACCGTTCAAATCTGAACATAGTAATGTTTGCACACTACTGTTTGGCGGCAGAGTATCTGTACAGCGGTGGTACTTACAGTGAGATTGTAGAACTATCTTCCGGAGTCTGTGTTCCCTGTTAGGTACAATATGGGTGTCTTCAAATCTAGAGTAAATAGGTTTCTTCTAGGTAAGCGTGATCCATCTTAGACCACACTACTGCTTAACATCAGGCAGAGTGTGGTCAAACGCGAACCTATTTTCAAAAAAAAAATACTAACCTAGACAATCTCTCATATGAAGATCTACCACAAAGTAATTAATCTACTATAATAAAGATATAAGTAATTCACAATATCATTCATTCACAATTATTGTAAGGATATTTACGTCCACAGGTAAGATAGTGAAGCCAATGGTAGGCAAGGCGCTACCATTCCGTCGGCCGCCGTCGGCTCGCGGCGGAGGCGCTCGCGGCGCGGGTTTCGGCTCTTCTTTGTCCAGAGACGGGACTCCTTTCAACAGAAATGCTGTACAAGGTAAATATCACTGATTCTTCAGCCTGCTTTAGCTAGAGCCTCCTTTTACGGCGGCTTTAGCCTGTTATTGTTGTAACATCAAATTGTTACGTGCGATTTTTAGACAGTGTCTAGTTTGTATGTTTTGTGTATTTATTTCTGATAAACAAAGAATTCTTGTAACACAAAAACAAACAAAACGGATCTTGAAATGAAGGATTTAGCATTCTACCGCGTCCCACCCAAAACTACGACAAAACACTTCGGTGCACAAGACTCTTGTGCCGGTGGTACTAATCAGTCACTTAACAATTTTAGCTTTATGACCTTACATATTTAAACTCGACAGACCACCTGATGGTAAGTGGTCACCGCCGCTTATGGACACCTGCAAAAAGTTCAATGTTACGCGTAAAAAATAAACAGCCTATATACTTTAGGCATCCTTTTATAAGTAAGTCCCTTAGTGTAGAGTTATCTTGTCAAACAATACAACAAAAACACTTCATAAGCCAATAAAGTTCATTTAAAGAAATATACAGATAAGTACTAAAGCGTGTCTCATCGCTAAAAACGATCTCTTCCAGACAATCCTTGTATCTATATTATTATCTACACAATTATAAAGAGGAAAGATTTGATTGTTTGTTTGTAATGAATAGGCTCCTAAACTACTGGACCGATTTCAAAAATTCTTTCACCGTTGGGAAGCTACACTATCCCCGGGTGACATACACTTTTTATTCCTGTATTCCCGCGGGAACGCGAACTGCGCGGCTGAAACCGCGTGGCAGACGCTAGTGATTAATAGATTGATACAGAGAGGTGTATGTTTCTACAGTACAACCGAACACTTGAGACGATTACGTGCAATAGCTTTCCGTTTTAGTTTTAATAGGTCAGTATTGATTCCACTTTGGTATTTATGAAAAACTTAACGAAATTATTGGCATTTTAATAAAATTCCTTTGGTTGCACGCGGACTGCGTACAAAACTCACCTATTGTTATTTTACGGTTGTATTCAAACATTGCCTGTATCCGACCTAATCTAACGTGAATAAACTCATATAAATAAAATAAAAACTTAATAATTCACGCGAACATAGATACGGATTTTTGCTTGTAGTCGTCGCAAGCGCTCGGTTTTGTGATATAGGTAATGGGTTATAATCTTGCACTAAGCCGAAAAGTTGGTCATTGTTCTATCATTAATAACAGAAACCGAAGTAAGAAAAGAAGTCGGCTGTTCCATACAGAAATTTAATTGTTAATATCCAATTTTTTTCCGTGATGTTAGGGTTGGTCTATCTCCTTTCAGCTATGTCGTGTCTTTCTGCGTAGCCCTATGTATACTGGTATTTAAAACCAACAAAATCGGTGAGCTGTGGTCAAACACCTAGCCTATCAACTATAAAACAAAAAAGAAAGAAAGCCGAGTTGCTTACAATGATAAGTACAACGACCTGATTTCGGTTTAATACTACAAATTCGCGTAACCGTGACCGTATGATATATGTTCTAATATAACTAACATCTATTCCATGTGTCGTCCCGTGCCGTCATCTAACATACTAACAGACAATCGGAACAAGTGCAATAACACTGAAAAAGCAGTTGGTTTTAAAGCGATGCGTGGCCGCGAGAGAACCCAAAGCCATCCGTACTCGAGACCGCCGCCAATCAGCAGAAGATGAAAACAAGACAAACGAATAAGTAAGTATTAATTAAATAGCAGCGCTGCTGAATAACATGATGTTAAACTAAGTTAAATTAAGTTTTAATGAAAATAATGTATTGTCATCAGAACTAAAGTTGTGTACCAAGTATCAGATAAATCTGTCAACAGGAAGGGGGTCAAATTTCATTTACTAAATTTGACCCAAAAACAACTACAGACAGGGGGAGCTAAATAAAACTGTTTGATAAAAATACTGGGTGCAAGGGAAATGCTTGACGAAAGTAAGAACTACCAAAGTTGCAAACCAACAAAGGCAACAACTAAATACTTAGCAACTATTTTAGTAATCTGTGCAATTTAAATTACTATTTGTAAATTAAATCCGGCATTGTTTTATCGGTATAGGGTTTAAATAAGCTTGTAATTTTAATTACAAATAAAAAAAAACCGTTTACTAGATCACCTAAGTAGTACCTATTGTAATCAAACAAGATATACAAATATGTATTTTATTGTCACCAATGTTAAAAGTCAAATTCCGTAAAGTCATTTCAAATAAAATATCATTAAACGAGTTTTGAAACACTGATTACAAACATGTTAATGAATAAAGAAACAAAATGTGAAAATAAATTATGTCAATATAATAAAATGTCAAAAAAATCATAATTACTTACTAGTAATTTAATAAAAGTTACATTTGGTTCACGTTCTGTCTTCTCTGTGAAATTTTAATACATATATTTATATTAAAAAGCTTTAGATTATAGTAAAAAACATCAATTTTGACATCAAATATATTCATATGTGAATAACTTGTGTCCGAAGATTGCTTTCTTAGTTCAGACGTTGTTTATTGTGTCTACGATGCGGCCACAGTACAGATATAGTAGTTACGCAATTCTTAAACAAGTGAAGTCAACCATGAAAATTGAAGTTGGTAGTCTGTTTTAAGGTGGTTCGATTGCCATACAAATAAATATTTGTCATTTATGGACAAATGGAGCATAATTTTATAGTGAAATCACAGCTACTGGCATTTATTCTACTCTTATTTGCGGTAAATCACAATTGCTTGAATAAAACAGTATATATAGATAGTTAGCATAAAATCAAATTTATGAATTTATGATTTTTGAATAAAACAGAAGTATATGCTAATAATCTACGGATTTATTCAAGCAATTGTGATTTCCCGCAAATAAAGACCCAAATAAATGCCAGTAGCTGTGATTTAACTGTAAAATTATGCTCCATTTGTCCATAAATGGAAAAATGTATTTGCATGGAAATCGAACCACCTTAAGTGTATTAACTATAATAACAAACTTGGTGTTTTTCACCAAACTAAGCAGCTGATTTTTTTTCAATATGGCATGCTATGCCTTATGAGTGCATCGAGAGCCGGCACGCGGGCTTCCGCGAACATGGTGGAAGCGCTGCAGCACCGCGGGAGGCGGAACATGATGCGGAACGAGTCGTTGTACTGCACCGTAAACGTGCGGTAACTTTCTACCTTGTATTTGAACCATAATTGCGGAGTGTAAAGTGCAGTACAATAACTCTTGAAAACCAGAATTTTAGCCTCCCGTGATTAGTGTAGATATGTATTTACGTAACGAAATACATATTATCAACCAAGCATCTAACGGTGTGTTCCGGCAGCCTCACTTGAGAGCCAGTTCCATTCCAGGCTAGGTGTGCTTTACCATCTTCGACCACACCTTCACTTAACATCAGGTGAGCTGTGGTCAAACACCTAGCCTGTCAACCATTAAAAAAAAAAATTATGTAATTTTTCAAGCATATCATAAATCTACTCTTATTGTTGTGTGAAGTTGTACAACTGTTTTAATTGCACTATGTACATAGTCTGGGACTCAATTTAATCGAGTTTTGTCACTACACTATTATACGCCAGTAATTGTGTTCGAAAACGGTTTCATACGTCGACTCGTATGGAATTGCGTGTTTCTATTCACAACTGACTCCCAAAATGGGTAATATTGAAAGCTAGGTTCAAATAAGGTTGCCAGTTAATTATTCCGTCGGAATGAAATTGAATTTGGTTGACTTTTGGTGGAAAACTTCTTAGCTTTCGATAAAATAAATATTGGAGGACATTGCACAGCGCCATCTACCCCCAAACTAAGCAAAGCTTGTACTATGGGAACCAGACAGCTGACAGAATACTTAAATATATGTATAATATTTACATGCAGTTGATTCAAACGCTTTAGGCTTTTATAAGAATGTAATTTTTGTGCTACTAACCTATGAAAGCTCTAGCATATTCATTTATTTTTTAGCGGTGATAGCTTAGTGGTTGGCGCGGTCGGTTCACACGTTGAAGGGCATAGGTTTTTTTTTTTTTTAATGTGAAAAATAGTGAGACGGACGAGACGCTCTCCTGATGGTAAGGGGTAACGCCTGCCCATGACCATTGCAGCGATACACAGAACTTTGAGTAGCAAAACAAAGTCCAGGGCATCGCTGCTTTGGCGCTCATTACTTTGAGACTTTCGATGGTTAGTCTCAACAGCCCAGTAATTTCGCTAGCTGCAGTACCCTTCAAACCGGAACACAGTAATGTTAACACACTACTGCTTAGCGGCAGAATATCTGGTACTGCGGTGGCACCTACCTAAACGACCTCCTGCTAAGGAGATCTACCACCAAGTTTAAATCGCAACAGTGAGCTTGAGCTGCCGGTGAAGGAAGACATCGTGAGGAAACCATAGCGCGGTGGTAGGGTACTTTCTAGTACTCGACTGGCTAGTTACTATCTTCAAGTTGTAAATCTGTCGCCAAGCACCTAACAATGTGTTCCGGCAGCCTCGCTTGACACCCAGTTCTATTCCAGGCACATAAGCCTGTGTTTACCATCTTCGACTACACTGTCATTTAACATCAGGTGAGTTATGGTCAAAAACTTGCCTGTCAAACAATAAAAAAAAGTTGAGAGAATTACGTTAGTACGTAAAATTTAGTCAATTGAACGAAATAATCAGTTTTCATTTATTACAGCAAAGGGCGCTGTCCCGCTTTCCAAAAAAATTTCTGTTCTTTACGTAGTACATTTTTATGCGTAGTAAATCTCGCAAATTGATGTGCTGGCCCCTCTGATTAGCTTTTCAACAGTTGATTGTTATTTTCAACTTTGATTGCTATAATAAGAAACTTGTAAGTGTTTGTGGTGAAGCAAAATACGTTCTTATCGTATTTGATTCACAGAAAATGTTTTCAATTCAATTTTCTTTCTAATAACTCACTCCAATTGATTCTTACTTCGTCCAGAGTTACAATGATCAAAAGAGTAACACACCTCAAGAAATCATATGAATTTTAATGAAACTTGTTGTTTCACGCGGCTGTCGGATCTAAATCGACACCGTTTAGAACAATTCTTTGAAACGAACCTAATGAAGTTGTGACGGTTCACAAATAGTCCTTCGAGCGAGATGTACAGGAAATTGAGGCGACGGATTGTATGAGCAACGAAATATGCCAACAGCACGAGAAAATGTTCAAAATAAACTGGTTGTAATAAAACAAAATACTACCTACTTCACACCTGACAACCTGCCTATCTTCTTGATCCTACACAAGTCAAAATCCAACGCAGAATACATTTGCATAAACAACTATAATGGTTGAACCAGACTATAGTGAATGATAAAATCTATTAACCCCCTTTACGCCAAACATAAGCTTGACGTGGTCCATGCATGAGCAAGTACCTACTATCAGAATTAAATCTTCCGCGCCAATTACTGTCTGTGCTGGATTTAACGTTGTTACGGCCAATGATAAACTTAGTTTTGAACTAGTGTGAAAGGTACGGTTTCCTCATCATTCTTAGCAAAAATAATACTTAAAAGAAAATAGCATGTTGCATTATTTGGGTTTCAATGGGTTTTGATACTTTACGTATGTAATTATAATTTTGTTATAAAATAGTTTTCGGTGCACTACTTTATGGATGCTGTCAAATTAGGTCGGTTGTAAAATGTAAAACATATCTTTGGGTAGCTTTACCATTTCCATACCATTGCCGATGTTCAGTTGTGATTGACATGATTAATAGCTTCTGTGGGTTAATTTAAATTTTGTGTTGTATCAAATACAGACCTAGTTTTGTTGAAGTAAAAGTGATCTTTTTAATATAGGATTATGGCCATATGCAATGTTTACTTGGATGGTTGCTTATGTATTACAAGTTACGGGTTTTCAATGCCTTGTATGTATTTGTTTTTGTGTATTTCTGCCCCTGGTCTGGATTGAGATTTAGATTTAAATAGGTTGAAATTGTTTGTGAATTTAACTAAATATATTGCAGAATATATAAAAAATCCATCTGTCGTGGTTGCTGCTAACGTTTTTAGTCTGTGGAAAAAGTATAAAGACATTATTTTATATTTTTTATATTATTAAACTTGGTATTTTTTGTCGTAAAATCATCAAGATTTTATAATGCAAATTTTCTACTTTTGATGTTAAAAATATTTATGAAAAAAATGTAGGTACATAATCTTAACTATTTATGTTAAATATGTATAACGACGAATTAAAGAAAATGAAAGACAAACCACTTTCCAATTGTGATTATGTATGTGTCATTACTTTGATTCATGATTCAAAGCTTTTTATCTTCTATCGTTCATTTTCGCGACCATGAATTCTTTAAAACTTCAGCAAGGTTTGTTAATTGATTTACTTTCTTTTGTAAGCCTAATTTAGTTTCCCAAAACTTGTTATAATGAATTTAACTGTAATTTGATAAAAATCTTATTATCTAGTAGTATATAATTCTCTTGAAGCGTACCTAGTTAAGGAAGGTAAGTATTGTTTTACTTATCATTACGAAGTACTTGTTTTATTTTTATATTAAGTGTAATTTATAGCATTTTTTCATAAAGTGACGCCTAAAATGTTACGCGTATCTTGCGTTTTTAATAGAAAACACTAGGGGGAAAAAACAACAACAACTGATCGATAAAAGAGTACTAAATCAAAATTATATAAAACTTTATTTGTTCCGCAATGTGTTGTGTGATCCGCAAAAATTAGCACTTTAATACTTACAATTTAAAACTCGTACGGTTCATGTGTTATTTTGATTACATTTTTTATTGTAACTTATGGCAAGTTTAGGATGCAGAAATGTAATAAAACTTAGGTACGTATTTAGAACATTAGCTTTAAACCTACCTGTAGCAGTATGTATAGTTAATTAAAGTTAGATTTGAAATAAGCAATAATAAAAATATAAGAAAAATACTAATATAATAAAAGAATACATGTAATTATGTCGCTTTAAAAGGTGTATGATTGTAATTCGTGGAAGACATAAAATATTTTATAAACGATTGTAACTTTGCATCTTGTAAATTTTGTGTGTGTGTGTGTGGATTTGATTAAACTTTGTACACTTAATTATCATGTATTTTATTTCATGAAAATTGAACACATAATAAGAAAAAGGAACAAAGGGACTCAGTGACAGTTCAAACCAAAGAGCTTTGTACGATACCTACTCGTACATCGGAGCGGTTAGTTTGATGTACGTTGAGTCATACTGATTAAATTGACTTAACTCGTGGCAGATACAAGAGACGCGGGGCTCAAGTGTCACTGTCTAATTACAGCGGACAAATTGAAGGCTTTGAAACAGTCCCGGGTTCGTGCATCCCTCAGGCCGCCCGGCCCGGGCTAAGTGAATGAGGGATGTCGCTTTAAACCTTAAAAATTAACATTTGCACGGGGAAATTGCAAGTCCCTCGTTACCGCTTTGAGACAGAATTCAGGACGAGATTGGAATTGGCGACTCATTTAAAATGTTTAGCGCGGTTTTATTCCGGCGCTGTTATAATTAATTTAAAAAGTCCGAGCCGTATCGGAGTTGCGGTCGAGACGCTCAATAAAAAATGCCGATGAGATCTTCAACAAAAACCCTACGTACCCGCAAATGAATTGATTCAACGCAATCAATTTTTTCCCGCTCTCAACCGATCCTCATTCACTCTCGTCCTGATTGAATCGGTCAATCATTCGGTCTTACCATTCAGTTAACTGGAAAATTGGTAATTAGATGGTGTAGGTGATAAAACGGTTATATTCGTGTGTTAGGTCGAGATAACTCGCGGAAGGATTGACTCGTTCTTTAGGTTTATCGATTAGGGATGTCCGGGCGGAATGTGCGACGGATTAAAAGGGGCAACGTTATTTGCATAAAACTAATTACTTTATGTATTCGGGAGTGTTTGTGAGGTCGGTTTGTTGACAAGCCTCGACGGTATTGGTAGGTAATAAAGCTGTAATTACGCGCCCAAAAATAATTAATGAGCTGCGGGAAACAATGTACGGGATTTTAAATTGCATAGGTACTCGTCGTGGCGTCCGTAGGTACCCACTATGTTTAGGCGATGGAAATTATATCTAGCGTAGTCGAACAAAAGTTATATGAAAAAACGTAAACTTAAAAAAAAACGAACAAAAAGTAGAATACATGAAAATATCCGCGTTTTTTCTGGTAATTGATATAAAATTTCCATAAATCACCATTGAAGTTCAAAATACAGTAAAATTTGAAGAGCGTAAAATATTTAGACCCGGTATATCGGTTCGACGGTAGCGTCAGTCCCATAGGGGCAGTTAGCGCTTTCAGCTCACTGAGCATCGGAGTTTTCCAGTGTTTTCCGATTGTTTGGCGACGCCTGCCAATCTTCCACCGACCGTTTTTACACTCTGACTTGTTGTTTACTTTGAGACTAGGATATACGGGCTTCGGAACTTGGACTTCGACCATTGATGGGTCCGACTACAGAGTTTGTTTTGTATGGATCCAATAAATAGGGTAGTTTTAGAACAGCTAAGAGCTTTCTAAAACTACCTTTGTAGACTTACTTTGTATTTGTATTTGTTTTAAATTTGGGAAGCAGGCTTTGTAACAAGAGTTGTGTTGTATTTTTATAACCTGTCCCACAGGTGAGTGTAGGCCTCTTCCCATTCTGGCCATATTAGGCCATAGTCTAACAGACTGGTCAAGTGCGGGTTGATAGACTTCACACATCTTTGAGATCTTTTTTAAAAATAATTCTTGGAGATGAAGGTTTTCCTTCACCATTTAATGTTAGCGGTAACACACATAGAAAAGACAGGTGTGTGCAGTGGGTTTTTAAATTTAAATTAATACGCTCTGCAGATACCGGAGTCCGTGACATTAGTCAACTATTACATTTTTTTTTACAATAATACAATATAGGAAGACGAAAGTTTGCCAAATTAATTTAATCTTAATTTATGGTAGGTACTAGTTTGTGTGTATACCGCGAGCAGACCAGCGACCCACAAGCTGAATTTTGAATTTTGAATACTTTTGCCAAGTAATAGAACAAGCTAAGTATTATTAGTAGTTCTTTGCAATATGAAAATCACTTGAATAAATAAATGACAGGTAAGCAAAAACAAGATAAACTTTTGCTTTTTGTAAATGAAAATAGAAAACAACCTTCGTAGGTGCTTAGTGCTTAGTTTCTACCCTCATTTACTGTTGTACCTAATACTGTTGTGTATCCGTATTCCTTATTGAAATTTGGATCGAGATTACTGGTGATGCGATTCACATCGCCTCATTGTGAGGAAACAACGAGAAAGGAACAAAGGACTGCGGTCGCCGTGGCTTATCGCCGTCCACCAATGTTGCTGTATTGGGAATTTGCTAGAGTGCGTTTTAGAACGTGCTGGGTAATTCTGTGCGCGGCTAAAATTGAAACGAATTAGGATCCAATGTAGTGATATCGTATAGTGTAGTGATTAGTGTTTTTGTGGTTGATCACAGCTCACGTAGTGTTAAGTGACGTGTGGTGGAAGCTATAGGTACTATGAGTACTAAATATGTACATAATATATAATTATTTGTTAGGGATCTATGAATTGAAAGGTACGAAATGATTAGTTTTTATTTCCAAGGCATATTGCGTGATTAACATACTTATATACTATTTGAATTTTGAACTGAACTTACTCAATAAAACTAGAAATGCTACCAAATTAAAAAAAACTCAAATTTAAGTGTGAATGGGATTTAACTATGGAGCGTGTACCTACTCGTGTGGAACGGCCGGCTAGCTCTCCGGTTGCCTCCTTTCGGTTTAGTATAATAGTTCTGTATGAACCTTACTTGAATTACCACCATCAGCAGTATATACAAATTATTGAAATAGGTTGCGTGTTTTGTGTTCAATGAAGTTTATTGATTACCTATGAAAGGATGCAATCACTGACTCATTTATGTCTACTGCAATATCAACTGAAAATAGTTGTGGAGTGATTTATTTACTCTAATCTTATAGACAATCTTTTCACCAAGAAAACTTCTTTACTAAGAAAAAAGAAAACAACCAACTAAACATTGAAATTACATTGAAACTTTGCAGAAAAGATAAGAGCTTTATAAAAACTTTGCGTAAATAACTTTGAATGACACATAGTTTTTATGGTGAGTGGCTTGGTGTTTAATCTCAACTCATTTGATGTTCAAGTTAAGGTGTGATCGAAGATGGTTAGAAAACTGATTAAATTAGGAATTGACTCTCGCTGGCTACAGTGTTCTCGAACGTCAAAATGCAAAATTGGTAGATTTGCACATGATATTTACTTGGTGGTAGATCTCCTTGGCAGGTGGTCGTCTAGGTAGGTACTACTGCAGTACCAGTTATTTTGTCGCTAAGCAGTAGTGTGTAAACATTACTGTGTTCCGGTTTGAAGGGTACCTACTGCAGCTAGCCAAATTACTGGGCTGATGAGACTAACCATCGAAAGTCTCAAAGTAATGAGCGCCAAATCAGTGATGTCCTGGACTTGTTTTGTTACTCAAAGTTCTGTGTATCGCTGCAATGGTCATGGGCAGGCGTTATCTTTTACCATCAGGAGATCGTCTCGTTCGTCTCATTACTTTTTACATAAAAAAAAGAATATTTGAATATAAACAATTTAGAATCAGCAGATTCTTGAAAATCTTTCCATTTCGATAGGACAGATTTTTTTAAACGAAATTGTGGCAAACAAACAACTGGCCACTCGATGGTAAGTGGTCAATAAAATAAAATAAATTTGATGACTAGATAATGGATTAATAAATATGATACTGTTTATAGCTGGAAGCGCGATTGAAACCACGTGTCTAATTTGATAATAATTGTAGTCATCTGTTTACAATTTTGTTTTCAAATTTCTATCCTACCGTAATAATCTCTTACAAAGTTTCGATGAAACTGTAAGTAAATAAACAGCGTTCGTAACGTAAACTTGAGACTAATAAACAACTCCTAAACAATCAGCGAATGTTTACAATATCGAGAAAAATATTTTCACAGAATCTGGATGTCAATATTGAACAATAAATAGGCACCTACGATTGTTCGTTTTTCCAGTCGAGCGGGTGGCAGAATCGACCAAATATTGTTCGGCTACGAGACAGTATGAAATGTATGTAAATAAACTGAATACTGTCGATAAGTCAGTTCGCTTGAGTGACGCTCACTGGAGCGAAATGAGGCCTTTACTTTTTTCGAGCTAATATTTTTCTCGCGCTGTTTGTACGACACTATTCTAAACTCTGACAGAATGGCTGTGATTCCGTCCGGAAAGGAGTAGAACATTTTTAACCGAATTTAAAAAAAGGAGGACGCTTTCTATTTGGTTTTTTTAACTTTTAATAGATTTTTTCAAGAGACTTAAAGGTCTTAAATTAGTTGTATTTTTTGTTTGTCTTTATGAATCTATTTAGAAAATTTTATTTTATATTTAAATACACTTTCTGATTGATCTCAGAAAGTTCTCAAAATCGGCGTTTGATTTTTAAACCAAAATGTCTAAAAACTAAGTCATGTTTGGGCATAGTGGTATGGAAAAGTCCCTTTAAAAAAAAGTAAACATATTAACGATAAGGTGTTAACTATGTGATATATAGAAAAAGAAAAATATCGGGTCCTAAGCTTGCAACTCTGTAATTAATCAGTAGGTTTTTGTCTAGGATAAATGAGTGCAAAGACATGATTCGTAGAAGTGCAAGCATGATTCGTAGAAC